>CM053501.1:22143078-22481761 GCA_028627145.1 Eidolon dupreanum | reverse complement strand
TGGTCAAAACGCTGGTGTGTGATGGGCACTCCAGTAGCCGGCAGCTGCTGTTGGCACAGGCTGGGGGAATGGGGCAGGTCAGGGGTTGGGAGTCAGGTGGCAGGACCCCTTGCCTCTGTGCCCACAGGTCCCTGCCTACTTAATGGCAGTGTTGAGCTCCTCAATCTGGTCCCGTAGCTGCTGGGCCTCCTCCTGCAAGGCTGCCCGCTCCTGCTGTAGCATGGTGATGTACTCGGCTGTCTTCTGCAGTGTGGTTGCTTTGCTGACCTATGGGCATCGCCAGTGTGGGTCAGGTGCTGGAGCCACCCCAGCCTGAGACCCACTAAAGCACTCAGAGGTGGGAAGAGGCAACTGGGTGTCTGGAGGATCCTAGGATTTGGTCTTGGGCATGGGAGTCCACTAAAGGCCCTGTGGTTCTGGAGGTGCCAGCCTAGGTTGGGACTCACCTTGAGGCTGGGCTGGGCACTGAGTGTGCTCACTAGCCCATGCAGGGTGTCAAACCCCAGCTTGATATTAAAGCGCCGCTTCTGCTCTGCAGAGATGTGTGTTATGCGCCGGTTCTCAGTCTTGGAAGGCAGAAAGGGGAATGAGCATAGGAAGGAGTGTGGTAGGGCCTAAGGTTAGCAAACAGATCTTGGGATGGCAGGGTAGTGCCACCTTGTTGTCTGCACGGCTCCGGTTTAGGATGGGTTGAGGGGGAGAGACTCGGACACTCAGAGTCCCTGGGCCTGGCATGGAGTTGAGCTCCCCAGAGAGCCGCCGCTCACCACCTATGGCAGAGACAGACAGACCCACAGACAGACCGACACAGGGGAGAGGGTCCCATTGCCCTTTATCCTTCCCCCTCCTCTCCATCCCCCAGAGTCCCCCCAATCTCTGAAAACCCTGTTTACCGCTGAGTGCTGGGGGTGACAGCCGTTCTGCTTTGGGGACAATCAGGGGCCTGGGAGGGGCCAGTGTGGCTGGGCCCGGAGGTGGTCGAGGTGGTGCGGGAGCCAGGGTCGGGGGAAAGAAGGTGCAGGGGAATTCAGGGACCATCTCCTGCTGAAGTGAAGAAGGGTGGAGAGTTGTGGTGAAGCTCAGAGACTCCCCCCGACTCCCAGTGCCCGCCATCTTACCGGGGACTCTGGGGGCCGCAGAAGGGCGCTGGACACAAGTGGTGGCTCCAGGACTTGCTCAGACTTGGCTGTGCACAGGCAGAACTGTGAGGGCTGCTAGGGGAAGCCTCAACCCAAGCATCTCCCAAGACCCCATCCCTCCACCCCTCATAGCCCACACCTTCACCCTCTACTGCCACGGGCTCCCCACTTCCACATTTTGTCCCCATGACCTGCTCTGTTGACCCTGCCCCTCCCATCTCACCTGCTTTGAGCAGCTGTGTGAGGCAGGGGTTGTTGCCTCCAGCAGTGGCAGGGGCCAAGGTCGGAGGGCTGGGTTTCCGCCCCCTAGTGGATGGAGTGGGGGACTTGCCTCTGGACCCTGCGCCTTGGGGTACTGTGAAGTGAGGCCCAAATGGGGGCTCTGGATACCCCAAAGGTAGAAGGTCCATGGAGAAATGGGCGGGGGCAGGGCCTGGGACAGGTTGTGGGGTGGGTGGGAAGGCTGAGGGAGTGGGCAGTGGGGACACTCGCCTCATAGGGACAGTAGGGAAGGAGAATCTGGGAGACAAGAGAGGCTCTTCCTGCACCATAACAGGGGGTGGAGCCACGGGAGGGAAGAGGGGTGGGGGACAGGGCTCTAGGCCAGGCCCCTTGGCAAGAGCAGGGTATTGGAGGAGGGGTGGAGGGAGGGGGGAGGGTGGGAGCTTGGGCTTGGGGTCTTCATGGAGGAGGAAATCAGAGCTCAGGGAGGCACTGGAGTCCAGGGAGCCAGGGCAGCTGCTCCGAGCCTGGTTGGGGGGACAGAGAGAGAGCAGGGGAGAAAGCTGGCTTTTGCAGCCACCCAGGCAGCCTCCTGCCCTGGAAGAGCTCTGGACTGGGCAGTGGGAGAGATAAGAGAAATGATCCCTGAACTTCAACACACAAACAAGGGAAATTATAATCTAATGGAGGGAGGGAGTAGAACACATTTATGCACAAATTAGGCATGAGAAAGAACATCAGTCTTTCTGCGCATTCATTCATTTGCCAAATAATTTATCCATCCATCCATCCTCCCATCCACCTATCCACCTACCTACTTATTCTCTCACCTATGAGCTAGCTCATTTATTGTTTCACTAGCCCACCACATACTAACTCATTTACCAATCCATCCAACCATCTATACTTCCTCTGTTCATCTACTATCTGTACATTCACCCGCCGCTTATCCACCCACCAGCCCATTCACGGATTTGCAAAACTATTCATCTATGAATTCATCCATCAACCCATCCAACCAACCAACCACTCACCTACGTATAGATACATATAAGCATCTAGCCCCATCTACAACCCATTTGTCCATTCATCCATATACTCATTCATTCATTCACTCACTTGCTCAGTCACTGGGCAAGCATTTACCCAGTGCTATTAAAGTGCCTGAACTGTGCTGGGCATGGAAGATGTACTGTTGAGCAAAACATAGCCCTTCCAGTAAGGAGCTCACTGTCTAGTCTAGGAGAGAGACCCCTCAACAATGAACTACGATAGTGCCAGAAAAGTCTGATGATGAAGGGTAAAGCATCTAACCTAGCAGCAGGAGACAACATACAAATTGGGTCTGGGAGTTCTTGAACCAAAGCGGTGGATTCACTGTTTCCTAAACACACATGCTCAGCTTTCTGTCTCCATGCACTCGTTCAAGCTTCTCCTCCTAGCTTCTCCTCCCATCTGACTTGCCCTCTACTAGTCTCTTCTTCTGACCAGACCCATTTCAGTAAGGCCCAGAACTCCTCCTCTTCCAGGAAGCCTTCTGCAAGCAACCCAGCCCTCGGTAGTGCCTGCTCCATGTTCCTCCTTCACTCAGCCTAACTCCCCTACAGCCATCTTGTCAGTTCTATTTCACAAGTGTCTTTCCTCCCCACCTGAATTCCACCTTATTAGAGAGCAGAGATAAGGTCTTTCTCCCCCTCCAGTCTCTCTCTGTGAACCAAGCACAGGACTGGACATTCAGAAACTGTCCAGAATACCTCCTGGCAGGTGAGCTGGGTAAGACTGGGAAGGATGGGGTGAGCTCACCTGCAGGCGGTTATGCCCTGGGAGGTGGGTCATGCCCGAGGAGGCAGGGGGCACCTCAGAGCCCAGGATCCCACTGTTGAAAAGGGAGTCGGCCATGGGGCCAAAGCTGGGGGGCTCCAGGAAGTTTGAAGGTGTGGGAGTCTGTGGGGAGCGGTAGTTGGTGAAGAAATCTGTAATTTAGACACACAGGGTGGCAACAGTTAGGGCTAAGGCCATGGCTAGAAGCTGTGGGAGGAGAACGGGCCTCGTGTCCTGTCCACAGGCTGGGCTGTGGGGGGTGGGGGGGCTTCCACAAGAGATTGTGTAACTAGGAGTTTCTGTCTCAGGGGAAGCAGCAGGAGGCCTGAGTGGGAGACAACAGGGGGCTGTGTGGAGTGTGAGCAGGACCCCAGAAGTGGTCCTCCCACCTAGCCCCACACTTGGCTCATGAGCCCCCCTTCTCTATCCCCAGGCCTGCACTCTCCCCTTGTCTGCTTATGTTACCAGCCCTACTGGGGACATAGAAGGGGGAGAGGGTAACAGTGTGTGCCAGGGAGGGAAATGGGTGCAGTCCAGGAAAAGAGGTCTGAGATGAGGAGGAACCTCAGGGTGACATGAGTTCAAGGGGTGAGTTAGGGGTGAGAGGGGTCAGGAGGTCAGTGGGTCTGGGACAAGTTGGTTTGTGGGAAGGTCAACAAGTGGGGCCTCAAGGGTAGAGCCCAGGAGTAAGGTGAAGGAGCTAAGGGGGTGATAGCAAGGGTCAGAGGATAGGCTCAGAGTGGGGGCTAGAGTAGGTGGGTGCTGGAAAGCTGGGAAAAGCTTGTGGGGAGGGGACAGCCAGATTTTTTGAGGTGCAGGTTGTGTAAGACCCAGGCTATTCTGGTTTTGGGAAGCAGCTGCCTGTGGCCTAACCACATCCCCAGCCTGGGTGCCACCCGCCTACCCGCTCCCTTCCGGACACCTTTCTCTGACCCTGACCAGCCTTCAGTCTGTACCAGCTCCCAAGGCCTCTTGGTCTGGTCAGACCCGACCCTGCCTGCTTTGGATGGGCCCCAACACCCCAGCCAAGGGAGCTGGTCAGGCCTCTTCCCCGGGGGCCACCTTGAAGGAGACCTGGGAGTGGGACCGAAGAGCACGCCAAACCTTGAGCCTGACGGGGTCAAACCTGTGTGTACATCTTATGTGACTCTGGGAATCACATGTCACTGGGCAGCTCGCTTTGCATGTCAGTGTGTGGTCTTATGCAGCATCTGTCTGTCTGCCTCCCTGTGTGTCTGTTCCACTATTCGTAGCTCTGTCTGAGTCTGTGTGCACCTGCCCTGATGTGAGATACTTGGAGTGTGCATGTCTGCTGTGCCCACGTTTGTGTGTGTGTGTGTTGTGTGTGTGTGTGTGTGCGTGCGCGTGTGTGTTGGCCACATCATCAGAAGGGATCTTCCTGCTGTCCTGCTGCCTTCCTTTAACAAAGGGAGTGGGTGGCAGAGGGAGAGCAGCCACCAAGCCTCCATTCTCCAGCCCCCAGGGACCATGGGCCTCTTCACTAGGCCCCTTGAGGCCTGGGCTATAGAACCAGCCATATCCTGGTCCTGGCCCCAGGATGCTGAGGGCCACAGAGCAACTCCCTGCTCACTGCTGCTGCCCGTTCCCCAGGGCTTGTAAGGCCTCATGGAGCATTGAGTCCAGCTCCTCACTGAGTCACCACTATCCCCTTATCTTAGATTGTGGGCTTGTCCCGACCTGGCCTTGAGAGAAGCTGCTTCCTAGTCCTAGGCACCCATCGAGTACCCCCCTAGTCTCTGCCCCCCTCCACTGATCTAACATCCCCTCCCAACCCCAAGCTCCCTCCCCTTCTCTGAGCATGCCCTACCCCTCACTGAACCCTCTCCTTGCCAGTTCCCTCACTGGGATTTCTGTCAAGTGAGGAGCTCGTTGGAACAATCAAAGCAGCAGCAAAGCAGCATCCCTGGTTACCCCAGTGCTCCCTGCCCTCCCAGTGCACAGTGTGCTTGAGGGGGCCACACTAGCTACCTCTTTTAAGTAGGTCACCCACACTCACCCCCTATCCCAGCAGCCACCCTGGGCTGAGAAGTCACTTCCTAGCCCCAGGTTTTGCTCAGAGCCCAGGGGAAGGGTGGCTGAGATCCTACCTGTGGCAGGGGTCTGTGTGCCCAGACAGGGCCGCTGCCCTCCTAGGCTGGTCTGCTCCCAGGGCACTGCCATCAACACTTCTGCCCCCTCAGCCCCCACCCCTGCCTAGGGCTGAGGCAGGGATGGGGGTGGTTCCTCATTCCCTAGTCTCCGCCCCATAGGCCTCTACCTCTTGATTGACAGGCCCAGGACCCTGTGGGAAGGAGTGAAGAGGTCACCGAAACTAAGCCATTATCCCAGGAACCCCTTTTCTGCCCCCTAAGCTTTGGCTGAAACGAGGTGAGCCCTGATGTCTACCTGACCCACAGAATGGCTCCTAAATGTATGAATATCAGGGTCAATCTCTAAGATCTACAGCTAAGTGAAGAAAGCAATGTGGGGAAGAGTCTACTATGAAAACAAAAACAGACATTTGTCCATGTGTGCTTATTTTATATAGACATGTATCTCAGGAAGGACATGAGAAACCAGTGACTTGGTGGTCCTGGGGGTCAGGACAGTGAAGCATGGAAACATACTACTTAAAAAAAAATGCTTTACCAGATATAATTCCTGGGATTTTCTTAAAAATAACACAGGAGGGGAGAAGTGAGTGAGTTCTAGCTGAAACAAGAGTAGCCAATAGTTGGTAAATGTCCAAGTCGGTGATGGCTACATGAGGGTTCATGGAACTCTCTCTCTACTTACATGTATGTCTGAAATGTTCTTTTAATAAATAGTTCTTTTTTTTTTTTAATGAATCATATAAATAAATAGACCCAAACAAATCACAGTCCCTTTCTCCCCTGAGAGAGTCTCAACATCCACTGCTTTCCTGGGAGCTCCCAGAGTCTGCAGCTTCAATGCCTCTGGTCCCCTGTCCCCTGCCTAGGTACTTGGTCTGGCCCTGCTCTCACCTGAGGCCACACTAGCTTCATCCCAAGACCAGACAAAGGGACACCAGGAAGATCTCTCAGAAGTCACCCAGACAAACTACCCTCCCAGAAGGGTATAGAACTGGCCTGAGGTCAACCTGGAGTTCTCCTCCCACTGACCCTGCCGTTCCACCTCAGGGGAGGAGCCTGTCCCACCTGAGATCTCCATAAAGTCATCCAGGCTGGGCTGCAGAGGTGTCAGTTCTGGCTGGATCATGTCAGCATTGTTGACGTAGGCTGGAGGGGGCAGTGGTGATGTCAGGAGAAGCAGGCAGGGTGGAATGGGGTCACCTGTCCCCAGCTATCCTCCCTTGGCTGCCTGGATTCTCACAGGCCTCCTTTCCCAGGTGCAGGCCCTCACCGTCCTCGGATGGCAGCTGCAAAGGTGTGGGGCTGGGTTGAGTCATGGTGAAGAGAGTGTCGGAGATGTCGGACAAAAAGCAATCGAGGTCCAGAAGCTGCCGCCCTCCAGGTTCCTCCTCTGGGCCCCCCAGCAGCACAGGTACCACGCTGGAGAAGAGCTGCTCGCACCATCTCTCTGGTGGCTGCCACCCCGCTTCCGCCTAGGGAGACAGAGCCATTAGTAGCTGCTCTGACTCTTCCCCAGCCTGGGGACAGGAAATGGTCAGAGGTCTGCCATTGCCCCCAGTCCTTCCATATCATCTCCCACATGGGGGATGAAGTGGTCAGTAGCCAGAGGGCCTCTGTGCAGTCCCTCCTTACCTCTCTCTGGTAGACCCAGTTTGCTGCCTGGAAGGCTAGGGTCTCCTCTCTGGCCTCTGACAACTACCCTCAGGAGATAGACTGGGATGGCCTGCCAAGGAGATTAGGGTCCCCCTCCTGCCTCCTATACTTTTTCCTGCCAGGGACCCCAGGTTTTAGGACCCTCTGTTCCCCCATGCCTCCCCACTACTTGCTCGGTCAACCAGAAGGCTGAGGGTCTTCCGACTACTGTGTTCCAAGGGAAGAAGGGCCCAATCAACCAGAGGACAAGAGCCACCCCCGCTACCCTCTTGTCACACCCTCACCACCCCCAACCTGCCACTGCCCCATTCTCCCAGAAGGAAGCTGTCAACTCTGCATCCCTGAACACCCACCTGCTTTGGGACCAGGAGATCCCCTTCCCTGCTGGACTTACGGAGCTGCAGGAACACACAGAAGTGGAAACTGGATTCCTTGCCCCTCCTCCATCACTCCCTACCAAGGTCTCCCCTATTCATAAGCTCCCCCAAATCAAAGAGATCCCCCATTTCCGCTCAGGAGCTCCTCCAATCTGGGAGGTTGCGAGGAGACACTATGACCACACGGTGGCGCTGTGAACCTGGGTCTTAAAGGAGGGCAGGGTTGGGGTCAGGGGAGCGCCTCCAGGTCTCTTCCAAGAGAAGTGGTGGCCAGCGGCCGCAGGGAAAAGGTCTGGGGCTTCCCCCTCGTTCCTCACTGACCCGTTTCTTGTAGTAGATGCGCCATTTGTGGTATTCGCGCATCACCACCTCGATGCGCCGTTTCCAGTAATTTCCCTCCAGGACGACGGCCTGGGGAGGGCCGGGAGGTGGCTCAGTGCGAGGTGTAGCACTTACTCCACCCCTCACCCAATCCGCATCTGGGCCGGCCCCTCTCATCCAGCAGGGGAGACTGGATGCAGGGGGCTGGATTTGGTAGGCGGTGGTCCCTTGAGTCTCAGCTACCTCCGGTTTCCGGTGCTCGTCAGCCTCAGGCCCCTGCAGTGGGGTCACGAAGCCACACACGGGGCTCTTCCTCCGCTCCACATCTGAGAGAAGGGGGCCAGGTCAGGGATGCCCAGCTACCTCATATCCTACCCCAAGGGGACTGGGACTCAAGTACGACACTACTAAATCTTGCCTGGCCTTCAATGCTCATAGTAAGTGCCACCTCCTCCAGGAAGCCTTCCTGCATTCTTCTATAGGCCTACCAGATCTCCCTCTTCTATGCGACTCTGTGAAAAGAACCAAACCTAATAGGGGTGCAGGCAGTGCTTGCTGAATGGGATTTTGGGGCCACAGGGAGTGAGCTGACCCAAAAACATCCTGATCAGACTGACAGGATAGGGGCCCAGAGCCCTCAGTCCTCTGCCTCAGGCTCCTGGGCACTGCCCACTCTGATCTCAGAGAACCACTCCTTGTCCACTGCAGGCTACCTACCTGAGCCCTTTTTCTACCTCCTCTACTCCCTTCCCTGTCTCCAATCCTGATCTCTCCCCAGGCTCTTTCTTTTTGGCCTATAAACACATTCCATGTTCTCCTTTACCTCCCAAACCTTTCCCTTCCCTACGTTACCCACCAAGCTAACCCTTTTGCTTTCCTCTTTATCCCTTTGCCTTTTCCCCAAACTCTGGAAGAACTGTCACTTGCCACCTCCACTGCTGCATCTCCCAGTCTCATCTTCACCTCCTGTATAACTCAGCATCTGCCCCCATGCTCACCTCCAAACCACTCTCATCCTGCCCCTTTCCAGCTTCAGACCCACTTCCCAGTTGCCTAAGGACCCTCCACTAGGACGTCCCAAAACTTGTCCGTCTCAGATGTTTGGGAAATTCCCTCCTCAGCCTATGCTTCCTCTGGACTGTCAGCACTGCCCCTCAGTCACCAAAACTCCCCTCCGACTCCCAGCATTCCTGTCTAATCCATGGACTAATCATCTCAATCTCAAGGGTGACATTTCTTTCAGTGTCCCCTCCCCTCCATATTCTCATTGTCATCCCCTGGTCTGGTGTCATTTCTCACCTGGAACCTCCCTGACTCCAGCCTCACACTCTCCAGTCCATCTTCCTGCTTCAGCCAGGTCAATTCTTTCTAAGGCACAGTTCAGGCCTGAACCCCTCCTCAGTTCTCTAAACCTCCAGAATAAAGACGACAGCCCTGAACTTGGCTTCCCAGCCCTCCACAACGGGTCCCACTGCTTCTCCAGACTGTCTCCTTCATATGCCCCACAGCTCCCTGAAGCCAAACAGCTCCCTGATGCACAGCCCACCCTTTATTCTATAAGGAACACCTCTCCCTTCCCTCCTCTGCTTCATGCTCATCTGCCCACCTGCCAGGAGAGCCTGGAGCAGCCCCACTTCCATGAAGCCTTACCTCCTCTGAAAATCTACAGGCTGGTCTGCCTCACTATCCACCTGCCTGGCCATTTCTCTGCATGCTGGCCTCCCCACTGGGAGTGAAAGGAGCTGTGCCCTTAAGCCCAGAATCCCTGCATCTGGCACAGAACTTGGCACACAGCAGGACTTTAAAGCCCTGGGACCCCCAGGCAGCGACTTTTTCTGGCAGTCAAAGTCCTTGACAGAGGACTTCATGGGTATCCATTGGGGCCCATCTTACCACAGCCCTCAGCAAACTTCCTCTGAAACAATTGACACCCAAAGAGGAGGGGGAGGGGGACTACCCGAACATGAAATTTCTTTGTACCTTCGGCATCATTTACAAAGTTTTGTCCTAAAGGACATTCTCTAAAACAGTGGTCCCCAACCTTTTTGGCACCAGGGACCAGTGCTACTACGAGAATCTAATGCCTGATGATCTGAGGTGGAGCTGAGATAGTGATGCTAGCGCTGGGGAGCAGCTGTACTTTCCTGCTGCTCACCTCCTGCTGTGTGGCCTGGTTCCTAACAGGCCACAAAATGGACCCATCCACAGCCTGGGGGTTGGGGACCCCTGCTCTAAAATGATCTCCATTGGGGTTTGTCCTGGTTGCTGGGCATGGCTTGGACAGAAAACTAAGGGATAGGCCCTCACATGTGTGGACTCCCAGGGGGTTATATTAAGGAAGCCTCAAGAGCATCTGCCCCTGGCTTCCCAGATAAGGAAATGAGCACCGAGAAAGAGTAAGTTTGCCCAAGGTCCCCAGAGAGTCAGGGCTGAGCAGGCCTGATGGAACTCTCCCCTCTCCCGCCCAGGGACCCTGTGCTCTGGATGGAAAAGCAGTGACCATGTGGCTTCCTGAGAGTCGCCCATGGGAGAACATAGTGCTCTGGGAGTTCAGAGAAAACCTAGACGATGTTGGGGTGTGGGAAAGGAAGGGATCTTAGAGTAGCCAGGAGCCTGCAGAGGGGTAGCAGGTGCCAGGGGGATGAGCAAGACAGCCCTCCAGCACTAGTCACCCCTCTCCCTTTCCTGAAGCCCAACTCCAAACCTTGGGTGCTCAGGGAGGAGGAGGAGCCCTGATATTTTTTCTCTGCTTGCCTATGCTATTGCTATTATCATATAGTAGTGCTAGATCCCAGGGTTCACCCTCAGGGAGCCCTTGTGTGTGTCTGCTTGGTGCTGAGATGTGATCTGACTGAAAACTCATAGCAGAATTCAGCAGTAGGACCTATTATTATGCTCACTTACAGGTGAGCAAGCTTGGGCTAGGGGATGCTAGGGACTTTGGCAAGGTCACACAGCTAGGGCATACTAGAAATTGACTTAAAACCACCTGTGTCTGACTCAGAACCTGAGGTCCTTCCAGCAACTTGTACAATAGCTGGAGACCAAAGTCTGTCTGGGTGAGGACCCCAGGTAGCATCAGAAATTTATTCTGCAGAGAAGGGTTTGTATCCCACCCAGCTTTGCGGGGAAGGGTAGAGGATGAAACCTCAAGGTGGCAGGGAAGGGGAGATGGACAATTACATTGATTCCCTAGGCCTATCAGCTTCCTGGTTTGGGCAGGGCCTATTCTTAGGCAAGGTATGGAAGCCATACAGCAGGGTGCAGGGGAAGGAGCACTGGGCTCAGTTGGAGAGCCCTGGACTCCCAGCCAGCCACAGCTCTGCTCCTTTTATGCTCTGTGACCTGAACAAGTCACTTGCCTTCTGGGCCTCACTTGCTCATCTATAAGATGGGGATAATAATACCTATCTCCCAGGGTTGCTAGGAAGCCTTACATAAGATGATTTATGAAAATGCTGGGCACATAGATGAACAAAAACCAAAAAAATCACTCCTCTCTGCTTAGATAGAATCTAGTGGGGCCAGAGCAGAGAATATCATGTGTGGTCCCTCCTGGGCTGTGTGTTCCCTGCTCTGTGCAGCCCTCTGATCTTGCAGTGGGACATAAGTGAGTTGGACAAGGTCCCGACACAGGGTCAACTAATCTGAGGCCTCTTAGCCTCTGCTGCTCTGCTGCAGGGAGTGTGGTGAGTGACTGTGACCTTCTCAAGGGTACGTCAGATTCAACCATCACTTATTGAGCACTTTGTGCCAGGCCTGTTAATGCCTGTTATTCTCATGCCAACCATGAAAGATGGGACTACTGGCCTCATTTTATAGGTGGGGAAATAAGTTCAGAGAGATTAAATGACTTGCCTGCAGTCACACAGCCAGCAAGGGGCAGAGACAGGGTGAGAAACCAGCTATGGGTGATTCCAAGTCTGGAGTCCCTTCCACTCTTCCACATGGCAAATCTCCATGATGGTGGGGGTTCAGCAAGGACTTGAATGAAAGCCTGGTGGTGACCCGTGCATGGTCCTCACTTTCCCATTTGCAAAGTGACAGAATTAGCCCAGATAGTGTCTAACACATCTTGCTACCTTCACATTTGAGGCACATGACTACACTAATGGGATGCAGAATGAACCTTGAATTGTTCCCCAAATCTCAGCCCACCTTAGGACTTCAAAAGGATGAGCTCTGCTGTGCACAGCTTCACAGTGGAGAGTCATTAGGGACATATTCCCCAAAACTCTCTGGGGGTCAGAAACTGTTCAGGGGTGCTGGTGCTGGAGGTTTGGTCTCCCCCAAAGCACTCTACTGGTCCTGGCTAGGGGATTCCTGAACAGCCCCCCATGTGTAGCCCTCCTGCTGGGAAGGCTTATGGCACCCACTCACACTGGATATACCAGGCCCTCCAGATGGCGTTGTTGAGGCGGATCTTGTCTCGGCAGAGCAGCTTGAGGCCTTTGAAATTCTTCCACTTGGGAGAGACCAGCTTGCCACTGTCAGAGGGAAAGGGCTGGGTCAGGGGCATGGTGGAGAAAGGGGAAGGTTGGAGAGGGCTTCTGCAGGGCTGGTTCCACATTCTTCTCATGCACTAGGCACTCATCTATGGTGGGCAATTTGAGGGACCCTCTCAAATCCTGCCCCTCACTCTAACCTCCCCACTAGGAGCCCTTGTGTTCTTTGGTGAGACCCGCTTGTTAATCTACCACCAGAACTAAAGCCAGGGCTGGAATCTGTTTATCATCTCAGTCCTCATAGCAACAATACCCAGTGGCCTTACAGCCATCTCTGTCTTGTAGGCCACCTAAAGTCGGTTTTCAGATACATTTCTTATGGAAGTAAACTGAAGGTCAGGAAGGGAAAGGACCATGCCCAAGGTCATGTGGTGGAGACTCATTCAGGCCCTGGCTTTTTCTCTACCAGTATCTCTGGTTGGTCCCCTTAGGTCCAGGGGATGGGTAAGGCTTGTCTGAGTGGAGAGGAAGCCACTCCACAAGAGGTGGCCTCCAAGCAGCCAGCCATTGCCTTTTCATTGCTCTTCTGGTGTCTGCCCAACCTAGAATCCTAGGATGGCAATCTGAAATGAGCTGGAAAGTGTGCCCCTTCTCAGGGGTGTGCCACCTCCCTTGAACCTCCCCTTTTGGTCACCCATGGTCTGGATGGGGGTTGGGCATGAGCCAAAGGAAGGCAGCTGGGATGGTGCAGTGGTGACAGGTGAAGAGATAACACCCTGACCCTAACCCTATTCCTGGCAGTCAATCAAATTCTCAAGATGAAAGGGCTATCTCTACACAGTTAAGAGGCTTGACTCTCAGGGTCCTACTAGGCACAGGCCAAGTCTGCTACTCCCAGGGAGCTGACGGAGAAGGTCAAGATATTCAAGGTGTTAGACCCCTGCTGGCCCCTCCCTCCTCATGGTCCACAAGCCAGGGTTGTATACAAGTCCCCTATGGCACCTTCTCCAGTACTTACTTACACGGAAGGCTGAGGCCTCAAGGCTTAGTCTTTCAGAATACCAGGCCTGTTCTCTCCAGGGGCCTCTCCCTCATCCTGGGGGTGAGGGACGGGTGGGTGGCAGTCTGACTTCTACAGCCCCTTGGGTACATGGATCACTGGGTCCCCTCTCCTCTCTGGTCTCCAAGCTCCTGTGTTTGCTTGGAGTGGGGAGAGGAAAGGACTGCCAGCCCAAGGCACAACAGGCCTCATTACCCAAATAGGGTACATAGCCCAATCGCCCAGGCCCGCTGGCTGGCCCCCTCCCTCCTAAGTTAGATAAACACCATCTGTCCAGGGACCGGTGGGGGGGCACTCTGACATCTCCTGGGCCAGCTTCTTTTGTGTCACTTGGGGGGCTCCTGAGTTTATTGCTCCTGCCTGTATCCCAGCAACCCCCCCAACCCACTCTGATCACCAGCGCCCCACAGCCTGCCTGCCCTTCCTCTTCCTGAGGTTATAGTGTTTGTGGCCAGGGGAGACAAAACAGTGACAAAATCTAAGCCCAGGAAGAAAGGTCTATGCTGGACCTGTCAGCTGGGAGGGGAGAAGGGTCCAGTCTGGAGCAAAAGGCCTGGGGCCAGGGTTCAAGGGCTTCTCATGTAGAAAATCTGGGAATCTTGGGGACGGGATGAGGAAATACTCAGAACTCCGTTCAGCTCTCCACCACCCCCATCCCACCCCCACCCCCGACATAGCTACCATGCAGTAATTCCTTCAGAGTCTTCCTGACAGGGTCCTGCTTGCTCCCTTATTTCCCTGAGGCCATTTTCTCCATAGCTCTTATTATAACTCTGGCCAGCTCTGACCATGGACAAGTGGGTTCTTGGAACTTCCAGAACCACTCTCCCTGTGGCTTCCACTCACAGAACCATGGAACATGGGCTCCTCCTAGAAGTCCTTCCTCTGCCAACACTGCCCTTCCGAGGGTGAAAGCTGGCCAGACATCTACAAGCTGGCCTCTGAGTCAAGCCAGCCACTTACTCCTAGCACCTCTGGACCCCTTGCCTTGCTGTCCCTTCTCATCCGCTCACTCTCTTGGGATACCCTGGTTTCAGCAATCCTCTCTCCTCCAGGGAACCCCTATGATTAGGGTTTTTAAGCACTAAAACACTGTCCCAGTTTGAGCCTCAGTTTTTTTTTTTCCTCTACCAAATGGGGGAATCCAAAGGCTCCTCTGGTACTGAGCCACCTCCATTCCTGGCGCTTAGGCCAACCAGGGCAGGCTAGAGAGAGTGAATATTCTGAGCCTTTAGGGGGAAAGCATAGCCCTCTCCACTCCAGCTGCCGCAGTCAGCCTCTTAGTGGGGGCAGGTCTTGGAATGTGCTCTATCCTCTACCTTACCACCTCCCCTGGACCTCCCCTTTTGGTCACCCATGGTCTGGGGTGGGGGATGGGGGAGGTAGGCATTAGCCAGCTCAGGTAGAGAGGTGTGTAGTATAAACTAGGAGGCTGAAGTTGGGAGTGGGTAGGAAATAGGGGGAGGAGGAAGCTAGGGGAGCCCGCGGAAGAGAGATGCCTGCACCCCGTGTACCAGGACCTTAGATGCCCTGCTCAGGCGGTCTGTGATGTCCGAGGTTGAGAGGGGGTGGGGGGGAAAGGGGATGGGAATTTGAACTTTCCACATTGGTCTGGCGCCTGGGACGATCAGGTTGCAACATGACCTGGGCCCGGGGCCAGAGCTTGAGGGCCAAGGTTACACCGCCTGCAGCCAATGGGGTCGCGGCTGGGCGGCCACGTTGGGGGCGGGTAACACCCCCCCGCAATCCCCACCCCAGCTCCGGCTCCCGGTCAGAGCAGCAAGTGCCCGTCTGTAGCCAGTAGTTTTCTGAAGGGGAGGAGCGCCGCGGAGGAAAAGGAATATATGCAGAGAAAAGATCAAGGCCTGCCGATCCTCCTTTATCCCCTACGGTTTTCGGTTGATAATTTATCCTGGCCTTTCCGTTCCGGGGAACTTTGCTCCAGGGCACTGGGCCAGGACACGGGTTCGCGCCCTCCCCTGGGACGCAGGCGTGGAGCTGGAGCCCGGCGGCCCGCGCGCTCCGCGACGCGCCAAGCAGGGGACCCAGGCAGCGTTAGGCGCTCAGCCTCGCCCGGCGACCGGGGTAGGCGAGTCCAAGCCTACTGGGAACGAGCCCCTCACGGCCTGCTGCAACCTCTGCCCGGCCACGGCTGGGAGACTCTGCGAGCTGCGCACCCCCAGGGTCCGCCCGCGGCACCCTCCTCCCACTATCCTGGATTTGGAGTGTCAAGAAAAGGGGCCCGAGCAATTGGGGGGCGCTTGCAGGGTGGACGAGAGACTGGGTTTCAATCAACGGTTGGCTACCAATTGGGACACCATGGGCGCAAGGAGTATCGCGAGGGTGCAGAAACAGAGTGGGTGTGGGCCAGGGCTGCCGGGGAGAGAGCGGAAAGCGGCAGGTGATCGGGTGGAGTGGCCTCCGAATGAAGGGTGGGATGGCAGGGATGGCCTAGGGTCCTGGGAGGACGAGGGGATGCCCTGGCATTTCTTTGGGGGCAGAAGTGCGGGGACGGGGAGACGGGGTTCGCGGTGGGCCTACCGAGGTCGAGGTGGAGGGCAGGTGGTCCACAAGCATGAGAACCAGGAGGTGCGCCGGCGTTTCGGGCGGCAGCAGGTTGGGCCAGGGTCAGGGGACGCTCGGGGCGGGGGTAGGGGGTGTCCAGCATGTGGCCGAAGTTTCTAAGAGCAGCCGGGGACCAAGGCTCGGGGCCGGATGGGATGTCCGGAGCTCCAGCGCGCGGTCCCACCACGTAGTGCCGAGGCCGTCGGGACCCGGAGCTACCCTCACCTGTAGGCCAAGCTCATGCACTCGAAGAGGCGGGTGAGTGTGGGATCGATGCTGCGCGGCCCGAAGTCGGCGAGCCCCACGGGCCCTTCCTGGTCGCGCCGCCTGGTCAGCGAGTCGCTGTGCGGCGACGACACCATGAAGTGACCGCTGTGGATGACCTGCGAGCGGAGCAGCCCGCCGGCGCTACGGCGGGTACTCGGGTCCTCCGAGTCTGTGTCTGAGTCCGAGTCCGGGCCGGTGACGACCCGCGGGCCCTGCAAGCCTGCGGCCAGACCTGCCAACGGCCCGGCCATGGCCATCGCCGCCGCCGCCTCGCCTAAGCTAGGTGGAGCCGCTCGTGCGTTCCAGTGGCCGGACTGTCCTTATTAGCATCCGCCCGGCCCCCGTGTCCCAGTAGGCCGCTCGAGGGGGCGGGGCCGCGGGGCCTCGGCTTGTGGGAGCGGTCGGGGCGGGGCTTAAATTAGCATAATCAATACACCCGGTGGGAGCTCGCGAGCACGCGAGCCCCTTCGAGTCCACAATTCGGAAGAGAAGGAGGTTCCTATTCCCCTCCCGAGCCTGCCTTTCTGTTGTGATCACTTAGAGTCCTCGTGGAACTGTCCCTACTTCGCCCAAAAGGTGGTCTCAGGAAGACGCTATGATCAGTCATTCACGCCTGTAGGCGCTCTCTCGTGAAGCCCCTCACCTAACTACTACCGCTCTGCCCTCTCTAATCTTGCTCACATTCACCCTCTCTCAACCCTCCACACAGCTGGAAGCATCTACCTCTCAGAAGTTTTGTGTGGCTTCACCCACAGGAAAGTCTCAGTACTCCCAGTTCTCCATTATAGTCATCACTACACCTTCACAGAACCCCAGAGGGTTACGTGAGTGTGAACCCTGCAAGGCCGAGCAGGGTCAGTATTAGTGGTGATGGGTGATAGCTGGCAAGGTAGAGCTTTGGTCTTCCTCCTCTGGACATCCCCAAGGCAAGCCTCTGTTCAGGAGCTCTGGACCCCCTCCCCTCACCCACACTGAAGTCCAGTTTATGTTTCTGTTCCTGAAGGCCCTCCTCTCACCCTGAGGACACAAACCAAACTGTTTAATCTGAGGCATTCACACTTGTCACCTTGCTAGCACCTTTAACATTCCTCAGAGGTGGGGTTCTTGCCCCATTTTGATTGGGCACCAGAGTCCACAGGAGTGGAAAAACACCCAGTATCTGCAGAGGAATAGCAACAAAGCCTGGTTTAAAAGAATTCCAGACTTCTCACCTAGGGCTGTCCCTGGTTGGGGGTAAGGGAAAGCTGGAGGCAAATGCTAAACCCTTTGGCTTTGCAGAGGTTATGGCCTTCAGATGGTCACAGGAGGTGATCATCTGGGAGCCACAGGCACAGAAAAGTTTCCCACATAGTACTTTTGTCCATGGTAGGGTTCCACAACTCCTACAATCAAATGGCAGTGCCAGAGGGCCCCTGGGACCTCGCAAGGTGCTGAAATGGTTACTGAAGGCTGCCTGTCCACCCACCTATGTCCTTTGGCTGGGTACCTTATGTCTCTGCCAAACAGTCACCTCACATTCCCAGGATCCGCAGCTGCTTTCTCACTCTTTCCTTGCCCCCTTACTCTTGCTGTTCCCTTCAGGAGATACATTCTCCTTGCCCATCCTTGTCAAAGTCTGGGGGGCTTTAGATGCCTAACTACTCTGGAGAGAGAGCTCTCCCTAAGTGGTCCTTTTGGAATCCTGGGCACAGAGACCAACAGGGTCATGACTTATCCCTTATGTGCCTGTCTGGTTTCTCCCCTGGCCGGTGGGACCTAAAACAGGACTGTGTGCTAGGGTCGCTGAACCCCACAGTGGGTGCCCAGGGACTTGAAAAATACTTGGAGGAGGGCATGATGCCAACAGGAGCTGGTGGTCACTGGGCAGTGGGGCAAGGCAGGAAGCAGGCTTCCTTGGAATCTCCTAGTTACAGGGGCACTGGCTTAAGCAGAGACTTGAACTGATCCTTGCTTTGCCACTAATTCCATGAATGACCCTGGGCAAATATCTTCCTTATTGAGGCTCTGTCTTTCCACCTACAAAATGGGGTGTTAAATCCATTGATTTCTTAGGGTCCTGCAACTTTCACTACCCTTGGTTCTAAGTCTTCTATCAGAATCCCCAGCTCACCCCACCAAGCTTCCCTGGGCCTCCTGTCTCCAGGAGAATATATCCTAGTTGAATCTCCTAATTTCTCCTGAGCTGGGTCTCAGTAGGGTGGATTAGCTCCCTCACCCTATGCCTCTCCTCTTCCCCAGTCACCATTTGGTCCTCAACAGTCACCTTTACCCATCTTCATCCCATTTCTGCCCTCCGCAGGGCCTGATAACACCTTTGGAGGCCTAAGCACTGAAAAGACCATGACTCCCAGTTCAAAACAAAACACTAAATTGCACTATAAATGCAATGAAGTCCACAAATTCTGATTTCTCCCATAATGACATCTTCAGTTAAAATTCTATCTGTCTAATCTATCTATCCATCCATCCATCCATCCTAAATTTTTTTTTTTTTTTTCAAGAAATGTTTTAATATCCTAACCTTGCTGGGGCCTTGAATGTGTGCTTCATCTGCCTTGTCCAACCTCTCCAACCTGTTTGCTCATTTAAGAAAGGATGCATTCCTCATTCTAGACACTGTGTCCAACACTTTGGAACCAGCATCTCTAACCCTACTGCAGTAAATAATATCACCTCCACCTTACAGGTGAAGAAACAGGCTCAGAGAGGTGAAGCATTTGCTCAACATCCCCAGCTAAGAAAGGACAGAACCAGGTCTGACTCTGAGGTCAAGTCTCCTTCATCTATGGGCTGCTGCCCTTTCCTCTTAAGAATGATTCTAACCACAGTGTAACTGGAGAAGTCAAACCAGCTAGGAGTATGAGTATGGGGGGCCTAGCTGTGGCCACAACTGGTTTAGGTGCTCTTGCCCAGATGACAGCTCAGGCTCGTGTGAGCTGGCCCAGCTCACCTCTTGCTCCCTTTCCCATTTGGCCTCTGTCACCCACTATCCAGTGTTTATAGCCTCTTGATACACATAAGTCTTGTTCACAGCTGTGGAAGTGCAGAATGAAGTCCTGACTGGGGTGTGAAGACCTACTTGTCCCAGTAATGCAGTCTGACACCACACTGTGTCTATCTCTCAGTCTTAGTTCTCAGGATTTCTTCCCCAGACTGCCCTTCCATGTTGGGAAAGCTCACACATCCTAGAAGTGCCACCTCCATCTCTGACATTTTCCCTGACTTCCCACAATGCTCATTCAGATACAGCTCTCATTTTATCTGCTCTGTGATCACCATGAATGGTGCACATGCCTCTCTTTCCCACTAGATGGCAAATTCCCTGAAAGCAAGTCACATAGAACATTTTTCTCTCAAGTGCAAATGCACAATTGAGTATTTGTTGAATGAATGAGTTTACATTATATCTACCTACTAAGTGTACTCTATTCATCTATCTATCCTTCCATACACACACAGATAACATTTATTAAATGTATACTATGATCCTGTCCCAGTGCAAGGCATTTCACTTTTGCAAAAGTTAAAAAATATAGAAAAGCTGATTAAGTACTTTTAATATCCATAGAGACAGAAAGTAGACTAACAGTTGCTGGGGGTTGGGAGTAGCTGGGTGTGGAGAAATGGGTATGAGGTTTCCTTTAGGCAGTGAAAATGTTCTGGAATTAGATAGTGCTGATGGTTGCACAACTTTGTAAATATACTAAAAGCCATTGAAAAGTGGTGAATTTTATAATATGCATATTATATCTCATTAAAAAAATTAGGCACTTTACTATACAATTCCATTTGTTGGTAATCTTCTCCACAGTGTGTGTATGTGGGCATTAGTATTGTGTATGGTTGTCACCATTTTATAGAAGGAAAAATTGAAGCTCTGAGAGGGAATGTGATTCAGTGGGTTGTTGTGAGAATTAACGATAGATAACTAATGTTTATGGAGCCTAACCTAACTGGTCTATGGAATCTCCATAACGGCTCTATGATTTTCAACCCATTTTGTAGACAAAGAAACTGGCTTTGCTGAAGGTCACAAGGTAAAAAGAGAACTGACATTGAAATGCAGGCAACCTGCTGCCAGCCTACCCCACAAGAACCTACCTTCTCAAATTAAAAGGATTAATTGTTTGTGGGGGTGTGGAGAGAGCAGAACCTCACCCACTGCCATTGACAATGTAACTTGGCATAATCACTTTGGAAAACTACTTGTCAGTATCTACTACAGCTGAACATCCACATACCTTCTGACCTAGGAATTCCATGGAAATGTGTGTATACGTGCACCAAAAGACATGTACAAGACTATTCAGAGCAGCACTATTCTACTTAGCTCATATGAGGAACAATCAAATGTCTGTTAACAGGGGAGTGGATAAATACATTGCAGTACAGTCACACTGAATATGAACACAGCAATAAGAGTGAACAGTCCACAATTAAATTCAACCATGTGGAAGAATCTCACTGACAATATGTTGAGCAAAAGAAGCGTATATGCCATATGATTTCATTTGTATAAGGCTAATCTATGGTGTTAGGAGTCAGGGATATGTTCAGCCTTGGTGACTAAAAGAGATCAAGGAGGGGTTTTCTGGGGTGCTGTTAACATTTTGTTCCTTTATCTGGGTTCAAGTTACATGGCTGTGTTCACAGTGCATATTCATTGAGCTGGATACTTATGATGCGTGCACTTTTTATATGTTCGTTAGACCTAAACTTTTTTATAAGAGAAACTGAATTTGCATATGCATACACATACAAAATCAGGAAGGCTCCCTGAAGCTTGCCTTGGCTGGTGGGGGTGGGTGGGTGGTGGGGATTCTTAAGAGTCAAGGAGCGAAGATGGAGAGGTGGATGGAAGAGAAAAAGAGGAGTTTTAGCTGTATTTCTAGCTGGCAGCAAGTTGGGAAGTCATTTTCTTTGTCTAGGTCTCAGTTTTTGCATCAGTGAAATGGGTCAATAAATCATGAAGGAAAAATTGATAAATATGATCACATTAAAGTAAGGAAGTTGGATTGAATTAATTGGATTGAATTAATTGTGCTATTAAAAATATGGATCTTAACATATCAGGAATGAAAAAAACCCACTTTCCTTTGCAAGAAGCATACCTTACATTTGTAGACTTTCTGCTTCTATGTTTTTGTTTAGTGATACTACAAGTAGCAATTCATATTGTTTATACATTTTAAATTATGAAAATGCCAAGTAAAAACAAAGTCCTATGTAGACTATCTCTGATCCCAATTGAAAACCACTGATCTTGATGTGAGTTGAGGAGCAGAGTTAAGGAAGAGAGGCAGAGGAGAAAGCACAACAGAGTGGAGCTCAAGTGACGTTCCAGCTATCTCTCCACCTATCCATTTGTCTATCCATCTATCTGCTCATCTAGTCATTACCTATTCATCCATTCATCCCCTAATAGTCAATCTGTCCACCTATTTGTTTATTCATCTATCTGTCTATTCATTCATAATCTGTAACCCATACATCCATCTCTTCTTGCATCCATTCATTCATCCATCCATCTCCTATCAGTCAATCTGCATCTGTCCATCCAGCTTTCCATCTATACATCTATCTAACCTTCCATCTCTTCATCTATCCCCTCTCCTCCCACAAATACCCACTCATCTGTCCATCCAGCACACTGGTATATTAACTGCCTGCTGGTATCAGGCCCTTAGTTGAGCCAGGGGTTGGGGAACAGGGGATGCTCAGATACTTATAACATTGCTTCTGCCTACCTCCATACAATTCAGCATGGGAGAGTGAGCATGCCCACCACTGACTCAGAGAGGGGAGTGAATAGTGTTGAGGAATGAGGACGTTCAGTGGAAGGAGGGGTGGTTTGCAGCTTGGGAGTCAGAGAAGTCTCTCTAGAAGAGGGTATGCTTGAATTGGGCCTCAAAAGACAAAGCAGGGATCAGGCATGCGGGGAGAAGTTCTTCTGGGAGGGAGCAGCAGGAGCAAAGTCAGGGCTGGAGAACCAGAGTGGCAAGTCATTCAACTGGCTGGAGCAAGAGCAGGGTGCCATCAGCCCATGTATCTGCTGTGCTCCCTGGTAGCCATCCCCTGGCCTTGTCCCTAAGCCTGGCTCCAGTGGGCACTGAGGTATCTATACTAGTGCCACTCAAAGTGTGGCCCGAGAAACACTGGATTCCCTTCATGACAAAAATAAATACATAAATTGAGAGTGTTTAGAAACATTTACATCAGTTTAATAGAGTAATTTGGTAACTGTTGGATATAATACAAAAAAACTGGGCTTACAGTTTACTTTTTTAATTTAATTTTTCTAGTAATTTATTTTTATTGTATTTTGCATAATTATATACATATGGCAGATTAAAAATAAAAATAGGCCCTTTGCCCATTTATTTTGGGATGTAGGAAGTTTGAGAAGCATTGGTTGCCAACACAGCTTACACTCATCCACCCTTTGCCAAAGTGGCTTCATGGTCATTATCTCATTTCCCTGAGAGCAGGGCAGGGCAAGAACTATTGTCTCCATTTTATGGCATAACTGGCCTAGGTTCTCACATATGGTAGGTAGCAGGGCTGAGATTTGAACCCAGGGCTAATACCACATCTGGCAGTCTTCCATGAGCTCCTGCCCCAAGCTAGGCTGAGCTGGGGGGTAGAATGAGAGGGCCCAGGAGAGGAGGAAAGAAGCAGCTGGAGAAAGAACAGCAGACAGCATGGGAGCTAGTGTCCAGGTCTTGTCCTAGAGTGTCTGTGGGTTCTAAGGGCACTGAGGAAAGACAAGAAGACTTTCTGAGGAGAGCAGCCTAAGGGTCAACCTGGGCTTACCCAAATGGTCCTAGAAGAAGCAAGCCAAGCCTGAGAATCCCTGTTTGGAAAGAGGCAGCGGGGCTAGTTTTAGGCCCAGCCCACCTCTATCCTTCTCTATCTTCTTTTCTCCTCTCCTCCTTCTGCTTCTCCCTCTCCGCCATTAGCCAGCTGTGAGCTTCCTGAAGTTAGGGCTTTGGCTCATCCATCTGTGCACCCAAAGCCCACCCAAAGTTTAGCTAACAAAACCACTGGTCTCTGCCTGGCCCTTGGCAGGAACCACAGCACTTTCAGACACTTTCCTCTGTCCCTCGGGAAGACTAGGTGAATCAGAATTATGTTTATTCCATATCACTAATGAGGGAACAGTCTCAGAAAAGATAAAAGATAAATCACTTGCTTGAGGTCACAGAGCAAATAATCTAAGGTTCTAATTCCTGACCCCGTACATTTTTACCAATACAGTTAAATAGTAGAAAGGAGAGGGAAGTCATTTTCATAGGATCTAAGGGTATCCCACATGATGGAGTGGGGGTGGGATGGGTGGTATGCAGGGCTAGCTGGGGAGAAGAAAACAGTGGTGTGTGGCATGACCAGCAGGATTATCTGTCTAGAAACTTCCCCTTCTCCAGCGCTTGGCTGCTTCCTGGGCGGGCTTAAAATTCCATCCCTGGCCAAGAAGAGTCAAGAATGACATGGTGGGGCAATAGGCCTTTCCCCTACTCTGTTGGTAGACAGGGAACATGGGATTGTATTTTTGGAGGACCATTGGAAAATCTATCACATCAAAATTGTTGGGACTCTTTGACATATCAAGTTCAATTACAGGAATTTTTCCTATAAAATATTTACATTAAATATGCAAAGATATACAAAGATGGTCCTTGTAGTACTGTTTATAATACTGAGAAACAGAAGAATGGTTGAATAAATTTTGATAAATCCTTACAGTGGAATACTATGTAGTTGTTAACAACCTCATGTGTAAATAAGGATAATAGTATCTACTTCTCAGTTTTTATGAGAATTAAGTGAATTAATACCTGCAAAGTGCTTAGATAGTAAATGCTAACTGTCATTATCATTATAGGTGTAGAAATAAGGAAAGGTAGTTAAGATGCAATGCTGATTAAAAAAGAAGTTACAGAATAATATGTGAAGTACGATCCCATTTGAGTAAAAAATAATAATAGTAAACTTTCACATATGAATAGAAGAAAAGTCTGGACCAAACTTAACAACCTCATGTGTAAATAAGGATAATAGTATCCACTTCTCAGTTTTTATGAGGATTAAGTGAATTAATACCTGACCGAACCAGACATTGCTGGTCTTATGAAGGGATGGGTAACAGAAACACACACTTTGTTAATTTCTATCAATTTAAAGTTGTATAATACCTGCATATTGCTTTTGAAACCAAGGGGGGAAAACCTCCAAAAAAGTAAAAAAAATAAGATGAGATAGTGGCGTAGATGATGGTATGGGAACCTCCTCCTCTCTTTCTGAGGAATCTAAAGTCCAGAGATCAAAGTTGTCCAAATACCACAAAAGGCTCTCTGTTTGGCTGACCAGACAGACACTAGGGGAAGGTGGATGTATAGTCTTCCACCCCAGCTTGTCTGACACTCATTCTCATTCTGCAGGCCCAAGGACCCGATGGGGGTGCCTTCTCTTTAGGGCAAAAGGCTCAGGAGGCTGGCTCAGTAGGCACTCATTCATCTTCTCTGAGCCTCAGCTGCTCTCCCTGTAACATGGGCAGAAGCTGCCCAGCCTCTTGGTATGTTGTGCTTCCAATGTGGTGCAGTGCAAGGGTTGGGGTTCAGGCTGAAGTTGGTGTTTCATTAAGAAGAGCTGTTACGCAAAGTGTCTGTCAATCTGTAAAAATGTCAATGGCCACCATTTATCAGTGGACAATTTCTACTCAGAACACTCTGACATCAAGTGCATGATGTCTTTTCCAACACCATTATCCAATTCTCTGATGCCAGCTCGGTGTCCTCCAATTCAATTCAGTTTTGATACTAACTACCTGGAGTTAGCATCAAGATCTCACAAGTTAAGGACTCAGTTCCACAAGACTGCCTCCACTTCAGACTCCAGTCACAAGTCCAGGTTGTCATCTGTGCTTCTGACTCACTGGATCCCACAAACCCTGACTCAGGTTTGATAGACTTCTAGGAAGGCTCACAGAACTTGGGAAAGCACTTTACTTATATTTACCAGTTTATCAAAAAAGATGCAACTCAGAAAAGCCAAATGGAAATGATGCATAGAGCAAGTATGGGGGTGAATGGAGTTTTCATGCCCTCTCCAGGCATACCACATTCCCAGCATCTCGATGTGCTCACCAACACAGAAGCTGTCCAAACTCCTTTTTTCAGAGTTTTTATGGAGTTTTCATTACGTGTGCATGATCTGTTAAATCATTGGCCATTGGGATTGAACTTAATCTCTAGTCCCTGGATCCACCTCAGAGGTGGGGGGTGGGGCTGAAAGTTCCAACCCTCTAACAGCCTTGATCCTCCTCATGACCAGCACCTATTCTAAAACTATTAGGAGCACCCCCCCCCCAACCAGTCATCTCATTAACATAAAAAGACACTTTTATCACATTGGAGATTCCAAGGGTTTAAGGAGCTGTGTGCCAGGAACTGGGAATAAAGACTGTGTGTGTGTGTGTGTGTGTGTGTGTGTGTGTGTGTGTGTGTGTGTGTGTGTATTTTTTCCCCCATTGTACCACAACTAGGCATCCCAGTGGGCTTCCAGGACCAGTATATTGACTGTCGTGTCTGATTAACCACAGAACCACTTGTCACATGTGACTGATGGCTCAGAGAGTTGTTTGTTTATTTCTACCACACAGTAAAGATATGGTAGAGAGAGTAGGGCAGTCATTCCAGGTCATTCAGCTTATGAGAGTGTAGCCTGGATTTAAACCCAGTTGTGTCTGATGGCGGAGCCCAAGTGTGTCCTTCCACTGGGCTGCTTGGAGGAACTGAAAGCTGATCTGCCCCTTAAGCCTTCTCACCCAAATATCACATGTCAGGTGAACTCACCCAAGACTGAGCTAAAGAGCAGGTAGGTACTAGGGTGGAGGAGGCAGCTGGCACAGAATAGGTACTTTGTGAATACACATTGAGTCAACGAAGGACTGGCAAGACTAGCTCCCTACACTCTCCAGGAGAGAATGTGAGAATTAGGACTTCATTGATAGCTCAGAACTCATATCCACTACCTGGGAAGTTCGGCTTGTCCGGACTGGAACAAGTAGTGGAAGTCAGCAAGGGCAACAGGTCTTTCGTTATTCAGAGGGGAAACTGGGGCTGTTTGGATAAGGGGCTTGCCTCAGACCACCCTGCATGTCATGTCAGTGATCAAGCCAGGTCCCCTGCCTCTCAGCTCTGGGCCCTCCGTGCTATACCTCTAGAGTTTCACGAGAGAAAGCCAAAGGAGTGGAGCAGGTCCTACTGTATTATCTACACATTCTACAGATGAGGGAATGAAGGGCTATAGAGCAGGTGTGCCCAGAAGCACAGCCTCCTTCTTTGTGCCTAGATGGCATTCCTGGACATCTCCATGCATGTGGGTGGGGTCTGTGCCTGGTTATTCATTCAGTCCCAAGAAAGCAGAATGGAGGGTGTCTTGTGGGGGCAGGGGTTAGAATGATAGTCAAAACTGAGGGACCCCAGGGCTCCCCCTAGACCCCTGCCTGCCTGGGGAGCATTGGAGTCAGACAATGCCCCTGCTGTCCAGGGCTCCCTGGCACAGAGTCATGGGAGGCAAAGCATGGACTGTGGTGCTCAACCCTGCCTCTGTTGTGTGAGCTTGGGCTCCTCTCTTAGTGTAACCTCTGTACAAGGAGGGGGTGCTGTCATGGGCTTTGAGTATTGGTTTTCTCCTGTTTAAAATGGGTAGTGATGCCATGTTATATTTACCTTACAAGGTTGTCGTGAGGATTAAATAAAATGTGAGAGCCAGTGGGAGCCACATGACAATCGTGGGTTTCTTTCTTCCTTCCCTTTCTCCCTCTCCTACTCTCTGCTCTTTCCTTTTTCCTTCCTTCCTAGCCAACACCCCTGAGTATGGCATTAGAAAAAGAACAGGGGCTATAGGTCACAGACAATGAAGAAACAATCTCTACCAGAGGACTTGGGGATGGACAAAGGCTTTTCAAACCAGCTGTGGGTGGGTGACAGTCAACTCTGCCCTGTCCAGAATCCCCAGGCCTCTCCTCTGCTGGGTAGCTCTGGGAGTCATACCAGTTCTTGTCCCATACTGGCCCCATCAGGGCATCAGGTCCCTGGACTGACATGGAAAAGGGGTCCTGGGGAGGCATATTTCTCACTCAGAATCATAGAGCTGACTGTCGCTCGCCCACCCACCCACCAGTTAGCATGCCCTGTATCTCAAGGCCAGTGAGGGAGCTGCATCACCTTTTTATTAGTGCCAGGCCCTGCCCTGGGAATGTTCTGTTCCTTCCTGCCATCTTGGAGGCCCCTTACACAAGGTCAGCTTGGCCCACCTCAAAGAGGAAAGCAAATGTGAGCCACCTTGCCCCTTGAAGCTCAGGAGCTGGAAAGGCAGGTGGAGAGGTCCAGTAGGTAAGCGCAGGCCATGTGGACATCCATGGGTACCCAGGGGTACACCCCTCTTGTGTGCTGCTCCATGAATGCAGAACACATGGTCACCCATAGCTGCTGCCCGACAGTTCAGGCAAGCCCACTTAGACCCAGGTATACATGAGCGCAGTGAAGCCTGGAAGAGACAGGGTCACCTGGGTGGCGAGTCAGAGGCAGTAGTGGGAGCAGAAACCAGGGGTTTAAAATCAGGTTGCCTGGATTTGAATCATAGCCCTGCCATTTCCAGGCTATGTGACCTTGACCCAGTGCCTTAACCTCTCTGGGCCTCTGTTTCTTCACCTGTAAAGTGGAGAGAATATCCTTTCCTCCTCAGGTTATCAGGAAGAAAGAAACTGTGATAGAAAAGCTCTGCACAATGCCTGACATACAGTAAGTGCATAGCAAATTTCACTTCTTTCCTCCCCCTTCCCAGCTACCCTGAGCCCAAGGGAGCCCCCTCTTTCCTCCCTCCTCTGCCTCATATCTGAGCCAAACCCCTTCTTTGATCCTGACCAGGGTGTGAGAGTTGGGCTGGCAAGGGCCTCTCCTGGTCTGCCTGACAGCTCCAACACAGGTTTGAACCTGACTTTACCCACCACAGGACCAGCAGCAGGGTCAAAGGCAGCCTCAGAGGGAGGCCCCAGGGAGGGCATCAGCCTGAAGGGAGTGCGAGCATCTGGGCTGGTGTGGTCTCTGGGAGCCTCAAAACCTCAGCTTCCCTCCCACTCTGCATTTTGTCAAAGCTCCTTATGGCCTCCATCTCAGTTTACAAATGTCTCCTCCACCAATGCCGCCTACATATAAGCCAGATGATTTCATTCACAGCATTCCAAGACCCCAGGTGGGACCCTGACCCCTACTCTTAGCAGCCTTCTCATCTGGGCCCAAAACACAATTCCAAACTGAGCCTTGGCCTAGGGTAGATTGTGTCCTTAGCGGGCATGGAGGGGAAATAAAGTCAGAATGCTCATCCTCTGAGGAGAGGGAACCTCCTGGTTGCCACAGCTCTGAGTTCCTCAGCTGAAATCTCCCACCTCCAGAAGTTGCCCCTGCCCTGAGGCTGAGGAGCTGAGCCTCCCTGGGGTGGGCCTGAGCCCACTGCTCATTTCCCAGCTTGAGGTTCCCAAGCCCCTATTCTGAGCCTTCTGCTAGATCTGGGACCTGGACAGGAGATAGGACAGGCCAGATGTTGAGAGTAAGAGGAAAATTTGGGCAAGATGGAGGCCTGGGATATATCTTGGGCCCCACCTACCACCTAACTGAGCTGACCCTGTAGCATCAGCTCCCTGGTGAAGAACCAGAGGGGTCTTGTTTGGAGTGGGCTACCCTGTCCTCCAAAGCATGTTGGCGTCCCATTTTATTCCCACACCTGTGGCCCAGGGACAAGCCTCACCATGTTATATATAGAGAGAGCCAGGCTCAGAGAAAGGACATAATGTGCCCAAGGTCACACAGCCAAACACAGACAACAAACTAAAGCTCCTAAGCCCAGCCATGGCCTGACCATGGCCTCCTCGCCCACCAGGGTGGCCTCAGGAGACACATGTGAGGGTGGGGTTCCTGGGAGCCAGAAGGAAGCCATGGCCTTCCTGGGCCAGACCAGTGGGATGCCCTTAGCCACTTCTCTAGCCCCTACTGTTGGCTTGAAGTCTGGTGGCTATGAATCTGCATGGCTTCCCTATCCCACCATGATTAGAGGGCCTACCTGGAACCAGCTTCTCTACTGGTTCTTTTCAATACATTTGCTAGCTTCCTCCCCACCCCACCCCTCGCCCCAAACTCCTGCTTCCCTGGGCCCACACCCAACTTCACAGAGAGCCCCTTAGACCATGATTCAATCCCAGCCCAGTCAGAGGGACCCAGGAGGCAACAGGAACCTGTGTGTACCTCACCCTCTGCTCCTGGAAGGTCGGACAGGAAGAACTCTTGGATTCTTGATCCTGAGCCCTTTCTGAGGTAGGAGCTTGCTTCTCTCCCCTTGGTAGCAGAGCCTGAGTGAGGGAGGCGGGTCCACAAGAGTATTAACTCCTTTGGCCCAGTAGAGTCATAAAAGTGCCCCTCCCCATTTGACAGGTGGGAGGGAGACTGAGGTCCCGCAGAGGGGAAGCTCCGACTTGCCTTTGGCTAGGCACCTACATCCACCTGATCCTTTCCACGCCCCTCACCTGGATTCCGCGGGATCTTCGGGTGGGTTGGATCCCAGCCAGGGCCACAGGGTCCCCTGACAGCGTCCCCGTGGGATGCTTCGGGGTAGCGGAAGCTCTTGGCGTCTACTCGGCGCTGGCGGCAGAGGGCTCTGTGCTCTGCGCTGCACCGCTGGCCCGGCTTTTAGCAGCGGGTGTGGACTGCGGACACTGCCCGCCCCGCCCGCCCCGCCACCCTCCCTCAGCTCAGGGTGTCCTTTGCCCCTTGATCTGGTACCTCCTTCTCTCCATAGCACGTGGGCAGCAGCCGCTCACCCAGCTTGTGGCCCGTGGGGCAGCCATGGCCCAGGGCATGGGCCTAGGCGCCTGCCAATCCCTTTCTGGGACCCACGCTCCTGCCTGCTCACCTTTAACCCCCTCCCCCTCTCCCCAGGGGCTTGGCGCCCGGCTCCCAAGACGCCGGCTGGGTTCGAGAAGGGAGGAGCCACAGGTATGGGGCCGGGCTCAAGCGGCAGCGGACGCGTACAGAGCCGGGCTGCCTCAATTATGTCCCTAATATCAGACCCTCTTCGAATTTCATTCTAGTCCCCAAATTCCCTCTCTCTCTTGAATTTCTAGCCGGCTCACTGAACCCCATTCATTTCCTAGGCACCAGCTCTGTATTCCCTCCTGAGCCTTCTGCCTCTTTGTAATTCCCCTCCCTGATTTTCCATTCCCTGAGCACGGCCTTCCCCTTGCTCACACCCACTATCCTTACTGAGCCCTCTGCTTCCACAGCTCTCTACCCTCCCTAACTCCCATTCCCTCTTGGAACCCCTCTTTCTGACCTCCTTTCTCTGTCCCTAGTCCCTCTCTCCTCTTCAGCCTCCTTCCTCTCCCTGAAGCATTCTACCACCTTGCACTCCTTACCTTAAGCCTCTGTCCACCTCCCTGAACCCTCACCACTTTCCTGACCTTCCCTCTCTCACCCCCTCCTGTCTCCTGGAGCCCACTGACTTCTTCTCATGCCATTCTGGTTCTGGGTCCTCACATTCCTCCTAACTCACATTCAATCTATCAACGCCCTGAACATCCATCAGGTAGCAGCCCAGAGAGTAAGGAGTAAGATTTCCTAGAGTCCAGCAAGGACACATGCAAGTCTTCAGAGGCCCTGCTGAGTGAGCTCCACCTGAGAAGGGGGGATTCAGAGCCTTGGCTCACCTGCCAGTTCCAAGGGATGTCATGGGGCAGAGGGAGAAGGGCTCAGGCAGAACTAGGCCAGGAGTGGGCAGTCTGGGGTGAATAGAAGGAAGAACAGGTTGATGTTTGACGTTCCAGATGATGAACAGGTTCCTACTGGTCCCATAAATTTCTTTCTTTCTTTTTGGAGCTGGAGGTGGGCAGTGGAGTTTGAGGGAACCCTGCCAAGAATGACACTGGAGTCCTCTGATGAGGGCAGAAAGTAGAATGCAGGGGCCTGTGACATGAAGATATTGGAGGATTAGGCTGAACTCAGAGAGGCCCTGAGTTATTCAGGATCCTGCTCATCCCCCAACCTAAATTCACACTGCCCTGGGGAACAGCTGAGGACACCCCCTATTCTTTGCAAACCTCTCATACTCAGTTAGCAGTCCTGGCAGGTCAGCTTGGCCTTTCTCTTCTCATTCTGCCCTCTCCTCCATGAGCTTCCTTTCACATGGTGTCTTGCTATTGGGCTTCAGTCCTGCTAACTTGGACACCTGTTCACAGTCAGAGCCAGAACCCAGATAATGAAATCATGCAGTGTGTGTGTGTGTGTGTGTGTGTGTGTGTGTGTGTGTGTGCGTGCGTGTGTGTAAGGGGAATAGGGTTTGAGTTAGGGCAGGGGCAACCTTGGGGTATAGCCCTGGTCCTGTCACTAACTGACTCTGCAACTAGGCAAACTACTAACTCCATCTCCCATGAGCCTCAGTTTCCCTATGCATAGGGTTGCCAGATTTAGCAAATAAAAATCTAGAATGCCCAGTTAAATTTGAATTTCAGATAAACAGTTAATTTTAAAAGTATATATCATGTAATATTTGGGGCATAACTATACTAGAAAATTACTCATAATGTCATCTAAAATTCAAATTTTACTCAGTGTCCTGGATTGACTCTACTCATATATAAAAAAGGGGAGGCGGAGAAGTTTGGATAAGATGTTCTCTCTCCAGAGCCCCTCTTACCTCCAGCTACACCCTGTGAAAAACCTCAGGCTGACCTAGAAGTGGTCTGGAGGTGTTTACATCCCTTGCAGAATAAGGTGAAGATGGGAAAAAGCGGGAAGGGGATGGCTATGGTCATAGGACCTTCACATCAGAGAAACACAGAGAGAAGTTCTTTGAAGCAATCCAGTTCTGGAAAGCTTCCTACAGGAGTTTTGTGATTACTTTGATGCTGATAAAAAAGAGAGGTGGGTTAGATGGCCTCTAGGAGATGGATCCACCTTCCTTAATGGCAGCTGGGAAGGCATGGGGGTCCCCTCATTTGAGGAAATCTCTGGAAGATCAATAGAAAGTATCTACCCCTTCATAAGTATCTACCCCCTAGAGCGAGGGCAAGGTTTCATTTCAACTCAACAAATCACTACTCCTTTATGTAGATTAATTAATCAAATCCCTTTGATGACCAGATTGGGGGGGGGTTTCTCCCCATTTTACAGATGAAGAAACAGAGGCACAGAGAAGTTGGATAATTTTTCTGAGGTTCATACAGGTAGGCGGCAGAGCTGGAATTTGAGCCCAGGTGTCCTGGCCCTGTACCTGCTGTGTAAATAGATCCTGTATTAGGGACTAGGACTGGAAAGATGATATAAATGTTGTTCTTGCTTTCAGGGGACCTCTAGTCTAACAGTGGAGGGCAGGTGAGTCTTTAATAACTCTAGTACAGGCCAGGCTGGGCTGAGGGCTTTGACAGAGTGTGCTGGGAAGGAAGGATTGATTCTGTTTGTGGAGGAGGTTGTGCTAGGCCAAGAAGAATGGGTAAGTTCTTCAACAGTTTCAGGACAAGGCATTGGGAGGAAGGGCTTCCTAGGTAGAGGGACATCTTGGGGAAAAGCAAGAGAGGTATGGAAATGGAGCAGAAAGTTGGAGAGTAGAGTAATCAGGAGTCTGGCTTGATTGCAGGGGGTCCTATAGGCCAAGTATCAGATCAGGGAAAAGAAAAAAGGGAGAGAATCAGGTAGGAGCACAGGCATCAGACAAAGAAATGTAGACCCCATCTGGCGGAAGACAGGGTTCTATGAGAGAGTGTTAGGCCAAGGCGGGAACAGCAAGGGAGAAGCACTGCAGGGGAGAGCTCAGGGCCTCATGGGGTGGTGCCTTAGCCCCGGAGTGGCAAGACTGCCTGAGCTGAGTGAGGACTGTGAGACACACTGGGGAGGTGGATGGAGGACATGTGGAGTGAAGGGACCTATTGTCACTGTGATCTCTTTGTGTGCTTTTCCAAAGGGCTTGGGTTTCCTTCAACTCTGGATCTAGCCCCAGTACAAGACCTTAAATAAGAAAACATGCTTGCAAATGTCAGCGGAATTGCATGAAGAGGATTTGGGGACAGATAGAAGGTTTAGGGGTAAAAAAAGTGGAGGCTTCAGGAGGTTTTCCTGGTTTGAGCCTCAGCACCTGGCAAGTTGCTGACCCCTAAACCAAATAAGGGAGTACAGGGGAGACTGAAGGTGGGCAGAGTTGGGAGATACTGAATTGAAGTGGCACCACTGGGTGACATCCAGCTGGCTGTTGTCCTCAGGATGGCACGTAAGGTCCAAGCCTCTGATGAGGCAAATGACAGAGCTCTGAGGCAGCTGAGGATGTTGAGCTGCTTGTTTTTTCAGCCAAGGTTGATATCTCCTGTGTGCTTAGCCCCATGCTGCGGTGAACATGATCATAATGTGGTAGAAGGCTGGCCCTCAACAGAAAGGCAAGATGGCTGAAGTCAGAGCCTTCACTTTCTATGAATTCCAAAAATAGCTACAAATAATATATTGTTTAGATGCATGTGCCTACATAATAAAACTATTTTAACAAACAAGGGAACTACATGTGAAAATGAAAAAGAAGAAATGAAAAATGAAAAAAAAGACTGACCATATAAAGTGTTGGTAAGGATATGAAGCAACTGGAACTCATACACTACGATGGGAATGTTAAAACAGTTTGGAAAACTGGTAGTTTCTTAAAATGTTAAGCATGCAGGTGTTGTCTGACCTAGTCATTTCACTCCTAAATATTTAGTCAAGAGAAATGGAACGATATATCCATACAAAGACTTGTACAGAAATGCTCATAGTAGCTTTATTTGTAAAAGCCTAAAACTGGAAACAACCAAAGTGTCCATCGACAGATGAAACGATAAAACAAGTAGTGATATTTGGAACAACGAAAAGGAACAAACTGTTGATAAATGCAACAGCATGGATGAATATCAAAATAATTATTTTGGGTGCTCATTAAATATTAATAAATCCACAAATAAATGAAATAAAAGCAGGCCATATATGAACAAGATGAGAATGTATTTAAAAAATAATAAGAATTAGGATTAATCTGCATCTGTGTACCTGAGGTCTAGATTTTAAAAGGGAGGTGTCTTTGAGTGCTGGGAAAACTGGATAGCAACATGAAAAAGTTGAATCCCTATTACATACCATATACAAAAATTACTTTAAAAATGGATCAATAATCTAAATGGAAGAGCTAAAACTATAAAAACTCTTAAGAGAAAACATAAAGATAAATCTTCATGATCTTGAGTTGGGAAATGAGTTCTTAGATGTGATGTTACAGCACAAGCAACAAAATAAAAATAAATTGGACTTCATCAAAATAAAAACTTTTGTACTTCAAAGAACACCATCAGAAAAAAGACAACCTACAGAATGAGATAAAATTACAAGTCAGATATCTAATAAAAGACTAGTTTCCAGAATATATAAAGAACTCTTGTCTATGGTCATGCTACCCTGAACAAGTCTGATCCCGTCTAATCTCGGAAGATAAGCAGGGTCGGGCCTGGTTAGTACTTAGATGGATGGAAGACCACCTAGGAAGACCAGGTGATATAGGCATAAAAAATAAATTAAAAAAAATAAGGAATTGTAAGATGACAAGATCCTTGCAATCTATGAGATCAACCAAGGATTGCCTTGCCCCGCCCCCCCCCCCACCAAAAAAGAACTCTTAGCAACTCAACAATTAAAAGACAGATACTTAATTGAAAAATGAGCAAATAATCTGAATATACATTTCTCTGAAGAAGATATAAAAATGACTGATAGCAGATGAAAAGATGCTCAACATCATTAGTCATTAGAGAAGTTCAAATCAAAATTATGAGATGTGACATCACACCCACTGGAGTAGCAATAATAAAAAGATAGACCATAACTAGTGGTGGTGAAGAAATAGGAATTCTCATACATAGCAAGATGGTACAGCTGCTTTGGAAAATAGCTGGGCCTTTCCTTAAAAAAGGTTAAACATAGAGTTATCAAATATCCACTGTTAGGTATATAACCAAGAGAAAAAAAACACATGTCACACAAAAGTTGTATGTGAATGTTCATAGTGACATAACAGTCAAACAGTGGAAGCAACGCCAATGTTCATCAACCTATGAATGAATAAACAAATTATGGTCTATATATATATGATGGAGTATTATTCAGCCATAAAAAGGAAGGAAATTCTGACACATGCTACAACATGGAATAAGCTTGAGGACATTCAGCTAAGTGAACTAAGCCAGTCACAAAAGGACAAATACTGTATAATTCCACTTATGTGAGGTACCTAGAGTAGTTAACTTCATAGAGACAGAAAGCAGAATGGTGGGTGCCAGGGACTGGGAGAGGGGAGAATAAGGAGTAATTGTTTAATGGGTACAGAGTTTCAGTTTGGGAGGATGAAAAGAGTTCTAGAGATGGATGGTTGTGATGGTTGCACAACAATGAGAATGTGCTTGATGTCACAGAACTGTACACTTGAAAATGATCAAAATGGTAAATTTTATGTTATGTATATATTTTATTGCCAAAAAATCAAAAGAGATCAAGTACTAATAAATGTTACGTGAACGAATCTTGAAAATATATATTATTATGTTAAATGACAGAAGCCAGTCACAAAAGGCCACATATTATAGGATTCCATTGGTATAAAATGTCCAGAATAGGGAAATCTGTAGAGATAGAAAGTAGGTTAGTGGTTGCCTAGGGCTGGGGGTGGGGGTGGGGGTCGAATTGGGGGAAATAGGGAGTGACTGCTAATGGGTACAGAGTTTCTTTTTGGGTAATCAAAAAGTGTTCTAAAATTGATTGTGCCAGTGGTTGCTCTGAGTATACCAAAAACCATTGTACACTTGTACAATTTATTATTATTTTTTATTTTTTTATTTTTTTAGAATCAAATGGAAAGTTTATTAGAAAAGGGGTAACACTCCACAGACAGAGTGTGGTCTGGTCTCCTCTCAGAGACAAAGAGTGAGAGGGACAGTGAGAGACAGAGAGAGACAGAGTAAAGGCACTGAGAGGAATGCTTGTACAATTTAAATTGTTGAATTGTATGGCGTGTGAATTATATCTCAATAAATTTTTTTTAATGGATTGGGGATCAGATCCTTGGAGAAAAATGAATTTAAAGACTGAAGCAGGGAGGAGAACCATGGAAGCGAAGGGCCCCCTTTGCACAGTTAGCTCCTGGAAGTTCCTGGAAGATAGTAAGTTCTCTGCGAGTTATAACAGCAGCTGCTGTTTTTGGAGCACTGACTAAGTGCCAGTCATCATTCTAGATGCTTATATAAAGTCATCTAATCCTTTGTTTTCTCATTTTACAGATGATATAATTAAAGGATTTGCTCTTGGTCACATAGAAGTGGCAGAGCTCAGAATGGGGCCCAGGTCTGTCTGACTTTAAAGCTAAGGTCTAAAAATAGACCCTAAAAAATTCTTAATTTTTTATAAAAGTTTTCAGACTTACCAAAACTATAAAGAATAATACAGTGTACACCTGTGTACCTCTACTCAGCTTAAGAAATCAAACTCTCAATGCTATCGAAGTCCCCTCTGTCTCTTCTGTGATTCCATCCCTCTTCTGCCAAACAGCCATGCTCCTGAATTTGGTACTTTCTGATCCCATACTTTTACTTTGTGTGTATCCCCAAACAATATGGAGTATAGTTTTGCATGTCTCTAAACTTCATATAAACAGTATATTACTGAACGTACTCTTCTGAGCTGCCTTTTTTCACACAGCATTGTTTGTGAGATTCATTCAAGTTGACATGTGTAGCAGTTCTCTGCTCATTTCCATTATTACATACAAGTTGAGCTGCTATAAACATTCCTGTTCTTGCCTCAGTCCAAGAGAGTAAAAATTCCTAGGAGTTTGTATTAGTTTTCTATGGCTGCTGTAACAAATTATTACAACACTAGTGGCTTAAAACAACACAAGTTTATTATCTTACAGCTCTAGAGGTCAGAAGTTTGAATGAGTTTCACTGGGCTGAAATCAAGGTGTTGGCAGAGGCATGCTCCCTCTGGAGTCTCTAGGGGAGAATTCATTTCCTTGCCTTTTCCAGATTCTAGAGTTGCCTACATTCCTTGGGCTGTGGCCCCTTGCTACATCTTCAAAGCAAGCAAATAGTGTCTTCAAAGTTTCTCTGTCTCTGACGCTCTGTCTCTGACCCTCTGCTTCTACTGTCACATCTCCTCTGATTCTGACTCTCCTGACTCTCGCTTATAAGGACACTTGTGATTACATTGGATTGATAATCTCTCCATCTCAAGAACCTTGACTTAATGCAACATTTCTTTTGCCATGGAAGGTAACATATTCACAGCTTCCAGGATTAGGATGTGAATCTCTTTGGGGGCCATTATTCTGTCTACCACAGAGGAAACAATTGGGTAGTGTGACATGAGCATCTTTGAATTATGAGTTTGTCAAACTATTCTCCAAAGTAAATTAATTCCCTCTCTACTAGCAGTGCATAAGCATTCCTGTCACTCACATTTTCACCAACACTTCCTATTACCCAACTTTTTAGTTTTTGTTAACCTGATGGCTATGAAATGTCTGGGCTCTGACTGCTATATAGTCAAATAAGAGACAGTGGTCAATGGTGTCAAATGTGAAAAAGAGGTGTCCTGGCAGTAAGAATGTGGTCGATGACTTTGGCTAGAACACTGTCCTTGAAGTAATAAAAGGGGAGTTAATATTTCAAGTCAAGGAATAAGGAGGTCGAGGAAATGGACATAGAGAGTGAAGAGTATAGAGGGTATGTCCTAGTTAGCTTGGGTTGCCTCAATGAAATACCACGGACTAGGGGCTTAAATAACAGACATTTATTTCTCCCAATTCTAGAGGCTGAGAAGTCCAAGATCAAGGTGCCAGTATATTTAGTTTCTAGTAAGAGCCCTCTTCCTGGTTTGCGGACAGCTGCTTTCTTGCTGTGCCCTCAAATGGAGAAAGAATTCTACTCTCTTTCTCTTCTTACAAAGACACTAATGCCAACATGGGGGACCCAATCTCATGACCTCATCTAAATCTAATGACCTCCCAAAGGCCCCACTTTCAAATACCATCATATTGGAGGGGAGGGCTTCAACATGTGAATTTTGGGGGAACACAAACATTCAGTCCATAACAGGTTCCTTTCAAAATATTAAGATGTGTTCAAAGGCAGAGAGAGATATAACTAATGGAGTGGAGCAAGGCATCTTGGAGGAGTCAGGTAAAGGTAAGACCCATAGAGAGGTTACCTAGATTCGCTTTGCAATGAGGAGAAGCTGCCTTTCTTGGAGGTGGGTGAGGAAGAAGGGCACTGAGGCAGATACAGAGAAAATTCAAAGAGGTGAGGCAGAAAATGGCAGAGGCTTCTTTCTGTAATGGGCAGTGGAGTTATCTACTGAGACAGGCAGGAGTAGGTTTGGAGTCTGAGAAGTGTGGGGAAGGTTTACAGAGGACATTGTTATGGGGCATTCAACAGGGTTTCCACTTGGCTAAACAAAAAGGGATTAGTGAGAAAGAGGGGACAAGCTGAGGCAGTGAACTCTCAATAGGTTTTATCAGTGCCTCTCAGAGTGAAGAAGTCCTGGAGCCCAGAGTGGGAGGGGCTAAAGAAGGGCCTTGTAAGAAAATTGTATAGGACAGTGGTCCTCAACATTTTGGCACCAGGGACTGGTGCTCCTATGAAAACCTAATGCCTAATGATCTGAGGTGGAGTGAGGCAGTGATGCTAGTACTGGGGAGCAGCTACAAATACAGATGAAGCTTTACTTGCCCGCTGCTCACCTCCTGCTGTGCAGCCAGTTCCTATCAGGCACAGACAGGTACCAGTTCATAGCATAGGAGTTGGTGACCTCTGGTGTAGGAGACCTGTGGAAGCTTAGAGGAAATTATGGGTCATGAGGAGGCAAAGCAGAACCACGGAGATCATAGCCAGAAAATTGGGAATTGTCAAGAGGCTCCTCCTAATGCTCAGGACCATGGTGGAGGGAGAGCAGGGACTGTGGGAGCTCAGAGGACTGGGGCACAAAACAGAGCCTGGGTAGGTGGAGAGGGTCTCCTGGAGGTGGTGATGTTCCAGCTGAATCTTGAAGGGGAAAACTAAATTTCAGTTATAAAAATGTGGAAGAAGTGTTGGCTTTATAGTTTATTAACAAGCCTGTCCTGCCCCACTCCATCGGTTTTGTTTCTCTCAGACATCTGCTCAGTGTGCACTGGCTGGAGGAGTCCTTGTTGGGCTCTTTCAGCTCCTGTGCCTTGGCTAATGGTCTTCTCTTTGGTTTCATTATTTTCTCATTCAACTTCAGAACTCCTACTCATCCTTTGGAACCCAGCTCAAATGTCATCTCTTTCTGATTGCCCCTGGTTCCACCTCTGTACTTTCTTGGCAGTGAGATGCAGTGGAACAAGCTCACTCATTACTGTTCGATTTTAGTCAATTGACTTAATCTCTGAGTGTCTGTTTCCTGACAATGGAACTGGCCAAGCCTAGCTATGAAGATAAGGCACATAACATCCTCTGTCATCAATGGGACTCACATAGGAAGCCATCATGTGGTGACACCTGACATTCTGTCTTGTACTAGAGTTAAGCTGAGTGAGAATGTGACTTCATTTGCCTAAATCCATGAGGTCCCTGAGGGCAGAAACAGCGCCTCCACAGGGCCTGGCCCAGCGCCCAGCATAGATAGGCATCATGTGCTTTGTGGAGCCTGCACAGAGAAGAATTGAGATTGCCTATCATCTACCTGTAATGTGACTTTGGAGAGGTGACATCATCTCTGTGAATCTGTCTCCTCAAATAACAGCAATATATTAGGTATTCATTATTACAGGTAAGGCACTCAACATTCACTATCTCTAATCCTCACATTGTGTATCACCACCCCATTTTACAGAAGAGAAAACTGAGGATTGAGGAGGTGACCCACTTGTCTAAGTTAGCTGCAGGGCAGGAGCTCCTGGCGCCCAGGCAAACTCAGAAAATTGCTGTGCGAATCCAAGGAGGAAATGTGAACTAGCCCTGCAAATTGGAAACGCCTGGGGTGGGAGAGTCTGTGACTGGGGGCGTGGTGAATGATGGCCGAAAGGATGCGGGGAGGGGCGACCTCAGATATCCAAATGGCGGTGGAAGGATGGGTTTGCGGGCTGATCGGCGGATGCGGGAGCGTGGCGCCGCGGGGCGCTGCTCTGCTGGAGTGCGTAGGGGTGCAGCTCGCCACCACCCCCCGCCCCGCCCCACTCCCAGCCCCCGCGCCGTGGCCCCTTTAAGAGCCGGCGGGGCGCCCTCTGGCGGCGGAGTGGCGCGCGCTGCCGGAGCCGGAGCCGGATCCCGGAGCCGGAGCTGAGCGGAGCGGAGCGGAGCCGGGGCGGAGCGGGCCGTGCGGGCCGAGCCAGCAGCCGAGCTGGGGGCGCGGGCGGGCGGCATGTACCGGGCCCGGGCGGCGCGGGCGGGGCCGGAGCCCGGCAGCCCGGGGCGCTTTGGGATCCTCAGCACCGGGCAGCTCCGGGACCTGCTTCAAGATGAGCCCAAGCTGGACCGGATCGTGCGGCTCAGCAGGAAGGTAGCGCGAGGGACGCGGGCGGGGGGCGCGAGGGACGGGCTGCGGCCTGCCGGACCTGCCGAGCGACCAAAGGGCCGCGCGGGCCAGGCCGCGGGGCCGCTGCTGGGCACAGGAGCCTGGCACGTACGAGAGGGCCCCGCGGAGCCGCCCCCGGGGGAGGGGGCGCCCGGAGCCGGCCTGGGGCGGGTGGGGCGCCGGAGACCCAGGGAGGCGCCAGTGCACCCCCGGGATGCCGCGAGGCGTGTCCTACAGCAGATGCTCTGGGGAGGTGTGTTCTGGGGACAGGGGTGATTGTGTTGCAGGGGGCCCTGGCTCACACACCCACGTTCTGTAGGGCCAGAGAGGGGAGGCGCCTTCCATAGGGAGAACTAGGGACCTTTTTGACACCTGGGGGTACCGTTGGGGGAGTGTCCGCATTCTGGGGGTGCAAGAGAGGGCTTTGTGTCTTTCTTTGGGGAGGGATACTGAAAGCTGAGGTGTGTATTCTGTAGGCCACCATAGGAGAAAGTTGTATATTTCACAGAAGATAGGCCCGGGCTGGTTGGCTGTGGGGGGCAGAAAAGGAAAGTATGTGTTGAGGGGAGGCAGGCAAGAGGGGCATGTGCATCCTACAGGGGACAGATGGAGGGTAGTGTGTTTTCCAGCGGCTGGGAGGCGAAGCCAGGCTCTCCTAGAAACAAGGAAAAAGCATTCTCCAGAGCTAGGAAAGAAAGGGGGGGTCTGCTTTCTGCAAGAGGAGAAAAGCTGGGAGCAGGTGCTAAGGGATTAGGGAGGAAAAGGGGGTATGTATTGCTTGGGGGTGTGAGGATTCCACTGGGGAGCAGAAGGAGGGGTGTGAGGGGAAGAAAGGGTGGCTTGAGGGGGTACTATGCAGGGACAGGGCGAAGACCACTCTGGAGAGTCAGAGCAGGGATGGTAGCATTTTTAGCACAAACACCTGAGGAGGAAGCAGACAAAGGCCTGGAATGAGAGGGAAGCTGCCCATGCATGGAAAATGGGACAGAGGAGGGAGGGGGACTCCTCAGGGACCCAAGCAGACATATTAATTGAAAAATTAAAAATTAACTAACATTTGTAGAAGGTTTCATAGTTTTCCTTACTTCAAGTCTCACCACAGCCCTATAAGGTAACTGTTTTTAGCTCACTTTTGTAGAAGAGAAAACTGAGGCCCAGAGAGAAAGCTTAAGGCAAAGTCCTGTCTGGGCTTCTTGCAGTCAGTCCCTCCACCTGTTGGCTCACCATCCTGAGACTGGGGTGCCTTTGGCTTTGCCCGTGGGCACTGTTGCCCAGGCAGTAGGTAGTTGTGGGCAGACTCCCTGAGTGCGCCTCTTGGCTCTTCTCTGGTGGCAGTTCCAGGGCCTGCAGCTGGAGCGAGAGGCATGCCTGGCCTCCAACTACGCGCTAGCCAAGGAGAACCTGGCATTACGGCCCCGCCTGGAGATGGGCCGGGCTGCCCTGGCCATCAAGTACCAGGAGCTTCAAGAGGTGGCTGAGAGCTGTGCGGACAAGCTGCAGCGACTGGGTGAGGGGAAAGCTGGGAGAACCATCTGGGGTGGAGGGCAGTTGGCAATCTGGCTGGTATGCCTTGGGAAGTGCTAGGCTTTGAAGGATGGGACTTGGGCAAACCTATTATCTGGGCAAGTTTGAGGGGTGCTACTCCTGGAAAATTGAGTTGGGAAAGTGAGCAGTTGGTGAACAGAGCTGGGTCGGAGAAGCCAGAGGGGGCCCTAGGCAGTGAGAGAAAAGGGAGCCCAATACCCAAGGACATTGGGGTGTTCTAGGAGACAAAGCCCCTGCTTCCTCTTTTGTACTAGGACTGGGGCAGAATCCTGGGGGGAGGTGCACAAACTGATCCCATGGGCATTGTACCAATGAGGAAACTGAGGCCCCAGAGAGGGAAGGGAAGCACAGGATCACACACAGGGTCAGTGAGAGTCAGGATTGGGCCCTAGGGCTCTGGCCTGTCCATCCTGGGTGACAGGCCCAGAGGGCAGGGGCTATTCACTCTGTCCCTCTGTGGCCCTCAGAGGAGAGCATGCATCGCTGGAGCCCCCACTGTGCGCTGGGCTGGCTGCAGGCTGAGCTGGAAGAGGCTGAGCAGGAGGCTGAGGTGAGGGGAGAGGTGGCTGGGTCTGGGGACAGTGAGAAAGACCCATCCTATCGTTACCCCTCCTTCATTCTTAGCTTGCAGGCTTGAGGGTCCCTCCTCCAGGAAGTCTGTCCTGAGTGCCAGGCCCCCAGGAGAGCCCATTGAATTGCTGTCCTCAATGGACAGCAGGGCTTACTCTCTCCACCTGTGACACCCCAACCTCCTTCCAAGTTTCCCTTGTGAATGTCTCAGGGCAGTGTAGGCTGGGTCTATAGAGGAGCTGGGACAAACTTAGTGCTGGGTTGGGAGCACTGTGTTCAGTGAGTCAATGGAGGTGGGGGAGGAGGAGCCCTGGCCTTGATGAGAGGCACCTAAGTCTATTTCAAGTGACCCTCCATCTCTGTTCTGCCTCATCTCTGACCCAGCAGGTCTGGTGATAGTAAGGAAATTGAAGCTTGAGAGTAGAGGACATTTGTCTGCAGTCACTCAGCAAGTCAGGGGCAGACCCAGGCTGGAACTCAGGTGGTTCGTCCCCCAGCTGTAGTCACCATTGGAAGGGATTCAGGGTGAGAGGGAGAGGACCAGTCCTTGGTTTTTGGTTGTGCTCCTCCCAAACTGTCCCTTCATCCTGTCCCAGGAGCAGATGGAGCAGCTGCTGCTGGGGGAGCAGAGCCTGGAGGCTTTCTTGCCCGCCTTCCAGCGAGGCCGTGCCCTGGCCCACCTGAGGCGGACCCAGGCTGAGAAGCTGCAGGAGCTGCTGCGGCGCCGAGAGCGGTCTGCCCAGCCAGCCCCCACTGCTGCTGCGGATCCCCCCAAACCCTTTCCTGCTGCAGCTGTCCTGCCCACCGGGGCTGCTCGGGGGCCACCAGCAGTGCCCCGGAGCCTGCCCCCCTTGGACTCCCGCCCAGTGCCCCCGTTGAAGGGCTCCCCCGGGTGCCCCCTTGGTCCAGCCCCCCTTCTCAGCCCTCGGCCCTCGCAGCCAGAGCCCCCCCACCGGTAAGATCTAGGGTATGGCCCCCCAGTGGAGGGCCCAAATAAACTTGATGCGTGGCTCCTCTTCCTCCCCAACTGCCTGGGTGGGGGGAGGGGCAGGCCCCTTCCCCTGGCCTCAGGTAGGCCCTGGCCCTGGAGGCTGAGCTGGGGAAGAGGGTCACCTGGAAGATGCCCAGAGAGGGCTGGGGGTGGGGTGGGCAGGGTGTTATGCCTCTGGCGCTGAGGAAACTCTGCCTTTTTTTGTCCCCTGTTGGGGCCTCCTGGGTGATGGGCAAGCCCCAGTGAAAGAACTTGACTCATGGGAACCTGGGAAGGTGCCCATTTCCCCCAAGGGGTCCTGCCTAGGAGGCCTGTTACACCCTGCCACTCCACTGGGCTTACACAATGCCAAGGATGAGAGGAGTGTTTTCCATCATGTCCTGAGCCTACCTTTCCCCCAGTCCTGGGGCCCACTGCCTAGGAGCCAGGTAGTCAGGTCCTAGCTGCAGGGTCAGGGACATCATGGCCCTGGGGCTATTATGTGCCCCACTCATGCTCAGTACCCTGGGGCAAGGTAGGCCAGGGACTTCTGGACCTGTACAAGTGAGAGTAGGCCATCCCCAGGAAAGACCATTCTGTATTTTTCTGTCCTGTCTCCTTAGAATGGAACCTTTTTGAGGGCAGGTCCTTGTCTTTGTATGTTCTGTCCCCAGCCCCGCCTCCCAGGGGCCGTCAATAAATGTGATGATAAGGATGACGATGCTGCACGACTCTTCTCTGCTCGCTAAACTAGCCACTCTGCTATTGCAGCCTCTGCATCTCAGCTACTGCGCTTCTTACTCTTGAGGTGCCCTCCTTTCCTCTCTGCCCATCCAAAGTCCTTCAGGTCCAGCACTGCTCCTGCCTCTTACATGAAGCCTCTGATTACCAACCCATGGGAGTCTTTCCTAACTCTTAACTTCCCAGCACTTCTAGCCAGAAGCACACTCAGCTTCTTCTTCACTGTTCTCTAGATGCCTCACCTGTACACACCTTCTTTTCCTGGGTCGCTTATAAGCCCAGTCAGGATGGTACTCACTCCTTCTCTGGCCTAACAAATGACCACACCCACTGAATGATGGAGGGGGTTCTGTAGTGCTGAAAGTATCCATCTTCAGCTAGGGTAAGCACAATGTGGCCAGCTTGGCTGAGTATGGGACAAGAAGATGGGAGAGCAGGAACATGCCCCGAATCAGCTTAGGTCAAATCTGATGAGATTAAGTTTGGCAGGGAGGCATGGAAGTTCTTGCAAATAAGGGGACAGACTGTTGTGAAAGTTAATGTGATCTTAGTCCATGTTAATAGGAATAGAACCATCTAGAAGGAGGGAAGTGTTGGGTTGGCTCAAATTTTCACTGAAATTTTACATTGTAAGGAAGATGCCCCAAAACAGCACCTTTGGAGTATTAAGAAAGAAGATTGGGATTAAGTCCCACGTGGAACAGTTGAAGAATCCATTTGAGATACATGTGTGATGTTTAGCCTTTGAATCTCTAAAGGACTGCTCCATGTAGAGCCAGAGGTCAAGGCCAAGACCAATGGATGGAAACCACAGGGAGCCAGATTTTGGCTCAGTATGAGGCTCTTTAAGTCAGGGTTGCTATTGGAGGTAGATGGTTGCCATCACTAAAGATGTGTGAGCAGCGCCTGAGTGACTGCTTGATGGCATCTTTAGAGATTTAGGCAATAGCTAGAAGGGACTGGCCCATTTGAGCTTTTGAGAGCCCTTCAAATCCAGATATTTACTGCATAGTGGCACACTGATAGTGCCCACTTGAGAACCTCCATCCCACATTGGCCTTGGTTCTCCTACTCTGCTTACTGTGAGCACTTGAGCTGCTGGAGGCTGAGGGACACTGGAACCACAGGGTACTTGCCTGAGATAACAGAAGACAGTTCTGGGAGACCTCTCAAATTCTAAGCACAGCCTGGGGCAGGCTGGACCCTTCTTGCTCTGGCTTCCTATTCCTGATCCATGCTTTCAGGCAGTTTTTTTGTTTATAAATGAAAAAAGAAAAGGAGCTAAGGTTGGGCATATTTGAGCCTTCCTCGACTATCATGAATTAGAGAGGAGCAACTAGAAGGTGAAGTTCAATCTCCCCTCCCTAGCGTAGGTTAAGAAGAGAAAGGAAAAACCCAAGAAATGGAGGGACACGGAGGGGTGAAAAGTGTTATGGAACTGGATGGGGTCTTTGAAAAGTTCTTCCATATACCTCACCTTCCCTCAGCTCAGATTCAGTTTTAGAAGGGGTAGGGTCTAAGGCCCCTCAGGGTTCTGCTCCAGCTTGAAAAAGACCAAGGCAGTTGGGTATAGATATCACCAGAGTGGAGTGCCCATGGGAAAGGATTAGAATTGGATGGCTAAAAACTTTATTAACCCCTCTGCGTGAAGGTATGTGGAATGTTCTGGAAGGTTCCGGGCAGGACTCTCTTCCTACTTGAAACCTTCTGAAACTTCCTGTTCCCAGGTTCTGGGGCTCCAGGGAATGTTCCTGGCTGTAATTTTCTGTGAGAGAACTCAAGGGTCTAAATCAAGGAGCCCGTAAGAAAGGTCCCACCTATTATAGACCACCAGTGCTTTTACAAGCCAAAAACGAAAAGTTGCCCAAATAACAAAATTCCCATCCTTTCTTGATAAAAACAAGGAGTTCATGCCCTTCGAGAAAGTCTTAAACCCCCTTGTTTAGGAATCACTTCTATTTTCCTAAACTTCTCCCCTTGTTTTCCAAATATAAAACATAATATTAATTTTTTTTTTTTTTTTTTGCCAATCAATGCTTACCGACCTAAATGGCCTGAACCAGAGTGGGCTCAAATCTTTACAACTGAATTGTGTGGCCACTGCAAAGCTACTGCTAAGAACTTGCCCCTAACCTCTAGGGCCAGAGAGAATTAAATGGTTTCCAGGAGACTCAGTTAGACTAGCTGTGGATTTATCTCAATTTATACAAGCATTTACACAACAGATTGATTGCAGGAATCGGTGTTCCTGTATCAGAGGACCTCTGGCTTTGTCTAGGACCTTGCCATTGCTATAGACCTCCCCAAAGATTCTTCTTGTACCACAGGTAAATAAGATTATTATACTATGCCTTCCTGCACAAAGTATAGGCTCTTATGTATGATGCAACCTACAGATCTGCAAACTCAAATACTTTTAGGGGCCAGGAAGATCACAGTGGCACAAAGCAGTCCATTTCCACAAAGAAATATACTATCTTGCATTTTTCTGGAAATGCATGGTCCTTTTTCAAAAATTTTCTTGATAAACATGGAATTTTATACTCTACTGCTGGGAGTATAGCAAAATGGGGAGACATAGCCTATCTAAAAGGCAAATGTTACAGCTTCTTCTAGGCAGTAATGCAGTTATGAACATAATGGTGTATCATTTTTATTTTTTGAGAGAAAACAAATCTAGATTTTTACGCAGTCTCCCAAGTTATGTTGGCTAAAGTTATTTCACTTTTTATTATTTTTTTTACGCTTACAGCACCTGGTATTCCTAGGTGGTCTCCCATCCAAGTTCTAACCACGCCTGACCTTGCTTAGCTTCTGAGATCAGATAAGATCAGGCCTGTTCAGGGAGGCATGGCCATGGTTGGCTAAAGTTATTTTAAGAACACTGTGCCAGCCACAAACACTGTATGTTGGTTGGTTGTGGCCTGTGAACCACAAATCTTGGTTTTGCTTCTTTTGTCTAGTAGCAGTCCACTCCTAGGACTGAGAGTGTGAATGCTCACGAGGCAAAGGCAGGATGGGAGGGCCAACTTACTTCAAGATTAGTGACAGGACCCCCAGTTTGGACAGCCTTAGGAGAGTGGTGTGATGACTAGATCCATAGTGATACTGTGACTTCATGATACATGGTGAAGGTGAACTCTCTGCACTGGCTTCTTGGGGATGAGAGCACTGAGCATTCTCAGCATATGCAAGTTTACAAGGTCCAGACTCAGGTCTATCATCCTAACACAATAACAGAGGGATCCTTAGTTGCTTTGCACAAACCCTATGGCTGACAGGGCTATAAGATAGGCCTGAGAACAGGCAAGGCAGGCCTTCTTCTATGATCCCGATTATCGTCAGGTGGCAGTTTGGCGTGATCTCATCACAGGGCTGAGGAACAGAGAGGAGGCAAAGGCCAGGAGAGAGCCCACTTTTCTAGTTCCCTGAATACAAGAGAGTGAATCTAAGTAGTACCGCTACTTACCAGCTGTCCCTTCTCTCAGCCTCTCTTCATGGGATCTGGTGACCTTCCAGGAAGCACAAAGATCTAAGATGTAGCCCCTCACTCCTCATTATTTTCCTAAAAGGGATTATGGTGGCCTCTCATCTGGGCTCTACCCTTGGTTCCTGTGCCTCAGTATCAGAGGTGTACACACACACACACACACACACACACACACACACATAGTCAGTAATGACCAGATAGACAACCCATTCGCCTAAAGTAGGCTACTCTTATTTGTCTCAAGCTAGAAACGTTACAGTGAACAAGGTACATCCTATGACCAAAATGCCTCCTCAGAAGGAAGCAGGAAATCCTACTCTCTCAGCTCTGGGATCTGTACAGGATCTCACTCAGCAATAAAGGGCAATAGAGGGAAAAGCAGTTTGGCTCAGGAGAAATAAAGTCCTGGTCAAGTCCAAAGACAATTGCCTAGACATATACAACTTTGATCCTGTGTTGTCTATGCCTCCTCATTTAGGACCTGTGTGTGCTGCTCATTCAGCCTTGCATTGTCCTTGCACACCTATCCCTACTCCAATGAGCACAGCATGGGGCAGGCTGGACCCCTCTTGTCTGTCTGTTGAAAGGGACTAAAGTTGAGCATGTCTGAGCCTTCTTCCACCATCAAGAACTGGGGAACAGCTGCTAGAAGGCAGGGACTAATGTCCATGGCCAGGTTCAGCCTCTCCTCCCCAGGGTTCGAAGGGATATATGTTACTGTGGGAACCAGCTGGGGGGGAAGGGGGCAGTCTTACAGAAAGCCTCCTACATGCCTCCCCTTACATAAAGAGACCAGACTCCAGTATAGGGAAGGTTGGGAGTGGGGGTCTCTTTGAGAGTTCAGATCTAGCTAAAAACAAAAAACAAAAAACAAAAACAAAAACACACCCGAGGCAGGCAGAATGGCACTATCAGAGTAGGCCTAGTTCTAGGCCTAAGAAGCTGAATTAGACGGTTAATAAATTTTACTTACTACCCTGCTTGGAGTTACATGGAATGTTCTGGAATGTTCCAGAGGTTTCACATAATCTAGATACACCCCCCCCCAACACATACACCTGAAACCTTCTGGAACTTTCTATTTCCATGTTCTGGGGCCCCAGTAAATGTTCTTGGCTATAATCTTCACGCAGAGAAAACAAGCTTGAAAGGTCTATGTCAAGAAGCAAAAAGATCCCAGTTATTATAGACCACTAGTGCTTTCACAAGCAAAACCCAAAAGAACCTCAAACCCTTTTGATAGAAATCTGCAAGACTTTTGCCCCAAGGACACTGTTATGCCCTAACTGCTTGGTTGAGAATCACTAGTTTCTGCACATTTTACTATGCTTCACTTCCCATAGTTTGTAATTCAAAAAAGAACAGACCTTCCCTCATTTTTTTTCAAATATGAAACACAGTAACATTAAATGTTCTTTTTCAAAGTACATACTCCCTCCCTCTACCCCGCTCCACTGAGCACAGCTGGCCTGAACCAGAGTGGACTCAACTATTTGCTACTGAATCCTGTGGTCACTGCAAAGCCGTGACTAAGAGCTTGCCCCTCACCTCCAAGATTAGAGAGAATTGAATGGTTTCCAAGAGACCAACCTGAACTGGCTGTGGGTTATCCCATGGTTGAGAATCACCAGTTTCTGCACATTTTCCTGTGCTTCATTTCCTGTAGTTTGTATTTCAAAAAGAACAGACCGTCCCTCATTTTTCAAATATGAAACATATTAACATTAAATGTTCTTTTCCAAAGTACATGTGCATCCTCCCTTCTTAAATCAGGGCTCACTGAGCATAGCTGGTCTGAACCAGGGTGGGCTCAAATTTTTACTACTGAATCATACCGTCACTACAAAGCCATGATAAGAGCCTGCCCCCCACCTCCAAGGTTAGAGAGAATTGAATGATTTTCAGGACACCAAGTTGAACTAGCTGTAGGTTTATCACAATTTATACAAGGATTTCACACAAGACTGTGAGTGCAGGAATTGGTAGTAATATACCAAAGCCTCACTGGCTTTGGTTAGATTTTAGATTTAGGCCCGCAACCCTTGTGGTAGATCTCTTGCAAAGGTTTTCCTATCACACAGCTTTACACTTAGCCCTGGTGCAGAGCACCTACAATCTCATAGCCACCTGCCCCCCTCCCCCCCTGTACATAAGGGTTAACTCAGGGTTAAGAGAACCTGACTATTACCTCTCTAGCCAAGTGATGACTGACCAACTGCTTGGCATAAATTAGAAACAGAAAAAAAGCTTCAGCTCTGTCTGAACAGGGAACTGTTCCCACTACATGCCTTCAGTCCCTCAGTAGTCTCACCAACTCCAAACTCTCAAAATTCCCCAGCTTCGAGCGGCCATGTTTCAAGGATTTGGCTTCTGGAGTCTGCAATAAGCACTGTAAGCTAAACAGAATGGGTCACACTCAGGCGACTCAAACTGTTTGTTGCTCTATTTCTGGGAGGAGATGGGCTGCACAGTTAGCTATGAGGTTAGCTGGTAAAGGGATGACCAGGTGACAAGGCACACTGTCCCAAGGACAAACTTTACTACCATCATGTTTTATCCACTGAGCCCATTAGAATTATGGATAATAAAGTGTGGCAGATCTCAAGAGAGCAAATCATTTGCTTTCTGCTGTCATTCCCACGGAGTAACTTCTCCAAGGTTACATATACATTAGATAAACACGGGCAAAGAACACTCATTCCTTATGTTCAATGACCTTGCTTTCCCACTTCCACATGCCACCAACAGAAGGGAGAGTGAGGTTTGCTGGCCACAGAAGAAAAGCAAGGTTTCTACACATCACATGGTTAGCTTACATCTGGTCTCACCTGTGGCTTGGGGAACTCACAGATAGACAAGGTTTGTATAAGTTCAGAATTTTTCCTTTGGCAGCCAACAATTGGTCACATTGCACGTTTCAAGGTTACAGAGGAGCCCCAAGGTACAAACATGGGGTAGGATCAAGCAATTCTTGCTCTGAGCTTTACAATAAAGCCAAGGCAAGTGTTCCAGAAATTGATATCAGTAAGGCAACCTCTGGAAGCAGGCACTCAAGGGACTCCAGAAAACCCTTCTCTCGGACTTACACGGCTCTTCGTTTTCAGACCTCTTTCTTGGGCATCGAAAAGCCTCCTTTTCTGGACGTAGGGAGAGGGATGTGCAGGTCAATAGCTACGCTGGGCCGGTAGGGAAGAAGGGGGAGTGAGGGAAGCGGTTCTTTCAGACCCCAGCAGAGGTAGACTATGGAAGGCGAAGTGTTCATGACAGGAAAGGCCATTTTCTAGGGATTGACTAGGGACTGCTTCCATTCCCTCCTCTCTACGATTAAAAACGAAAGCCCAAAATGATGAAGACTGTGAGGAGAAAAAAGATGAAAGTCGTGTCTCGGGTCTCGTCCCAGCGGAAGCCCTTCTTGGCCCGGTCCTCCTGCTGCTTGCGAAGGGCCTCACGCCGGGCCCTCTGGCGCCGTTCGCGCTCTAGCTGTTCTCCGTAGTGCGCCTGGTAGAAGGCGTCAAAGTCGAACATGGTGCGGTTGGCGCCCGGCGCGGCTTGACCACGGCCATGGGTCCTAGAGGCAGGCGGCGGGGCGCGGGGCGCACCGGGGTCCGCTGCGGGCGTCCTGGAAGGCCGGACGCCAGGTCCGCGCAGGTCCGCGTCGCTGAGGAGGCCACGGTCATACTTGCGGCGCAAGGTGGCACTGCCCAGCACTACGTATGCCTGGGAGATGCGCGTAAAGCGCTCGGCAGCCTCGGCACTCCCCGAGTTGCGGTCTGGGTGGTAGAGAAAGCTCTGCCGGTAGTAGGCCGCCTTGATTTGCGCCTGCGTGGCTGTAGAGGAGACGCCGAGCAGCTCATAGAGCGCCGTGCGCGAGTACGGGCCGTCGCCCCTGGAATAAGTCCTTGCTTTTAGGCCCAGGCCCAATACCCAGTTTTGTGGAGATCCTCCGGCCTGCCACAACCTCCACAGTAACAGCCGCGGCCACCTTAGATCGCTCTTGGCTGCCATCTTGAATGGATCTGGCAGGCGGTGCTAAAATAAACTGGCCAATGGGACGCGTGCGTCTTTCTCAGCACGTCGGCCCTGTAGCCAATCGAGTAAAAAAGAAGGCGGGGAGGGGTGTAGAGCATGCGTATTACGAAGAAGGCGCGGAGCCGATGACATAAAAGGCGGGCTCGGGGAGCGGTCCGCGCTAGTTGTGTACCTCAGGCGGGAGAATGGCGAGTCGTCGACGTAGACCAGAGCTCCGCGGACCCCCAGAACTGGTGAGGCCCGTGGCTCACGGGCACCCCTCTTTCCTTTTTTAGGGTTTCTGCGTTTTGATTTATCCCCCAACTACTATCTTCTCTTTCTTTTTTTCTCAGCATTACGACAAGAGTGAAGCCCGGAAATACACGCGCAAGTAAGGGAGCTTGTATGTTGCGCGGCGTAGGCGGTCGGGAACCGGCAAGTTTCCCTGATATGGGGCATTGCTTGGAAAGCACGCAGAATTTGAGGGGAGGCGGGGTAGAGACTTGGTTCGATCTCATTATTTTACACTGGCAAAATCAACTTTAGTTAAATCTCCGAACCGTTTGAACCTTAGTTACCTCAGCATTAAAATGGGGAATGAAGGAACCTCCTTTAGGTTGTTTGCAAAGTTTAACGTGACAACTCGTATCAAGCATGTGATAAAATAGGCAGTGGGTACGTATGAGGGATTAGTGCTATTGGGGGGAGGGAAATTACATTCATAGAATGCTTATTTTGTGTTTCTGTCTATATTATCTCATTAAATCTTCGTGACAGTTGTTGGTGTAGTATTTGAATTTCATAAAGAGTACTTATTTATTATATAAAGTCGCATAATAGATGAAGGTTCTGAAACACTACCCTGTTGAAAATTCTCGGGCTACTTTGGAAAGCTAGATCTATTACAGGCATATTCTATTCAATATAGTAACCAGGAGCTATCAGCCATTTCTTGAAATACGTCTAGTTTGAATTATATAGGTTGAAAATGTAAAATATTTTATTAATCATTTTTTACATCAGTTATGTGTTGAAACGTAATTTGAGCGTATTGGGGTAGCTAAAGTATATTAGATACATTGGGTTGGGTTAACTTTTACAGTTAATTTTACACATTTAATTTCGTTTTAATTGGCTACTAGAAAGTCGTGTGGCTTACATTATATTCCTCATGGACAGCACTGCTATAGATTTTTGTTGTGCTCTGTTGATGCTAATATGAGAGTAATTCTCCCAAGAAACATGTTCATAAGATAGCAACAAAGCCTGATGGTTGGTCATTAGCTAAGTGATTTGTTCCTTTCACGTTAGCTTTGCACCTGGTACAGTTATAATTTGTGTCACAACAAAATAACATGTTGATGTATTATTATATGGACATTTTAGGTCACTTTTACATAGTTTTAGTTGAGTTTGTTGACCAGGAAAGAGAATTTTGTTCCTTTTTCTTTTTCTTTGGATTTTTTTTGGTCTGGGTGTGGTTTTAGCTTGAACTTTACCACTGGCTTGTGTTTCTGCCTTCATAGCTCTCGGATGATTGATATCCAGACGAAGATGGCTGGGCGTGCATTGGAGCTCCTTTGTCTGCCTGAGGATCAGCCCTGTTACCTTTTGGATATTGGGTGAGATCCTAGGGCTCAGGTCAGATTGTTCAGGCAGTGGGGCATCTTTGCTACTCACACTGTCGAGTTCCTGTTTGACTCTATCTTCCAGATGCGGTACAGGACTGAGTGGAGATTACCTCTCGGATGAGGGGCACTACTGGGTGGGCATTGACATCAGCCCTGCCATGCTGGGTAAGTATGTCCTATTTAACACTGAGATGTAGTATGGAGCAGCTCTATATATTGTCTGTTTCCCTCATAACACTCTTGTCCAATGTAGATGCAGCCTTGGACCGAGATACAGAGGGAGACCTGCTTCTGGGAGACATGGGACAGGGCATCCCCTTCAAACCAGGCTCCTTTGATGGATGTATCAGGTAAGAATCTTCCATGTTCTGCTTTTAGTCCTGTAGGCCCATGTTTCCCACACTTGGCTGTGCAGCAGAGTCATAGGGAATACTTAAAAATATCCCATGGGGTTTTTAGATTTATAAGGTCAGAGTAAGGCTCCAAAACATGTATTTTTTTTGTTTTGTTTTTCAAAACATCCTGTGATTATCTTGCACTGCCAAGTTCAGGAACCGCTGGTATAGATTCTTTCTGCTTTGAATGTGTGTGGTAGGGGAGGAGTGGTCTTCTGAGCCACTAGGAGCCATCTTGTGGGCCCCAGCAGCCATCTTGTTGCATTTAGGAAGAATTCTATAGTGGAGAGTGGCAGAAACTGGAGTCCTTTCTTGGGCAACAGGGTCAAGTGTTGAGTGTGTGCATGGTACTTTGGTGACAAATCTTAGACCTCTAAAGCTACTGTTAGAAACATGAAATTCTTTGTTTCCTGTGGCAAGTTCTGTTCAGTATTTTGTGTAGTGTTTTGTCCTTAGAGTGGAGGTATGGAATAGGAGAGGAGGAAATCACAGTTTAATCATTATCTGGGGGAGACCTGTGATTTTAGATTGAGCTGTAGGGATGCAGAGTAGGGATCTGGGAGAGTAGAAATTGAATTTAGAGGTTTTATTCTGGAGTAAGCGATTAGCTTACATCTGGGAACAAGATTGGAGAAAGAAGACATTTCAAGTATAGCAATTGGTTTTTAGTAATGATTCGGTGAGATATTCTAAGCTGCAGAAAACCAAAGGCCAGTGGTACGATCTGTATGTTTTAGTAGTAAATGGTCATTTTTATTTGGTAAGTAAGATGTTACGGCTAGTTTTTTTTTTTTAAAAACATTTGTTATATGTAACATGTTGTACAAGGTGCTATGAATTTTGTGTAAATACAGTCCCTGTTTTTAAGATTCTCCATGGTTTATTAGGTACGATTAAACATGGATAGATTAAAAACGCTGAGTGTGGGGTGTGCACTAGGAGGTCATGGGATGCATCAGAGTTGTGAAGAAAAGCAAGAAAGCACAAGAAAGCCTTGAGAAAGGAAGAAGGGCCTTAAAGGCTGGGAGGAATTTGGATAGTCAGGAGAGAGTGACTTGCGTGAAGGAGAGTGTGAGCAAAAGTCATGAAAGTGGTTGAGGAAAGGAATCTCATTTATAGAGACAAATGAGAGATTTCATGGAAGTCGAGATTGTGTGGGGTTGGGTCCTAAAAGACTTTACACCATTCTGAGAAGTTTGGGCTTTATTCAGTAGTTGACAAACAGGAGTGACAAGATCAGATTTGTGTTTTAGGAAGGTTATTTAAGAGAAGAAAGGAGAGATAAGTTATCTTGTTATAGAAACAATTGAGACAGTATAAATTCTGGCTTTGGAGAGTGGTAGAAGGAAGTAAAAGCTGGGAGAGGCAGTGGATCAAACCACTGGGGTTTGGAGTTCTGTGTATGTGTGTGCACAGCGCTGAGGAAGTGAATGCAAGAAAGGAGGACATAGCTGCACACGGTTTTAAATTTAAAGATTGTGGAGACACTTAAACCAATTGAAGGGACTGATTTCAGAGGAGAGTGAACAAATGGCTTTGTGTAAAAACTGTAAAGCATGTTTCCCTTGATTTGGAGGAAAGGGATGAAAGTGTGGGTGGCAGAGGATGCCTTGATATGGCGAGTAACTTTGAATTTGAGATGCATTTAGAAACACGGTTGAGAAACTCTTCCTTTGGACTGACTGCAAGGAAGTTAATGCTGACCTTTTGTATGCCTTGTGTTTGGTCCAGTGTTGTAGAATAGTAACCTGGAATGGACCAGCATATGCCAAGAAAGGGGAGTGATGGGCAGAAGGGTTTTACCTGGAGATCAAGGATATATGGTGTTTGAGTCCTAAAAGGGCAGAGGTGAGCGATGTTGCTGGTCCCTTTCCTGACTAGGTTACTTTTTCTTTTTCTTTTCTTTTTTTTTTTTAGCATTTCTGCTGTGCAGTGGCTCTGTAATGCTAACAAGAAATCTGACATCCCTGCCAAGCGCCTGTACCGCTTTTTTTCTTCTCTCTATTCTGTGCTGGTGAGTATGAGATCTCCTTCCAATATGGGCTGGCTGCCTATCCCTCCCTTGCCCTGCAGGTAGAGCGATGAAGTAGAGGCATCCCATGGCAAGGCCATTCAGATTGAATTACATGTGGTAGTAGGACCTTACTGTGGTTGCTTCTGTCCAGGACCTCAGCCCAAACAGAAAGCTAAGTAGGCTGGTATGTAGAAGATGCTGATGTCAGAATCTGAGACATTATAATTCCTGTGTCTCTTATGCTGAAATTTTCATCAGCAGTTGGTTTGGGGATATAGGCTCCACAGTGAGGACTGAGACATTGTGTTCAGGCCACACAGAGCACACCTTCCAGAGTGACCATGTCTCATTACTCCCTCCCACTGCTGATGCTCAAATGGGGAGCAAGGTAGTTACCACCGAGAGAGCATTTATTAACTTTATTAACTGCTGGTGTTGATTTTGCATTTTTTACCAGGATTAGTTGATAGTTTGAGAGTCTAAGTTCTAAAAATGAGTTCTTCAGTTTTTTTTTTGAAGGATCCAGGTGTTTCTTGGTCTCATTCTCCCCACCTTACCCCCAGCTTTCCTAGGGTAGATTGTTCCCGCAGATGGCTGGCTGGTCTTGTGCATTATGTGGTGTGGTTTCTCTCCTGTTCACACATTGGGGTTAATCCCAAAGTTCTGAGGGCTTTTTGTGTTTGCCTCTCTGTTGAGACGCATTTCCTGTATAGGTTTAAATAATCAGCTCTCCACTATATTCAGGTCTCTGCTTAAGCATCCCTCTGAGAATGGCCTTCTTTGAACCAAAAGTAAACAGTCTTCAGTCATTCACCATTCTTTGTTCTAATGTACTTATTTTTTTGGCACCTAATCACTACTGTAAATTAGCTGCTTTCCCCACGACTGAAGTTTAGAAGGCTATCTCTTTTGTTCACAGCTGTATACCCATTCCTAAGAACAATTTCTTGCACATAATGGGAATTCAGTAAATATTTAGTGAATAAGGAAGGGAGGATTATCTGGGTCCTGACCCCGTGGGATATTTGTAAGATAGCGATGTTTCTGTTTTTTTGCAGGTCCGTGGAGCCCGTGCTGTTCTGCAGCTGTACCCTGAGAACTCAGAGCAGGTGAGCCTCTTGGCTACTAGAGATATAGGGAAAGGGGAGGGATCCAGAACAGGTAAACTGTTCTTGTCCTGCTCCTCACCTGCTCTCCTGCTGTTGGGAAGTGATAGAACAAGGAAATTTATGCTGGTTGGTGGGAAAATGAGGAAATTAGTACCTGAGAGTGGTCCCTGTGGTCCCTGAAGGCATATTTTATAACCTAATGTCCTAAAGAGGAATGATGGTATCTGCAGAAACAGAGTAGGGTGTTTTTCTTCTCTTGACAGATAAGATGGTATCACAGGTATTGTGTTAGGATGTTACTGATTTCCAGTAATTAGTAATACTACTGATTATTGGGGATGAGGATATCAGTAGTTGTCTGTTCTGTGGAGTGTAATGCCATAGGAAAGGAGGATGAGGTATGAGAAGGTAGACTCTGAAAGACAGGAGTGAGCTGTTCCTGACTAATGCAATGAATGAGTCTGCTTCCCAATTGGTAGTGATTCATTTCCTGATATTTGAGTGGGGAGATGGGTCCCTGGACTGAAAAATGAGAATTGCTTGTTCTGAATTCTCCCGAGAGAGGTATATGCTGGTTCTAGCCTGCACTTTTTTCTATGTGGCTTTTGGGGACCCAGAATTGGGAAGTCTGATAAAGAAGACCTTCAGTTCTAGGCAAAGTCCATCATGGGACTAGATTGGTTTCTTTAGGGGACCGAGGGGGAGCATCCTGCTCCGCCATCCTCCCTGTGTGACTCACCGCTGTTCTCTCCGCAGTTGGAGCTGATCACGACCCAGGCCATCAAGGCTGGCTTCACTGGTGGTGTGGTGGTGGACTACCCCAACAGTGCCAAAGCAAAGAAGTGAGTGCTTGGGGGCCAGTGTGCTGCCTATGATATTGGAGAGAGGGTGGTGGTATGGACAGAATAGTTGGATTAGGTCCCCAGGATGCAGGTAGGAGGCCCTGACTTTCTGCACCTATTTATGAAAGGGAGGGTGAGGACTTGCCTTGCCTTGCTAGGCTTTGTGAGTCCAGCCCTCACCTTGCATTTTCTTGTTTCAGGTTTTACCTCTGTTTGTTTTCTGGACCATCAACCTTTCTGCCAAAGGTGAGGGACCCTGATTTGCACCCCATGTCTTTTGGGTTCCCTTTTGTGGAGCTGAGCCTAGTACCAGTTGGAAGGGCTCAGGCCTGGATACTCAGGCCTTCTAGGGTATGGTAAGTGGGTTAAGAGATCTCCAGGGTGATTTAAGAGTACTTTGGTTCCTGCAGGGCCTCAACGAAATTGATGAAGAGGAGGAGGCCAGGGAATCTACATTCACAAATGAGAGGTAAAGCAATCGTTCAGCCCTGCTTAAGGTACAGGGGGTTGCTACTGCTGAGTTGACTAGACATGGCAGAGGAAAGTGGAGGTGGCAAGACTACTCCATTTCTCTTTACTTTCACCAAGTCTTGGGTTCATATGTAGCAGTGACATCAAGGTGGTAATAGAACCAGGGAACCCCTTGAGACTATATCTATTCTGCCTGTCCTTCCCTGAGGCTGCCTCTTCCACCCCCTGTCTGGAGCTCATCCTCTCTTGGCTCCTTTGGCTCTTCCTTCCCTTTCCTTTATCTCTATCTTTATTTTCCTGGGCCATTCTCATAAGCATACAAATGTGTTGCACAATTTCTCCCATTTTCAAAAAGATCCTCACTTAACCACATAACAACTCCTAGCTACCACCCTGTTTATCTTCTTTCCTATCACAAAACTCCTACTTGCCTCCTCTTGCTTCCTCCCCTACCATTCTCTCAATCCTCTTTCTTGGCTCATGCTTTCTCATTTCAAATTGCTTTTGTCAAGGCCACCACCACCCTTTCGTGCCAAATCTATGGTTGTTTCTCAGTCTTCCTACTCTGTCCTTGACTGACTTTCTCAGTAGGCTCAGCTGACACAGCCAGTAACTTGCTTAAGACTTTCCTCACTTGGCTTCCCACTCACTATCCTGGTTTTCTCTTAACCTCACTGTTTCTTCTCAGTCCACTCTGCTGGCCCCCTCCTCTAGAGCACTCTGGGGCCCAGCCTGTACCCCTTCTCCCTCTGTGCTGCCTTAAATACCAACTATTGGTTCTTAACTCCCAGATTTATATCTGTGGTCTCAATCCTACCTCTCATTTCCAAACTGCCTTCTAAGTATCCATACCTGAACTTCCCACAGATATCTTTAACAAAACTGAGCTCTTGGTTTTTACCCCCAAACTGCTTATCTCCATTCTTTACCATTCTCAGTCATTCTTGTCTTCCTTACATCTCATATCCAGTCAATCCATCGGCAAGTCCTGTACTCTTCCCTTCAATGTATGTACCACTTCCATCCCTTTCCTGATTCCCACCTTGTCGTAATTCACCACCACTCTTTCCTGGATTATTGAAAGCTGCCTCACTTGTCTCCCTGCTTCTAGTCTTTGCTTCTCTCCACTTTTTTTTTCTGTGCTGCAGTCGACTGATTCTTAGCTTTTTCTTTGATTTTTTTAAAAAAATATCTTGCCATGTCTCTGTTTATTCTTTATCTTCCTTGACATCTTTAACTACTATGAATTGTGTATTTGTTTACTTGGTTATTTGTATCCCCAAATAGAATGAAAACTTGGTGGGAACTGGTATTATATTCCTGACATCAGAAGAGTATCTTGTTAGTAAAAGGTATTCAATATTTGTTGAATGAATAATTGTTTATAAGATAGTGAAGGAGGTTATCTCTTAGTTCTCATGGATATGAGTTGAAGGTCTTAAGACTTTGAAGACTTTTAAGAGGAAAAATGGGCAGAGAATGAGTTTGGAAGGCCCCCCAGTAGTGAAAATCATGAGTGTTCCTCATGTCCACCGCAGTTATGGTGTTTGACCACTTGGTCCTCAGTAGTCATCTCTCTTAGCTTCCTCAGACTATTCCTCATGGAAACTTAGGGACTCTTCTAGATGTTTTCTGCTGTAAGACACCTATCAGTTGCTCCCAGTGAGTGGTCCCATCTCCTACTTCACAGAAGTACATGTTGTTTAACTCCCTCCATCCATCTTAGGATCCCTCTTGTCCTCACACCGGTGTCTACAGACGACATGTCCTAACTGTAAACTTGGGTAAGTTGTGTGACCTGAGCATCCATTTCTCATCTTTTTAAACATTGGTGATAATGCCATCCACTTGGGAAGTTTGTTGAGCGCATGTTTGTATAGGACTCAGCACAGACCTGGGTCTCCCCCAATTCTGCAGGCTCTTACTATTCAGGTCTTCAGGTTTGGGGAGGGGAGGATCATTGAGCTTCTCTGATAACTATCACTTCCATCAAATTACATTCAGGCCACTTAAATAGTTGAAAGGTTTTTTAAACCTTTACGTAGTTTATCTCTAATCTACATTTCTTTCTGCATTAATTTTGTTTTACCTGTGCATTTTTTAATCCTTGCCACCCGGTCTCCACCCAGCCTCTCCTAAACTACTCTCTTGAAAGGCTCAGTCCACCTCTGGCATTTGCCATTGCTGACCACCACTTCTTTTCTGGCACTTGTGGTCTCTTCTGGGTCACACCATCTTCACTTGTTCTCTTTTATTTCCCCTGATGACTCTTTTCCATTGTTCCTTCTGTGGCTCACATCCTGCCTCCCATTCACTATACCCTACAGCTTGTCATTTTTATAGACTCATGGGGATTAGTTGTGTATACCTAGCTCCTAGTTTGTAGCTGCTTCCTGCTTTACACGTGGCACATCAGACTTCTGCCCCTTAGTTGTGAACCCTCTTAAGTTTCCCTCGTGAACCACTGCCCCTCAGTACCCTAAAGTCTAGACCATGTTGTGTCATTCCTTTGGTATAAAATATCATCGATTACTCATTGTTTACTGAAGGGAGGGCACACTCTTCACCGGTGTTTACACCTCTGTGAACTGGCCCAGCTAAGTGAGATTATGAGATTTTTTTTTTTTTAATGATTCTGACTTTTGTTAGAACAGATTAGAAATAGTAGCAGAAAGGGTTTGTCTTGCAGTCCGGCTTCTACTGGTCCTCAGCAGGGAGGAAATTTGCAGGAGATGAATTACTCAATCCTCTACAGACCCTCAGACGCTCACTTGGACGCTTCCCCTTCTCATACCTGTGACTCAAGCACACAGGACTCTTCTGTTCCCTAACCTTTTCCTTCATTTTTTTCAGTGTCTCATTTTCATATATTGCTTGTTCTCTGGAATGCTGCCTCCATCATCTGCCTGTAGAGATAACCAGCTTATCTCGTGGCACTCTCGTTTTCCACACCCTGTGCTTTTCCTTTCCCATCACTCCCTTAGCAGCTCCTCGGCCTCTTTCCACTAACTTTGCCTATTGTAGGTGGTCTGCTACAGCCCAGCCATGTGCTGTTCAAGGGCAAGGCTGGTTCATAGGCATTGTAGAACATCTATTGGCTGTGCATGCAGGTGCTCAGGAAATGGTCAAATGGAAAGCAGCCCTGTGTGGTGTTATGCTGGAAACAGTTTGATCTTAACTGCCAGGTGGGGATGTGGTTTGGGAACCCAGGCTTCCTGTTCTCAGTGCCTCTCTCCCATGGGGCTGTGGGGGCCTCTCTTTTCTCCTCAGCCAGGGCTGGAGGCCAAGATCAGCCGTTGAGGATCATTGTCAGGGCCGCCATAAGCTGGGCAGTCCTGTTTTCCTACCTCAGACATTTGTAGTTGCTGGGAGTCCCTACTTGATGGGTATGCTGACCCTACAACCAGACTAGGGGCTTAAGTGACAGCAGTGGGCCTGGGTCCTCTGGCTTTCCATGGATACTGCTAGGTTCTTAAGAGCCAACCCTGGCCTAGGTTACCCCAGAAGTAGCCTTGTCCCTTTCTGTTAGCCCCATAGGCAGGATGTATGCAGACCCAATAAGTGGTCACCTACTGCAAAGATGCCTGCGAGTGAGTGGGGCTCACACCTCCTGCCTTCCTATTAAACTGCTTTGACCCCAGTGGATGTTATCAGGATGAAGGTGTGCAGAAGTGGGACTTACGTTGTAGAAGGGCATCAGAGGGAAGCTCACCATTTTTCCCTGCCTGGATTGATTGACTTGGTTGCCAGCCAGGCTCTCCCATCCATCAGCTCACTTCTGTGTCTCCTGCACAGGGTCCCATACAAGATTGCAAGGCGGGGAGTGGTGAAGAAGAGCCGTGAGTGGGTACTGGAGAAGAAGGATCGCTGCAGACGTCAGGGCAAGTGAGTACTTGGGCTGGGGACAGGCTGTGGGGGTGGGGGTTCTGTCTGTGGCCACTAAAGGCTCACCTACATTTGAAGGGGTCTCAGGAATTCTTAGTTTTTTTCTGACTCTTTCCTATTCGTTATTTCCTCACCACAGGGAAGTCAGACCTGACACCCAGTACACTGGACGCAATCGCAAGCCCCGCTTCTAAGCAGTTAGCTGCATCCAATGGGACAGCTTGGGATCCACACATTGTGAGCTGTGCCATTCAGCCAAGGCAGTTGCCTCTGGAAAGTTTTCTATATTGAAGTGCCTACTTCATTAGCTGACAAAATTGTTTTAGAAAAGTTTTAAAAAGTTCTAAGTTTTCATTAAACAAAGTTCTGAGAGCATCTTATTTTGTTCTAAAAGCAATAAACCACTTTTTGTGGAACTCTGGTATTTTCCAGCTCTGATCCTAAACACATTCCTAAGTTCCTGTGTTGGTGCGAGTTACTAGTTGATTGCACAAATATGAATTAGATTTAAAAAACTTAAATGTATGAAAGTACTTTTTAACCTATTAGGAACCTAGGTAGATTGCTTTAATTTAGGGTTTTCGTAAAACACTAGGCAAAGTTGGGAAGGATGGGCAGGATGAAATATATCTGTGGTACCTATTGGCCTGAGGCCTCTGCCCAGTGTCTGGTTTCCCTCTGGTCTGAAGGCATTGTCCAGCCTAGTGGTCTGGACTGACTTATCTCTGAGCTGCATTGGCAGCTGCCGACTAACCCAGCACTTGGTTTTCTTGGCCTGTCTTCTGTCTGATCACTAGTGGTCAGAAGGCAGGCCCTGCCAACACTGGGGTGGTGTGGGGGACTGTCTAGCACAGGGGTTCCCAACCCCTGGGGCCGTGTGGCCTGGTGTAGGAACTGGGCTGCACAGCAGGAGGTGGGGGGCAGGCCAGCAAGCAAAATTTCATCTATACATACAGCCACTCCCCAGCATCACCACCTCAGTTCCACCTCAGATCAGGCATTAGATTCTCATAGGAGCACTAGTCCCTGGTGCCAAAAAGGTTGGGGATCACTGGTCTAGCAGACTGATAAGATAGGGGGTCCACTGGGTACTTGCGACTTCTGAGAAAGTCTGAGATCTGAGCCCACCATATAGAACAGACATCAGGATTTGATCAGGAGTTGAGACAGGCTGTGGTGGAAGGGCCAGAGGGGTCTGGAAGTTGAAGGCTGAAAGAGGAGATTAGAATCCTTTGCCTCTGAGTCCCTTCCCCTTAGTGCTAAACATATTCACCTTCAAGTTCTAAGGCCATGACATTGTAAGAAACTTAGAACAGAGGCACAGTACAGATACAAATGTTTAATCTACATAAAAATTTCACAAAATGGGCAGCTGGTTGTACCAAGACCTTTGGTGAAGGGGTGAAGGAGAGGAAGGAAGTCGCTGTTAAAGGCAACACGGACAGTGGTCACAGTCACTGGGCAGGAGCAAAGCTGAGGGAAGGTGGACTTGGACATGGCCCTATCCCCTATCGCATGCACTTGCATGCACACTCCTTGCCTGTCAACAAGGAAGAGGGGTCTTGAAATGGTGATACGTTTCTGACTTGAGAAGTCCCAAGATGGTGGGGAGGGAGGTACTCCCTCCCTGGCTGGCTGCTGAATACTGCATCCAAGACACCTGACACTCATGTGGCACATCAATGTGAAACAGCAAGGGCAGGATGTGATTGCAGGTCTGAAGTGGCATCGGACTTGCTGGAGCACAAGAGAGCAGGGACCACTGTCCCAAACATGCAACACAATGGCTTGAGGACCTGACTAAGGCCTGCTGGGGAGAATAGCTGGCCCAGTCTGCAGGCTTGACCTGACTGGGGCCTGCTTTGTCTCCCTAGCTCCAAGGGTGGCTGAAGACCAGGTACCAGACTCTCTTCCAGAATGTTAACCTGGAATCAGGCACAGCCCAAAGGGGTTGCTCCTGGGGGGCTGTAGGAATGTGGGAAGGGAGGCTGAGGCAGCTGAAGACCTGTTGGACTCCGCCCCTATGTAGGGGAGGGAGCCTGGTCTTGACATGGCCAGGAGCCACCTGGCCACGGTACCCTGAGCCTCCCTGGCAGTGATCAGCTGTTACAGGTTTAGAGCTGGGCTGTCTCTCAGGGCTATCCTTCCCCTAACCTGAAAAGCAGCACCATGTGGCCAGCTGGTCCCTACCCCTTGGGGCTGGGCTTAGGGGAACAGCTGGAGAGGACAGGGCAGATGGGTGGGTCAGTAGGAGGCAAAGTTGGAGTCCAAAGAGCCTTGATTCCCAGAGAGGGTAGACCACAGGTCAAGAGTGGAATTACTGAAAGCAGGGGAAGGGAAGCATGGCTACCCTGGGCAGCCCTGCCTGGGAAGGGCGAGGTGACCAGGCCCAAGTTTGTCCCTTGCTGACCCATCCTCACCCTGCTGGCTTTTTCCCAGCCTAGCTCCCGTCTCTTCTGTACAGACGCACACTGTTACAAAGATCATGCACACAATGGCTCAGGGCAGGGTGGGTATAGAGGGCCCCTGACAGTGAAAGGAGCAGTATGGAGTGAGAAGATGGGGTCTCCAAGCCAGAGGATGGCAGCAGCCAAGGGGGCCTCCTCAGGATGGACCATCCAGAGTGGAGTGGCAGGCAAGGTGATTTCTATCCAAAGATGCCTCCAAAGATGGAGGCAATGACAATGCCCAGGATCACACAGCAAATGATGATCATGATCTTCTTCTGCACCAAAGAAGCAGGAAAGAAAGGCCTCAGTGTGGGAGTGGCTGGAGCTGGGAGGGAGACTGGGAGTCTGGGCAGAGCTTTGAGGGGCTTGGGCTGTTGGAGAGGGGGCTGTAATGAAGGTTGAGGGCTGGAGATGGGGGTGCCTAATGGGAAGGAAAAGTGATGCCCTGAAACTCGTTTGGGGGGTTTGTTATAATGAGTCACTGAAGGCCTGGGAGACTTGGGTGAGGCAGAGTGGGGAGAGATCTGTAACCACTGATAGGTAGGTGGGGTGGGGGTAAGTTTGGGTAGAGCTGGGGATTCTTACCCGGCGTGCCTTGCTCTGGTACTTGACTGCCTTCTTGGTGTCAGACACGGCCCTCTCCACATAGTCCACTGAGTGCTCCACATTGTACTCGATCCTGTCAATCATTTCCCCCTGCAGAGCCAGGGGTGCCTGAGTTCCAGATGGCCCCCCTTAGGGTCAGGACGGGCTTTGGGAAGGACTTCGGGAAAGCATCCTGAGATTAGAAAGAACAAAGGGGGTGTGAGGAGGATGGGGTACAGTTTCTCATCTATGCCAGGCATTCTGGGCAGCTCCCACCTCTCCCCATAGAGCAGCCATCCTGAGAGGGAACTGGCCATGCAGTCTCAGCCAAGCATGTGGGGACCATGCAGAGAATGCTCAGCTGGGACCCTGACCATTGGTGCCAGACAGAAGACAGTGCTGGGCAGATGAAGGCACGGGCAGGAGTGGGCTGGAGTCTGACCATAGCTCATAGGAGACCATGGTGAGCCCCTCACTCCATCCTCCTCAGGCATGATGGTTCCATCCAGCTCTCTTCTGTCTTCGACCTTTAAGGCCCTCCCTGCCCAGTTCCACAGCACTCTTGGGCCCTGCAATCTGGTCCCATATAGCCTGCAGAGGCCACTCTGACCATGACACTGCCCAAGACTCCCAGCAGTGGCATGCTGACAACTAACAGCTCTAAGTTCACTGCTCCCATGGTTGTCTATGTCACCATAGTCTTTTACCCGATATCAACAGTGGCCTCTTCATGGCCTCTGTGCTTCCCAGCTTGGGTCACGCCACTCTCATACTTCAGACCCTCCAATCTAGAAAAGACTCCAGGTGCCTAATACCTGCCAAGGCCCCCATCTACCTCATCTCCAACTGCCCCTCCTTTCTCCTCCTGCAGCACAGACCTCTTTTCTCCTTAAATAAGGACCATGATGTTGTTGGTCCCTCTGCCTGGGCCAACTCTTCACTTTTCCCCTGGGAAGTCTCCAGAGCTCAAACACCACTCCCTCAGGCCTTCCCTAAATATTCCATTCAAAGTGGCCTCCTCAGTGACTATCACAGTAGTACTCCAAGTATGGCCCTTAGACTAGTACCATCAGCATCACCCTTGAGCATGTTAGAAATGCTAATTCATGGGCTCCCACCCCAACCTACTAATCTCTGGGAATGGGGATCTGAACAGGGAAACTTACAAGAAAACAAGCTCTCCAAGTGATTCTTGGGCACTTTCAAGTTTGAGAACTGCTGCTCTATCACAATGCCACCTTCTAATATCTCTTGAGCACCTTGCACAACTGGAGAATATTCCAGTTGTCTTTACTTATATTGCCCTTTCACTGAACAGACATTAGCTCCAGGAACCAGGCCTTTAGCTATCCTGGTCACTGCTATACTTCCAGATCCTAGGAAGTGACCAACCACAGTGCCCACATGACAAGACAGCTATGGATGAGACAGGACAAGGTGGGTTGGGCCATGCAGGGCCTGAGTCCTGGAGGGCCAAGCAAAGCCATGCATTGCCTAGAGCCTGGTGGCTGAGCCATGCAGAGAGGGACCTTTCAAGGTGGGTGAGTCCCTGGAGGCAGTTTTAACAGGTGGGTAATTACCTGAAGACTCAGTCTCTCCCAGGCAGGGCAGCATGTCGGGCAGAAATGGCTGGGGTTAGTGCAGCCCTGGGTGTTGCTGTGGGCTGGTGGTGGGGAACAGTAGGGCCCCGGGCACTCACCTGGCTCTCCACAAGCATGGCCATGTCCATGAACATGTCATGCAGCTCACGGATGCTGTTCTCCAGCTTGATGATCTCACTATGCCGCGTCTCAATCTCGCTCAGGGCCTGCTTCGAGATACTGGAGTCCATGATGATCTAGGAGATGGGAGCAGTGGGCTGGGACCTAGGTACCTTGAGGGGACGGGGGTGGGGACCAGAACAGCAAGTGGCCAAATGCGAACACAGCTGGCATGGGCAGTGGCCTGAGCAGAATGTTCCTCCTTAGCTGCAGCCCTCCCTCCACTTTCTATTCAGCTCTTACTAGCTATTACCTAACTTCTCTGAGACTTGATTTCCTACCTATAACACTGCCTACCTGTGCTTGGTAACTGCTAAGTAGTACTCATTACCAGCATTGTACAGAACCCAAAAGACTGACCGGTGGACCCAGGCCTTGAACCGCCTTTCTCCCATCCCTTCTCCTCCTGTTCTTCCTGCACTGAATGTACCTGCTTGTCCCCTCTCTCCTCCTGGAACCCATGTCCTCAAACTGCCTCCCCACCTGTGTGCCATCTACTTCAGGAAGTCCCTTGCACGGCAGAGCACAGAGCTTCACTTGAATGTAGGGACAGCCAAGGGCACTGTGTCCTCTGGGAGGGGAAAAAGGTCCCAAGGATGGTGGAAGGAGGCCCTAGCCAGTGGAAATGGGTAGGGGTAGCAAGGAACTGGACCCAACTGGGAGAAACCAGGAGACCTTTACTACTAACATTTATATGACCTCAACCTGGTCTCTACCCCTATCTGGGATCTGGCCTTCTCTAAAACCTGCCTCACTAGGTAGCTGTGTCCAAAACTGTCCAGATCAAGCACTCAGCTCATACACCAGGGTCATGGTATGAGGGCACCCTGTGGGAGGGGTGGTGTCCACACTCACTCCAGAGGCAAAGATGGCCGGGTTCCCACTCTCCAGCATGTCCTCCAGTTCCTCACTGGTTGTGGTCCTGCCGGCTGCAAGCAGGGGTCACACTGAGCACAGCCCTCCCCAGGGAGTTCAGCAGGGGCCTGGCCCTGACCTTCAGCCCCAGCTCCATCCCCTCAGCTTACTGATCTCCAGCTGCCTCTGGATGCGGCCCTTGCAGCGCTCTCGATAGTCAGACTGTGTTGCATTGTATTCAGACATGACCTCCACAAACTTCCGGGACAGCGTAGAGTGCTGGGGATCCGAGATAGGGGTGCAGGTGTCAGGCCCAGTCCCACAGGGTCCCAGAGCCTCAGACACCAGCTGCCTGCCCCGGAGTTCCAGCCCACACCTGCGTCTTCCGGATCCTTAGGTCGGCAGATGAGCGATTCAGGCCTTCTTCCTGCTCAATGCTTTGCTCGATGCCTGGAGGAATAGATGGCTGCTAAGCCATAATCTGCCTCCATTCACCACTGACCCCCAACCCACACACCCAGGATCTGGCTCAGGACCCTCCCACTAGGGGACTTGTGTGGCCTGTGAGGTCACACCAGAAACAGCAAGAGGGAAAGCCAGGCACTGATGGAAGAGGGGCCGACAAGGGCTCTTCCAAGCATGATGCATGTATAGGTGTGTGCACATATGCACACCTACTTGTGAGGCCTCAGGCACACATCAAGCTGTGTGTACGTAAGCATCTGCTATATACTAGGCCTGGTGTCTCAAGCCTACTCGGTCTCTCTCCTGCTCAGGAAGGCTGTATACCCAACAAGGGGCCATGCCCAGAGTGGTGAGGGCCAGGGGATGTAACATGTGGGGCAAGTGGCTACTAGGTCTGTGCATTCTGGGTGTGTATGTCTGTGCTCACAAAGCACATGCAAGTCTCTGTCTGGGACCAAGCAGTTCTGGTCACACTCCTCTAACCCTCTTTAGGTAAAGTGGGGGACAGTGCCCAGAGTAGAGCACTCCCTAGATGAAGCCTTAGGCATCTGTCCCAAGGCCCAGCCCAAAGCCTGGCACAAATAGGCCTGCCAAGTAGCTGCTGAGTGAATGGCACATGATGGCAGCCTCATAAAGGAAAGCAAGATCCAATGTACCCCCTCAGAGTTGGTGAAACCCTGTGAGCTGCATGGAGGAAGCAGGCCTCTGGTGCCTCCCACTCTAGACAAGACTAGAGCCCAGACTCACTCTTCAACTTGGAGCGCACTTTGTTTGCTGTCTTCTTTATGTCAGACATGAGCTCCTCCAGCTCCTCCTTCGTCTCTGGGGAAGCAGAAGGGTAGGGGTTGATACCCTGGATTCCCCAATGCTGATATTCAGGCTCAGTCTCCTGCACATGGGGCCATGGGGCCCATTGATGGGGTGCTCTGGGAAGACCCTGTGTCATGGGTCTCCCTTCTTCCCTGGCTAAGGCTCTGCCTGCCCCTCCAATCCTGGGCCAGGGCCATACCAGCTGCAGCCTCACACCCTCTTGTATTGCCTTCCAAGGAGCCTCCCTTTTTCTTTCACTGGCTTCCCCACCCCCTGCAGATAACAGATGGGTCTAAATTTAAGGCAGAAATAATTGTAGAGCAGCTGGTGATGCTAGAGTTGGCACTGGGGAGCATTTACTTGATACTTGCCTGAGTCGAAGGTGGGGGGGGGGGTACAGGCTCACCTAGCATTACCTTGTGGTAAGCATCCAGCCAGTGGGCTGACAGGGCCAGGGGCCATGGAGACGGAAGCCAGTCCTCACATCAAGCACCCTGGGTAGGGTAGACCTTTATCAACTCACAAAGCCCTCCTCCCCAGGTGCTGAGCTCAGTGGAAGTCAACTACTTAGTGCCTGGTGGGTGGATAAGAGCAGGAGGCACCTGGCCTGAGTGAGAGCTGATAGAGAAGAGCTTCAAAGAGGTGGGCCCCCTGGAGTATAGTTGGTCTTGGAGGTAGCAGGCAGTTGAGACTATGAGAGGATGAAGCTGGACCTTGTTTCAACTAGAACTATCTCCCTAAAGCTTGCAGAAGCCATGGGGGTGCGCAGCTTGCCCCACTCCCTGTGCAGGGTTGCCTGGCAAAGTGGAGCAATATGGCTGCTTCCCTCTGGGGTGCTTGGTGGAGCAATGGGCCCCAGCCTCAGGGCAGCCCCCAGGACTCCACTCTCTGGAGAAAACACAACCAAGCTCCTGGCTACAACCTTTCTCATCTATCTTCTGCCTGCCTCCAGTGCTGGGGCTTCTTCTGTAGGGGACTGGGGAGGGGTGTTTACAGTAGACAATCAGGTGGGGCCACTCCCAAGTGAGGTGGAGTGGAGGGCTTCAAGGGGTGGAGGAGAACGCCTCATTCATATGAACAAAGGAAAACTTGGTTACCAGCTGCTCTGACGTCTCACCCTTTTTAGTTCAGACCCAAAATAGCCCAGCCGGATGGCAGCCCCCAGAGGAGGCAGAGCAAGCCTCAGCCCAGGAAAGCCCCCCACTTACTGCCATCTTTCCCTGTGACTCCTCCTTAACTTTGCCCTAGAAGCCTTACCTTTACTCAGCCCACACCTGAATGCTCTGCTCACAGGTGGCAATTCTGAACTGGTCACTACTGACTATATGACATGGGGAGAAGTGCTGAAGGTGGCACAAAGGAGCTGAGGGGAGAAGCTAGGAAGCTCTGCTGCCCCATGCCACCCCACCTTCCAGCAGGTAAGAGGCTCTTTATAGTTCCTGCCCTGCAATCATCTTCCTTCTCACCAGGAGTGACCCACTGAGGACATACACTGACCCAGACATAGATGGGTACACAGACAAACCATGTCACATATTGCCATTCCAGACAAGCCTCTGGGAAGAGGGGTGAAGCATGATGACTGGACTGGATGTATGCCCTGCTTGGGGTGGTCCCTTCCTTTCTACCCCTTCCTCGGACAGTTACCCTGGCTCCCAGCTGACTCATTTTGCCTTGTAAGAGCCTGGCACTGAGCAGTTGGTGTGGCATTGGCCTCAGGTTCAAACGCACTTTGGGGGTGTGAAGAGATTTTTTCCTGGATGCTTGAGGATGCCTATGGGCTTGGGAGTGAGGGGCCATAGACAGGGAGGTAGTGCTAGAGATGATACTGAAAGGAAGTCCTAGGTGCTGTAAGTGGCAGGCTGTGAGCTCCGGGCCCTGTCACTGCCTCCCTGGGGCTGAGGGTAAGCCTCTTCCAGGGGAGGGGACTTTGGGCCTGCATGTTGTCAGTGTGACACATAACACCTCAACAGGAATTGTGACAGCCAGGTCAGGAGGACCTGTCTGGGGACAGAGTGGAATGTAGACACACACAGGCTCCATGTGCAGATGGAGCCCTGAGAATGTCCGGCTCCGGGGTACCAGTGGCCAGGTGTCAGGGCTGCCAGCTCTTTCCAGAAGCTCTGCTTGCTTGGACGGCTTGCCCTCCCACATCACTGATGCCTCAGAGCTGCCATCTGCTCCCCAGGGAGCCGAGGAAAGGGAGGGGCTGGGCTGAGAGACCTCCTATTCATCAGAGGCAGCTCCCTCCCTCTTTGCCTCCCTCCCAGAACCCTAGGGCTCTAGCCAGCCCAGTGGCCTTAGAAAAAAGCCAGTTTACCAGGGGAGGGAGGGCAGGTTGACCCCACCCAGGCCTGAGGAAGGCTACCTTCCCATCATGCTTTCAGAAGACGTGGGTCCAGATGGTGATACTGGGCATTGAACCCCACCACTCTGGGCCTGGGGCAGCTGTGTTTCCTAAGGTTCCCATGGAGCCTTCTCCAACCTGGCCAGGCCCAGATGCCCCTCAGTCAACAGCAATGAAGGGTGCCACTCTCAGGCAGCAGCACCTTCCCAGAGGCCTTGAAACTTGCCCCTCACACCTACATACTCACTCTCATCAGGGTTGGGGGAGGCCAGGATGGCACTGTGCTTCCGCTTCACCTCCTCCACGTTCTCCGAGATCTTGTCAATGAAGCCACGGATTTCTTCCACCTGTGGACCGAAGTAGGGTGGTCTGGAGAAAATCCAGGGACAGGGCTTCCTGGGCCTATGGCTTGCTCAGAGTGGCACCAGAGGTCAGGCTTTGGGCTAGGCTGGGCCAAGTGGTAATGGTGGGGGTGGCTGCTCCAAGTTCATTCTAGACTGCGGTGGTGAGGAGTGGGCCAGTCCAATCCCACACTTTGTTACCCTCTAATCTGCAGTCTATCCAACCTCAAAATAGATTAATTGGTGCCCAAGGGCTGCTGAGCCAGGCACAGGTGTGTAAGAACCCTGGGTCTGGCTCAGAAGTGAGACATGGTCACCCAAGGCCTGCCAGTGTATGGGGAGAGGTGAAGTGTGCTGGCTCCCACCTGTTCAAAGAACTCATCCATGAAGCGGTCTCGGTCCACAGTAACAGTGACATCATCATCATCATCGCTGTCCTTGGCCTGCAGAGGTATGCACACATGAGTGGACCTGTGGTAGGACCACTGGGTCCCACAGGACCTGGGACTCCAAACTGCATCCATGTATAGCAGGCTTGCAGGCTGCAGCTCCAGGGCCCTGACCATTCCCTCTGTCTTTTTGGCAGGAACAAGGCCTGGCTGTGCCCTCAGCTCCCAGCCACAGTGAGACCTGGAAGATTCCTGGTGACCCAGCATGAGGAGAGAGGCCTTGCATTTTAAGTTGGTGATGGGGCTTAGTCTCCATCTCCATCCAGGGACTCTTTTCCCTTGCCAGCTGCCTGCCCCTTTCCCCTAAGGACTGTGGTCCTCTCTGTACCTCCTCCACTCTAGGGTGCCACCTGGGAGGCCCTGCTACTGGCTGGGCAAGAAAACCTCAGGGCTTGGTCCCCTGGCCAATGACCCCAATTCACAGACCTTGCCTGAAAAAGGCCATCTGGAGGCCAGGATCGTGTCCTCTCCAGGCCAGGAGTTTTCAAGCTCCTTTTCCTGGAAGGGCCCTGGGAGGGGAAGCCTGGGCTGTCCTGGGCCTGAACATCACTGACACCTCCCTTCCAAAACGTTGGGCAGCTCAAACATGAGGACATCCCCACAGCATCCCAAACAAGCTGAGAGAGACTGCCTGTGCAGGGCTCTGCCAGGTGCCGGCTTTGCCCACTCTGTCCTCTCAGAAACCTCTCTCTCCTGGTCAGTCTTGACACAGGACATTGACTCCCTTTCTTTTCTGGCCTAGAGCTGGGCCCAGTAGGCACAAGAGGCCAGTCATGTTGTTACTTGGCTTGAGGCCTGCCTAGGCCCCAGCTACAGGTGTAGGCCATACAAAAGCCACCTGCATCATGGAGTGGGGGTAATTATACCTCTGACTTCCCTGCATGCTGGCCATGTTCATTACTGTCCACCCAACACTTTGAATTGGCCAGGGTCAGCCCACTTTGCTGGCAAGGTCAGCGTCCCTCTCCAGAGTTAAAGCCAGGGCAGGACCATCACCCCTTAGACTGGAGCTCTTAAGTTCAGTCACACTTCTTCATTTCTCAATGTCCTATGGAGAGAAGGCACTAGCTGGCTGGGCACTGGCTCTCATCTCCACGCTCTCTCACATCAAGGACCAGGATGGAGACAGGTGGAGGTTGAGGTGATGGGGAAGCTGAGAGACCAACACAGACACTGACTGGCTGAGGGACTTATCTGTGGGTATGTTTGCTCCTCTATAAAATGGGAACAGTGAACACCTGGCTGCAGGGAGGGCTGAGGAAGGGTGGGGAAGCATAGCATGTTCTTGAAAGGGCTGTGCCCCTAGGGCTCTAGGGGGGTCCCACCACCCCACAAAAGTGGGGCTTGGCTAGAAACTTTATGGAGATGGCTCTGAGGGGCCCCTCTCATCAAGAGATCACACCACTTCCCCTAGCAGCTAAAATAAATGCTGGTTCCCACAAGTGCCTGTAGCTGCTACCAGGTGGTCCCCCTTCCCCCACCAAGCCCACCTACAGACACAGGGAATCTAGAGCCATTCTCACACTTTTAGACCATGCCTAGGAACTGAGGAGCACTCCCTAGGGAAACTGAGGCAGAGTACAGCCTGGAGGAGCCCAGTTCCACTTCCTTGGCAGCCTGACAGGTTGGCAAGTGGCCCCAGGAGCTCCTGCCATTCAGTGCCCTACCCTTTCTGTCCTTCTGGTGCTAAGAAACAGGAGTGGGCTCGAAGAGGGAGGAGGCGAATTTTCCAGCTCCCTTCCCAGAAAGAACAGTGATCAGCTAGGGCCAAAGACAAGGGCACCTGAATCACCAGAGATGAGAGTCATTGCAAGAGACCCTTGGGATCTGGGTCGGTGACCCTCTTTGGGCTTCAGCTTGCTCATCTGTAAAACAAAGTCATATCTTATCCAAGTGTCCAGCCAGCTCTGACCTGCTACCTCCACAGCCACCTCAGAGGACTGAAGGCTGGACTCGGGTAGTTCCTCCAACAAAAGGTTGACATGAGAGATGCCCATGTCCTCCTCCTAGCTCTCCATCTATGAAGGTAGAGCTAAAGAAAAGGACACCTGGGGCCGGGGTCTGATTGGGGCACCCAGGTTGGGGCACTCAGAATGGGCCTCATAGCCAATTAGAGGGTTTAGGGCCTAACCTCACAGCTTTGGTCAAACTATCGTGCCTCCATGCAAAAACTTGATGGGATGCTCCAAGAGAACCCTTTCTTACTAAGTTCTTCTACTTCTGCCTTAGGACTTTTCAGCCCGCCCTTCTCTTTACCTCTCTGCCTCAGCCTGAAATCTGATCCTGGCACACCCCACCTTTAATGGGCTCCCTGTCCCTACGATCCATCCACTGTCCTCACTGCTTTCCCCATGCAGTTCCTTTTGCCCAGGATGCTGACTCCATAACACTCCATAACATTCCCTTCATCCTTAGATGCCACCTCCTTCTGGAAGGCTTCCCCAGCTCCTTGGGACAAGGCTTCTGAAAGGAAGCTTCCTCTCACATCCTATTCACATCCCTACTGGAGCCATAGCCACAGACTTTCAGGCCCTAAGGTGCCTGAAAAGTCACCTTAGCCACAGCTTCCAGCCTCAGCTTGCATGCTTCTTGTGATGGTGAGTTCACTAGCTTTCCCAGGCAGCTCTGCCATCTCAGAGCTGGAAAATCATTGTTGGAAAATCATTCCCTTTCCTGTAGTTTGGCCCCAGACTATAAAGAACCTGTTGATGCTCTCTCGCCTGGGCTGGCTTTGCCAGAGATCTGAAGTTAGCATCCACATCCTCCCTGGATTTTTCTTCTCAAGGTGACCATTCCATTCCCTTCAGGTCCTTCCTGGGTCCCTTAAATATTAGTGCCTACCCAAACTTGTTCAATTTGGCCTGTCTTCCCCTATAGTACAGGATACAAACTAAATCTGCTGCTGACTGTGGTCTGAGTAGTGCCAAAGAGCTGACCCATCCTCTCCTTCTTTCTACATATTCTGCCTTTATTAATGCAGCTGGAGATCACATAAGGGATCCTATAGCACTTCCTGCCAAGGAAAACCCCAAGCCCTTTACCACTGTCTTCTTGGTTAGATTCTGGGTCAAGCGAAGGAAGTTTTTTGTTTCATTTCTGATCTTTGTTCTAGTTTGTTAAAAGCCGATAGCTCATGAATCTACTCTCTCCTGCAACCTCATCCACAGCTAGGCCAGAGTCCTGTGGTACCTTTCTAGAGATGTCCTCCAGATTAACTCAGACCCCTAATCAGTTCTCATTGGACATTGAATAAATGACACGAATGTAGGATGCCAGCCTCCCTACTTCCCCTGCCTGCAACCCAGACACACTCCTGACCATAAAGGAACTTGGAACTAGTGTCTTTCTAATGTCCTGGGCTGGCCAGGTTTCACATCGTGCACATGCACAAAGTGGGTACCCCAACATCTGCTGAATGATTAGGGCCCCTTGGGAATCCACCAACTCTCTCTGAGTGGCAGTCACATCTCTGGAAAGAGGGATGGAGGGACTGGAGTTGGGGACTTGGGAGGCTCCCAAATGGAGGTGGCAGCTGGAGCCATGGGACAATTATAAGCTTAAAGGTTCAAACATCTTCTGGATCAACCCACCTAAACACCATGTGGGCACCCAGCCTGCCACCTGGCCAAAACTAGTCTCCACCTCTTTTTCCTGAAATCCCTCTTCTGAACCCCGCTACTCAACATCCCTCCCTTCCCCAAGGGCCCCTCAAGTCAGGAGCCAGAAGGCATCTTCCTCTCCCTCTCACATCCAACCAACATCCAATTTGTCCTGGTGTTTTCTGTTCATCCTTCAGTGGTTCTCAAGCCTGGTCTAGCACCAGCATCCCTTGGGAGGATATGAAAACAGCTTCCAGGGTCCTACCCCAGAGAAATCAAACCCGAATTTATGGGGGTAGAGGTGGTGGAGCTAAGTTAATAACCTCCTAGGATTGAGACCCACGGGCTGTCTCAGCTCCAGCTTCACACCTCTGGCCTGAGCAACCATGAATAAAAGCCAGGAGGCATGGGAAAGGGTGCTGTGCCCACAACAGCAACCTTCAGTAACAGAAGATCCTGCTAGAACCAGCTAGAACCACTAGCACAAAGTCCTAAGCTTCCCCTAGTGGAAGCCAGGCAGCCCTGGTGGTCTCTCCTAGCAGAGGCTCTAGGATTCCAGGATAACTTCCTGGAAGCAAGAGTTTGATTCCTCCAAGAGGCTCAGAAGCCAGGTAGCCTCCAGGCCTGTCCCCAGGGATGGCAGCAGGCCAGCCAGCAGGGTTGATTCATTCCTGCTGAGCAGGAGTTGCTGTTGTCTGCCTTGTGGGCTATTTTTTTCCCTTCTTCTTTTTAATGACTAATCAAAGTCAATATCACTAGAGGCCCAGAGCTGAATCAGGGGTGTGTGAGAGGCCAAGGTGGGTCTCCAGGAAAGAGGGCTCTACAGTATGATCCCTTCACCTTCTCGTCATCCTGTGTATACCCTCCTCCAACAGATTCCTGCTCTGAGCAGGCTCTGCCTCTTAGCAGAGCCCCAGAACAGCTCAGGGTGGCAACTTCAGGTAGTGAAAAAGGGCTGAGCTCTGCCCTTAGATGTTATGTGACCTTGCATAAACCCCTAGCACTTTCTGGACCTGTTTTCCAACTTGTAAGCTAGGCAGTTTAACTAGGTAGTCCTTGAAGACTATTCCAGCTGCACCCCAGATGAAAATGTGCCCAAATCCATTGTTCCTTCTGGGAAGGGGTAACTGGAAAGAGGGAGGGAGGCAGATGCTACCCTGAGCCTATTCTTGGACTCCCATTTCTTTTACTCTGCAAGGCAGATCCTGCTGGCTCCACCGTACAGATGAAATGAGCGTAGAGAGAAGGCACAAACCTGCCTGGTGTTGTCTCAGGACCCCTAGTCTCTTCCCAGCAGTGAGAAAAAAAAGGGAACTGGTGGGCAAAGGGGGAAACTTCCCTAGCTGCTCCAGTGGACTGGGCTCTGCTCTAGACCAGGTGTTAGGACATTCACCATTCTCTCTTGGTTGGGCATTCCCACTCCTCTGCTTTTGCTCACCCTGGCCCTCCTTTTGGACTACCTTTCTCCTTCCTTTCAAATCAAACTCCTCTTGGGCCATCCCAAGTCCTCTTCTTCCAGGAAGGCCTTTTCCAGGATCTGCCCACCATGACTATCCCTCCTCTCTCTGTCCTCTGGCTCCTGCAGCAGGTCCCATGTGTCCCACACAGCCTAGCATGTATATAAACACTGTTCTGGGCCCAGGAAGGGTTGGGTCAGCTCCAAGAATTTCTCAGAAAAAGAAAAAAAGGAAACCAGGGAGGCCTGGTTTCCCTCTGAATTGGGGGAAATAGGCAACTGCATGCCAGGCAGGGCTGCCTGGGATACCTTGCCCCCAAAGTCTTCTGCTTGTGTGACTCTGGGCTAGTGTTTGCCCCTCTTAGGCCTTTGGTTGCCCTTCTGATCTTTGAGGGCTGCCTATAAGGTGGGGGCCCCCATGCTGGCCACAATGATCCCTTCATTCTCTGTCTGGGCAGGAGGGGGCTAGAGAAGGCTGGAGGCCTATGCCTGGCCTGCAGAGTGCTAAGCAAACATGCCAGCTCCTTCCCCAAGTGTGACTTTTATAAATAAGCTCCCTTCCCTGCATTCCTTCCAAATGTGGTGGCGTTGGGTGAGGAAGGAGGAGGAAGGAGGAGGAAGGGGAAGGAGGGAGGGGTGGGGGTGATGCAAGTTGCTGTCTCAAGCACCACCTCTCTCCATCTCAGACGGTACTGGACTCTTGGTTCCTGGGGTTCTGGTCTGAAACTTCTGATTCTTGGGAGTTCAAGGTCTCCCCCCAAAATGGAGTCAGAGTCAGGAGTCCTATGACCACCCTTCCTGCCCTGAGAATCTGGGTTCTAGGTTTTCCTATTTCTACTTTATAGATGGGAATTTGAGGCCCAGAGGGAAACTTATGAGAATGGCTAACTGTTCCAACCCCCCTAGTGTGGGTTCTTGCCACCACTCCATCCTACCCCCAAGGCTGCTAGAAACACCTAATGGGCAGGACCACCAAAAATGAGGACAGCAGCTTTAATGGGCTCCGAATGCCTGAGGGGTGATGTCTAGAGAGGAAGCCTCAGATGATTCAGAGAAACCAGGCCTTACCATGTAAGGGCCTAACTTGGTTAGTATGTGGGGAGGGAGATGGGGTGGGGGGGACAGTCACAAAGATACGCACCAGAGCAACAGACCTGGATTCAAGTTCCCTACAACCCAAGCTTTCCTAGAGGTTCCTCAGTCCCAGCCAGGCGTAAGTCTGCCTCTCTTTGGACTAGGGAAAGCCTCTTTCTACCATCCCTCTTGATCTACGAGGCAAGCTACTTGCTCTTTTGTGCCTCAGTTTCCCCTTCAGCAGAGGAGATGAAGGAGGATGAGCCAGAGGGCCTGTCAGATGTAGAGGACTGTGTTCTCTCTGACCATTGGTTCTCACATATACTCTCATCTGACCCAGGAGATATCCAAACATCAGCAAATGCACCACATGGCCATTCACTGCAAAGATAACACTATGACTCAACAGAGCACAGGAAACTTGAGGGCAACCGCAAGGACTGGCAGGGAAGTATTTAGACACTACATACGACATGAGAGACCATCTTCTTCCTTTGAAACCTCCTGAGGATTACTCTTGGGGCTGGGCACTCAGCCACGAAAAAGACAGGTCTAATGGTAAGGTAGGGGCTGGTAGCCAGAGAAAGGGAGAAATGGAGGGAGGAGGACACAGGTCCCAAGCCCAGGCCACCTGGGGAATAAGACTGGTATAATAGGGGAGACCCAGGCACAAATACAGGGAGGCTCTGGGCAGCGAGGATCAAAAGCTCAAAGGATATTTGAAATTTTACATGTGAAGGGACCTAGGTCTCTAGCTCCAAGCTGGACAGCAGGGGTACAGTTCTGGGGAGCCACTGGGATCCCCCAGAGATCAGCAGACAGGGCCATCCAACAGGATGGTCAGCCAGGGGATCAGAAGAAATGCAACCTGGTCTAGAGCCCTGATGGACTTCCTCCCCACAGGTAGGCTTCATTTCCTTCACTGCCTCACCACAGGCTCCAGACTTGCCATCCCTAAGAGCAGAGGTGTGAACCTCGGACTAAATAGTAGAGGCCAGGGGAGTGGGCGGGGCTGTGGATGAGGAGCAGGGGTCTCAGTAAGGGCTGGGAGAGAGTGGACTGTGATTCAGAACCTTAGCGCATCCTCCTACTCCCTCCAAACCCCGACCCAGGAGCCACACCCCGGGGGCCTCCGAGACACAGGTGGAAAAATAGGTTCTGGTCCGAATCGGACCAGAGAACACTGGAAGGGTCTGGAAACGCCTCCCCAGGCTTCCCCAAAGCCAGGAAGATGGACCGGGGGCGGGTCTGACCCCTCCCGCACTTGGGCGGGCAGCAGCTCCCAATCGTGACAGGGTGGGGAGCCACAGGTGATGCGAGCTACAGGTGATGGGAGGTGATGGGGACAGCGGGGCGCCGCGTGAACCAGCGCCCACCAGAGGAGCCCGGCCCCACCCGACCGCCGGGTTCCCGCAGTGCTCCCCGCAGAGGGGCTCTGGGTAGGGGATCGCCCCCGACCCCTTCCCACCGCGGTCCCTGCCGTTTGTCTATACCAGAGCAGGGAAAGGAGGGTCGGTGATTTGGCACGGTGTGCTAACAGAGACTGGACCTGCTTCGCGGACGGGGAGAGGTTAGGCTTCCGTCCGGCCATCGATATCCGATTGATACCCCTCCAACCCCCAAAACAACGGAGCGACAAAAAGTTTATCCAGGACCCCTGACTCCAGACGCCAGCACACTGGCCAAAGGATCCGAGCACACGCCAGCCCGTGACCCCGAGGGGGTCCGAGGGGTGGGACCCGTTGGAAGGTCGGGGTCTCCGGCTCCACCCCATTCCCTCGCGCCCCAGCCGGGCACGGAGGGGCTACCGCCTGGGTGACTGCCGGAGCCGGACAGGGAGTGGCCCGCGTGGTGAGCGAGCGGAGAGTGGCGGCACGCAGGGGCCGGACTCACCGTGCGGAGCTCCTGGGTTCGGTCCTTCATGCTCTCGGGAGTGGCCGCGGCGCCGGCTGCAGCCTTGTGAGCCCCGCATGCGCGGCGGCCGCCCCGCGGCTGCGCAGCGCCAGCCCAGCCCCGCCCCGGCCCCGGGGACCCCGGCCCAGCCCCCAGCCCGGCCCCGCCCAGCTCAGGCCCAGCCCCGCCCCGCGAGGCCCCGGCCTCGCTCCGGGTTCTGGGAATCCCGCGCCTTTCCTGGATCCACCACAAGGTCCTCTGTTGGGTGCTAGCCCTGCGACCTAGCTCCCTGCGTTCTTGACGCGTGACCACTGCCTGGGTTAGGGCTCCGGAGCCCCTGCTCTGTCACCTGCCTCAACCCTTCCTTGACTCAGTCGCTCAGTATCCTTCATTGTGGATCCTGGATCTTCACTCCCTGAGCCCTCCAGATCCCTGGGGATTTTCTGGAGGTTGGACCCCCTCCCCACCTTGATTTCATTGCTTGTAACCTCCAGCAGCCCCCTCCAAAAACCTGCAGAGTTTCGGCCTCTGACCTCCTGCCCTTCCTACTTTACTCCATCATCTCGCCCAGACTCAGGTTCCGCCTGAGGATTTCTCAGTTTGGCGATCTGATGCAGGGTGACCACCATTTTTCCTTTAGTTTCCACTCCCAGCAGGATACAGGAACTCTTCTATCTTTGGGGAAGGGAGATCTGAGTTATAGCCCCCTCTCCTTACCCCTTCCCTGATTCCCCAACTTTGAGCCCCGGCCTTAAGCTTAAGATCCTCTTTCCTATCTAGAAGCTGGGGCCCAGCTCACTCTGGCATAAATGGGAAGATCTTAGCAGTACTGCAGAGGGGTGGTAGTTAGGGGCTAGTCAGTAGCAGATGCTCTTTTTCTGATCCCTGCCAGCATCTTGTTGAGACAGCAGCCACATATACCACCCCTAGCTCTCCTTCTGTGCCCTGGCCCAGACCCTCTTGACTTCAAGCCAAGCACTTCCCCTTCCCTTTCCCAGGGCTGCCAAGGTTGCTCTGGAGCTGGGCCAGCCTCCTGTTGCCCAGTGTGTCTAGGCCTGGCACTTCTCCCAGACTGTGGGCACAGGTTAGCTGGCTGGCAGACAGGCTGGAGACACTGTTTTCGTCATCACTTCTTCCCTAGAAAATCTGACCCAAGACTAGCTCAGATGTGGCCTGGCATGAGAGACAGCCGCACCCTTTCCAGCTGTCCACACCTCCACCTTGAGTGTCCCACAGGACAAGCATTGGCAATGCATCATTTGACAAATGCAAAACCAGGACTCACCTTCTAGAGGGACTTGCTCAGGGTTATAGAGAACAAATGGCAGGGAAGATGCTGCCTAATTTCTGGTCCAGAGTACTTTCCTGTGTGCAGTATGATTCAATGGGCTGGGTCATGGGTATACCCCAGAGCCCAGTGTCTGGCTCTGTGGGGAGATGGCAGGAAGGGGAGACACAGCTCTTGCCCTCAGACAGCTTTGGTGTCAGACCAAGCATCCCTTATTAAAACGTGTATTAAATGGTAGCATGGAAAATGAATAAAGAATGAACATGTGCCCTTCACCTTAAACTCTGCCTTTCTGATATAGGCCTCACCCTTATTCAATCATTTATTCATTCATCAAACATTCCCTTAAACACCATATTCTGGGGCCACTATTCTGTAAGGTGCTCCTACTGTAATGGGAGAGACAGACATTATTTCAATATGTGAGGGATCCAGCGTGGCTTCCCAGAGGCAGGGATGTTCAAGCTGGGTGTTGGAGGAGTGGGGTTGCAGCAAGAGATGGTGCAGGATTTTTAAATAGAGGAAGGAGTTTGCCCAAAGACACTAGGGTTGGGTGAGGCAGCATTTGGAAACTTTTGGGAGCCTGCTGTAGTGCTCAGCTGTGAGGTGGGTGAGAGATGAATGAGGGAGACCTTGAATGTTAAACTTTATTGTGCAGACAAGGCGTAGGCAATCAAAGATCAAATTTTTAGTCCTTTAATCAAAAAAGTATTAATTAGCATTTATTTACTATATGCCAATTGCTATAGATGTTGGAGATGTGGTAGAAAACAAGACAAAAGTTATTGCCCTCATGGAGTCCACATTCTAGTAGAGGAAAGAGGTGGTAAACAAATAAAAACGTAATGGTAATAATATGTATGGAGAAGATAAAATAAGAAATAAACAGTAGGGGGTGCTGCGATGGAGGCGGGATTCCAATTTTAAATTAGATGGTTGAGGAGGGCTGAAAAGGTGGCAGCTGAGTAAATATCTGAAAGAGCTGAAGAGGTGAACCATGTATGTCCCTGAGGGGAGAGCATTCTGGGCAGAGGGAATATCAAGTGCAATGTCTATAAGAGGCAGCATGTTGGAGAAACAGCAAGAAGGCAAGGGCGCTTAGGTGAGGAAAAGCTCAGAGGTGAAGTCAGAGAACTTGAGGGAGGGGTCTTGTAAAATGATGGTGTCCTTTGGCTTTTAGTCTCTGAGTGGGGTGGGAACCACAGAGGATTTTGAGCAGAAGTGGGACATGATCCCTCTTGGGCTTTAACAGGATTGCTCTGACTGCCGGGTAGAATAGACTGAAGGGGACACAGAGGAAGCAGGGACATCATTTAGGAAGTAGTTGCCATAATGGAGGTGACTGTGACAAAGGTGGTGACGGTGGTGGTATGGTGGTAAGAAGTGGTCATATTCTTAATACATTTTAAAGGTAGAGCCAACTAAGAAAAGAGAGATCTCAAGGTTGACTGGAGTTAAAGGTTTTGACCAGAACACCTAGAAAGATGGTGTTGCTGTTTGCAAAGGTAGGGTAAGAACTGGAGGAGGAACAGGTCGAGGGTGGGGGTAAATCAGGACTTGGGGTTGGTCCTATTAAATTTGAGTTACCTATTATACATACCAATGGGGAGGGCAAGTAGGCCATTGCCCATATAAGTCTGGAATTCACAGGAGAGGTGCAGGCTGGATATGGCCAGCATGGAAGTTTCTTAAAGCAAAGGAAGAGGCCCCTCTGTAGCAGCATGGAAAACAGCTTGGAAGGCTGCTGTGGTGTCCAAGAGAGACCAGAAACCGTGACTGTCTGAACAAAAGCGGGACCCATCAGGCTGAAGAAAAGGGTCGAAGGCATTCAAGAGATTTATTTAATATTGCTATACTTTATTTCAATTATGAAAAGAATGTTTGTTGTAAAACATGAAAACAATGACAGATATTATGAACTAGAAACAACAGGGTCTAGTGATTGACCATGTACAGATGAGAGCAGAACCGGTGCCTGGAGGAGGAGCAGATGTGGGCAGGTGAGGAGTTCAGACTGAGAGATGTAGCCTCAACATCCGGGAGACATGTAGATGGTTGACAAGGAGTTGGTGTGGAATAACAGCTAGAGACTTGCGAGGCAAGAGACTTGGGTAGAGTTGGAAGTTGTGGGCTCCAGTTGAGGTGTGGTGTGTGTGTGTGTGTGTGTGCGCGCGCGTGTGTGTGCGTGTGTGTGTGTGTCTATGGAAGAAAAACTAAGACTGAAGGGCTAAGTGTAATGCTTCCTCACAGGTGAGGGATGGGCAGAGTTGGAGGAGCCAGAAACATGGCATAGGCTAAACTAGAAACTGTTGTACAAGATGCCATGGGACCCCAGAGCAGCCAACTACTCCTTGAGATCAGGGACCATTTCACAGAGATGGGGCATATGAATTTTGGTGTAAGGGATGATGGCTAGGTGGAGAATAGTACTTGGTGCTATTATAGCACTTTTCCTGTGTGGCTATAGTCTGTGTTGGGTGTCTATCCCCTCATTTGATGGGGACATCTGAAGGGAAGGAAACTTCTTATTGATTCTCATTGTTCTCATTGATTCCCCAAGTCTGGCACAGAAAGTGTGTTTGTGAAGTAATAAACACCAGCACCCTAGAATGAGCAGTGTTCCTATAAAGGAACACTGGGGGAGATGCCTGGCATTTGGGTTTTCATGCCACAGGCTGGGAGACTGGGTCAGCCTCTTGCCCACTGGATCCCTGATGTTAGCAACTGCTGCCACCTGCTGGGCAAGACCAGTGTTGTCTCCTGGTTGCCATTGTAGCTGAGGCATCTGTGTATTTGGGATGAGAGTCACTGCCTGTCCTCCAGAACCCGTCAGGCTGGTGAGAGAAACACCTTGACAGTGACAAGAAGATGATAGGAAGTACAGGGCTTTCAGGATCTGGAGGCAGCTTGTGTAGGATTTAGAAATAGGATTGTCCTCAGGGCAGAATCATGGTGGGTGCAGAGCAGGAAGGGGCAGCTGGCCCAGTCTCCATGGCTGGGGAGTATGTGTTTGTGTGTGTTTGTGTGTACGTGAGAGGGTTGTTGGCTTTCCTGTCATTGCTTTTCTGCTGCTTTTAGGCAGGCTTACTCCCTCTTCTCCTCTCCTGGGAAGTCTGGCCCTGACCCATTATTGTACAAAGTGCTGGCCATTGTGTGAGGTGCCTCATCTAACTTTTGCTGTGACCCTATCAAGGTGGCCCTCCACTAGTCCACTTCACAGGTGAGGATGAAGAGGTTCAGGGAGGTAAACACCACAAGTTCATAAGGGCTGGGTGACTTAGTTTGTAAGCCACCCAGCCCTGTACATCCCAGCTGTTTTGACCACAAAGCCCAGCCCCCTGCCCAGCTGGCAGCTTTCCTTCTCCCTTCCGGCCTCCCCTACCCCAGCCCAACACCAGCCTGTAACCATCTTCTTTGAGGCCTGGTCTCAGCCATCTTGGGAGCTGGGGAGGAAAGAGACGTAGGCAGCTGGGAATGAGTCCCCGCTGCTTGGTGTGATGTTTGAGGAATGGCTTTGCGATAGAATTCACTATGTGACTGAATGTAAGGTTTTCCCTTTTTTCAATGAAAAGTTTTTAAAAAAAATTTTGGCCCATTAATTCTAATTTGAACATTTAGAGATACAGATGAGAGAAGCGACTCCTTCCTTATAATATTTAAAATATTTAAAATCACATACTTTTTAGAATGCCTTTATTTTGAAACAATTCTTTTCTACTCTTGTAGTTTGTGAAAGTTTATTCAAACCCTTCACTTGCATTTCTGCCTCTGTGTCACATGTCATGTGTCATCCCTAGCATCTCCTTAGAGTTCCCTAACACAGTTTCCTTAGACACATCATCTTTATTTGTGCTTAGAAATATAGCACTTTTTGATCGATGAACAATGCTATTGCTGAAATATTATTTCAAGTCATGAGAATAGTTGTTTTTCACCTAAGTGATGGGTTAATATTTGTTAACTCCTTAGGGTAGCACAGAACTATATAATAGCAGTCTCCAGATCTTTCCTCATTCTCTGTGTGCTTAATTTTTCTCCACAGCACTTCTTACCATCTGATATACTTGTTCATTTGTTTGTTGTCTATCTCCCCTCACTAGAATATGAGCTCTGTGAGGTCAGGAAATTTTGTCTGTCTTCCTGTTTTATGTCCATCACCAGGAAACACTCCTGCAACATAGTAGGTGCTCAATAAATATTTGAGAAATAAACGAATGACCGTAAAGCTCTTAGAAATGTTTGATAGTTCAGTGGCAGGCAGGGCCATGCATAAGGAAGGCAATGGAGCGGGGTGGGAAGGTAGCCCTGCAGAAGCCGAGCCCGGGTGAGGAGGTCATCTAAGTCAGTGGGAGCCTGGTTATTTTGGGAGAGTAGCTACATAGAAGGGGACTGACCAAATTATTGAATATATTGAAGACAATTGGAGAAATGGGGTAAAATATGGAAAAGAGAAAGCTAGGATGAACTCTGTGCTACTGGACTGGAATTTAAGCTCTAAATGTAAACTTTTTTCCACATATATGTTAGTCAGAGTTCTCCAGAAAACCAGAACCAATAGAATATATGGAAAGATTTATTGTGAGGAATTGACTCATGGATTATAGAGCCTGAGAAGTCTCACAATTTGCTCTCTGCAGACTGCATACTTAGAGTCAGTGGTGTAGGTCAAGTCTGAGTCCAAAGGCCTGAGAACCAGGAACACCGATGATATAAGTTCAAGGGCAGGAGAAGACCGGTATCTCAGCTCAAGCAGTTAGGAAGGGAGAGAGAGTTCAACCTTTCCTTTGTCTTCTGGTTCTATTCAGGCCCTCGATTGATTGGATGATGCCCACCCACACTGAGGAGGGCCATCTGTTCTACTCAGTCCATCAAGTCAAATGCTAATCTCACCATCACAGACACACCCAAAATAATGTTTAACCAGAAATAATTTTTAACCAGTCAAGTTGACACATAAAATTAACCATCACACAGATAAACAAACATAGATGTAAATGTGTGTTTATGTGTACAAATGTGTGTCTACTGAGTGGACCTGGGAGTAGAGATTACCCTAATTGCAATGAGAACACATACATCCAGATCTGGGTTTCTAAATACTATTCTCCACCAAAAAAAAAAAAAAAAGAACCAGGTATTCTTCCAGAAATGGCTAGTTCTAGGGCTGGCACAGGGAAAGACAAGATGATCCTGAAATATCTTGTTGAGTCAGAAAGAAAGGCAGAGTTCAAAGAATGATGGCACTATCAAAACAGCAAGAGGTCAGCAAGGGGCACCCATTGACAAAACTGGGACAGTTTGAGCATTAGAATAAATCATAGGAATGGGTTATAATGCATTGAGTAAAATAGGAAACCACAATCCATTCTGATATAAATACATAAATGGCAGTGAAGAGAAAGTTCAGCAAATAAATGTTTTGATCATTGCAGCAATAATTAATTTGGGCAAAAAACATTAATGGATGCTGAAACCTATGAGTGAAAGTGGGATGAAAAAAAGAAGTTTCAATGTCTCAGAGTACATCCCTTCCCCAAGACTTACTAACCACAATCAAGTGATCAATATAAATACCACTAGTTGTGGGTCCAAATGATATTGGATATGAGAATTCATAATTTCTGTGATAGTTTCTCCCAAAATATGTTCAATCACTAGGAAGGATTGAACAAACAAAAATTGAAGGATGGTCTACAAAATAACTTCCCTGTAATCTTCAAAAATGTCAAGGTCATGAAATGCAAAGGCTGCAAATTGTTCTGGATTGAGGGAGACTAAGAAGATGTGACAACTGGGTACATTGCTTGATACCACATTAGATTTTTTTAACCATAAAAGGTTATTTTATTGGACATTGAAGAGCAGTTTGAAATTGTTTAAAAAGTTAAAAGAAATTTCTACTAAGAGTGTTAGCCCTTCTCCTGGCTGACTCCTGCCAGCCTGTAGGATTCATTTTAGAGAAGCTCCTGCAGCACTTTGACTGACTAGGAATGAAGGGACTTCTTTGTGCTCCCACTGATCCCTGGACCCCAACATCCTTTTCTGATTATATCTGTGCTTCACCACTGTTAGCTCTGGAGGTCCCTGAGAGCAGGGGTCCCATCTGGATTATGGCACAGAACAGCTTCTCGAAATACTGAATCCCTACAAAGGGGTATATTTGGGGGGACATCTCAACCTCACCTCTTCATCTGGGGTTCAACTAAAGAAATTATTGTGACCAGCTTTTAGAGATGCACCTGACTGAGTGGGACTCCCAGGCAACCAGGGGTTTCATGGGGGGGGGTCTCAGATGTATTTTGGGCCTAATCCCCAAGATGTAACCTGACTGAAGAGGCCTCTCAAAGGAGAAAATTCTCTTACACATTTGATATCACCGAAACGCTCAATGATTACATTGAAAGAAGTGTGGGACATGGAGACCCCCCCCAACCCCACCCCAGAGCACAGCAGACCCACTGTGCTGAAGGATCAGAATGGTGGAAATATCAGAGGAATGAACAATATAGCTAGGGAGGCTGGACATTTGAGATGTTAGGAGAAATTTTCCAGGAATAAACTTTCTTTCTGTTTTCTGCTAATATGAGGTTATAGTTGTAAGTGTGGATAATGCCATTCAAGGTACCAAGATGCCGAAGCTTCAGGTTGGTGGAGTTGAGGCATCTCTCAGCATTGCAGCCACCCTCGCTCATTTCTCTTCTCCTGATGTGGGTAGAGCTCCCCCTAGGGGTGAGAAACACAGGAGCCTCTCTGGGCCCAGCTGGAGGGTTCCAGGATCTAGAAGGGGAGGCAGGGGCCTGGCCCCTGCCTTGGGCGGAGCCTGACAAGGAGTGCCTTGCCAGGAGGAGGGCAAAGGGCTGTGTCCTCCAACTGCCCCACCCAGCTGACAAGAGTTCCTGTCACCAGGCCACCCTTTCTGACTGGGGCCCTTGTGGGGTAAGTGTCTTTCTGAACCCACCTTGTCTCTTTTCTGGGCGTCGGTGAGAACTCCTTTCCTCCTTGGGGGGTTCAAACACTCTGTCCCCTCTGCTTACCCTTATGTTAGGTAGGGGTGACACCTCCCACCCCTTCAGCATGGCACAGGTCTCCCTGCTCCACCTTCAGAAGTGCATGAGACTGGGGTACTGGGGGGCAGGTATGGAATGTCTCAGACCCTTCCCTTCCTTATATCAGCATCAGGACCAGGGCCAAGGCAGAAGGGCCAGAGTGGGGTACCTCATCCAGGCAAACCCCTGGATGATCACTATTCCCTCCTCTGTCACACCACAATAGAGCCCAGAATCCCAAGTGGCTGGAGCACTGGGGGACACCCAGGCAGAGCACTCGCTGGACCAAGTCCTCCAGGAGCGGGATGAAGCCATTGCCAAGTGAGAGGCAGCTGCTTGTGGAGGTTGGGGTGGTGGGGAGGGGTGGGTGGCCCACCCTCAGGACTCTGTCCTGCTAGAGGAGGGGAGAGGGGAGTCAGGCGTTCCTGGAAGAAAAGCCATATAAACACCCACCCAGCAGGTAGTGTGGCCACACTTGCCTACCCCCAGGGCCCAGCATTGGATCTGCAGGGCCCAGGCCTCAGACTGTTCTCCCTGTTACCTGCAGGAAACGGGCAGTGGAGGCTGAGCTGGACACATGCAAAGCCAAATTACGAGCTGTGGAGGCCCAGCTGCTAGAGGTCCTGGAGGAGAAACTGAGACTGAGGCAGGAGGTGGAGGCCTGGGAGGTAGGGTGGAAATGCCATTTGGGCCTGGGAGGCATAGGGAGATGAGCCCAGGGTCTGCCCCTTAACCTGCTCTCCTGCCCCCAGGAGGACATGCAGCAGCTGGTGAGGCAGCAGGTCGAGAGTCAGCTGCAAAGAGAGTCCAGGGGCACTTTGAGAGCCCCTGTGGAACCTGGAGCAGCCAGAGTTCGTTGGGTCCAATTCTCCCTGGGTCGGTGGGGGCGTTGGTGGTGAGAGAGCTCAGCCCAAGACCTTGAGACCAGTGTCTTTATTCATTAAAACTTGAGATATGACCACCATTATACCCTTGTGCCCTCTTAGTGCCTGCCTGAGTCCTTCTATATAGAAACATGGAGCAAGTCACAGAGCCTGGAGTTTCAAACATGCCCTCTCTGGCCAGCAACTTACACCAGAAAGTCTCGAATTGCAGCCACAAAGTCCTGTGGGTGGCTGGTGTGGATCCAGTGGCCACTGTTAGGTACAGTCTGTATCTGGGCCTCAGGGAAGAGTCTCCTAATCTCAGGGTGGTGGCTTGGACTGGAGAGATAGGGAGGAAAAAAGGGAATTAAAGGCAGAGCAGGGACAGATGGAGAACCATGTGCACCTACATGCCCTATGGGGTTGCTGAGCTCTCAAGAGCCTCCTGACCACATCTAAGCCCTCCCTGAGGCAGGCTCCCCAGGCTGATGGCTGGGTAAGTAAGGCATGCCCCACCTACCACCCAGCCTGGCTTACCGCACGTATTTAGAGTTTTCACCACAGAGGAAGAGGGTTGGCCCAGGGTAGGGTTCTTGTTGTGGTGGGAAGACCACCATCTTCTCCATGAACTGGGCCAAGGCATCCAGGTTCAGCCTCCACACCAAGCGCCCGTTCACCTCCACCAGGTTGGTGAGCAGGAACTGCCGCATGGCAATGTCCTGTTTGGGGAGCTTCCTGTGAGGCCTGGGGCCACCACTCTTACTTTGACAGGTCCCAACCTGCACTTGGGGGCTTGAGGGCATCACCTGGACAACATGGCTGAGCTGTTCATTAGCCAGTTTGCGGCCATGTGAGAGGGGCACCTTGTCCGGGATGTCTATGGCTCTCATGGTTGCTATGTAGGTTAGAATGTCCGGGCAGGGTCTGATGTCCACTGGGCTAATGTCCTCGACAATCAGACGTTCCACCAGCTCTGGCTGTGGGAGAGAACCAGAATGGGGACCAGTCCTAGGGCAGACACAGTGGCTGCAGGCATAGTTCCCAGATCCTGAACTTGGCCATCCAAGGCTCCTTTGAGTCCCAGGTTGCCTGCTGGGCACTCAGAGTCTATACTGGATGGGAGGAAGCTGGATAGGGATGACTCACCCTCTGTAGTGCCAGCAGCATGGCTGTCCTGCCTCCCATGCTGTGGCCAATTACGACACAGGGAACAAGGCCCAGCTGGGGCAGGAAGTCCTGTAGGTCCTGGCTCATGGCCTCATAGCTCATGTCTGGGCTGTGGGAGCTGTCACCATGGTTCCGAGCATCTACTGTCAGCACCTGGGAAGTGGGGTAAGGGGGGGCAACACTGGCATTCAAATTCTGGGTATAGACAGCCAAAGGCCTGGAAGGCCTGCAAGTAGCGGGTGGAGAGCCTGGGGAGAGATATTGAAGTGGAAGAAGGTGAGAGGGCACGGTTCCCAGACATAGGAGCCCAGATGAAAAACCTGGGGTCGCTATGACACAGAGGAGAAGGCCTTAGGAGTGTGACCATATATCTGAGAGTCTGGCCTGGCTGGGTGGCAATCCCAGAGAAAGAAGATGCCAAGAATTTCCAACAGTTGAAGCACAGAAGGATGGGCTGCTGTAATAGGTGGGAAGCCCCATCATCCCTGGTGAACAAGGGCTGGCCCCTTTGGCAGAGAGGGTGTTGGCACTTAGGCATTGAACAGCCAAGAGTAGCTCAGTGTGGGGCATGCAGATGGAGATGGACTGAATAGATGGAAGTCCAAGGGAATGAATGGGGTCCATCGAGGGCCTGGGTCTGCCCTGCGGGCTCCATTCTTAGAAGGTCAATCTCTCGTTTCATCTCTGCTCAGAGAGACCTGCCACTGCTCAGCGGGGACGCAGCAGTGAGGGCAGAGAAGCAGGCATGGCTTAGTTCTCAGTCCTGGTCCCGCCCACCAGGCCCCTCCTCCTGCGGGACCCCGCCTCTCCCGGAAGCTTACCCTCCGGCCTGTCTGCTGGGCCAGGGCCTTGGCGACGGAGTTGAAGTTGGTTTTGCTACCGAAGAGCCCATGAAGAAGGACGAGGGCCGGACTGACTGCGTCCCCGTCCAGAAGCTTGTAGGAAAGCCGCACCGGCCTGGCGGGAGGAGCAAGGATGCGCGGAGATTCTGAGCTGACTGGAGAATGGGTTCGGGGGTGTAAGCAGCCAGGGAGGGGGCGGGCCCAAGCGGAGGAGGTGGGGCGATCGGGGTCGGACCAGAGGGGAAGAATTAAAGGACAGCCTCCTATCGGGCGCCCTTGACTGACCTTGGCTCAGCGCCGCCTTGGCCGCTGTTGCTGCTGGGTGCGACAGGCACCGTAGAGAAGCTAGTTCTGGAGAGGCCAAGCCCCTTGTGGGGAAGCCTCCAGGTGCGGATCCAGCAGAGCATGACTGGAAACTGCGCGCACCTCACGTGTAAGTCCTGTACCTTTGCTCCGCCTCCCGCCTTTGCTCAGAGCCCCGCCCAGTTCTGACTGGAGCCCCGCCCTCTCCCCTCCCCCTATAGCAGAATTCCCCGCCTTTGCTTCTGTTTCCATACGTAATCCCGAAAAACGGTCCCCGCTCGGCCTCTGCCCCTTGCGCCGGTACGTTACCCCGTAGGCACCGCGTCTTCCTGCAGGAGCGCGGGCCCTGACCACGCCCTGCTTCCGCCCCCGCGAAGCTCCACCCATCCTTTTCCGCTCAGAATACTTGTTGCGAGTCTGGGAATCCGGTTCCAGGCACGCGGGATAACTTGGGTTTTGGCGTGAGCTCTGGGAAGCCGCGGAACAGGTCTCCGGCAAGCCAAAGAGGCTCTCCTTGCTCTGGCCCGTGCCTGTAGCCACACCTGGTCTTCCCCTCTGCCCTCACGCACTACCTTAGGTGGGTGCCATAGTTTGTGCCGCGGGCGGGGGCAGTCGAGAGGCGTGCTCAGTGCTCCACAGTCGGGCGCCCAGACGGAGCACCTCTTACCCATCCAGAAGTCATGGACTCTCGAAAGAGCTGGGAGGGACTCTAGAGGTTATCTTCAGCCATCCGCTATCCCCACCCTTTAAAGATAGGGAAACTGAGGCAAACCAGAATCTCTGGTTTGCCATTCATGATGCGAGTCAAGATGGGAGGCCAGGGTCAAACCTTAGCAAGGTGTTTGTACTGGTGGGGGCATTTAAGCTGAAATGGCTCAGATCTACTCCCCACCTCCCACCCTTCTAATTTACCAGTGGAGAAATGAACAATCCTCCCACCGTTAGAAATTAACACATCCTGCAGAGAAATCGCCTTCCTTTGGAACCCTGACCCGCTACCATCTTCTCTCCCTAGTCTGTGGTGGTGGTGGTTGAGGTGGTATGGGCTGAGGTCTCAGAGGCCTTCCGCTGCAATCTATCCTTCAGCAGTTGCAAGAGTAGCTACTCTTTCTATAGCAGAGGTTCCTCGCATCCCCAACCTCAGCTGCGGACCTGTGGTCCTTTTAGGAACCTGGCCACGCAGCAGGAGGTAAGCTGTGGGCAAGCAAGAGAAGATTCATCTGTATTTGCAGCTGCTCCTAAGTGCTAGTATCACTGCCTCAGCTCCACCTCAGATCATCAGGCATTAAATTCGCATAGGAGTACCCGCCCCTGGTGCCAAAAAGGTTTGGGACTGCTGTTCTACAGCATTCTGCTCAGAAACCTTCAGGGACTCCCCATTTCTAAAGTTGAGAGTTAAAATTTCATCACCAAATCGCAAGCCTTGCCCAGTCTGATCCTACCTATGTTTTCATCCATGCTCCCCAATCTCTTATGTCCCAAGGAGGCACCCTGAGAACTACACTACACATTACCCTTTAGGTCTTTACCCCTCACCTCCACCCCTCTGCTGAGATGCTGTGTCCGCCTTTCAGATAGCCAGTTGCCTGAGTTCAGGATAACTGCTACCTCCTCCTCGAGACTTCCCAGATTTCTCCAGTTGAAACGAATCTCTTTTACCCCATGTTCTCAAAGCATTTGTCAGAGTCTACAGTATTATAGAACTGACCTTCTTTGCATCCACCATAGGCTGGGGGCTCCTGGAGGACCAAAGCCATGTTTTGCTCATCCAGTGCAAAGTGCAATAGTAATTTTATTGAATGATCATGTGGAGATTTAGGGCACTAGCTGAGGCTTAGGTGAATGTTCAGCTGGGGACCTGGTCTGTACCCCCTCCAGGAGATGACACCTGGGCTAGTGTGGGTTATACTGGCCTTTCTCCCACTCTTTAGGGCAGGCTGATGGAGTCAGGACCAGTGGAGACATCCTAACTCTAAGGCCTAATAAATGCCTTTGCCTGATAAAATGGCCCCCATCTCGAGTCAGCTTGGGTACTGGCAGGTATTTTGTTCTAACATTAGGAGGGCTTTGAGGTCATTGGGAACTCTACACACACCAGGTTGTGTGAGCATTCGTTGCCAGAATAGTCTTTAGGGGAGCGATGAGAACATCCAAGCCCTGGATGGGGGCTGGCTCAAGGCCTGGGAGGGGTCTTTGAAGAGCGGATCAAGCAAAGTCTTTGTCTAGAGTTGGTGGAAGTAAGGGAAGGGGATTCACATAATGTTGGTGATTCAGGAAGGTAGTATTTCAAACTACCCCCACTTCTGCAGGCTACTGTCTAGCCCCATAACCCAAGGCTGGCCCAGGACCCTTAACACCACCAGGAGCCAGATCTCCGGATCCAGGGGCAGGAGTAACCTTGAGACATTGCTGAGTCCTGGGCTCTAGCCTTGTCATGTGACTGGTTAGGGAAGGGCCAACACTCAAAAAAACTGTGGGCTTGAGGTGTCCACTTGCTGCTACCAGGGAAGGACTTTGATGATGTCCTGTTGGGGAGGAGTCAACTGGGGCTGCCCACTCCTCCCCAGCTCATTAGCAACTCGCTGTTGGTCTTGAGGGTCTCGCTTTTGGGGCCTGTCAAACTGCTGGAGAGGAGGCCTTCAGAACCTCTGGTATGCTGAGGTGTTGTGGAGGGAAAGAAACAGGTGCAGAACGAGAACTCGCTACCTCCCCGAGGCGGTAGAATCTACTCTTCTGAGTCCCTGTTCCCAGTAGTCCCAATCCCCCTGTGAAGTGGAAGGCTGTACTCATCTTCATTTTACTGCTGTGAAAATAGTGACGCGGGGATGAAGTAACCCAACTAACTCCCAATCACTCAGCTCGAGAGTGGCCCAGCCCGAATTCCTTCCTGAGCTGTGTGACTCCTGGTGCAGTGTTCCGCCCTTGTGGCCAGAGACGGCCAGCTTAAGGGGTGCGGCCTGCGGGGGCTGGGACACTACACCCTGGTAGCAGCAGTGTTGAATGGGTTAAGGCGGGGAGGAGGCGGGTGTCCTGTAACCGCACCTGGACCAGTATCGGTCACGTGGGCAGGGTTTCACCTGCCCCGCTGAGCAGGGACAATCAGGCCGCTTGTTCCGAGGTTGGTCGCCATGGTGACAGCAGTGCGCCTGGAGAGGTCATCAGGGCAAATTCCTGCCCCCCAGCCGGGTGTGGCAGGGGTGTTAGTCATACTGGGGCCAGCTGGAGCTCCTAGGAAGACCCCTCGAGGTTTCTCACGGGCCTGTCCCCAAAGGACCCCTAAATGAGTCCCACCCTGCCTCCTCCCATCTCATTCCCACTCCCCCCGACCGCCCCCGCCCGTACCTCCGTTTCTCTCCTTACAGATTTTGAACCTGAGTTTATTAAGATGCCAGGATTTTTACATACATTATTTTGTTTAATCCTCACAGCAGCCTTTCCCTCCTGGGAGTGGTAATTCCCCTGTGCCTCCCTGAGATTCACTGAGTACTTTGAGAACATTTGTCCTTCCTTCAACAATCCACAGATACTTTTGGAACCTCTCTACTACATGCCTTTCTAGACACAGCCATGAACAAAACAAATCCATGAATCACACAACAGTAGATTCTGTGGAATATTTATTTTCTTCAGAGCAGGCTGGGGAGGCCCTGGGACCACTGTTAGAGGCGGGGATTGCACATGATCATCCCATAAACTGTAATGTCTAGAACACCCCTGGAAGCCTCTCTGCAACCTCCAGGCCTCACCAATACCTACCCCCTTCTAAGCCTGCCTCCAGTTCCATAGATCATCTCTTGCTTTCATCCATTCAACTTCTCTGCTCCAGAACCTCTGACAGGCCTTGTTAACAGCAATGCTTGTCAACTTTTTTTTTTTTACCCGGTCTCATGTGCACAGTCACTGTAGCCCCAGTAACAGTCTCATCATTGCACAGATTTTTAAATTGGGTGGAGTGAAGACACCTTCCGGTTTTGAGTGGAGGTGGTGGAGGGAGTCCTTGTATTTTGGAAACCAGCAATTTCCACTCCCCCTTTATAAGCTTGAAGGTACACTCCAGCTTCCTTTGCCTGCATTTTGGAGACTTCATTTATTGAGCACCTACTGTGTGCTAGGCACTGGGGGCACAAGGATCAACTCATAGGCCTGGCAGTCTAGTGGGGACTATACTAATGGATGTGTAGTCAGTCATACACCTTTGCACCTAAATATGCAAAGGAAAGTGAGAGTGTAAAACCAAGGAATCCGACAAGCCCTGGGGTCAGATAAGGTGACTCTGAAAGAGTGATGCTTGGATGGAGATCTGAAAGAGGAGTAGGAGTCCACCAGGTGAAGGTTACAGTGGAGGATGGTATTCTAAAAGTGTAAACATCATGTACCCTGGTGAAGCCATTCCTTCTCCCAATACAGAATCTTAAGAGTCATTCTTAACGCCTCCTTCTTTCTTACCTCCCGCACCCCCATCCAATCCCTCACATAGTTCTGTTGATTTTTTATCTCCCAGATAGCTCTGATATCCATTCACTTCTCTCCATCTCCATGGCCTCATCTCTCCCCTTCATTGCTGCCTTCTCACTGGGAATGTTCATTTTGGCCCCTCCAGTCTCTAAATGATCTTTTCCAAACATGTAATGTATTTCTATGTTAATCTAGTTTGTTTCTTTCTACATTTTTCTATTTTTATGTGCTCCAGATTCTGTGTTCCTTGACCCCTGGGGATGTACATATGTGACAGACTGAAAAGTAGAAAAGCTGGTTTACGTGTTTTAAAAGCTGAAGCCCTGAGGGGAAGGGAATACCTCAGTAGAGACAAGTGTCTTGGCCAAGAATGGGAGGGGAGGGGTCTGCCACCTGTTTCTTGGCAGGGTTCCCAGAGAGGAATGGCCCCTGAGTTTAGTAGGCAGGCAGAATATTCCCCAGTTCTGAGCCCAGACACAATGTAAACCACATGACCGAAGGGGCCAATGGGACAGAATGGTGATGTCTCAGCTGTGATCACTATTGCCTGAGGGCTGGATGCTATCCAACCTTCTCCTCCCCCAGTCTCCTTCCTTGCTCCTCCCCCCAGCAAATTTGGCCCTGCTGAATATCCTGGAACTGGTCCCAACTTCAGGAGGATTAGAGTTCAACTTGTTTCCAACTGCCTGGGCGGAATGGAGCATGGAAGAAGTAATGTCATTGAATGTCTAAGTCTGACTTTCATAATTGCCAAATGCCATACACATTCGTTAACTGACCTTTTTAAATCAACAATCCAATAATTCATTCAACAACTATTTACCGAGCACCTGCTAATGCCAAGTATAAATTATAGAGCCAGGGATATGGCAATTGCATGGCCCTGATCCTCAAGGAACACACACATAGAAACAAAGAACCCCAGCTTTTCTACTCTCCAGTGGAGAAGACAGGCCATAAACAAATAAACAAAAATAAATATGTAAGTACAAATTGTGATAAATTTAAGGAACAGGATGCTGTGTTCGATAATAATTGGTGTGGAAGATATTAAGTAGGATGATAAGGGAAGACCTCGGGTAAGGCGAAATATGAAGGATAAGAAGGGGGTATTCATATGAACACCACGGGAAAAAGTATTCTAGGTAGAGGGAATAGCAAGTGTAAAGGCCCTGAGGTGCACAAGACTTTTCCTTGTTAGACGAAGCTGGAGCCGAGAAAGCAAGGGAAGAAAGGCACGTATGAGGTGGGCTGGAGTTGGTTCATGCATGGGGCCTGATAGGAGATTTGGTCTTTATTCGGAGAGAAATGAGAGTCAGTACAGGGTTTGAGCAGGAAGGAACATGATTTACATTTTTATAGGACTGTTTGGCTGCATGGGTGAAGGTGGGAGTGGGACAGTTTAAAGGGGAAATGGAGGAGGGAAAGGAAAAGCAGCTAGGAGGCTATTGCAGTTGTCTAGTTAGGACGTGATGGTAACTGTTGACTGGGAGGTGGCTGTGGAGGTAGAGAGAGATTTGAGATATTTTTTGACTTAGAATTAATAAGATTCAATGAAGAATTGGGTGGGTAGAATGGAAGATGGTGGTGAGGAAAAGGAAGGAATTAACAACTTCCAGGTTTCTGGACTGACCACATGGGTGGAGAGTTGTGCTGTTTACTGAGAAAGGGAAGGCTGGAGAGGAACATTTTTAATTTTTCCTCTATAGGGTGCTAGTGATAGAGAGAATATAGAGTTCCACTTGAGGCATGTTAAGTTTGAGATGCCCATGAGATATTATAATATATTCAGCCCTCTGTATCCACAGGTTTCACATCCATGGATTTAATCAACTGTGGATCAAATATATATATATAAAAATCCTGTAAAGTTCCAGAAACAAAACTTGAATTTGGCACATGCTGAGCACTTTGCTGAATCCATGTGAATGAAGTAATATGTAGGCATACCCTGCGGTAGCCTCTTCACAAATAGTATATAATTTTACATAAAGGACTTGAGCATCCTTGGATTTTGGTATCTGAAGGAGTCCTGGAACCAATCCCAAGTGGATAGTAAGGAACAACTACAATTAACATTTATTGAGTACTTAACATGAATTGTTCTAAGTGTTTTATACCCATTAACTTATATCCATTATGTCCATTAATTCATTTAATCCTCATAATGGCTGTGAAAGGGTACATGTATTACTTATGATCCCTCCTTTATAGCTGAGAAAAATGAGTCACAGAGATGTTAATTAATTGGTTAGGATCACACAGCTTGGAAGCTACAGGGCCAGGACCCAATCCCAAGTGGTTGGGCTTTTGGGGCCACTGTGTTAACTGCTGCCTTCCACTACCTCTGGGGTATCCAAGGACAAAGCTGGACACTTGAATAAGGAGCTTGGAGTAGAGGTCCAAGAGCCAGAGGATGTTAAAGCTGTGGAAATGGGCAAGACAATCAAAGGGGACAACAGCGCATTAGAGGAAGAGGGCCCAGGAGAGAGGACCCTTGGAGTTAAGTAGAGGAGGACCCAGGAAGGGAGACAGAGGAGTAGACACAGGGAGGAGGAAGGCCAGGTAAGGGTGGTGCCACACCTTTGTGTAAGTAAAGTGTAAGTAAGTGATGTTCCTGAAGAAGAGGGAGCAGTCAATGTTGTCAAAAATTGCTGCAAATTGTGAATAAGCTCCAGATAGAAAAGTGACCATTGGCCATAGCAACATGGCAGTCACTGGAGACCCTGCCAGGAGCAGCTTGAAGTCATGAAAGAATGGGGGCAGGAGCAGACCAGAGTGGCTGATTGGTGTGTGGGCAGGGAAGAAGTGAAATTGGAGGTGAGATGACTCGAGAAGGTGAGCAGAGAAATGGGGTGGCATCTGTTTGGAGATGTGAAGTCAAGGGAACTTTTTTTAAAGAATGGAAATACCTAAATATGTTTGTATGTTGATGTGAAGGATATAGTAGCGAGGAGGTGGTGTTTTATAGTGCAAGGGTAAGAAAGTATTTCTGAGTTATATTTTTCTGTCAGTACAAACGTACCTTTTCTTTTTTAACTTTTTAGTATGAAAAAATTTAAACATATATGAGAGGAAATAGAATGAGAACTGCCATGTACCTACCACCTAGCTTCAACGATTATCAACTCAAGGACAATTTTTAAAAATTAAATTTATTAGGGTGACATTGGTTAACACATTATATAAGTTTCAAGTGTACAATTCTATAATACATCATCTATATAGTGCACTGTGTGCTCACCATCCAAAGTCTAGTTTCCTTCTGTCACCATATTTTTAACCCTCTTTGCCCTCTTCAGTGTCCCTCCATCTCCCTTTCCCTCTGGTAAACACCATACTGTTGTCTGTGAGTTTCTATGTTTTGTTTGTTTATTTGTTGCTTTTGGTTTTATATCCCACATATGAATGAAATCATATGGTTCTTATTCTTTTATGTCTGAGTTATTTTGCTTAGCATAATACTTTCAAGATCCATCCATGTTTTCACAAATTGCGGTATTTCATCTTTTCTTATGACAGTAGTATTCCACTGTGTATATGTACCACAGCTTCTTTATCCAATCATCTATTGAAGGACAGTTAGGTTGTTTCTATGTCTTGGCTACCATGAATAATGCTGCAATAAACATAGGAGTACACATATCTTTACAAATAAGTTTTTCAAAATTTTAGGTAGCTACCCAGAAGAGTGATTTCTTGGTCATATGATAGATCTATTCTTAATTTTTTGAGGAGCCTCCAAACTGTTTTCCATAGTGGTTGTACCAGTTAATATTCCCAACAGGATGAGGGTTTCTTCTTCTCCACATCCTCTCCAGTTCTTGTTATTTCTTGTCTTATTGATAATAGCCATTCTGTCAGGGGTGAAGTGGTATCTCATTTTGGTTTTGTTTTGCATTTCCCTTATAGCTAGTGAAGTTGAGCATCTTTTCATATATCTGTTGCCTTTGTATGTCTTCTTGGGTAAAGTGTCTGTTCAGGTTCTCTGCTCATTTTTTTAACTGAATTGTTTGTTTTTTGGTTGTTGAGTTGTATGAGTTCTTTATATATTTTGGATATTAACCACTTATTGGAGATATTGTTTGCAAATATCTTCTCCCATTGGGTTGGTTACCTTTTTGTTTTGTTGATGGTTTCTTTTGCTGTGCAAAGCTTTTTAGTTTGATGTAGTCCTATTTATTATTATTATTATTATTACTATTATTATTATTTTAGTAGTAGTAGTAGTAGTAGTAGTAGTAGTAGTAGTCATAATAGTAGTAGTATTTTCCTTTTACTTCCTTTGCGTTTGGGATCAGCTTCATAAAAGCCTTACTGAGACCAAGGTCTATAAGTTCAGTATCTATGTTTTTTTTTCCCCTATGTGTTTTATTGAACTTATATATAAGTCTTTAATCCATTTTGAGTTAATTTTTATGTATGGTGTCAAATAGAAGTCTAACTTTATGCTTTTGCATGTGACTTTCCAATTTTCCCAATACCACTTATCAAACAGCCTTTCCTTTCTCCAATTGTATGTTTTTGGCTCCTTTGTCAAAAATTGGTGACCACATATGTGCGGGTTTATTTCTAAGCGCTCAGTTTCCTTCCATTGGTCTGTGTGTCCTTCCCGCCCCCCCCCGATATCATACACGTTTAATTACTGTAGCTTTGTAGTATATTTTGAAGTCATAGATATGATACCTCTGACTTTGTTCTTTTTTTCTCATGATTGCTTTAGCTATTTGGGATCTTTTGTGGTTCCATACAAATTTGATAATTTTTGCTTTATTTCTTTGAAAAATGCCATTGAGATTCTGATGTGGATTGCATTAAATCTGTATATTGCTTTAGGTAATAGGACCATTTTAACTATGTTGAATCTTCCAATCCATGAGCATCGAATTTCTTTCCATTTCTTTGTGTCTTCTTCAGTTTCTTTCAAAAATGTCTTATAGTTTTCAGTGTATAGGTCCATCACTTCCTTTGTTGAATTTATGCCTAGGTATTTTGTCTTTTTTGGTTGTAATTGCAAATACAATTGTTTTCTTCATTTCTTTTTCTTATATTTTATTATAAATATATGAGAACACAATGGAGTTTTGTAGATTGATTTTATATTCTGCAACTTTACTGAATTTGTTTGTTTCTAATAGTCTTTTGGTGGACTCTTTGGGGTTTTCTGTATATAGAATTCTGTCATCTGCAAAAAGTGACAATTTTGCTTCTCTTTTCCCAATTTAGATGCCCCTTATTTCTTTCTCTTGCTTGCTCTGGCTCAGACTTCAAGTACTATGTTGAATAACAATGATGAGAGTGGGCATAATTGTCTTGTTCCTAATCTTAGAGGAAAAGCTTTCAGTTTTTCACCATTGAATATGATATTAACTGAAGGTTTATCATATATGGCCTTTACTATGTTAAGGTATTTTCTTTCTATAATCATTTTATTAAAATGTTTTAATCATGAATAGATGCTGTATCTTGTCAGTTGCTTTTGCTGCATCAATTGATATGATCATATGCTTTATATCCTTTATTTTGTTAATGTGGTGTAGCATATTGATTAATTTGCATATGTTGAACCATCCTTGTGTCTCTGGATTGAACTCCACTCGATCATGATATATTATCTTTTAAATGTATTGTTGCATTCAATTTGCTAGTATTTTGTTTAGAATTTTTGCATCTATATTCATCAGAAATATTGGGTTGTAATTTCCTTTTTTTGTGCTGTCTTTGTCAGGTTTTTGTATCAGGGTACAGTGGCTGTACCATTTTATATCCCCACCAATAGTCCACCAGGTTTCCATTTTCTCCACATCCTTGCCAACAGTTGTTATTTTCTGTTTTGTTTTTGTTTTTGTTTTTGACAGTAGCTGTTCTAATGGGTATGAAGTGGAATCATATTGTGATTTTGATTTTCATTTCCATCATGATTAGTAATGTTGAGCATCTTTTCAGGACATTTGTATATCTTCTTTAGAGAAACAGCTGTTTGAGTCCTTTGCCCATTTTTGCATCTGTGTGTGTGTGTGTGTGTGTGTGTGTGTGTGTGTGTGTTTGTGTGTGTGTGTGTGTGTGTGTGTGTGTGTGTTGAGTTTTAGGAATTCGCCATCTATTTTTGATATTAACCTTTTATCAGATATATGATTTACAAATATCTTCTAAAACCATTTTGTCGATTGCCTTTTCATTCTTCCATAGTGTTCTTTGATGCACAAAATTTAAAATTTTCGTGAAGTCTAATTTGTCTGATTTTTCTTTTGTTTCTTGTGCTTTTAGTGTCATATCCAAGAAATTGTTGCCAAGTCCAATGTCATGAAGTTTTTGCTTTTTTATTTTAAGAGTTTTATCATTTTAGCTCTTATGTTTAGGTCTTTAATCTATTTTGAGTTAATTTTTATATATGGTGTTAGGCAAGAACCCAACTTCATTGTTTTGCTTGTGGATATCCAGTTTCCTCAACATTATTTGTTGAAATGACTGCCCTTTCCTCATTGTGTGTTCTTGGCATCTTTGCTGAAAATCCTTTGATTGTATGTGACCATATGTGAGAGTTTAATTCTGGGTTCTCTATTCTATTTCTTTGGTCTATTTGTCTGTCTTTATGCTAATACCACACTGTTTTGAATAGTATAGCTTTGTAGTATGTTTTGAAATCCAGACGTGTGGGTCCTCCAGCTTTGTTGTTCTTTTTGATTATTTGCGTCTTTCGAGATTCCATATGAATTTCAGGATGAATTTTTCTATTTCTACAAAAAATTACATTAGGTTTTGATAGGAGTTTCATTGAATCTGTAGATTACTTGGGTAGTATGTCTATCTTAACAATTTTAAGTCTTCCAATCCATTTATTTGCGTTTAATTTCTCTCAGTAATGTTTTACAGTTTTCAGTGTACAGATCTTTCACATCCTTGTTTAGGTTTCTTACCAAGTATTTTATTCATTTCAGTGCTCTTGTAAATGGAACTCTTTTCTTAAGTTATTTTTTATTTTATTTTTTAATTTTAATTATTTATTTTATTTTATTTTATTTATTTTATTTTTTATGCAAGGCAACCCTCGATTGACCTCACATATTGCAAGGACCTTATCAGCTTATAATACCTTATTTTTTATTTACGCTTACAGCACCTGGTCTTCCTAGGTGGTCTCCCATCCAAGTACTAACCAGGCCCACCTGCTTAGCTTCTGAGACCAGACAGGATAGGACTTGTTCAGAGTAGCATGGCCTTAGACTTAAGTTCTTTTTAAATTGTTCATTATTTTATATTTTTTATGCAATCAAATCTGATCATCTTTGCTTTGACTCTCTTGGATTTGTGTCTTGTTTGGGGAGGTTTTCATCATTTCAAACTTATGAAATATTTTTCTGTATTGCCTTCTAGTTCTTTTATAGTTATGTTTTTTTCTTTTTTCTTTTTGTTAGAACTTTAATCTATCTATTTTTCTTTTTTCTTTTTGTTAGAACTTTAATCTATCTAGATTCCTAATGAATTGCCAATTCCTGAGTGATGACTGCAACTTGGATAGAAGGGAAGGTAGAAGGATAAGGATAGTAAAAGGTGCAGAGGCTGGAACGCAGGTTATGCTTAGGAGAACAGCTCCAGCTCCAGCGTTGGGTCTGGAAGGAGGCAATGAAGAGCCTAGAATACCAGGCAGAGAAATTTGGTTTGAGTTGTAACCCATGTCCCTACTCAATTTTTTCAACCTTTTCTCTTACTGTTCTGTGTACAAATTTTCTAATTCAACTAGGTTGGCCTTCTGGTCACACCCATGTGTATTATTTTTGTGTCTGCCTCCTTGCCTTTGCCTAATCAGTGACTCCTGCCTGGAAAGCCTCCTCCTCTTATCTCTGCCCATCTAAAACCTATTTATTCAAGACCTGGTTCAGGGATTCCACCACAAATGTTTCTCAGACTGTTACATGTATTCGTGACCTCTGAGTGCTTCTAGGAACAAACATGATATTCCCAGATTGCACATAAGACACAGTCATTTTATTCTCCAAATTGCACCATGGGCATGGGCCTTGTCTCTCCTTTACTGAGCATCAGCTCTGTGTTGGACATTCTGCTAGACTAGGGGCATCCAAAGGTGAACAGGTTACATAGGGCCCCTCCCCCAAAGAGCTAATGGTCTAAGGGCAGGAGAAAGACAAGGTAGGAGGTGATTCTGGCACAGACTGATGAATGCCATGGTGTAGTCTTGAATGTACAAGACTCTATGGGAACAGGCTGGGTACTAGGAAAGCTTCCTTCAGCTGAGACATGAAGTGACTTCTAAGTTTGCCAAGAGGGTGTGGTGAAGGTAAGGAAACTGCCCAAGAAGAGAGAACGACTTATGTTGAGGGTCCAGAGAGTGCAGGGTTTTTGATGAAATAAAGGATGTCTAGTTGGGTTGGGCTTCGGTGGCAGTGGGACAATATGGAGAATGCAAGCAGAAACTGAGAAACAACCATGTCTCTGCTCTTGTAAGGCCTCTTAAGGGATGCCATGGAGTCTAGGTGGGATTCTAAGAGACATTTGGGAGTAGGGGACTGGAAGGATTTTAAATAGGGAAGTGACATGGTCAGATTCAGGCCTGTGTCACTCCAATAGTCACTAGGCTACACTGAGGTGAATGGCTTGGAAAGGGGCATAGATGGGTTGGGGCTGTGGAGGGAGAGCCTGAAGCCAGGAGATCCTCTCAAGGCTGTTGCAGAGAGATGGTGGTGGCCTGGTTGGAATCATGGCAGTGCAAGTGGGGAAGAAGAGAGGTAGACACAGAAATACCAACAAGGTTGACAGGTGAGGGGCTGGTAATTAATTGGAGGTGGCAGGGCCTGAAGCCCAGTCTCATCAGCTTGTGAGTCTTGGTGGCTTCCCTGCATAATGCCTGTCTTGCAGGGTTCTTATGGGAATCAAACAGAACAGAGACAGTATCACATCTCTTACAGATGAGAGTGAGAGTTGGCCAGTGACTTGTCCAAGTTCCCTCAGCCAGCACCAGAGCCACTCTCTACCTGCTCTGCACAGCGTATGTATCTTGGCCCACATGGCCTTTAATGGAGCCCTGGAAGGGGAGGAAGAAGGAAGGTACTGTCTGTTCTTCTAAACCTACCACAGACCTTGAGGGAGCTACAATAAATGCTGTATTTGTTTGATAAAGCGCTTGGCTTTTGGTTTCCATAGCAGGAAGAGCTAGAACAGGTGTGGCAAGACAGGGGAGGGCTGCGGCACTACAGTGGGAGGTGGGGTGGGACAGAGTCCCACAGCCTGGCAGGGGGCTTCAGGGCTGTGGATTTTGAAGAAATCCTGGGACCTTTTCCTGACCCAGCCATCTCTCATGTCCCCAGGCTCCTGCCTGGCTAAATACACCAAAATATCAACAATATTTATGTTAATTAAGGTTCTACCATGTCCTAGCATTGTGCTAGGTGCTTTTCATATACACAGGCATGTCTTCATTCCACAATCTGGAGCTGGCCTGCAGTTGGTGCTGTAGACAGAGAGAAACTCAGCACAGTGCCCCTGACCTTGGGAGATGTCCTTCTGGTGGGGAAATCTGACAAGAAACAAAACAACATAGTGTAGTACATGCTGTGATGGAGTGAGAATAGGCTGTATGGGAACCCAGAGGATGATTCAGATAATCCTCAACACAGCCCAGTGCTATTATCATACCCATTTTGTAGATGAGGAAACAGGATCGGAGGAGTGAACTGCCCTGTTTTCCTGGTCATTTTGGTTCTGACTAATTTTCTTCTGCAGGGGGTGTTAAGGATCATCTGGTTCAACCCCCTTGTTGAAATGACGGGGAAACTGAGACCTGGAAGGGAGGACAGAATTGCTCAGAGTTGCACAGGAAAAGGAACAGATCTAGAAACCAGTTGACTCCCAGTCCAGGGTTTTTCTTCACACCAAATACCTTTCTTTTCTCCAGCTGTCTGAGGATTTCCTGGGACTCCCTCATGTGGAACCCTCCTTGGCTTATGGTCTATAAGTTGAAAGTTCTACCACCCCTGTTTAGACCCTAAACTCCAGAAAGGATAAGAAAAGGTTGTTAGGGCAGACCCTGAAGCCAAGTAAGGGTATGTGTGCCTGTTGGGGGGTTGTAGGATAGAGTAGGAGGTATCACTACCTGCTCCCCCACCCCACCAAGAGGCCCCAAGGGAGCCTGGGCTTGGAAGAGACCAGAGAGCTAGGGGATGGTCCAAGGCCCCAGAGCCCTTCCCACCTGACCAGAGGACTGGGTCTGGCTTGGAGGTGCTGGGGTAGGCTAGCTGGCTCTGGGCCTCAGGTTGCAGCTAGCTCTGCCTGTCCAGCCTGCTCTCTTGAAGTTGGTGGTAAATGAGTAATCTTCCTGCTGCCTGCAGGGCTCTCTGGGACAAAGAAGCCACCTGGTACCCCTCAGTTCTGGCTTGGCCCAGTCTGGCACCCTGGCTTCTCTGGCCAGAAACTATGGGGGTAAAGCCATATGCACCCCCTTGGCCCTCTGTCCACCCCACAAATCCCATCTCAAGCAGTTCCAGAAAACATTTCTCCTCTCAATTCTCTCCCCCTCACCTACTGCTAAGCCTCCTCCTTCTCTGACCCTTCCTCTCACTGAGCCTCCTTTTCTTCACTGACTCCCTTCACTCAGTCTCCTCCCTTTCACTGGATCTCCTTCCCTCACTGACCTTCCCTACTGCGCTCCTTTCACCAGACTGAGGTCCCTCCCCCACTGAGCCCCTCTGCCTTTTCTGAGCCCATATCCCCCTCTAAGCCCACATTCCCTCTCTAGCTCTTCCTAGGACCCATCTTCATCAATCATTCCCCTCACCTTCATATGCAGTCACTCTCCCTGTGTCCTTCCCCCCAGGCTAGAAGAGTTAGAGAGAGTGTAATGGCAATCCCAAATCCTTTCCTAAATCTCACAGAGAATGACCTAAAGCTAGGGTATGAGTAGATTACTACTCATAGTAATCTACTTCCTCTTTGGATGGTCATACAGGGTGACATACAGGGTTCCTTAACTGGAGGAGAAATTTTGGGGAGCTAAGTGGAGCATTCTACTAAAAAATCTGGTTGCCACTGGAACCTTTTGCTTTAGCTTTGCTACAGGCAAAGAAGTTTGAGATACAATAACTTTGAAATAATTTCAAGTCTCCCCATCCCAAATACCTGTCCCATGACCTTCACTCCCTGTCAAATTGCTAAGCAAACCTCTTGGACGCAGGGTCTACATGTTCTATTTTTGTTTCTCATCTCCTACTCACTTTTCTGTCCACTGTGTCTGCCCCCACACCTCTTACTGAGGCCACCAGTGACTACTTCACTGCTTTTAATCTCACAGCTACCCCTCAGGCCTCATCTTGCCTGACCTCTTCTGCAGCCTTGGACATCATGGCCAGTGCCCGCCTTCCTGAAACTCTTTGTTTCTCTTTGGTTTCTAGACTGACTTCATCTGCTTCCCTGGTTTCGGTTTACTACTTCTGACTTCCAAATTTCTGTACATACCCAACCATTTCATGGACATCTCTGCCTGGAGGTCCCATAGGCTTGCCAAGCTCTGTACACTCAAAACTGAACCCATCATCTTCCCCCAGCAACCTGGTCTCCTATTTTGGTAAATGGCACCACTATCCAATCAGTGGCCAAGGGCGAAAAATTGGTGTTCTCCTAGTTCTTTCCTCTCCTTCACCCCACATATCCAAATGGTTCTTAAGTCCTGCTTATCTTGCTTAACAGCCCCTATTAGGCCCTGCTCCCAGCTCTGCTGCCCCTGCCTTATTTCTGGCTTGTATCATCTCACACTCGGATGATTATATAACTTCTTAGATGGTCTTGCACCTTCATCAGCCTCCTTGAATTCCAGCTGCGAAGGGGCTGCTAGAGAGGTTATTTTTTAATATAACTCTGACCAGGTGATCCCTTCTATGACCCCTATAACACTAGAGAAAGGTTCAAAGTCTGTCATTCCACCCACAAGACTCTTCATGACTGGGCCCCTGGGCCTCATCGCCACTTCCTCTCTCACCTTGCTATCCATCCAGTAATGTTGAATCTCTTTTCCTGGCCCTAGGCACAGGCCCCCTTTCCCACTGTCTGAACCTCTTGCACCTTCTCCAAGACACCAGTGCTTCCCAACCTTGTTTACCTCCAGCATTAGAGTGTCACCAGAGGGTTCTGAGTCCTCCTTCTTTCCCTCCCTTGAGGGTCCTAGCAAGAAAATGAGGCCTCTCTCTCATCTCTCCTCCAGGTGAGAAGATTCTGCCCAGCTTTACTTTTGGTAAAAAACAATAGTCCTCTTTGTTCTTTTCCAAATATGAAATCATAGCATTGAATGTACTCTTTCACTGGCACAGGGAAGATTCGGGTGTGCAGCTGTATTGTAGAAATCCGATGCCCCAAGCACAAACCCAAAGGGCACAGCCTGGAGAAGAGAGTCCCTGACCCCCACCCCCCACCCACCCATCCATACACACACACACACACACACACACACACACTCCATGACTCTCTCGGCCACAACATGCTGGAAGTGCCCACTCCTGACTCTCTAAATTGAGCCTTAATCTTCGGAATCCCCAGTGAATACACCAAATGACCGACCACCTAGAGAACACCTGGCTTAGTTTACAGCTCCACTTTCTCGGCTACCGAACTTCTGTCCCTCTATGCTTCACCCCTAGCATAATCCAGCCAAGGCCGACACTTTTGGGGAGTTGGAGACTTGGCGGCGCTCAGGACAAGGAGGCGCGGGCAACTGCAAAACGAAAGGCTTTTATTGAAGAATATCAAGTGGCCTTTTTCAAGGCTGCAGGTCCCTTGCCCAGCGTGGGCTTTGGGGCCGCGGCCCGAGGAGGAGGGCAAGTAGGCGGCCACCCTACCCCAAGTTCCAGAGAGGGAGGTTTCATTGTCTATACGGGCTGGTTCCCGGCCGGGATCCGCTGTCCCTCTCCCTGCCCGCGAAGGGGTGGCAGCTGGGGAAGGGGGTGGCAGCTGGGGAAGGGGTTACCAGGCTGGCCCCTCCTAGTCCAGTGCGAGGGCTGCCTGACATCTGGGGCGGTCTGGTCTCCGATGCAAGGTGGCACGCTGGACTGGTGGGCGCTTCAGCACGTAGAGGTGGTGGGGTCTGCGCTGTTGCTGCTCAGACATAGTCCTTGCGGTCGTAGGCTGTGCTGGTGCCCGTGCCGGGCCCAGCAGAGCGCGGCGCGGAGTAAAGGATCTTGGCGGGCGCATATTTCTTCTCCTGCGGCGGGCACGAGCAGCAGAGCAGCGCACCCCCTAGCAGCTGCAGCGCCGCGGCCGCCCAGCCCACGTACAGGCCGGCGCCTATCTCGCGCTTCTGGGCATCTGGCACCAGGGGGTTGTAGAAGTCCTGGACGATGGTGTTGGCCGACCAGGACACCGGCACGAGGGTGAGCAGGGCGGCCAGCAGGAAGAGCACGCCCGCCACGATGGTGATCTTCGCCTTAGCAGTGTCGTCCTGCACGCAGTTGGTGCACTGGGCGCCCACGAGCGCCACGAGGAGCCCAAAGGCAGCCAGCAGGATGGCGACGACGATGAGGGCACGGGCTGCCTGCAGGTCCTGCGGCAACGCCAGCAGCGAATCGTACACCTTGCACTGCATCTGGCCAGTGCTCTGCACCACACAGTTCATCCATAGGCCTTCCCAGGTGATCTGTGCCGTGATGATACTGCTGCCAATGAAGGCCGTCACACGCCACATGGGCAGCGCGCAGCACAGGATAGTGCCCAGCCAGCCCAGCACCGCCAGCGAGGTGCCCGCGATCTCCAGACCCATGGACATGGCTCCGCGCCAAAGCCGGCTCTGCCGGGAGGCTCTGGGTGCCGGGAAGATGACGGGCCGCGGCCGGTGGGCCTGGGCGGGAGCTGTGGCGCGCGGACGGATGGACGCCCGGACTGAAAGATGGAAGCACCGCGCTTGCTAACGGCTCTGCTCCGTCAGCTCGCGCGTCGGCTGCGTCTGCACCTGCCTGTGGCTTTGTGGGCGGGCGGCGGGGACTGAGCTGGCCCTGGGTTGGGGCCGGTTGGTCTTAGATCCGTGTTCAGCGCTCCCGCAGGGGCGGGGGGGCAGGGGGGCGGAGCCGCGTTCTCCCTGGCCTGGGGACAGTGACGTGGCCCCTCTTCCCACCTTTACCGAGCGCCCTGGAAGGAAGAAGTCCGCCAGGCGTGGCGCGCACAGCGCACGGTTGGGGTGGGGATGCTGAGAGAGGGCGGGGCCTGGGTCAAGTCACCGCCCCTCGCTACTTGTCCTCCCCCGCTCTGAAACTAATTCCCCAGGGCCGGTGGGGGATGGGGTGCCAGTCGCAATCTGTTCGACGGTCCTCCCAATCCCTACATTTCCACCACTTTTGGCACGGGCGGCGTGGGGGAAGGGACACTACCAGCTGCCAGGTATCGGGGGTAACAGGAAGGCTCAGGGTGGGCGTGGCCGTGGTTGTTTCCTTTGCTGGGCAACTGCCCCAGGACCTGCGCACCTGCTCCTGGGTCCCTCGGCTTCTGAGGCAACACTTACCGCGCCGGATCCTGGCCCATGGGGTTGCCAGCCTGGGAGGTCTGGCCTTAGCAGCCAGGGACCGCCCGCAAAGGCACCAAGAAGATGCCCCTGACCCGGTGCTGAACGCAAATTCTCCTCCAGGCCCGCTGCAGCTTCCTCAGCAATTATCCCTCGTAGTGACTCTGCCCTTTTAGCTGAGCTACTTTCCCACCCAGAAGTCTCCCACCTCTTTATTGAGTACCTTCCTCTCAGAGCCCTGTCTTCCCTCCCTCTGGGCCCCGAGTCAGTGATGGGATCCACCTAAATGAAATGGTGGTGAAAGAGATTTGACCCAAGCAAAAGTCAGAGACCTTACCTGCTCCCACACCTGGGCTATCTCTTATCCTGCTTAGAGACCTTCAGGGTTGGCCTTGGGGGTTCTGCCTGGTCTGTCCCGAGCCCCCCTCCCCCATCTCCTCTCTTTGTCTCACTCTAGAGCTTGAATCTCCTGGCTATTCCTCCAGTATGCACGCCCTCCCACTTCATGTCCCCTACATTTGTGTAATGGGACACTTGCAGATATCCACGTGTCTCACTCCTACCTTTCAGGTTTTTGCTCTCAGCAAGGCCTTCTCTGACCACACTTTAAAATTACAACTACTCACCCCCACAGTGCCCTGTCCTCTTTTCCTACTTCACATTCTCCTTAGCATTTAACACCACCTATCATACTCTATATTTCTCTTATTTATTTTTAATTCTCTCTCTTTCTGCTCCAGTATGTCATCTCCACTGGGACAGCCAGAATATCTCCAAATGAACAAGGATTTCTGATGGTTTTTATTCACAGCAGTATCTTCAGTGCCTAGAACAGTGCTGAGTACTCAAGAGAAAGTTGGTTTCACGACTTGAATGAAGGAAGGGCATCACTTTCTTGTGCTCTCGCAACCCTGCCTGTCTGGGCCCTCTTCCCAGTATAAATGACTGTTAATGGGACAATACTTTGTTACTTAAATCAGAGGGCTTTGTAATCTAGTGGGAACTAAGGGCACTTCCAAGCTAGATAAGAGACCTCATAGAGTAGGACCTAGGGGTTTTACTGGTTTTTGCCACATGTCTCAGATCACAGGCATGTAACCTGTGTCCTTTTCCATAAATATCCAAGCCCTGGGATGATAGAAGAGTAAGGTAAACAAGGCCGGAGGCCCATGGAAACCAGGGTCCTACTTCTTGCAGGGGCAAAGGTCTTGGGTGGGGCTTGTTGGGGCTGGGTTGGGCAGGGCTGGGAGTGCCTGGCCAGAGGGCCCAGCTGGTGCTGGGTGGGGGCTGCTTAAAGGAAGTTTGTGGAGGCCAGGTCTATTTCAGTGGACTACTGGCTGCTAGTTTCCTGGTTAGTGGCTTTGGGCTAGAAGGTAGACAGAACTTCCAGGCAGTGTGGCTGGGCTTAGTAAGGGACTGAGGTCAGGTCCTATTGGCCAGAGAGTGGGCCCCTGTTAGTTGTGCCTGGGTGGGTTGCTGTTAGCTCTATCTCTTGCTAGCTGTGAGGCTGGGGAAAGTCACATCACCTCTCTTAGTCTCAGTTTCCACTGTAAAATGAGGAAACTGATGTCTACATGTGACATCTCACAGGATTGTGATGAGAATGTAGGTAATGTAAGTGTGTTGTAAACCAGAAAACAGCCAGGGCAAGTCATGAAAATGTGCAGAGAAATTGTGTGGAGAAAGTGTGAGGTTTAGTTAGACAGACCTGAATTTGAGCCTATCTCTACTCTCACCAGTCATGTGACTTTGAGCAAGTCCTTTTCCACCTTGTGCCTCAGTTTTCTCACCTGTGCAGAGAGCTTTGTTTTGATTTACTCAGGTCAGGGAGGTGGGCAGGAAGAGGTGCCTTGCTCCCGAGCCTGAGTGAGGTGGGTCTGCTGGGTAGGGCTGTGAGGAGATGAGAATAGAAAGCTTCATGACCAGGGGCCAAACTTCAGGGACTCTGCAAATAGAACTTTGGCTCTGGGCAAAACAGCTCCTATCAGCTTTTTGCTTATATCTACCATGGTTCTTACAACCCTATAATAAAAAGACAAATAATCTAATTAGAAAACTGTGAGAGGATCTGAATAGATATTCAGAATAGGCAAAAGAGATATACGAATAGCCAAAAAGCACATGAAAAAGTGTTCAAAGCAAAACCACGCAGAGATATCATTTCTCACCCATGATAAGAATCAAAAAGAGAATATGGAGAAATTGGAATCCTCTTATGATGCTGGTGGGAATGTAAAATGTTGCAGCTGCTTTTGAAAACAATCTGGTCTATGGTCATGCCACCCTGAACGTACCTGATCTTGTCTGATCTCTGAAGCTAAACAGGGTCGGGCCTGGTTAATACTTGGAATATTATTTAGCCATAGAAAGGAATAAACTTCTGATACACTTAACAACATTGATGGACCTCAAAAATATTATGGTTTTGGGCAGCCCTCGCTGCCACACCACCTCCCGAGAGAAGATTTCAATACTGAGGCCCAGAGAGAAGAGATGTGACTGAGATCACAGGACTAGTTAGTCTCTGAAGCAATACTGACCCTTTTGACACCTAATCCAAGATCTTTTCAACTACTCCAGACTGCCTTCCATTATTCAGCTGCCACTGAACTCTTCAGACACTTTTAAAACAGCAATGTTTGAAATACCTTCAAAATGGCCTCCCACAACACAATCCTCAAAGAGGGAAACAAGGTCCTGCATCTTAAACCTTCCTTAGTTTCTTAGGTTCCAAAGTTGTTTATTTTGGTTACTAAGCAACCACCTCTTTATAATTCCATGTCTACTCACAGAAACTGGGGGTTCAATCAGGGTATCTTCAACTACTTATTAAATTTCTTCCTTTGTAAGTTGAGCTTTGGGAAATTGCACTAAATGGATTTCTTAGTCATCCTTTGAAAAATAAACCTCCAAGTCTATGTGACTCCCTCCCCCCAAAAATATGGTTAGGGAGAGAGACCAGTTGCAAAGGATGACACATTGTATGATTCCATTTATAAAAACTATACATAGTAGGAAAATCTCAGTTATTTTGGGAGATTTTGTAGATTCCTCAGAATTTTCTACATAGGCAATCATGTTATCTGCAAATAGGGATAGATTTATTACTTCCTTTTGGATCTGTATACCTTCTTTTTTTTTTTTTTTTTTTTTTTTTGCTTTATTGCACTGGCTAGAAATTCTAGTACTAGTTGAAAAAGAATAATGAGAGCAGCCATCCTTACTTTGTTCCTGATCTTAGAGCACATTTCACCATTGAGTATAAAGTTATCAGTTGAGCATAATGTCACAACTTAAATAATTATGCAATTTTTCTTCTTTAGTTTGTTCATGAGGTGGATTACTTTAATTGATTTAATTGAATATTGAACCAGTCTTGCATGGAATAATCCCCACTTCATCATGATGTATAATTCTTATTTATATATTGTTGAATTCTATTTGCTAATATTTTGTTAAGAATTTCTGAGTTTATATTCATGAGAGATATTGGTCTGAAATTTTCTATTTTTAAATTGTATTTGTCTAGTTTCAATATTAGGGTAATATTAAACCAAATAAATTGAGAAATGTTCCTTCCTCTTCTATTTTCTGGAAGAGATTGTATAAAAATGTATAAAAATTAATAAATTCTTGTTTAAAATTTAGTAGATGTGATGGTTAATTTTATGCATCAACTTAACTTTGCCCAGATAGCAAGTAAGTATTATTTCTGGGAATGTCTGTGAGTGTGTTTCTGGAAGAGATTAGTATTTGAATTGGTAGATTGAGTAAAAAGATAACTCACCAGCGGGCATCATCCAATTTATTGAGGACCTGAATGGAACTAAGAGACAATGGAGGGGAAAATTGCCCCTCTCCCTTCTTGAGCTGACATCCATCTTTTCCTGCCCTGGGACATTCACGCTCCTGGTTCTCAGGCCTTTAGATTCAAACTGAATTATACTACCAGCTTTCCTGGTTCTCCAACCTGCAGATAGCAGACTGTGGGATTTCCCTGCCTCCATAATCGTGTGAGCCAATTCCTATAATAAACCAAATTGCCTTTATCTATGTCTATATCTACATGTCTATATATATATATATATATATATATGTATATTAGTTCTGTTTCTCTGGAGAACCCCATTTTTGAGTGCATAACTTTGTATAGCAATTTAAGTTGTTCTGAATATTACATTATATGTATATAAATTATCACAGTCTATTGGTGTCATCTTTCAACAGTTCCAGCGGACTATAGAAACCTTATCTCCCTTTATGTTTTTTTACCCTCTCCCACTTATAATCTGTCTTAAATATTTCCTCTCTGTATATTTAGAATCACATCAGACAGTAATTTTTTTTAATTATCATTTTTGCTTCAACTGTCAAACATAATTTAGAAAACTCAAGAGAAGGAAAACCTATTGTGTAATGTATTTTTATATATGTTTATTTATATATAAATATATCATTTATATATTTTAATTGGTTGAATTTGGCTATTATTTAAGTATAAAAACAATGCCTATTTATCTGGGAAAATCAAAATGGAAAATAACATTAAAAAAATTATAATCCTATCCACTTAAAAATACCATTTTTGACATCTGATTGTATAAGTCCCAAGTCACTTTTCTAGTTATTTCTATTCAAAAGCGTGATCTCCTAGAATGTAAACTTGAATACTCTAGGGACCTTGTCTAACTGCTCTACCACTTTATTTTTAGTACTAGAATACTGTAGTGCCTAGCAGAGAGTAAGCACTCAGTAAGTACTTGTTGAATGAATAAATGAATGAGGTTCTATTGTACTACTGTCTTATAACACATTGTAATTAATTTTTTTAATTAAAAAGTTTTACTTTTTTTGTGGCAAAATGCATATAACATAAACTTTACCATCTTAACCATTTTTAAGTGTCTTGTTCAGTAGTATTAAATATGTTCAAATTGTTGTGCAACCATCGCCACCATCCATCTCCAAAACCCTTTTCATCTTGCAAATCTGAAACTCTGTACTCATTAACACTAATTCCTAACTCCCTCTCTCCTCCTCCTGTTTCTATGAATGTGACTATTCTAGATGGCTCATATAATGGGATCATACAGTATTTGTTTTTTTGTAACTGGCTTATTTCACTTAGCATAACGTCTTCAAGTTTCATCTATGTTGTAGCATATGTCAGAATTTCCTTCATTTTTATATGTACGTATCACATTTTGCTTATCCATTCATCTGTTGATGGACACTTGGATTGCTTCCACATTTTAGCTACTATGTATAATGCTGCTATGAACATGGGTGTACAATATCTCTTAGAGACCCTGCTTTCAATTAATTTTTGTATATGGCGTTAGGTAAGGGTCCAACTTCATTCTCTTGCATATGGATATCTAGTTTTCTCAACACCATTTGTTGAAAAGACTTCCCTTTCCTATTGAGTGTTCTTGGCTCCCTTGTTGAAAATCATTTTAACATATATGTGAGAATCTCTTTCTAGGCTCAGTTTTGTTCCATTGGTCTATTTGTCTGTCTTTATGCCAGTACTGTAGTGTTTTGATTACTGTAAGTTTGTAGTAAGTTTTGAAATCAGGAAACGTGAATCCTCCAACTTTGTTCTTCTTTTTCAAGATTGTATTGCCTATTTGTGTATAATCCATATTTTTGCTTACCATTTTTCTTTTTCTTATGTTCTATGGATTGTTTTTCTATCATTTCCCTTCTGTTTAGAAAACTTCTTTTAGTTATTCTTTTGGAGTTTGTCTGCTTGTGACAAATTCTCTTAATTTTCCTTCATCTGCAAATGCCTTCATTGTTTTCTTCATTCCTGAAGGATATCTTCATCAAAAATGGGATTATAGGTTCTTTTCTTTCAGTACTTGAAAAATATTGTGCCACCACCTTCTGATCTCCATGGTTTCGGATAAGAAATTTGCTGTCCTTCTAATTGTTTACCCTTACAGGTAAGATGTTATTTTTTTTCTGTTTTTAAGATTTTTTTTCCCCTCAGTCTTGTTTTCTGAAGTTTAAGTATGATATTCCTTGGTGTGCAGTTCTTTGGGCTTACCATGTTTGAGATTTGCTTAGCTTCTTGAATCTGTAGGTTTATGTCTCTTGCTAAGTTTGGGGAGTTTTCAGCCATTATTTCTTGGAAGTAATTTTCTAGCTCTGCCCTCTTTTTCCTCTCCATCTGGGGCTCTAAAGACACAAATGTTAGATCTTGTGTTATGGTCTGACAGATGCCTGAGGCTCTGTTCATTTTTTTCCTGTTTATTTTCTCTTTTTTTTGTTCAGATTGGGTAATTTCTATTATTCTATCTTCTAGCTCACTGATTCTTTCCTTTGTCCCTTCCCTTCCTTTCTTGAGCCCATCCATTGAGTTTTTAAATTGCAATTATTGTACTTTTCAGTTTTAAACTTTCCATATGGCTCTGTATATCTTCTATTTCTATGCTGACATTTTCTATTTTTCATTTATTTTAAGTACATTTATAATTACTCCTGTAATTGTTTTTATCATGGTTGGTTTTAAATGATCTTTGTCAGGGAATTCTAACAACTGCGTCATCTCTGTGTTTGCATCTAGTGATTGTCTTTTTTTATTCAGTTTGAGATCTTCCTGGTTCTTAGTATGATGAATGATTTTTAGATGAATCCAGGGAATTTTTGTATTATGTTTTTTATTATGTTCCAAGATCTTATTTAAACCCTCTGTTTTGTCTACGGCCATGCCACCCTGAACACACCCAATCTCTTCTGATCTCAGAAGCTAAGCAGGGTGGGCCTGGTCAGTGCTTGGATGGGAGACCATTTAGGAAAACCAGGTGCTGTAGGCATTAATAATAATAATAATAATAATAATAATAATAATAATAATAATAAAATAAGCCCACTGTTTTGACATTGCTGGAGAAGGATAAGGGCCTTCCTCATTATTATCAGGTAGAAGTGGAAGTCCAGGTTCTCCATTTGGCCTTGATCAACACCTGGGGCAGGGGAAGAAGGTGGCTCCTTTTTACTGCTGAACAGGTGTGGGAGTGCCAACTGTCCAAATGGTTTCTGCTGATGACACAGTAGGGGTAGCTTTCTCTGACACCAACTCAGTGGGAATGGGTATGGTGCCTTTTTCTACCTGGTAGGTATAAAGGCTAGACTCCCCATGTGGTCTCTACTGACACTGCAGGGGTCAGGGGTTGCGAAACCACCTTGATGGGGGTATTGAGGTTCTTCATTACAGATTCTTGAGGGTGGAAGTCTAGGCTCTCTACCTGACCTTTGCGGTGTGGGTGGGGTAGAACCACAGTTTTTTTCTCTGGTATTTGGCTAAAGTGGTGTTGTCTAAAAGCTTTCTCTCTTTCTAGACTGCCCCTTTCCTGGTTCTTTGACTAGAGAAAGTAGGGTTTTGTTGAGTCTTTCTTTTGTCTGTGCCCATTGGTGTCTCTCTCAATTGCCTGCTTCTTCAGTTCTATGTCTGGGATATATGAAGGGAAAAAGAAGACCCAGGGCGTTCACCATGTGCCATGAGAAGTCCAAAGGCAGCCAGCAGGATGGTGACGACGATGAGGGTGCCACACATCCTTGAGTCCAGAGGTCCCTTGGCTGGCCTGCCTTCTTTCCACCTTTCAAATTCTCTTGTTTGTTTTATCTATAAAGCCCAGGGATTTTTGTTGTACCTGGCAGAAAAAATAGGAAAATATATGTCTACTCCATTTTCTTGGAGGTGAAAGTCCCCCACCTGCTCTCTTTCACTTGGCTCTCTATATGCATTTTTGTTCCCATTTGGTCCCTGTAACCACTTGAGTTTGAAACCCCTGGCTTAACCTTTGTAGTTCAATGTTTTGGTTCTGGTTCCCCTACTGATAACCAATATGAGACATAGGAAAAAAAAAAAAAGAAAGAAACCCAAAGGAACCTCAGTTGAGATTGGCTGGGGCTGGGGGTACTGCAGGAGGGAGGGGAATGTGAGACCTCCGTGGAGTCTTGTGTCCTCACCTCACTAAGCCTTCCTTCCAGGGAGTGGAAGGTAACAGACTCTGCTGACTTCTAAGTTTATTTAAACCTTGGAGACCTTATCATATCTTCATCCAAACAGCACAAAGTTAAACAAAGCAGCTTTTGAGGTCCAAGGAAATAGAAGTTGATTTAAGATAGGGCTCTATCAGAGGTTACTCAACGCTTAGTGACTCCTGCCTTATTGCTGACAGAGGCCACGTTCCCCTGTCAGGGCAGTCCTGTGGCACTATGTGCTTTGACTCGGAGCTCCAACCCAAAGGAGAGTCTTGCTGCTGGAGGAGCTCAGATAGTTTGGTGAACTGATAAACAGCCCCGCGGGTGCCTTCTTCCCCAGCCAGCCTAGTGCCTGCTTGATGGACTCATGACCACAGCAGCCACTATGGCAGGAAAGGAGGCCATGCAAAGCTTTTATTCACCAAGGCTGACCCAAGTGCCCACTTGGGTCAGAAAAATAGCAGCAATCCTGAATCTGATATGACATCTCTCTTCCTTAATGACCAGCCAGGCTACTGTGACCATACCACTCCAGACTCCTTCTGTTGTGAGATCATCAGCAACTTGTCCATATCTCGATTGATGCTTATTTGGGATTTGAATTTACTTTACTTATGAATCATGCTTCTGCCAGTACCACCATTCATGAACTTACTAATGCTTCATATGCTGTTCTGGTGAATCTTGCAATATTGCTTTTGATCTAGAAGCTGCCTTACAGAAAGAGAAGTATGGGGTGATGTCCTAGGAGTTCTGCTCTTATCATGATCCCCATCATTTAAAAACTTTTGGCCTTGTAGGATGGTGAAATGGCCTTTCGAAGATAGCCCCGGCTTCACCTGGGAGAAAATAGTGTGGGAAATAGGATTGTCATTTTGCAGATGCTCTTATACCTGTTTCTCCTGTAGGCAGAACACATGTGCATTCACAGACTTCCTCCTTCCTGCTGCTAAAGAGAATTCAATATTTGTACTGGATTTCCCTCCAACCCCATCTCATTGATCAGAAGGTGGAAGAATTGCTTGCTAGGGGAAAGGCTATGCAGCTTACATAATAAAGTGTTGAGATGGACAGGGGAAGAACAGAGCTCTTTAGACTTTGGGTGGAAGAGAAATTTGGGGGGCAGTTTCTAGATCTGCTTAGCGCCAGTTGCGGGGTGTGAAGTGAGACTAGAGGAGAGGAGAAGAGGTTCTCATTTGTGTGGCAGTAGACCATATATTTTGATATCTTTGACATCTTTCTAAAGACAAGGAAGGAGTGGGGATTCCTATGCACTTCTAGGTCATATTTAGTGAATGTGACACCAAGCCTGGGCTGATGTCTCCAGGATCTCAGTGTTATTTGTGGATCCAGGAACTGATAAATGTTCACAGAAGACAACCACCACCCTGGTAAGGACCACCAATGGCTGGGAGGTGCAATCGTCTGTGTGGGAAAAGAGCACTGGCCCAGCTGAGGGACTGCCAGCAATGAACCGTGCAGTGAAGGAAGGAAGGCACAAGCGGGGACCAGCTGTAAAAACCAAGATGGCAGTCCACCATCTTGGTTGCTTCTAGACTGTAAAATATCCCTCTTCCATTTGAACATATTTTAAAAATTATAAGATATTTCAAACACACAGGAAAGCACAAAGAATAATATAAGAAACACCCATGTGCCTCTACCACTTGGATTTAGCAAGTCTTATTCTGCCGAAGACCCTTTGTACTCCTTCCTTTTCCTACCACTCTCTTCCTCCAGATAACACTATCCTAAAGTTGATGTGTCATCTTCCTGTTCATTTTTATGGTTTTGCTGCTTATGTATACATCCATTCTCAATACATAGAATTACTTGTGCATTAAATATTTTTACACAGACAGTCTTATATTGTATATATCATTCTGCAATTTGCTTTTTTTTATTGACTTTATATTGTCAAAATTTACTCATTTTTATACAAGAAACTCTAGATCATTCATTGTAACTGCTGTGTAGTATTTCCTTAAGCAAGTAGGATGTAGTTCCATTCTCTTGATGAGCATTTAGATTATTTCCAATGGTTAAAATGTGTCCTTGTGAATGCCTGTAGGTACATAGGCCTGAGAGTTTCTCTAGAAGTAGAATTGCTGGATCATAGGGTATACATATCTTCCGCCTTACCAGATATTGCCAAATGACTCCAAAATTGTCCTACTGATTGACATCCCCCTCTAGCACATTGGAGAGTTCCTGTTGCTACACATCTCTGCCAACACTTGGTAGCACCAGACTTTTTATTGTTTTTGTCATTCTGTGGGTGTCAAGTGGCATCTCATTATTGTTTTAATTTGGATTTCTCTGATTATTAATGATATTGAACATCTTTCCATCTGTTTATTATTTATTCAATGTTCTCTTCATGAGCTATTTCTTGATGGCATTTGCCTAGTTTTGTATTGAGATGTTTGTCCTTTTCTTATTGATTTATAGAATTCATTTATATGTTCTGAATACCAATCATTTGCTGATTATATGGGTTGCAAATATCTTCTGCCAGACTATGGCTTATCTTTTACCATTTTTATGATATCTTTTGCTATACAGTTTCTTTTTTTGAAGCATAAAATACATTCAGTGAGGTCCTTAAAATGCGCAAATCTCAGTATACATGACATTATTATTAAATTGTACACTTGAAACCTATAATTTTATTAACCAATGTTGCCCCAATAAATTGAATCAAATAAAAAAATGCACAAATCTTAACGATACAATATGATGAAATTTTTACATTTGTACCCTCCATGTGACCCAAATCTAGATTTAGAGCATTTTCATAACCCCAGAAGGTTTCCTGTTGTCCCTTCCCCATTTCTCTCACCAGAGGTGGCCACTATCTAATGCCTGTCTCCATTGATTACTTTTGCTTGTTTTTGACATTTATGCAAATGGAGTCACAGTGTGTATTTATCTATATCTGGCTTCTTAAACTCAATATCATGTGTATGAGGTCCATTTATGTTGTGTGTGTCAATAGTTTATTCTTTTTTCATTGCTGCATAGTATTCCATTGTGTGACTAAGTCATAATTCCTATTCATTCTTCTCTTGACAGACATTTGGATTGTTTCCAGTTGTTTTGCTATTACAAATAAGATATGATACACATCCTCGTGCTCCAGGTACACATGCCCGAGAGTTTCTCTAGAAGTGGGAATGCTGGGTCATAGGGTATACACAGTACCCACCTTACCAGGTATTGCCAAAGATTTTCTAAAATTATTGTACCAACTCACACTCCTTCCAGCATGTCAGAGAATTTCTGTTACTATACATCTCTGCCAACACTTGGTAGGGTCAGACTTTTTACTTTTGTTCTTTTGTGGATGTGAAATGGCAACTCATTGTTGTAATTTGCATTTCTCTGATCACTAGTGAAGCTGAACACCTTTCATATATTTATTGGTCATTCTAGTTTCTTCTTCTACAGGAGCCAATTCATAGCTTTTGTCTATCTTTCTATTAGGTTGTCTTCTTCATACAAATTTATAGAAATTCTTTATATAGTCTGATTACTAACCATTTGTTGGCTATATGGGTTGCATATAGTTTACTTTTAAACTTTTTAATTGTTTTTATCAACCCATTTTTGAACGTATCCAAATTTATCAATTATTTTCTCTTTTTCATATATCTTTTATATCTTGTTTAAGAAATGTCTCCCTAGCCCCAAGAAATAGGGATATTCTCCTCTATTTTCTTTGAAAAGTTTTATAGTTCTTTTCATCTAGATGTTTAATTTATTTCTAGTATATATATATTAGACCTTATGTATATTTCATATATATGTAAATACGCTATGCTGGTCCCCAAGCTGTACCTGTTTGTGCCTTTTCCAGAATTTGGTGATTAATTAACTCTTATTTTGTTCAATGAGAAACCATAATATGCATTCTACCTGCCCCTCCAATTCCCATACCTTTTTTTTTTTTTTTACTTAAGTTAAACATTGTCAGTTTTTGTTGCTTTCAGTAAAAACAATCACATCTAGTACACATGCTCTATTCAACACGGAGGCCATGATCTGATTGGAGAGACCTGGCCTTGCCTTTGGGTAGACCTTTCTGAGGGGACAGAGGCCCTGCCTTGGGAAGCCTTAGTCTGGGGCAGAAAAGAGTGAAAGAATCACATATAGCAAAAGCTGCCAAACAAATCAGCAGATGCCATATCCTGGGAGCTCTGGCCCTGTACACTGGTGCTGCATGACACTGACAGAAATGGCCAATGTGATAGGGTGCTGTTAGTTCCAGGGATTGCTTTGAGCTTTTATTTGCTGCCAGCTTTTATTAAACAGACATCTGTGCTAGGACATCAAGCTTTATGTGTATGTTGAGATCCAGTCTATAGTAGGTAAAATGTTGGGAGCAGGAGGCAGTGAAGGCAAGGCAGGAGCACCTTAGGTTCTTGTGGTGATAAAGTGCTTGACCCTAGGTTAAAACCCAATCTGTGCTTTCCTTCCTCACAGTGAGGCCACTGGGGTATGCCCCACTCCAATTTGGCAACCCCTCTACCTCTGCTGTTTGGTCTTCTTCCCTCTCTTTCCCTAAGGAGCCTCTTAAACTGACCAACTAAGAAGCAAAGCTGGTTCGGAGCCAGCTGGGGCGGGGTGGGGTGGGTGGCCCACACCTGAGTCTTACTGTGCCTGTGAACAGGTCTTTGTGTTCACTGGAATTCTCTTTGTGGTGGGCTTCTTGGGGGACTGTCCTCTGTGATCTGAAATGGAGGGGACTGTGTGCAAGTGCCTGCAAGTGTCTGTGGGTAGTAGGTGTTTATTTCTGGGTGTGGAGGTGCTTGTGTTTGCATTTAGCATATGGATGTGTGTCTGTGTGGGTTTGTGCTTGTGTGAGAGGGTGTGTGTTTCTCATCGAGGGCGTCCACAGTTCCAGGTGTGGTCTGTTCCTCCCTGTGGGTGATGGTGGGAGGTGTGAGGTGAGAGTGGCCAGGGCAGGGTGGAGCTGTTTTCTCTTTGACTGGCCTGGTTGGCTGCTTTGGGGTAATTCCCAGGCTCTGAGGTGTCATGGAGCCTGGAAGAGAGGAATGAATCATCCTCCCTCCCTACCAGCTTACAGAAACTTCTTTCCTGTCCCCAGGGCAGGGTTTCACCAGAAGTCATAAAGAAGCCCGGCCCAAGCTCCTTTCATTTTCAGCCAGGAGGCTGAAACTGAGCCTTGGGGGCTACCTCAAAGCTGGGCCAAGGTGCTGCCTGAAACCACCTCCTCCACCCCCAGGGCTTTCCCTGGTTTAGACTGGTCTGAGTCCTGAGCCCTCTGCCCTGGCTGAGCACCTCCCTCTCTGAGAGTCTCTCCTCCCCCAGAGTCCCCCTTCACTGAGTTCCCTTCCACTCTCTGTGCTTTGTCTCTTCACTAAGCTCTCTTTATCTGGGGTAGGAAGAGGGCGTGGGTGGGATCAGAAGCAGGGGCTTGGTGAGAGGGCTGGTTCTGAGAGTGGAAGGGGCTCAGGGCGGAGTCTGGGAAATAGGCAGCTTGTTTTTGGCCTGTCTGGCTGGCTCTCCATTCCATTATGAACGCGTAGGCCAGGGTTTCACCATCTTCCCAGGCCCAGGTGGACCTGGCTGTGACTGAGGGGGATACTGGAGTTGGGGAAGAGTAGGAGGCTGCAACTCTGGAATTGCCACTGTCCCAGGAGCTCCTGGACAGCTCCTGCCTGGCCTCCATTCCTTCTTTCCTCACACCCTCACCTGCCAGTCCTTCCCGTGCCCCTCTTGGAGGGCCTAGGAGAAGTCCTTTCACTTGTTCTCAGGCATTCAGCCCTCAGGTCCCAGTCCTTGGTCTAGATGCCCCTACCCCACTCCTCCCAACAGACCCAAGACTGGGTGCCAGGGCTTTCCTCCAAGCGAATTGGCGGGGGAGCATTTTCCATCCTGCTCCTGGGCCACCCTATTGCACATGGGCTACCTTGCACAGTCCTGCCTTGGATAGCCACCTCCTAGGCCTCTGCCTCTGCCTCAGGGCCTCAGTCACACTTGCTGAGCCCTTCGCAGGCCCCCAAGGGACCCCACCACAAGCCTGCCCCGCTGCACGCTTGCTGGGGAGAGTGGAGCTCTACCATGCACATGACACTGGTCAGCTTTTATTTTTCATCATGATGAAACATCTGTGAACCCCATCTATGGGTCACAATTTATACTGAACCTCCATTCCTTCACTGAACTCCAGGTGACGGTACTTTTGGTTGCCCCATCGCATTTCTGTTAGAACTCCTCACTCCTCCACCTGCCACCACAGCACAAGAGCGATTTTCAAAATTCCGGTGAGCGAGCGGGTTACACCTCGAGGGCTGCAGTTCCCAGCAGCAAACACAAGGGGGCGACTCCAGCAAGAGTCGCCGTGGGCCAGGAGTCGGGAGGGGTAGATGGACACCCAGCATCTGTCGGCTGTGGTGCGGCGCCACTGCCAGAGGCTCTGTCTCCTTGCTGTGCATCCTAGCTCATTATGGACAAGGAGTTATGGTTGGGGTGGGAGTGGGGGAATCCTGAATTTCCACTACCCTGATGCGTCCCGGCATCCTTCACGGCAACCCCACACTGTCTCAGGCAGGCGTGACCTGCTCTTGAGTGTCCACAGCAGCCCCTAAGCACAGGGCCGGCAGGGTTCTGAATTTATCCCCAGCTCCAGCGAGTTTGGGGCTCAGTAACGTCTTGGAAACAAACTTGAGGAGACCTGAGGCTTATTATGGTGGTTACACACACTGGCTTTGGTTTCGGGCAGTTTTAGATTCAAATCCTGCCTCCACAAGCTCTGTGACCCTGGGGAAATCACCTAAATGCTCCAAGCTTCAGTTTCTTCATTGGTAGAATGGGCTGATATTATCGATCACGGTATCCTGAGGGTGAACAGAGGCTGTGTCCGGTCTGCTTGGCACCTGATAGACATTTGGGAAATGCTAATTATTATTATTTTTAAAGCAGCTTTATCAAGATATAATTCACATGCTATGTGATTCACCCATTTAAAATGTGTAATTCAATGGTCTTTAGTGCATTCACAGAGTTATGCAACCATCCCCACAGTTTTAGAACATTTTCATGTTTCCCTCCATCCCTAAACCACTAATCTACTTTCTGTCTCTATGAATTTGCCTATTCTAGACATTGCATGTAAACAGTATCATACAATATGTGGCCTTTTATGTCTGGCTTTGTCTGTTTAGCACAATGTTTCCAAGATTTATCCATATTGTAACCTGTAACCGTGCTTCATTTCTTTTATGGCTGAAAAATAATTCTAGTGTATGGACATAGCACATTTTGTTGATTCATTCATCCACTGATTGCCACTTGGGTTGCTTCCATGTTTTGGCTATTCTAATAGTGCTGCTATGAACATTCAGGTAGTTACTATTATTAATGTTACTGTCCTTATCCTCTAAGATAACAAGGCCTGAGCTCCCTGGCCTGGCCAGAGCACAGAGAGGGTACAGAGCTTAGTGGTTTCTTTGGTACCAGACTCAACTTAAAGGGAGGCCTGGGGTGGCAGAGTTAGGTGGGACAGGGGAGCCACTTCCACACCCACAGGGAAGCTTAGGGTACACGGTGCTGGGTCAGGAGCTGGGGAGAGACCAGGGCATCAGTGATCATGGGTTTGGGGATATAGGAGCCAGGAGAGCCCTTCTATGTGTGTTTGTGGGGAGGGGGCGACCAGTACTGATGTGATCCAGCTGGATCTGGGGCCCTGGCAGGGACTGGCTGGCTTGCAGGGTGGTGGAATGGACTAAACGAGGAAGCCAGGCCTGAGGAACTCCCTCCCTGCCCCACTGACCGCTTGTGGCAGCTGCTGTCCCCACACAGGCTGAGCTGTACCTCAGCGTCTCACTCTGACCTGCCAGGCCATGATAATTCAGGCCTCACCCACCCTCCACCTCTCACCTCACCCACCCTCCCCTCTCTCTGCCCTTCCAGGCCTCCGGTCCCGCACCACCTCTCCCATGCCTCACCCCCCTTACTCATGTCATTTCTCCACCTAGAAGGTGGGTTCCCCCTACCCACTCATCTGACTGGTCCCTTCTTAATTTTTCTCTCAACTTTTTTTTTTTTTTTTAAATTTAAAACCTACAGAAAAAAGTTACCAGAATAGTGCAATGAACATTTATATACCTTTCACCCAGGTTCACCAATGGTTAACATTTTGCTACATTTGTATACTTTCTCTCCCCTCCCTATACACTTTTTTCTGAACCATTTGAGAGTTACATGAATATACCATTACAGTTGACTGCATGACTTCAGCACGCATCTCTTAAGAACAGGACATTCCTCAAAAGAAGTTCTGGAACATGAGCAGGGCTGAATACTGTGTCCTGCCTGCTGGCAACCTCAAGGCCCCTTCACTGCGTAAGCATGAACCAGGAAGGCTCCCTGGGAGAGGGGAGGGTTAGGCTCAGTTAGCTTTCTTTCTCTTTTCTTTCCTTCCTTGTAAAAATACACTTTATTTTTTTAGAACAGTTTTAGATTTACAGAAAAATTGAGAAGATAGTACAGAGAGTTCTCATATTGATGTAGGAAAGAGGCATGAGAACTAAATGTTAAATCAAGTTGTTTTCAGAGCCTGCAATGTGCTGCCAGATACCTATAGAACAAAGGAAGGTTCCCGCTGAGGTTACTATCAAACCATTTACCTATACTATGAAGGGAAAACAGAGTCTTTAAGTCATACCCTACACAAAATAAACCTAACCATCCATTTCCTACGGACAGACCATAGGAAACCTACAGAACAAAGGCTAGGATTGCTAATATGCCTTTCACGCTACATTTCTATGCCTTGCATGCTGCATACCCATACCATCAAAGGAAAAAAAGTAAACAAAGTCTTTAAACTTGATTCATAGAAACCAAGAATGATATGTAAATTGAATTCCCCCAACACTCAAGGTTCCTCTCAGTCCTTCTCAGCTTTTCTCAGCTCTCATTCTGTCTCTGAGAGGAGACCATGCTCTGTCTATGGGGCGTTATTCCTTCTCTAATAGACTTTCTTTTTGACTCTAACTCTGGTGTATGCTTGAATTCTTTCCTGAGCACAGTCAAGGACCTCTCAGTGCAGGACTTGAATCCCCACTCGAGGGGATTCTTTCTGTCCTGCATCAACATAACCCTCACACCCAATTTTCCTATTGGTAACATATTAGTATGGCACATTTACTTCAATTAATGAGCCAATACTGATATATTATTAACTAAAGCCCATACTTTGTATTAATTTCCAGGTTTTACCTAATGGCCTTTTTCTGTTCCAGAACCCCATCCAAAATATCATGGTACATTTAATCATTAAGTCTCCTTAGGCTCCTCTTGGCTGTGACAGTCCCTCAGACTTTCCTTGTCTTTAATGACCTTGATGATTTGGAAGTCTTGGTAGCATATACTGTAGGATGCCCCTCTTGGAGTTTATCTGATGTTCTTCTTATGATTAGACTGAGTTTGAGTTTTGGGGAGGGAAACAGAGGTAAAGTGCCATTTTCTTCACATTATATCAAAGGTACATGCTGTCAACATGATTCATGACTGTTGAAGTTGACCTTGATCACCTGGCCGAAATTGTCAGTTTTCTCCAATGTAAAGTTACTCTTCTTTCCTCCTTTCCATACTGTCCTCTTTGAAGGGAAGTCACTATGCAGCCCACACTTAAGGAAGGAGGGGTTATGGTACTCCTCCATGAGGGAGGAGTATCTACATGCATTTTTTTGGAACTTTTCTGCATGGGAGATTTGCCTCTTCTCCACTTATTTATTTATTCGATCATTTATATCAATATCTGGTTTCTTTTATTTTGTTCAGTAATAATAATAATTCAGTAGCTTGTCACTGATACATATTCTGACACACACAGCTGTTCACTGGAACAGAGAAGAAGAAATTGCAGTCCCTGACCTTGAGGAACTCCCAGCCCAGCTGGAGGCCGGGGAGGCCTGAGGCCTCTTCCTTATACACACACAGTGTGGCAAATACTCTGATGGGGGCTACCACACTCATTTGGGGGAGCCTAGAGGCATTCCCTGAACAGCTTTGGAGCTGGGGTCTGAAGAATTAGATGGAATTTGCCACGTGGCGAAGTTATGAATGGGCACCTAAGGCAGAGGCCTCTGTGTGCAAAGGCCTCAGTGTGTGCAAAGGCTAGTGGGCCTGAGATGGACACTGTGTGCTCAAAGCTTGGTGAGGCACAAGTGGCTGGTGGGCCATGGTGGCCAGGCAGGATATCAGGATGTCAGGATATGAAGTAGGAAGGGAAGGCTGGGCCAGACTATGGCAAGCTTGAGTATTGAAGCCTGGGGTCAGACTTCATCTTGTTCACTCAGGGAGCACCGGGAAGACTTCTGTGGGTGATTGGGGAGGGTGAGTGTGTGTTGAAAGGTCACTGCGGCCTCTGTGTGGAGAGTGAGGCTGGCAGGAGGCTGAGGAAATGATGGTTGATGTGGGGGCAGTTATTGCCATATCAGTTTGTGTTCGTTCTTTCCCCTTCCCCATTTCCAGCAACGATTGGCCAGGCTTTGGACAGGGGCGGGGTGGAAACAAAGGCAGGGCTGAGGCAGAAGCTCTCCCTGAGCTTGACCCAGAGCCTAGGTTTAGTGTTTCTGGAGTGGGGACAGAGAGGTAGGATGGGGGAGAATTTCCTTCATTAGCAGACAATGACTTGGGGGCTGTGAGTCACTCTAGAATATGCCATGTGGCGAAAGCTCCCACTAATGGCCAGGCACTATTTACAGGAAGAAAAGGTAAGACCTTTTAGTTGATGGCTTTATGGCTCCTGGCCAATGAATTCTGATTGGCCACTAAGCCCTAGGCCCTGAAGGGGTCATATTGATTGGAGTCTGGAGCTTCCCATGGCAGCCAGGGCTTGGCAATTGCTGAGCAAGGAGGACTTCCTGATGTCCTGGGACCTGGAATATCCCTCATCAGAGAAGGAGCTTCAGGAAAGACTGAGGTTGAGAGTCCTGCTAGCCTGCTGAGATGGCAAAGAATTAGAATGGAGTTGATTATAATGAAGATAACAAACTGGAGTTGATTATAATAAAAATAATAAAACATAGGTGCCCATCTTGTGGATGACTGGATAAAGAAGATGTTAGTACATATATACAATGAAATACTACTCAGCAATAAAAAAGAATGAAATCTTGCCATTTGCAGCAATATGGACAGATCTAGAGGGTATTTATTACATGAAATAAGTCAGACAGAGAAAGACAAATACCATATGATTTTGGTTATATGTGAAATCTAAAAACCAAAAGAAATAGAAATAGAGATATAGAGAGCAAACTGATGGTTGCCAGAGGGGAGATGGGTGGGGGTGAGGTAGAATAGGTAAAGGGGAATAAGAGGTATAAACTTCCAGTTATAAAATAAATAAGTCACAGAGATGTAGTGTACAGTACAGGGACAATTTCGATAATATCATAATAACTATGTATGGTGACAGGTAGTTATTAGACTTATTGTGGTGATCACATTGTAAGGTATACAAATGTCAAATCACTATATTATACACCTGAAACTAATATAATATTGTATGTAAACTATACTTTGATTAAAATAAAAAAAACGCAGGACCCTTTTTGCACACTCAGGTGTATGGTGGGAGTTTTATAGGGCTTGTGAGTGGGGAGGCCTGGCCTGGGTGAACTGTGAGGGTGCACAGCTATGAAGTAATGCTGAGGGGTAGTCAGTGTCAGCTGGTCAGTCCCCTGGGCATCTGCAGCTTCCCCAGCCCAGTTGGAGAGAAGCAGGGATTGTGCGGAGGGAGAGAGAGAATGAGGGCATGGTTGAGTGCTGGGGATGAGTACTCAGGGATATGTCAAAAGTTCGAACATGAAGGTTAAGTCCTGTTATAAAAAGAACATTAAAAATAAAAAAGTTCAAACCTAACCACAAGCATGGCTGCTCCTGGCTTGGCCCCACCTCCTGCTCCCTAGCCAGTGGGGCGGGTGTGCCCTTCCTTGGGGTTAGTCTGATCTGGAGCTGGGTGCCAGCAGGAAAGGAGGGCTGCTGGCTAGGCTGGGTCATTGGGTGCATCTGGCAGTAAGGCAAAAACCTGACTTTTGGGCCCTGAGAAGGCAAGGGGTCAGGGTCTGTGTGTGTCAGGAATGAGCAGGTGGCATGGAGCAGGTGATTGTCTGGAGGAGGCCCAGAAGGCCAGGCCTGGGGGCCTCTGCACTAGGAAGGAGGAGTAGTATAACCTCTGAGTCACCTGGGGCTGGGGCACTGATGATCCCTAGACTTCTGGGTTTTGTCCCTGGCCTGTCACCGCTGACTCACTGGCTACCTGGTCGGCCTGCTGGTTTCTCTTGCCCTCTCAGTGTGTTATGGAAGCAGAGATGGTTTCCTTGTAAGCTGTCGTCATCAGGTGTGTGCCCTGCCCAGGCTTCTTCACAGAAAAAGGTGCTGGGTTCCAGGATCCTCTGAGGTCATCTCCTGTGAGGTGGAGAGGAAGCAGTTTGGGAAGCACCCCCGTTTCCCTGGTTCTACCCACTAGAGAAAAGGCTTGTTCTGACTCTGGGGCCAGTGGCTGCTCTTGGGCTCTGGGATGGTCCTGGGTCAAGCTGTCCCCTCAGCGAAGCCCCACCTCTTCTGCCCTGAGGCTCCATCTTCTATCCAAAAGCAAGGCAGCCCTCCTGTCTCTTCCCCTCCAAACAACCTGCCACACTGGTCCAGGTACACCCCCACAAGTCTCAGCTGGCCAGGCCTGTTCTTGTTCAAAGCCTGTCCATGGCTCCCCCGTGCCCCCAAGCTCCTAGCCTGGGCACTCGAGACATTTCCTTGATGTGTCCAACTTGCTTTCCAGTTCTGCTCCATCACATGCCCTGCTCCAGACTCTGCAAGTTCCCCCCACCCCCCACCCCAAGGCCCCTGTCTCTTCCCCTTGCCACTCCCCTTTTGGGAGAACTCTCTCTTCATAAACTTTTAAGCTTTTACTTACCCTTCAGGTCTCCTTCCCACATGCCACCTCCTCCAGGGAGCCTGCTCTGGGCCTCAGGTGAAGCTGACCATTTTCTCTTCAGAGTTCACGCAGAGCTGGCTTTTTGGGTGCCGGGAGTTGTCTGTTTAGATGGGGTGGGGTGTGCTTGAAGACAGGCACTGGCCAGATTCCCTGCTGAGCTTCATGCTCAGCTCTGGCCCAGTGTAGGTACTCAGTATATCTTTCATGAAAGGATAAATAAAAGAACAATTGAAGAGTAATAAATGAGAGGATGGGTGTAGAGGATAAGCCCCAGAGTCAGACAAGGTTGGGTTGTGAATCCTGGGCTTGTCTTTATTCTGATGGCCCTGGAATGTCACATTAGCGATCAGAGCCTTAGTGTTTTCATCTGTAAAATGGGAATGATAATACCCTGCATTGTTTTGTAGTAAGATAAAATGAATTCTCTTAATATTAAGGCACCTGGCCAAGGGTCTGTCCCATAGCAGGTGCTTAAAAAATGTTTGCTAACCAACTGACTGAGCGAGATAGGAAGGAGGCTTACCTAACTGGGGAGGGGCGGGGCTGGGCAGGATTGACTACTCCATCAGAGTAGAGGGGCCTCAGGGATCCTCTGGCCTTCAGAGGCTCTCCTTCCTCCGCTTTTGGAAAGTTGAAGACACAGCAGAGAAGAGGGCTGCCCTGAAGTGAGGTAGGGGGAGCAGGAGAAAAGGGTGGGGTGGGTGGGAAGGAGGTCTCATGTCTGGGGTTTGGGATGGATCTCTCTGAGAAGTGGGGAAGTAGCCTGGGAAGGACTAGACAGCCGAGTGGGATGGTGAGGAAGGCCAAGGTCACGCATGAATATGGGGCTTTTGAAACGATCAAACAAGATGGAATTGAATGTGTTAATTTATTGGAAAGTAATTAAAAAACTCGGCCCCATCCTCTCGTTAAGCCTCCTTTCCTTCCCCGGATTCGATTCTATCCCTCTAAGCCCATTCACTGAGCCTCATCCCTTCACTCAGCCCCTCCCTCTGAACCCAACTCCCATCCTCCCATCCTGTCCCCAGACTTGCCCTCTGTGCCTGGACTGTGGGACTCCAGCAGTATGGCCTTGCTTCTCTTCCTTGGAAACTCCCCAGACAAGCCCTCCCCCACTGCCACCTTCTCCCTCAGCCCACGCGGGGCCCAGCCTGGGGGCAGCACCTGCTCAGCCAGTCTGGCCAGCTGGGCAGCCAGGCTTTCTGTGCAATCAGGTCTGTCATTACCCTGTCCCCAGCCAAATGAGAGAATGGCCACTGGTGCTAGCTGTCGGGTTGAGGCCTGGGAGCTAACAGCTCAGCCTGGGGCCAGGCCATCACTTCTGAGCTCAAGGCTTGTGATTTTCTAGGGCTTGTGCTGGGGCTGCTGGACCCCCTGTCAGGGTGGCCAGAAGAATCTCAGGGGGCCGAGTGGGCCAGCTTCCGGGGCTTTTACTTCATGTCGTCACTGAGCCTCCCTGTGCCTAGGCAGTAGGTGTTGTCTCCTGATGAGGAAAGTAATTGAGAGACTTTAATTCTATTGCCCAATGTCACAGAACTGGTAGTGGCAGAGCTGGGACTAGACCCATTGAAGGCTGGGGTCATTTCAGATGAGAGCCACAAAGGGGCCACCGCATCTTCCCATAGATTCTGAAAGTCCCAGTCCAGGGCCCGGCCCTCCCCTGGTGCTGGGTCCACGCTGGGGAAATCCCCATGGCTGCCAGAGCCATGCAGGAGGTAGCCAGTCCACACTGGCCCAGGTCTGGGACCGTCCGCTTGTTTCCTGTTACAATTCCAGGAGATCCTCCTTCTGGAACAATCCAGGGACATGGCTCTGAAGTGAAATGGTGACACAATCTTTATACTTACAGAAGATTATGATATCTTGTTGCAGATTAATTTCTAAAATTTAAAAATTGTATAATGTAATGACATCGTCTCTGGTTAAAAATGAACAGGATCTTAACTTGTCTGTGGGCGAAGAAGTTAGTGAACTCCTGCAAAAATAGTTTTCAGCCAACATCCAGCTAGACTATTTTTTGAGCTGAGAGTGAGGCTGCTTTTTTTTTTTCAGTTTTATAAGGATATTTATTATACCCTTAAATATATTTATAATATTTTATTCTAATTTTGTAAGAATCAACATGTTATATTTAGTGGGGAGGAGTAACTTTAAGTTGGCACCAGCTCCCTTGGGTTTAGTCTTCTCATTCATAGATGATAAGGAGTAAAGGTCCAGGGACCCACATCTGCTCAGCCCACTGAGATTCTTCTGGCTGCCTTGGCAGGGCTCTGGCAGGCCAGGTACGGGCCCTGGGCTCAGCTCAGAACACAGCAGAACAGCTCAGGATTAGATTTGAGAATTTATTTGCTCCTTTCCTAGGGCTGTGCAGGGAGCTGGGTGGAGGGCACTTGTGTGTGTGTGTGTGTGTGTGTGTGTGTGTGTGTGTGTGTGTTGTGATTAAGGACTTGGCTGAGGACAGGAGTCTGAGAAGTCCTAGTTCCCTCCTGGTGTACCTAATATGAGCAGGACCAGAGCCAAGGGGTAGCTGCTTTGTGCCATGAACTCCTCACTCCTCATAGTACTGACTTTTTCAGCTCAAAGCATTTTCACATCCTAGCCTCATTTCATATCTGTCTTAGATAGGGGAGGGACGGTCACATCCTCATTTTACAGAGGGAACAAGCCTCTCCAAGGTCACAGGGCTGGTAAGATGGTTATGAGGTAGGAAGGGATGGGTGCACTGGTCTGGTTGGGGAGAGGGCTGTTCTTCGTAAAACCCAGCATGTATAATATAATTTTATATACATCAGATTATACAGTGTATACTGGGATAAAGAAAAAGAAATAAATGCTAACCCTGCCCTCTCTGCTCCCCCAAAAAGGCGATGAATGGCAGATACATTATAAAGTGTCGCTGTAAAAGGCTGTCTGAGCTGTTGGGAGGGCCAGGCTCAGGGAGCCAGAGTGGGTACAGGAAAAGTGCCTTGGCTTCACTGGTGTTTTTCCTACAGCAGGTGGGTGTGACTCAGCCAGTGGCTTCTGGGATAAATCCAGCATCAACAAATATCTCTCCAGCTCCACTCAAGTGCAGAGCTGCTCACAGGTCTCCCAAGATCCCTCTCCTGCTCCTCCTTCACACCTGAACTCCCTGAAGACTTCCCCAGCTCTGGGCCTGCCCTTTGTCTGGGCCCCTCCTGCACCTGCCCTCCCCCACCTCTGCTATACTTGGCTGGGCTGGGAAGGACAGCTTCTTAGTCACTTCTGTTAGGTCACTGATGGAAAGTTCTAGGGCCTGTGTACTCTCTTTCCCCCCTCTTCTGCTTCTCCAAGTGCCAGTTGGCTGTGTCCCAGGAGAACAAGGACAGGAAGTTGGCAGTGTTGGGGGTTGGGGGCAGAGTGGGGGCAGGGAGCCAGCCACCTAGCTAACTCATTTTTGTATTCAGAAAGCTTGCTGAAAGGCTGGGACATGGGTAAAGGGCACCTGGGTAAGGAGGCTCCAGTGATGGAGTGCCCACCCAGTCCTGGGCAAGCCCTCATCCTCCCTGGGCCTCAGTTTACCCATTTGTGCAAAGGCAGTAAGAGTTCCTGCTCTGATACTGACAGGCTGTGATGAAGTCATTGAAGGAAAGCACTTACTGTCAATCTCAAAGGGTAGTTATCTCTGCTATTCAGCCCACAGGCCTCCCTGTGTGCTGTCTCTCATAGCCTTGTAAGGTAAACCCCAGGGAGGTGTGGTCCAGGCAGAAACCATCCCTGTTTACATTGGTGTGTGTGTCTGCGGCAGGGCAAGGCGTGGAGGAGTACGGGAGGGCACAGGAAACCTGGAGAATGCCTCCTGTGTTATTGGGCCCCTTGAGCATTAATTGAGCACCTACTAGGTGTCAACCCCTGCATGGAGTTCTGAGGTGGAATAAGACATTGTTTCTGTCTTCCAGGATCCCCAGACTAGCAGAGGAGACAGATATGTTTACTGTCAGCCACAATAGAAGACCTCGACTTCTCCAGTATGCTAGAGTGTCCCAGCCAGCTTGTGCTTCATTAGGCAGTCAACACACCTGTCTCAAACACCTCTCATGTGCTGAGGGCTCACAGATGGCTTCAGCCCAAATCACAAATGCTTGATGGTTCTCTTGCAGGAAGATCATGTCTTGGTTGGAATCAGACACACCGCCACCCCATGTTGCTAAGGGCAGTGCTGAAAAATGCTGGAGGCTCAGGAACTTTTTGGAGTCCTGGCCCCTGAGTACCCCCTCTCTCCATGGTGGCAGGAAGAGAGACATTTAGTGGCCATATGGAAGGTGAGGAGCGCCTTTGATCCAGCTAGGATGAGCTCCAGCCACTTTCTCTCACCCCTATAATGCCCCTTTCCTCTAGGTCCCCTTAGCTCCCTGCCCTGAACCAGGTCCTTCTAGATTCTGGAACCCCTGCCCTGCTTTTACTTCCACCCTGTTTCCAGTGGCATCTTTCTAAATGGTGTGTGGACAGCTCTCATCCTCGCATCCAGTGTCCTTGCTCATCCCAGTGCCTCTGAGCACAGCCTCAGGCTTGGGTTCTGTGACAACTGGTACAGAAATTTCTGGCCCTGTCACTCCAGCCCCTCCCCCACTACCACAGTCTCTTGTCAGACTGGATTCCTCTGGTTCCCAGAGAGCTGCATTTCCCCACCTAGAGGTACCTTTGCCCTCAATGTTCTCTCTCCTCGGATATCTTCCTTCACCCAGTCCTGCTACCTTGCACAACGTCAGGAGGACCCATTCATGGAGATTTCTGTCATCAGTGCTCTCTGCAGTATAACCCAAGAATGCAGTCTCTTCTCTGTCAAGCCCCCTATCCAGCACTCCTCCTCCCCCCAGTCTGAGTTCTCTTGCCCCTTTGAAGTCTCATGGGACTTTGCACCCATCCCAGCTTTATTGACTCCCTCTCTGTATGTCTTCACAGAGTAAACACCTGTTTGCTACGCTGATGTCCCCAGGGACTGGCCCTTGGCTTGCTCTTGGTGACCGCCCCCCCCCCCATTCTGGCCAAGCAGGCTCAGTGCTGGCAGGAACAGGGCAGGAACGGGACCCACTGGCTGAAACTCCCGTGATGGAGGACAGGCTTCCTTCTTTGGCCAGAAGGGCATCACCTCCAAGGCCCCCTCCTCTGGCAGGGCTGGAAACTGGTGGTGGTGAGAGATGGGGAAGGCAGGTGAGGGACCCAGGACTCCCAGCTCCCTGCTCCTTGTTCCCCCAAACTGGACCTCATCAGGCTAATGCCAACACTGCTGGTAAGGCAAATGTGTGGATGATGAGAATCTTAATAGTAGTGATTGGGCCAGTGATGAGGGTGCTAAAGACACAACAACAGTAATCAAGGTGGGGCTACTCTTTGACCTTCCTAGGACTTCATCCTGAGACTGTCTTTCTGAGAATCCCCACCTCTGTCCACCCACCCAAGCCTGGAATGAGGGAGCCCTAGGGTGTAGGGACCCTGGTTTTCAGATCCTGAACCTGGCCGGGCCTGGCTGTCCCCCTGCCCTGTGCATGTCCATGTGCCATGCGCTGTGACTCAGTGTCCATCTCCCGACAGATCTCAGCATGGGCCTGGGGGCAGGGGGAGAGGGTAGTTTCCTTTGAGATTGTGACTCAGGGGCCCAGGGCTGGGGCCTTAAAGTGTCTTTGTTGGCTTGGGCTCAGGAATCCAGAGAAACTGGTCAGGGGCAGGCCCCAGGGACTGAAACACCTCCCTCTGCTCCCGCCCCTCTGAAGAGACATATAACCGCCCCAAGCTCTAGCTTGAGAGCAAGTGGTAGCTGTCATCAGGAAGGAACAGGTCTAGTCACACTCACTGGGCTTGTGCTTCTGATCGCTGGGAGAGACACTCGGTGGCTGTTCCAACTGGCTTTGCCTCCGGACTTGCAGTGAAAGGCCTCCCTGTGGACACTGAGTGTCCATCGTCAGCACTCGGATTTCTATAGCCCCCAGGGTCGGATCTCTGCAGACTTCCAGGTTCTATAGACCCCAGCAGTCGCTGAGCCATGGCGTCCATGGGGCTACAGGTGATGGGCATTGCTCTGGCCGTGCTGGGCTGGCTGGGAGCCATACTAAGCTGTGCACTGCCCATGTGGCGGGTGACAGCCTTCATCGGCAGCAACATCGTCACATCCCAGACCATCTGGGAGGGCCTGTGGATGAACTGCGTGGTGCAGAGCACTGGCCAGATGCAGTGCAAGGTGCATGACTCGATGCTGGCGCTGCCACAGGACCTGCAGGCAGCCCGGGCCCTCGTCGTTGTCTGCATCATCTTGGCTGTGCTGGGTGTGCTGCTGTCCGTGGTGGGTGGCAAGTGCACCAACTGCGTGGAGGACGAGAGCGCCAAAGCCAAGACCATGATTGTGGCGGGCGTGGTGTTCCTGCTGGCTGGCTTGCTGGTGATGGTGCCTGTGTCCTGGACGGCCAACACCATAATCCGCGACTTCTACAACCCACTGGTGGCCTCTGGCCAGAAGAGGGAGATGGGCGCCTCGCTCTATGTGGGCTGGGCAGCCGCGGGCCTGATGATGCTTGGTGGCGCCCTGCTCTGCTGCAATTGCCCACCCCGCACTGACAAGCCCTACTCGGCCAAATACTCTGCCGCTCGCTCGGCCCCCGCCAGCAACTACGTGTAAGGTGCCGCCCTTCAACTCTCCCTGTCGGCTTTGTTTTTCCTGGGACTGAGCTCAGCTTGGCCTGTGACCCCAGGACGGCCTTGCCATGGGCTGCTGGGGGCTGGGCAAGCAGGAACTGAGCCAGGCAGTTGGCCGGCAGCCCTTAGCCCTTACTGGCCCTCTCGGACACTTTCCCAAGGCCTCCTCTACACCAGCAAGGATGAACTGAAAGAGACTTCCGAGCCACCCTCCTCTGAATGGCCGGTGGATACAGGCCTATGGCAGCAATAGGGTGTGGCAGTGGAGTGGGAAGCTGGTTCTTGCTGGCCAGGACAGCTCAGCCCTGACTCTGCTTGGGCTCTGCCTCTGAGTGGATGCCCAACCCATACCCCTGTTGGCCACTGTTCCCTTCTTTGATCTTCCCCACCCCCTTTGCCCAGATCCTGTGGAAACCTGCGGCCATGAGAAAGGCTGGGGCCTCTCTCATCCACCTGCCTGTGGAGCACAGAGTTGACACAGAGTTGGCAGACAGGTTTAGAAGGGAGGGTGAAGGTGCTACAAACTGGTTTGGGTAGTTGTGGGGGAGGCGGCCATAGAGGTGGCCTTGGCTACCTGTACCCCTTCCCAGTGCTCTGAGACAGAGACCTCAGCAGAAGTACCCTGGGCCCCTCACAGCCACTTCTGGATCTGCTGTCCCTGTGAAGGTCATTGGTCAGCCTGAGGCAAGCAGGGGGGGACGGTCTTTCTCTGGCCTTCATCCCAGAAAGTCCTGGGGCTTTTTCCTGCAAACTTTGCGGTTTCTGTTTTGTAATTTAAGATCTATTCGTCACAGTAATTACTGTTTTATTTTCTACAATAAATGGGACCTGTGCACAGGAAGACTGTACGTTTCTGATTTCCACTGTGGAGGTGGGCAGGGCAGGGCTAGAGGCCCGGGCAGTGCGTCAGTGAGGGGCAGGACCACTGTGTTGTGGCTGGAACAGGAACACTTTAAAAATTGGTTTCAGGAAATTATGAAAAAATTAGAACTGGCCTAACCTTTGGAAATACCTTGTTCAAGCCTTTCATTTGTTAGAGGCTGAAGCCTGTACACAGGAAACAGTGTGTGTCCAGAACCCTGGTGTAGTGTTGGGGATTCTAGGAGGGAGGACAGATGAGAACACCCAGCCCTGGGGAATGGGCCACCTGCCGTCTCCCCCTCTTTGTCTCAGCTTTGTCTGGGCAGCCAGGTTGGTTTGCTCACCTTTCAGGTCCCACCTCCTGTCTTTTGTTCAGGCTACCCCTGTCCTTGGCCTGGAATGTCCTTTTTCCATTCTCCACCCCTTTGAATCCTGTTTATCCTGAAGGCCCAGCTCCGAACCTCCTCCTCCATGAAGACTTCTTCCCATGGCCCCATCTGGAAGAATTATTGCCACCTCTGTTCATGGGCAGCCTCCAACCCACACCCTGAGCTCTGTGTTTCGAGCCTTTTAGAGATGAGGACACTGATCCCTTTAGAGATGAGGACACCGAGTCCTGGACATGTCGGTATTTGGCCAAGGCCCAGATTTGGGAATGTGAGTCTTCTGATAGGTGAGTTAGAGGTGAGCCCACCCTGGGAGGAGTCATAAAGTCACATCTGTAGCCCTATTATGCCTGGCTCAGGGACAACTCAGAGTGCCCCGGGGCCCTCTCTGTCCTGCTTCTTCTTATTTCTGTCCTCCACGGGGACAACATCACTCTTTCCTGAGGTGAGAGAACTGCAGAGCCAAAGTCCTGTCACCCCTTCTGGGACTCATTTAATAGGCAGAGCTCTCCTGAGGGGCAGGGTTGGCACAGTAGCCCCAAGCCCCATTTTACAGATGAAGTAGAAGGCCTTAGGACAGGCCTGGCTGAGGCCACATGGAGGGTCAGAGGCCAGTCAGGGGCTGAACAGTGAGCCCCACTCCCTCAGCCTGGGCCGCCTCCTGCTTTCGGTATAGGTAGATGATGCCGGAGATGAAGCCATCACTGTCAGAAGTACCAGCTACCACCTCCAGCTTGGAGGTAGCCAGTTCCCACTGGTCCACAGGCCAAGCCACCAGGCGTTCCCACTGCTTGGACTGCTCCAACCTGTCCAGGGTGGCCTCCAGTGCCTTCTTGTATTGAAGGTTGGATAGGTTGGTCCTGGTGGTAAGACATACCAGCCCACCTGGGGAGGGTAGGGAGAGAGAAAGTAGAGTGGGGGAGGGGCAGGAACCAAAGTTTCAGGTTCCAGGCCCACCCCTGCCTGGGAAGGTAATCTTCTTCCCTTCAGGCTCATGTCCTCAAGGACATAAGTTCTCCCAGCTTTGTCCTCAGGCCTGCCTTTTCCCATCTCTAAGCCTTTGGTGCTCACTGTTCCTGCCCCCAGGAATACCTTCTGCTTTCCCAGCTTAAGGGCTTGCTGTGTACTCTTTATGGCCCAAGTATTCTTTATGCTGGGAATTCTTATTTCCCTGGGCAGAGGGGGCTCCCTCCTCACCACGCACCCAGCCCCTCTGCTGGAGAATGTGGCTGTGTCTGTATGTACAGGGAGAAGAAACTGGGCTTTGAACCTTCAACAAGGTCTCAGCTTCCCAGCCTGCAAAGTGGGGTCAATTATTTATCTTGTCTCACAGGAAGGCCAGCGCAGTCAGTAATGCGCTGGCTTGAATGAATGAATGATCTCGTCTCTTTGAGTCTTCTCCAGGCACCTACAGTATGCACCTGAGGTTCAGATACACTTAGGAGAGACTGCTCTCTGGAAGGCTTCCTGGAGAAAGGAGTGAGGAGAAGCAGGACCCTGCTGGTGGAGAAGCTTTGTGAAAGACTCTGAAGTAGGGGACACTGTGACATGTGAGCAAGTAGACTGGGCTCTGGCCAGTTGAGGGGTCTGGTAAGCACAGGCTGGGCTAGGAGGCCTGGTTCTTACTGGTTCGGGGGATTGGAATTTCCTGTCCTGAGCCTAATCACTATCTCTCTGTCTGATCCCCCCAATGTCCCTGCATCTGTCAGCCTCCATGGTTTGAAAGCCTGCCTGTCCAGACCTGCCCAGGCTCAGCCACAGCCCCTGCTGGGCCCAGTGGGAGTGAGGGGGAAAGGGAGAAGACATGATCTTGCTGGGATAGGGGCAACTTTGGGGTTTCGTGATCTTATCCTCTAGCTAGGTCAGTGCCTCATGATCCTCAGGCTCCACCACTCTCCTTTCTGCCTATGACTTCACTTAGGCTGTGACCCTGTGTGCACTGCCCTCACTGCCCATCCCAGCCCTGGGAAATGACTCTCTTCTCTGACATATTGGAGCACTGAGCACTCACAGCCCTCGTGGGCCTACCTCAGGCCAGTCTTTTTCATCTGGTCCCTTCCTGGGATGTGGTGAGCTGGTGGTGATCGAGAGCCCAGCGAGGAGAGTGTGTACTTTCTCCCCAGAGCAGAGGCAGGGACAGGCGAGGCACACAGTAGGAGTTCAATAATCAATCACATTTTACAGATGAGAAATCCAAGACCAGGAAAAAGAAAGAGACTCACCTAATAGCCATCCATGAATTTGTGAGGAAGCTAGAGGATAGGGCAACTGAACTGAGCCCCTATTATGTGCCAAGACTAAGAGACATTAGAGAACTTAGAGACATTATTTCACGCAATTCTCACTGCAATCCTATTCAGAAGGGACTACGTCATTCTGCTTACAGGTGTGGAACAGAGGACAGAGAGAGTGGAATTGCTTCAGGTTGCTTAATGGGTAACAGGTAAGGGGGCCACGTGTCTGCCCTGCCTGTTTGCCTGGGTCAGCAGCTGGTGGCTGGGACGCTAGGCTAGGCTATGTGACCCTGGGCAGGACCCTGCCCCTTGCTTGGCCTCAGGGGTTCTGAGGCTTGTGTCAGTGGGTGTGGAGAAGGGAAGGTGTGTGTGGGGTTGGATGGACTGTTTCTTACCTGACTTGGTAACTCGAAGGAGTTCAGGTATCGCACTGCAGGGCACCTGACCATCACTGAGGGCACCCACCATTAGCACTGCATCAAAGGTCCCTGTGTGGGGTGTGTGGATGTGGTGTGGTAGTTTGTCTCCAGTGTGGCTTCAGACCACCCTGGAGGACAGTGCCCATGGTGGGTCCTGGGGAGGGACCAGGCCAGTCGCTAGCGTCTGTAGCACCCAGATCCCATGGGGGATGTGGCAGGTGTGACTTAGTCCTGGACTGAGGTCAGATCATGGGATGGAGAGCTCACAGAGGCACTGGGGTTCTCAGAAGGGAATGAAGGCTCAGTGTGGGAGGGGACATATGGAGGGATTAGCAAGGGAGACGGAGACTTGGCAAGACAAAGGGGCTCTGTCAAGGTGCACTTGGTTAGAGGGTGGGCCTTGGGGTGTCGGGGTGGGAGGGAAAGTACCTTCGGGGCTGGGCAGAGGTTCCTGGCCCAGGGTGCAGAGGCTGAGGCGCTGGTAGAGGCCGCGGGCCTGGGCCTGTTCCAGCATCCCTGGGCTCCCATCCACCCCATGCAGCTGGAAGAAGCCCCGAGCCTGCAGCTGGGATGGAGGACACAGTCTCAATTCACACCTGTCACCTCCCAGCTGGATCCCTGCACCTCAGGGAGGGCAGTGGACCCTGCAGTGGATATACCCCAAGTATTTGGAACTAGTGAGTCTGAGGGGGAGAGCCAGATTTCTAGGGCCAGGAGTGGCAGGAAATTTGAGCAAGTGAGAGACTTAAGAGAGGACAGGGGATCTGGAGAGGCCTCACCTCGGCAGCTACCAGGCCAGTGCCACAGGCCGCGTCCAGGATCAAGGTGGTGTGGGGTGGGCCTGAAAGGGCTTGTGTAAGGCAGTCCACTGCAAGGCGAGGGGCACGGTACTGCAGGACGGCCACATCCTAGGGACAGAGTGCTAAGCCAACCACTACCCAGAGCCCCAGTGTTTGGGGGACCTCCATGTGGGTGGCTTAGGAGTCAGTCAGGCCAAACTATGTGTGTATGTGTGGGAGCTGGCAGTCTGGGACCTGCTGAGACTACAGTGAAAGGAGACCCAGACATGAAGTACTGTCTTCTGCCAAGCGGCCAAGGACTGGAGAATCAGCCACCAGCCAGCTGCTAGGATATGCTCTGCTGGCCAAGGCAGGGCTCTCTGCTTAGTCCATAGTAATCCCTCAGTGGCACTTCCTCCAGGCAGCCCTTCTGTGTGGACTGCAGTCCCAGAGTGGGGAGGTCTTGGCGCCTGATCTCTAGGGGCTTCCACTGTGGAGAGATGAGGCTGGTCAGAGGGCAGGGCTGCTGTGGGTAGGCAGAAGAGGAGCTAGTCTAAGAGGAGTCAGAACTGCAAGGTTGTGCCCAGGCTTCACTTCATTCTCAGAAGCTGCCCTAGGATACAAGGCTATCTATTTCCATGGTACAGATAGGAAAATTGAGGCTGGGCAAGCAAGGAAGGCAGAGGCGAGGACTCTACCCGATTTACCTTGTCATAGTCGGGAGCCCAGCAGTCATAGAAGTGCAGCTTGTGGGCCAGGTCGGTGATGCCATGTGAGGCTCCGACCCTCACCCGCACCTCGGACAGGCTCCGGTCCTCCTCCTGAGCCATCATCCTAAGGTAACAGGCCTCCTTGTCCTGAAACTCATTTTAATCTCCATTCCACCCCCCCCCCCCACCTGCCATGCCCAGCATAGGTTGTCAGAATGTGGCCTCTCTAGGCCACCGGCGCAATCCCATTTCACCGGCAGAGACACTTAGCACAAAAAAGGAGAGACTGGACACCTGGGGTTCAGGAGTGGGGAAGGGGTGTTCCTGCGGGGGTAGGGGTAGTCCCGACTTCCTCATCCCCAGCTGCGGTGATCGAGCTTCCAGATAGGAAAGATCTCTACTGCGGTGGGGAGGAAGTGAGGGAAGGGTGGGGGGTGGTGGTGTCAGAACTCACCGTCAATGTGAGCCGCGAGCGGTGGGTGGGCGCTGGAACTCGGGGCGGGGCCTGTACGGAGATGGCACTGCCTCCACCACCCTCGATGATTGACTTTCTCTTAAAAAAAATAAGACACCCAATCAAAGGAAAGCGCTGACAGTCCGCCCCTCCACCGCCAGCCACTGAGCCGCAAAATCTTTGGCCCTCCTCTTCCTGGGCTCTTCGGAGCTGTTTTCATAATAGTATCCGAGTGTATAAAAGTCCCTGTTCCCTCCCGGCCACCGATGTCCTTTATGCTACCTAGAAAGGCTTTTGGGCAGTGGGAGCTTCTGCATTCTTATGGGCAAGAGAGGGAGATAGATAGGCTCAGCCTTCGTTTTTAGAACCATCACCAAAGTCTAGGCAGCGCTGTCCAGTAGAACTTTCGGAGGTGATAAAAATGTTTTCTAATGTATGCTCTTCAGTATGGTAGTCACTAGCCACGTGTGGCTGTTGAGCGTTTGAAATGTGGCTAATGCTAAGGAAATGAATTTCAGATTTTATTTTGTTTTAATAACTTAAATAGCCATCTATGTCTAGTGGCTTCCTATTTGGACGACTCTGGGAGCCTTGCTACTCAACTGTGGTCCACAAACTTGCAGTATCTGGTCAAAAAGATTACTTTGGATTGCTCCAGGGAAAGCTCTTAGGGGAGCTTTTAGAAATACAAATTAGTGATCCCCACCCTAGACCTCCTGAATCAGGAGGGTGGCTGGTGCAGTAGTCCAGGCAGGAGGTGATGGTAGTGTTAATCTAAAAATAAAAGGCCAAAGCCAGAGGCACCAAGTGTTTATTTCAGATCCAAAAGGGATAGCTATTTGGGAAGCGCAGATTCTGGCAGAAACCCAAATAGTGTTCTGATTAGGAGGTGAAGACACAGGGTATTTATGAGAAGGGAAAGGGGAATAATTGCATGAACAGAGAGGAGGAATTTCTATAGGTACAAGGAAGCTAATGTAGTGATGCTAATTCTAAAGAACATCTTCAATTTTCATTCTGGTAGTCATAATGTCTGCTTTCCTGTTAGCTCTGCAAAAGTTGTTTGGTTTGCAATGCTGCTTTAGATCCAGTACAAAGGTTATTTTGCCCAGTTTTAACATTCCAAAGGTTTGAGGCATAAGATGTGCAAAGCAGTTCCTTTGAGATGGCAGCTTCAACTCCATTTTGAAGTGGCCCTATTTATAGCCATGCGCCACATAATGACATTTTCATCAACAATGGACCCCATATACTACTGTGGTATACCATATAGACTAGGTGTGTAGTAAGCTATATCATCTAGGTTTGTATAAGTACACTCTATGATGTTCACACAATGACAAAATTGGCTAAGGACACATTTCTCAGAGCATATCCCTGTCATTAAGTGGTGCATGACTATATCATTTTCACAGCATGAACTTGTGTAGAGGTCATGGCCACAGAGAAGAGTCAGTGAAGTTCAGAGATGTTTAGGAGGTAGAAGTAACAGGGCTGTGATGATTGAAGTAGTGTGGCATGGGGAAGCAAGATGTCAGAAGTGGTGCCAGGTTTCTGCTTGAGCCACTGGGTTGATGGTGGTGCCATTCACAGCAGGGGAACCCAGGAGGAAGAGCAGGTTTGGGGCTAAGAGGATATTAACAGTTTGGGGGTGTTGAGTTTGAGATATCTACATAAAGATGTCCAGGAGGCTGTTTGATGCAGAGTCTTGAGCTCAGGAGAGGTCTGGCTGCAGACAGATTCAGGGTCATGAGTATAACTGATAGTGATTGAGGCAGCTTGTAAAGGTGAGATTGTGCAGCGAGAGAAGATGAAGGGCTCAGGGTGAAAGAGGAGTGTCTAAGAGTGTTGGAGAAAACCCAGAGAAAGTTGGTAAAGATGCCAAGAACAGAAAATTTCTAAAAGATGGAGGATGGCTGACATTGCCCAATGTTGCTGAGAGGTGGTATAAAATGAGGCTTAAGAAGTAAGCATTGGATATAGGGATGTGGAGGTCTTTGGTGGCCTAGATAGACTCTGCTAGTATACACTAGTTGCCAAGTTTGCCTCTTCTTCCCAAGTTAGACTGTGTATCCCAGCCTCCTTTGCATGTAGATGTGGCCATGTGGCTGAATTCTGGCCTATAGAATGTGTATGGCGGTGTTGAAAAAAGAATTGCCTTGCATGTCTTAGTTCTCAAACTTTTGGAATGTTAAAACTAGGCAAAATAACCTTTGTACTGGGCCTAAAGCAACACTGCATTCCAAACAACTGTTTGCAAAGCTAACAGCAAAGCAGACATTATGACTACTGGGGTGGTAATTAAAGACATTCTTTAGAATTAGCATCTGTAAGTTAGCTTATCTGAACCTATAGAGGTTCCTTCTTTCTGTTCCTTTAATTATTCCCTTTCACTTTCTCACAAATACACTTTGCCTTCACTTCCTATTTGGAACACTGAGTGTCTGTCTAAATCAGCGTATAATAGCTTTGTGGACATAAAAAAAGGGGAGTTTTCTATGGAAAATAACCTCACAGAGCGATCTGAGCATAAATTCCTAACTGTGCAGGTCATGGTAGGTAGTCACACCCCAGGCATATAATTTTTTCAGTAAAAGGCTTACCTTTGCCTTAAGCAAGCCCTATTCATGGTTTCTGTGCATGTTGATAGGTTAACATACCTTTGAAATGCCCCCTTTCAGACTCCTCCTTCTAAAGAGTGACCACCCTCAAGAGGACACATAATCTTAACTAAGGTATAATTCAGTCCTCACTCATCTTGCTTTCTCCCACCTAAACGTAATCTGCCTAAATTCCCTCCTTAATCTCAAATGCATAAAAAACCCTGCAAATTGCATTCTGGGAATCATTTGAGATCTTGCTCCCTGGCATATATTATCAGTTTGAATCAGATACACTCAAAAAAATTCTTTGTAGGTTTGGATGTTTCATAGTGACAGTTTCTTGAATAGCTATTCTTTTGGATCTCAAATGCTTGTTGCTTCTCCCTTTGGCCTTTTATTTTTAGGTTAACAACATGAAAAAGAGAAACTTTCATTGTGTTAAGCCACTGTGATTTCAGAATTTGTCTGTTGTAATAGCTTTGTCATTTCCCTTAATACAATGACATTGGCAAGAGCAGTTTTGAGGGCGTGGAGGAGACCTAGATTTCAGCTGTCACCAGCCAAGATCTAAACCCAAATCTGTCTTAGTCCAAAGATGTATAGTGAATATGTGTGAACCTGTTGTATTCAGCTAAAATAACACCTGCATAGCAGTGACTAAGAGAGATTTACTGGTTTAATAAAGGAAGCTGAAACTGGTCAGTATGGTCTGGGACTCAGTTATGCCATCAAGGATCCCAGGTTCTGGTCATCTTCCCTCTCTGCCACCTTTTGCATGGAGGCCTTTGTCCTCATGGCTGTTACCTTGTCATAGACGGTACACCTCTGGACAGGACTAAGGGGAAAGGGCAAAAAGCTAGGGAGTCTATTCATCATCACAAAAGCTTTATTTGAAGCCCCGCCCCATGACTTCTTTTTCATCCTATTGACCAGAATGGGTCACATGGCCACTCCTGAGTCATCACTGGAAGGTGAGTGGGCAGGGGAAGACTGGGGATGGTGACTAGCTCAGCCAGCTGACTGTGTGAGCCTCATCTCTGCAGTCTCATATTCCATTTAGGCCAATAAATATTTATTGTGCATTTACTGTTTGCCAGGCCCTGGGATGGGCACTGGAGTCACAGAAATGAGTCAGAAACAGCCCCCACTCCGACCTGGGCTAGTAGGGGAGGTGAAGGAGGGGTGTGTTCTCCTGTTTAGGCTCTGTTCACTATCTCTTCAGCATCCATGTGCAGGCTTTGCGTTCTAAGCCACCATCCCTCCTCTGGGTGTCCAGGACCACTCCTTTGTTTGAGGTAGGCCTGGGTGGGTGCTTTGGAGATGTTCACAGTGAGGAATAACCCTTCAAATAAGGTGGATAGCCCTGTTGAACTGTTGGAAAGTGGCTTGGGTACACCAGGAGAGGACCTGGTGAGGGTCCTTGGGGGCCTGCTTATCTGTCCTCATAGCCCCTCAGTGATGTCCAGCTCAGCAACAGGGGCTATATACACAGTTTGTGGGCACCAACATGGCTCCTACAGTGATGGCTCCTGGGCCTTGTGGAGGATGAGACTTGCTGGGGGAACACTAGTAGGGGCTGGTGGCCTCCTGTGCTACTCTGCTCCTCTGAGACCCCACCAACTTCTCTTTCCACAGCCAACTCTATTCCTTTCCCTCCAGAGCCCAGGAACCTGTGCTAGCCTTGGGGTAAGAAGTTTTTCTCTGACTCATCAAGTGTTTTTGTTTCCTCTAATCCTCAGTCCACTCAAGTCCCAAGCTTTGGGACTCAAAGGCTTTTCTATGTCTTTTACTGAAAATGATCCTCCCTGGGGGCAGTGGATATCACCCAAGTCAAGCTGTTGCCAAAATAGGAGAAAGATTGGGTAACAGAAAATAGTTTCGGGGTGAGGAGTGGTAGCAAAAGCATCAGTTCATGTTTCAAAGCTATTGTCTTTTATAGTGTCACAAATGTCCAAGCCAATGCCAAGGGCTGTGGGTGGCTGAGGAGAGGCGTATGCATATGTGAGGACTTGGTGTCAGGTGGATACTTCTGAGTGCAAGAATGGAAAACCCACCCCAGGGTGGTTTAAATAGTAGAGGTTTGACATTTCTTCTTCCAAGAAATCCAGAGGTTGGCCACTGGAAGTACCAAGGCTGGCCCAGTGGCCCACTGATTTTACCAAGGACCCAAGTTCCATTCTTTCGTATGCCATGCTGTGTTTGCTCTGTCAGTAACTTCTGGTCACAGGATGGTGACAGCCCCTTAAGCACTCGTGTGTGCTCCACATACAAAGCCCCAAAGCAGGCTAGGGATGGGCCCTGTGTCCTGGTCTCTCCCTTTTTATTTGGGAGTGGTGGTGGTGGTGGTATTTTTCCAGAAGCCCCAGAGACTGGGAAAGTGTGGTCTGGTACTTCCAGGCTCCTGTGTGGAAAGGGAAGGCTGCCTTAAGGAAGGGGGGAGGGGAATGGCTACTGGTGCAAGCCACAGCTCCTGCTCCTTGGTATATGTGAATGTGTGTGCCTGTCTTATACAGAGGTATAGCAGCTGATGTGTGCAGGACCCAGGCCACAAGGAGTGTGGTCACTAGGCTGGGACTTGGTTTCTAACACTGAATGAACCATGGAGAGTTAGAGCATCTGATCTGCATTTTATGAAGATGGCTCCAGAAGGCGGTGTAAAGAGTGGACAGACTGCAAGTTCCGAGGCTGTTGCAATTATTTAGGTGAGAGCTGGAGTCTTGATCAGTGTCAAGGGCTGCCATGAAAGGGCTGCCTTGGGTTGATAAGTTGTGGGATTTTAGGGGATAAGAGGGGACAAGAGAGAAGAAAACTTCATTTTCTTCTGGTTCTTCTTACCCCAGAAGCTGCTCCTTCTGTCCTCTCCTCCCTTCTCCTATCTTCCCCTCCCCCCCTTCCCCTCCCCTCCCCTCTCCACTCATCTGTCCTCCACCTCAAGGTAGGAGATCCATCAGGCTCAGTCTTGGGCCCTTTCTTCTCTATCAACACCTACTTTCTAGGTGATCTCATCTAGTCCCGTGGTTTTAAATACTATTTATATACCAGTCATTCCTAAAGAAGTGACTCCTAGCTCTGACTCTCCTCTGAACTCTGGACTTATGCACCTGACATCTTTTGGAGGCCACAGGTCTCTGGCAATATGCTGAAACCCAGGTCCCTTTCCCACATTCCCAAATCCCTTGGCCTGCCATCTAGGCAGATACCTCTGAGCCACTGTGCACCTGGGAGCTCAGTCAAAACCATTTTTTTCCTCCCCACATTCTGTCTATCAGCAAAACTTGTGGCTTCTTTCCTCCACCTCTGCCACTCTGGTCCCACCCACCTTTTCCTCTCACCCTGCAGCAGCCTTCTTGTTTGCCTCCCTGCCTCTCTGTTTGCCCGCACCCACAGTCCATTTTCCTCACAGAAGTCAGAGGTAGTGTTGATAACTATTTTCAAAGTCTTTCTGGAAAATTTCAAACACACACAAAAGAAGAGATTAATACAATACCACCCCCCCCCCCATGTTTTTATTTGTTCATCACTCAGCTCCAGTAGTTAATAAAATGTGCCCAATTGGAATGATGTTTTACAGTATGAATTTGATAAACTTGTTATCAGCAATGAAGTGTCTGCATTGTGGGGACACGGGCTCAGTCCTTGGATCCCCCACGAAATATTTATGTGGAGGTCTGACTCTTGGAGGAGAAAGACGGCAGGCAAAGAGTAGCAAGCAGAAGCAGATGCGATTTTATTAAGTAAAGTAAGCAAACAGAGTACAGTTGGGAGAAGTCCAAGCAGGCACCTCAGTAGAGGATTGAGGGCCCTGAGAAGCTGAGGGTCAGAGTTTGTATGGGCCATAGGGTTCCTTTTTTTACCCTCTGTTCCTCCAACCTCGAATGGCATGAATTTTCTGCCCCTCCCTTAGACCCTTCTACTCCAAGCTGGGGCCTGCGACCTGGAAATTTTGAGGGTAGGTGCATGGCCAGTTAACTGATTTTGCCTATACCAGTTGAGTGCCCCCAGAGTACAGTCATATAATGGTCATTTGCAGTTAACTGACCAGGAGAAGTGAGGAACAGTGGGGAGGGGATGAGGAAGGTACCAGACACAACTGAGGTTTTTGTTTGTTTGTCTGTCTGGCTGGCTTTTGACCTTGGGGGAATGAGGGAGGCTCCACAAGCCTGCCTGATGATTGGTTGTGTATTTTCTTCTTCTGAGCTGGTTTAAGGACCTTGTTAGCCCTTCATTGTCCCTCTTCCCCCAGCTCATGTCCATCCATTTCCAAAATCTGTCATACTTACTTCCCTTTGTAATATCTAAAATTTCTTACTAACCTCATTCCTCCTCTTTCACTATCAGGCCTCTGCTGTTCCTGGAACATGCCACGCTTACCGTGGGGCCTTTACCCTGCTGTTTGGGGGCCTGGATCACACTTCCTTCAGATCTTTGCTTGACTGGCTCAGGTTCTCAATCTTCAGGTATCTACCACTCCAAATAAAAAAATGTTACCATTTTGTCGTTAATTTTTCAGGTTATTCGAAAGTAGAAAAAGAAGATGAAGTTGACATTCCCTCTGACTTCCTCTGTCTGTTGCTTCAGGGAACAAGCAACCTCCATGAATGGGTGAGGACCTTCTAGGACTTATTTATATGTATGTATATGTGTATGTATACATATATATAATGCCTACAGTACCTGGTCTTCCTAGATGGTCTCCCATTCAAGTACTAACCAGGCCCGACCCCGCTTAGCTTCTGAGATTAGATGAGATCAGACGTGTTCATGGTGGCATGGCTGTAGACTTGTTTTTATATTTTTACTACAAAGTATAATACCGCTTAATGGGTTTGAAAAAATTGATATAAATGCAATAATTTTATTGCTGTTACTTTGTAACTTTTCTTTTTCGGGTAACACTACATTTTTGAGATCTTTCTACTTTGATGCACATAGATTTCATTCATTTTAAACATTGCTTAGTCATCCCTTAGACAACTACACCTAGTTCATTTATCCATTTCCCTATCGATGGAAAAAAAATGCTGCCATAAATAGCTTTGCACGTGTTTCTTTGTTCATAAATAGATGTTTCTCAGAGGAGTGCTTTTTAGACTGGGGTTTGCAACGCATTAGGGAGTAGTGAAAATAATTCAGCTGGTTGTGAAATAGAATGAATAGAAAATAAAAGAGTGCACTGCAAGTAGTAAGGGTAATTATTGTTTTGCTAACTCCTTGCTTCAGTTTCACGTGTGTGTAATGGGTGGCTTTGTACAACAGATCTGTTACCTTGGGTGACTCTCAGGATCAGAAAACCATCATGGAACTGCTGACTCAAGGAATGGGCCTGTCAGACGCTCTGGTTTCCCCACAGACTTATCAATGTACAGCATATTATCAGACTTTTTTGTTTTTGCAAGTGAGTATGAGATAGTATCTCATTGTGGTTTTAATTTGCATTTCCCTTGACTACTAATGTAGTTGAACATCTTTTCATAAGTTTATTGGCTCTTTGGGTTTCCTCTTCTGTGAATTGCCATTGCCTGTGTTCTTTTGAGTCACTTGATTTTATTATATTTATCTTTATATTTACAGGAGTTTTTTAGATGTTCTGGATATTCTAGATACTAGTCTGGATATTCTAGGACTGTTTCATGGGTTGCCAACATTTCTCCCAGACTGTCACTACCTTTCAACTTTGCTCATGGTGTCTCTATACCAGGTTCAGCAACAAAGAATTTATCAGTGACTTAGGCCAGTGTAGGCGCAGGGGTAAGAAGGGCCAAAACTAGATGGTTGGTGGCTGCCAGGGGTGATAAGGTAGCTGCAGGACTCCTTTCGACAACATGGTTTCAATGGTCAGGTGAGAGGGCACTGAGAAACGTTTTTTTTTTTTTTTTCCCTTTAATGAAAATTGTATAGATTTAAGGTGTACAACTTGATCTTTTGATATACATATACGTTGTGAAATGATCATCACCATCCACCTGATTAACATATTTGTCACCTCTACATAGTTACCATTTGTGAGTATGTGCTGAGAAGATTTAATAAAATCTATCCTCTTAGCTATCATCACCATGCTGCACATTAGCTCTCTAGATCTATTCATCTTGTATAACTGAAATGTTGTACTCTTGGACCAACAACACCCCATTTCCCTTAACCCCAGCCTCTGGCAATTACCATTCCACTTTCTGTTTTTAACAGTTCAGCTTTTGGGGATTTTACATATATGAGATCAGTATTTCTCTTCCTGCGTCTTGCTTATTTCACTTAGCACAGTCGAGCTGAGGACTGGTAAAGGTCTGTGGCCTGTTAGGAACAGGGCTGCTTAGCAGGAGGTGAGCGGTGGGCAAGGGAACTTTGCAGCTGCCCCCTGGTGCTTCTCACTGACTTAGCATAACGTCCTTCAGCTCCACGCATGTTTCCACAAACAGCAAGATTTCCTTTTAAAAGCTGAAACACACATACACATAATATAAGACTGTAAATTAGTACTGCCATTATAAAAAACAGTATGGAGGTTCCTCAAAATATAAAAATCAAATTATCTTATGATCCAGTAATCCCACTTCTGGGTATTTATCCAATGATATTGAAATCAGGATCGTAGAGAGATACCTGCACCCACCTGTTCATTGCAGCGTTATTCACAATAACCAAGACATAAAAACAACCTAAATGTCCTTCGATGGATGGTGGAACATACATCTTTAAGACTCAAGAAGTCTGTAAAGTAAAAAACAAGCAGAGAAAAAGGGGGTGGTTGTGGTTGCAGGTGGGTGGCTTGTGGGTGGGAGAAGCTCTCAGAGAGAGAGGTCTAGGTGAGCTGGCAGAAAACAAGTGTGCTAAACACATTGGTTCTGAACAAACTGATCAACAAATAAATTGGTGAAAATTGTACTTGTTATTGCTGTTTTTTTCAAATATTGATGTTTCTACCTCACAGGTGTAACTTGGCAATCTGTTGCTGACATTTATGTGTTTCATCCATTTATCAGAACTTTTACTTTGGGGGTGAGTGTTTTCGAACAATGGAGTAGTTTGGCAACTTTATAACCTTTCAAAGAACACTTTTAAAGCATTTCATTCACTTTTGTCTTTAAAAATAATTTCTTTTTTTTCTACAAGTATTTACCCAGGCTGACACCCAGGCAGAGGGACTTGTATACATGCTGGTACCATTTGCACACATAGACATCACCCCCTTAAGCAGTCATTGCTTTCTTATAGTGGTGGAAGTCCAGATAATAGTGGTGGAAGTCCAGATAGTTCTGCCAGCAGTTCCTGTTTGGGAAAGCGGCTGTCCAAAGGGGCAGTCTGGTAGTTCTTAATTTTGGTCTTGATGTCTCCTGTTGTGTTGCTGACTCCTAAAGACACCCCGGAAGCAGCTCACAGCTCAATGTGACCCTCAGCGAAGACCTGAAAATTTTGAATTAATTTTACAATAGCAATGACTTTTGTTTATATTTGGCAGCGATTTTTTTTTTTTTAATTTCAAAATCTAGTCTTAGACTCCCAGTGAATTGCCTGAAAGTAATTTGGTTGAAATAAATATTTACACATGTTGGTTTATGAATTAATAAAATTTGCGCACCCTGGAAGTGATTCCTTTGTACAAATTTGCACATATTTAAAGTAATTTTATCTCACTTGTAGTTAATTTTGCTTTTAAAAATTCTTGAGTTCCTTTTCAGCCACAGATGCTGACTTCACTTACCCACCAGCCACCAAGCACTGGTGTGGGGCCGGGCACTGTTCAAAGCACTTCAGACCCTATGTCAGTGACTATTCCTCACAACCTCACCTGGTAGGTTCTGCGAAGTATATCCCAGTTTTACAAATAAGGAAACTAAGGACGGGAGCATAGACTTGTAATTAAGCCGCAGAGGACCGTTCAAATTCCTCTGTCCCCTTAACTAGGACAGTCTCTCATGCTTTCATCAGTTTTTAATCATTCTTACATTTAATCTGGCCTTGATAAAGCCATCTTTAGAAAGAAAAAATACAGGTTCCAATAAGCAAGAAGGTTTGCTTATCATTCTTGTGTATTTCGGGGGCGGGGGGGAAGGTGCGGAAATGAAGATTTGAAATGAAGTTTTAACATCAGAAGGTGAAAGAAGGGAGAACACCGGTCTTGATCATTTCTCGATGGTTTCATCCTCAGCAACCCAGCCATGATGGGACCTGCACCGGGCGAGTTCCCTAGATGACACACGTTGTTGTCACAGGCAAACCGATCTTGCAGGCGGAGAAAGGACAAATTAGAAACCGAAAACTTTCCACCAATTTGCTCAACGCTTCCAGACGTTCCGGGCCCTGTGCCCCCAGTGTCTTCTGTCCCCTTGCGGCCGTGCCGCGGTCCTGCACCCGCAGGGGAGCCCACCTGAGTGTTTATAGGCCCTGGATATGGGAGGAGCCCGAGGCGGGCTTCCTGCCACTTCTGTCGCCCTCGGTCGCGGGCAGGGGAAGGGAATCTCCGCGGTGCGGGTCAGGGACGGGGGAATGGCTCCCTCTGGCGTCGGACAAGGCAGCGGCAATTGGTAACTGTTATCCCACCTGGTCTTCCCTGTTACCCTGCAAGGTGAAGACAGGGTCAGGAGGAGAGATATGGTCCAAGGCCACACAGCTCAATAGTGCTGGTGTGGCCTTGAACCTGGGTATTGAGTAGGAAAGAGAAGGGAATGGAGGACTCCCTGATGAAGGATTCAAGTTGCAAGAGCTCCACTGTAGCAGCTCCTGCTGGAGCTGAGACTGAGACTTGGCCTGGGTATCCCAATGGGATTTGATAGAGGTACCCCGAGGAGCAGCCCTGGGGGCAGTGGGGCAGAGTGAGGTCTCTTCAACTCTAGCACCTGCTAGGGTCACATAGTCCAGGAAATTTGGTCAATATGAGGTTGAGTACCATCAACTCAAAGCCTTAGTGACAAATTCTGGGTATGGTGATGCCGGGTGCTGGTGGGGGGCAAGCCAAAGAGGGGAGGAGAAACTAGTTGCAAATCCTAGTTTCAGGCCCCACCACTGACTCCCAGCAACTATTCAGGCTCTTCTCCAAACTCCCTCCTCGCCACTCACCTTGGTGGGCAGCACCACCATCTACTTTTATACAGCCTTCTGAGGGGGATCCTGACCCCTGCCTTGAATTACCTCTCTTCCTATTCAGTTCTCTGTTGGGAGGCAATTTTTCTGTAGGCCTTTCATGTTTCTGCCAAGAAACCGATTGCTCTTTGTTCTTTATCATCTTTTCCAGGATGTCTGTGTAGCAAACAACTTGGACTATATGGTGTCTCCTTCTGGAATGAAGAACAGGCATTCTTCAGCATGAGCATGAAAATACCTCTCTCAAGAGCAAGGGGCAGGCTTGCTTTCTGCTTATTATAAAAGACTTGGGTTCCCTAAGCTCAGGGTTTCCCTTTAGTAATATACTGGCTGGGTGTTCAGGTGTCATCTGGTCCTGTTCATGTCACCCTGTGGGATTTGGAACTCAAAGAACCAATGCAAAATAATATTTATACTTCTAGTTTACTGCTAGTGCTGCAAGTAATTGTCCTCTTCTCTGAACTAGTTTTGTGCCTTCTACTAGCATCCCAGAAACTCTGGCAGGCTGATTGGTTAGCTTGCAAGTAGGGCAGCAGTTCCCAACCTTTTTAGCAACAGGAATTGGCGCTCCTATGAGAATCTAAATCCTGATGATCTGAGGTGGAGCTGAGGTGGTGATGCTAGCGCTGGAGGGGTGGCTGCAAATACAGATGAAGATTTGCTCACTCTCTGGCCACTCTTCCTGCTGTGCGGCCTGGTTCATAAGAGACCACTGACCAGTACCAGTCCATGGCCCAGGAATTGGGTACCCCTGAAGTAGAGTACAATCTTGGACCTTTCACCATTCTTGATAGCTTCCAACCCTGTCAGTTTCATCTTCTACACATTTCTGGCATCTGTTCACTTCTCTCCATTCCCAGCGCCACAACCCTAGTCCAGGCTTCCATCATCTTGTGCCTGGAGGGTTTATTGTTGTGGATTCCAATCTAATCCCCACACCCTTTGCCACCCCTAATCTAGTTTCCTCTTGCAACTGGAGGGACTGTTCTAAAGCCCACAGTGATCTCCAGTTGCCTTGCTGCCTCAGCTCTTCAAAGATTCCTATTGTTTGATAGAGTAACCACTACCTATGTGGCCTTTGCTGACCTTACTGTGTACCTTGTGCTTCTCCCCACGTCCCACTGTATTCTCTAGTAATGATGAGTTGTTTAAATCATGCTGTTCCCTCTGCCTAGACCATCCTTCATACTCTCTCTCCTCTGGAAAATTCATACCCATCCTTCAAAGCTTAGCTAAATGAGGACTTTCTGAAGCTGCAGTGATCTCTCAGTGCTGTAGTGTTGGAGACACAGAGGGTAGGTTAGGGAGGGGCAAGGGCAGAGGACACAGTGGAGGGACTTTGCACACTCCACCCTCAACCTCTAGGGGAGGAAACGAGTGGGTGAACAAGACTGCCCGGGCAAAGGTCATCATTGACATTCTAGGGACTCATTATGGCAGGCTACCATGTACAGTTGGCCAAATTGTGTCCTGCACAAGGATGCCTGGTCCTAGGGAGCAAGTAGGGACTGAAATCACTGTGTGCAAGCACAGGGTGGCACCCACTCTTCCAATCTGCACAGAAGAACCCTCTTTTCACAGAGCCCTGCACTCACAGTGGCCTGGGCACTAGACGCGTGCTTTAAAAAATTTCTAGAAGGTGTAAGAACCTTGTCCTGCAGCCTCCTGGGGCATTTGCCGGGACCCAACAGGGAAGCAATGTGAGAAACGTGATGATCAAGGTTCTGGATTCTCACAGAATTCTAAGCCTTTGATCATAATTCATGGCTCCAGCAATTTCTCTAACATACTCCAGGCAGCTTGTGGTCTCCTGTTGCCTCTCGTATCCCTGAAGGGGCTTGCTCAGCAGATTGTCCTCTTTTCCCCAGGACCTGCCCCTCTCTAGGACACTCCGAGGCACATTTTCTTTTATTTGCCCTGCTCTAACCTAGTCTCGGAACCCACTGAGGTGTCACTCATATCCGCGAATAAATATCAGAACTTTATTCCTCTGCTTTGTGACTGGGACCAACCTTTAGTAAAATGTGAGAATTAATTGGGGGAAGGGGCTTAGGTAGGGGCCTTCAGGTTTGGGGCACTGAGGCTTCCCTCAGCCTCCAAACATTTTGTCACCTGTGGCTCTGGGGATAAAGATTTTTATTTCTCAGGCCTTGGATACTTGCGGAGTTGAGAGGATGTGGGGAGGTGCAACCTGTTTCTGTTTGCACGGACTGCTCCAGCTGCCTGTTGCAGGCCCTGAGGACTTTCTCTGGTGCTGGTGCTGGGCAGGCCAGGGGTTCATGGAGTTGATGTCCCTAGGGGTAGTCTCCAACCAGGAGGTGGACAGAATGTGGAAGGCAAACATCCCAATTTTCATGCAGTGAAGGGGTGAGGGGCAGGTAAAAGGAAGTCTCTTGTGGCAACTGGGTCCCCGCGGTAACTCAGCCCCCACCCTATGGTTTCTGTGAGGTCACCCTGCCTCTCCCAGCTGGATGAGGGGTAGGAGGCCAGACATGGAGGCTGTCCCTTCGGTCAGGTCCAGCCTCTCGGGGATTCTGTTGCTGGTAATGAAACTCTCAGTGCTGGTGAGTCGGGGTGGAGGGCAGAGGGGCGGGGGCCACAAACCTAGCCCTTCACAGCTACCTCATAGTTGCTGGACCTGGAAACCTGTCCTCACCAGTGGAGTTAGCTGACTGCCTGCCTCCTGACATAATCTGACAGCTTCTAGAAGCCCCTCCTCAGGCCACAGTCTGGAATTTTCTCTGTAGTGGACCACTCCTGTGGGTTAAGCATTGCCCCTTCCCACCCATGTTTTTAAAACATGCAAACGCTGATGACTGGGGCCACATCTCTGAATCACTGTCCCTCAGTGGGCCGAGTTATTAGAACTGGGTTTGCTGCTGTGCATAGAAAAGGGAGATGACACGGTGTAGTAGAAAGAGACAGACAATTGGATTCATATCTTGGCTGTTCCACTTTTTAGCTGTGTGACTTTGGGCAAATTACTCCATCTCTCTGATATAATAGGTTGTTTTCCTCCTTGGTCTCAACACTATGAGCTGGGGGTGAGGGGTAGTTGCCATTTTCTATCTTCATATTAATTCCTCCCCTAGCTGGATCCCTGAATTCTCTTCCTTTCCCATCAATAGCTCCAACTGATGCCCCCTGTGGTGGGCACACAGCCAATCCCAGATGGCTGCCTCCAGTGTTGTCCTTTAGGGCTCCAGATGGTCCTCTGGACAGGGACACATGGGGTCCAGATTGGTGGGCTGATGTTACTCCAGGAGCTGGGGGCTTTAAGGGTCTGAGGAGGGGCTGTTCAACTCCAGGACTCAAATGAAGCTTTCTCATTTACATACTCTTTCCCCATCCAACTCCACTCTTCCTCCCAGTGAATGGGAGACATCATATCCACTCTGTTACCCAGGACAGAAATCTGGACATCTTCTTGGGCCCCTCCTTCTCCTTCACCCCTCTCAGTAGGTCAGTCATTAATTTTGTCAATGCCTCCCATGCCTCACATCTCTCTACCCCTAATGACACTGCTCTTTGCTCCCAGCTGCCTTCATGACACCAAGAAGCAACTGATGCACAGGAAAGCCCAGGTGCTTGGGAGGAGAAACTGACCTGGGTTCAAATCCTGCAGGATTAGTGAGCTGGGGGTGAAGGTCACTCCTTATGTAAAAATAATAATAATAATAATAATAATAATAATAATAATAATAATGTCAACCTCCTTCTGTCTGGAGTATTAAAAATAATCATTTAAATCCAAAGGAAAGAAAACTAAATATGAGATATCTTCTATAGGTCTCTCCTGAGAATGGAGTCCTTAGAAGTAGACAGATCATTCTTGTGTGTGGGGAAACTGAGGCCTCTCAAAGAGGAGGGGTAGACCTAAGGTGATCTGGCAGCTCCACCCCTACAATAAAACTTGGGACAGGTAGAGTGACAACGGGTGATGATTGTCTCTTCCTCTTCCTGCAGCTTGTCCAGAACCGGGTTCACCTCTATAATTTTCTGCTTCTTAAGATCATCTTCTTCAACCACTGGCTGTCAGGGCTGGTCCAGGAGGCTCACGGGTCCTGGGGCCAGCCGGACCACCCACCAGCTGACCTTGCAGCCTGCCCTGTGGGCCGGGTTCTACGGGCTGGGCTGGCGCTGATTGAAGTCCATGTATGCTTGGTGCTGAGGGTGCCCAGGCTAGTGTGGGCGGGCATGCTGGGCTGTGCCCGGGCCTTGGGCCTGGCCCCAAAGCAGCTAGGTACCTGGGAGCGGTTGGGACTATCTATGACCACCTGGACGGACCTGCTTCTGTCATGTCTGCACAGCCTGATGCTGGCAGCCTTTCTACTGCTTCTGCTGACCTGGAGGCTGTGCTGGAAGGCCCACTGCTGCAGCTTGGGCTGGTTGCCCAACAAGGTGGGTAGGCAAGGTGCAGGGCAGGCTATTGAGGGCAGGCCTGGGGCATTGGGCATGGCCCAGGCTGGGCTGAGGGGCTAGCAGCCAGACAGTGCAGCTAGTTGAGCTCATAGTGGCCACCTGCCTAGCCTTTTGCTCCCTCCAGGTTCTGCTGGAGAACCGTGTGGTGCTGCAGCTACTGGCACTGCTGAAGCGTGTATACTGGTGGCTGGAGAGCACGATGGCACTCACTTCTTGGCATCTGGTCTATCTTGTCACTTGGACCACCTGCCTTGCTTCTCACCTGCTGCAGGCTGCCTTTGAGCACACAGCCCAGTTGGCTCAGGCCCAGGAGGCTGAGCCAAAGGAGACCTCAGGGCCTTTGTCTGAGTCCTCACTCCTTAAGCCTTTGGCCCCTGTGGCTGTGCCAATCTTGTCAGAGCATGGAACTCCTGGAGAATAAATGTCCCCATCTGCCATCTGCCTGGTCTGGCCTAGGGTCTCACTATCCCTCTTTCCTACTGTCCTGGAGCGAGGGGTATACATGTGTGTCATGCATGCATTTGGGCATGTATATGTGCATATGTGTGTACATGAGTGTGTGCCTTAGAAGCTGCCTCTGGGAAGGAAATTACATTCTGTGAGCACCTGATACCTGTCAGATAACCATCCCAGACTCTCTACACATGCAATTTTGTTTAAATCTCATAACAACATAGGCCTTAGGTTTGATTAGCTCCATTTCTAGATGGGAAAATTGAGTCTCAGAAGGTTGAAGAATCCCAAGGTCCCAGAGTAAGTCAAGGGAAGAGCTAGCACTGGACCCAAGATTTTTGTTTCCCAGAACACTTAACTTTCTCTAGGTTCAGGTTCCTGGTTCTCAGGATTGTTTGTATCCAGTACTTTAGGAGATTGGTAGTTAGAGACTCTGGCCTCTGGGGGGTGCCAGGCCCTCACATTTCAGAAGTTTAGAAAATTTCTTTAAGTAGTTACTCCTGAGCCAGTCTGTGGCTAGATCATTCATTTATTTACATACTTAGCCACTCACTTTCCCAAGCTCATCCATCTACTCATCCATTTATCTACTCATTGTATCCATCCATCCATCCATCCATCCATCCAACCAACCACTCATCCGTTCACCCATCTACCCATCCCTTAGCCTGTTTACCCACACACCCATGCATAAATCCATTCACAAAACCATCCATCCATCATTCTCCTCCAGAGAGAGGGAAATACCCAATATCTCAGCACTCACCCCTAGCTGCCCAGTCCTGCTGAGGAGTGTTGACGTAGCTACTGTGGGTCAGATTCCCCTAGACACTGCCCTCAGGTGAGTGATACTGTGAGTGGGGGGAAGGGATGGTTTCTTGCAAGGGTTGGTTTCAAGCCAGAGGATGGTGTGAGACGATGTTCCAGAGAGCTCTGCCCTGCTTTCCCCTTCTCCATTGTGGTTCCCAGGGAGTTTAGGGCCAGATTCCTGCCCTGCCTCCCATATGGAACTGTAGATGGCCCAGGGAGGGTGTGGAGTAAACTTCTAGGCCCTTCCTCCAAGTTTGAGGAGCAGGCCAAGCCTTTCCCTTGGGGGAGGCTTGTGAAAGGCTCCCATCTGGCCAGTGAGGCAGAACACCTGCTGGGAATGACCTTCGAGGCCCTAGTGAAGAGTAGATGCGACTGGGATTCCAGAACACACACCCAACTTGCAGGGAAAGCTGAGTGCAGAAGTGTGTGAATTTGGCCTACTGCTGAGGGTGGGACCTGGGGGATGGGAAGGAGGCCCAGAGCAGCATGTGGAGCTGAATGGGCCTTGAGCTGCAAGAGACCAAGCTAGTGCTTAATAAGGCTGTGGCCTGCGGGGCCTGGGGTACTGGAAAAGAGGGAAGGGTAGGTGGAGAGGGGCCTTAAAGGCCAAGAGGGTAGATGAGAGGCGGTGGCAAATGCCCTGTGCATGGAGAGAGAGTACTGGAGACAGGATGGAGCTGGGGAATGGGCTGGAGGCCAGGACCAGTGGGGAGGCTCTGTGCAGTGGAGTTAGAGGCCAGGCTGTATATGCGATACTGGTGTCTTTTCCTTCCACTAAATTAACAAAAAATTGTCCCAAATAGGGATGTTAAGGTAAAAATGTTTTCTTCTTCTCTGGTTTTAAACTTGAGAGAAACAGGGTCAATTGTATGCTGTATATCTTAAGGAAGATATACATTATCTTTTGCATATATGCCAACCTGCATGCCTGTTCACATAATACATCCGTAGATTGTGCTGATGGAGATCCTATCATATCACACATATCTTTAGGCAAATTGCTTTTTTGCATTTGACAATATACCACCCACCCATTTCCAAGTCAATCCACATGTATGTCTTATCCTTTGTAATGGCTGCATTGAGGCCCTCAGGTCAGCTTCCGGTTCAGCTTTTTCCCACAGTGTTGCTCTGAAGCACGGGAAGGGTTGGGCCTCAGAGGAACTGCCTGCGGAGGGGATGGAAGGGCATAGTTTGGAAGGTGGCCTTTACCCTGGGAGCTCCTCTCTGACACTCCACATGCTATACTCCCACCCCTCCTGCCGCATCCACTGAGGCCTGGGCTGAGACTTCCTACGACTAGTGTGAGCCTGAGCAGAAGGGGCTGGGGCAGGGACTGGAAGCAAAGAGGCCACAGACCCAGCCTGCCAGAGGGAGGGGGCTTAACCCGGGCCCTGGACCTAAGAGGGTGGGGCAGAGCCAGGAGACCAGCCAGGGATTAGGATCCTGCTGCCCTGCGTGTGCCCACCTGTTCAACTTACCTTTTTGGACAGTTGGCTCCCAAACTATTGGCTGCTGGTGGCAATAAGACTGCATCTAGTAAAGGCCTAGCCCCTACCTTCCACACTAGGCTTGCAGAGAGCTCTCTAGTGGGGCTGTCCCTCACTTACCAGACACACCAGGCTTGAAGGCAGAGTAGAGCTAGGAGCAATAGGGAGCCTTTTCTTTGGGCTGGGGTGGCTGGAAAGGCTTCCTGAAAGAGGGAGCATTTGAACTGGGCCTGCAAGAGAGGAATGTACTGCAGCAAGAGGGCAAGACCTTGGTTGTCTAGATCTGCCCTTTGTTGCATGAGCTTTGTCAGACTCCTACCCTCTTTGGCCCTGGTTTCCCTAGCTGCTGCTGCTGATATATGCCCAGGGCAGGGCCCCGGGCCCCAGGCTAGGTTCTGGGATGCAAGCTGACACCTGAGTTTGCCCTGGGAAGTGTGCACGCTGAGGGGCTGGGGCAGCGCTGAGTAGGAGAGTCGAGTGAGAGAGCACAGCCCTTCCACACTGAGCCTGAGGCCCAAAGACAAGGCCTGGGCTGGGGGCCGATGCTTGGGCTCCATGGGTCTGCCCTGTCTGTCTCCGTGAACTTAGATGGCACTCTGCCCACTCTGGGCTTCAGTTGCCATGTCTGTGCAATGTGGGGTGACCAGATGATCCCTGATAAGACAGTTAGCATTCAGGGGACTACCTGGACACCCCCAGCTGGGAGGTGGTCTCAGGCTGGTGAGGAGCCAGGCCTGTGTATGCAGATCTGTGGGACAGGGCCCTTACTTAAGCTGAGATCTGGCTCCACAGAATTTATTTCTCTGGGCCCTGAATTTAAGTCCTCCCAGGCCTCTCAAGGGCCCTGGCATCCCGGGGCTGGTGCTTGGGAGAAAGGGAAGAGGGGCTAGAATTGGCCCTTGGCTACCCCTTCACACAGTGGGCAGATTAGAGGCCTTGGAGTTAAAAAGCCACAGGATTCGAGTCCTGGACCTGAAACCTCCTGGCTGTATGACCTTGGGCTGGTTCCTTAACCCTGTGAGCCTCAGTTTCCCCACCTGAAAACAAGCACAGTCATAGCACCTTGGGCCTCATAGGGCTATTGCTGGGTCTGCGCATGAGCACTACCTGCTCCAGGCCTGGTGCAGGAGGTGCTGGGAACCCCAGCTCCCTCTCTGGGGCCAACTGCCTCCCTAGGAGCTATGGGGACCCTTTTCTGAGGTCAAGGGTGAAGGCAGTCAATCTGTCTGTTTCAGGTCTGCATATGTGGAGGGGCCTTGGCCTGCTTGGGGAAAACAAGATGGGGGGTGGTAGGGGCCTCAGGCAGGGTGGGGGGAACTGGCTGAAGGGCTGGCCAGCAGCTCCACGCAATCTGTCTGCTATGCAGTCCGGGGCCTGGCCTGTATTTATTTATGCTGAGCGTATATTTATATCAGCCCCTTTCTCATTAATAGGGCAGGAAATGGCTGGAATTGTTACATACCTGGCGGCCCAGGGGTCCTGCTGGGCCAAGACACACAGGGCCTTGGCCGCCCTACCATGGCTGCAAGGGGCCCCCTCCTCAGTCCCAGGCTTGAGACCCTGGCCTTTCACTGACTCCCCCCACCCCCTTTGCACTGAGTCCCCCTCTAATTCCTTAAGCTCCTGTTCATCCCACAGCCCTGAGAGAGGGGCTCATTTTCAGGCCTCTTCCTGTCCCCCAGCTCCTGACCCTATCCCAACCCTGGGAGAGACAGCAGTTTTAGGGGCTGTCACTGTGCAGCTTGCAGGATGGAGGGAAGCTGGAAAGACCCTGAGCAGAGTAGTGAGAAGACAGGGATAAGAAATCAGTCTCCTGACTTGAGGATGGGATCTTGGAGCCTCAGGGTGGGGGTCTGGGCAGAGGAGGAAGTGAGAGGGGCCTCCTGAGGCTTAGGGGTGGTCCCTGGGGCTGTGCTCCCCACCAAGCCAAGCTACATGTGGGCTTGGACAGAACCTGCAGCTTCCTCCCCGTAGGACTCCCCTAGCCCATGTAGGGAGGGGTCTCTGTGTTTATCACCCAACAGAGACCTGACAGGGGGTCCCTTCATCTCTACCTTCCTGGCTATCATGGCTAAATGAGGCTTCTCTGCTCTGGGCCCAGCAGCCTCCTCCCCGGCCCTCATGCTGCTCTCAGAACCAAGCCAGCAAGCATCTTTCTCCAGGCCCTAGCTCTTGGGCGCGGGACCCAGGTGGGGCTGCCAGAGCTGAGAGGCGCGGCCCCCTCCCCAGAGCACTCGCCTGACATAACCTATTAGTGCTTCTCGCCTCAGCTTGCTCCCCCAGCCAGCCTCCCCACCCAGGCCAGACTGTGCTAGTCCTGTTGTCCCCCTCCTGGGCTGCTTTGCCAGGACAGGGTTAGAAGGAGGCTGCGGGAGGCCCAATCACCTCAGGGGGTAACTGTGTCTGTTCACCCCTCCCCTCGGTGGGGGCCCAGGGCCTGCTATCCACCCAGAGATGTCTTCTAGGCTGGGCCTCCTGGCAGCTGCTCTGTGGTCAGGCTGATCTCCAACCTCTGCCCACTGCAACCACCATGCTCTCGTGGCTCAGAGTCCAGAGCTGGGGTCACTGTGCACACATGGCGACTGAAGCTTAGAGGATGAGGAGCTTTCCCTTTGCCCTCATCCCTGACCTCTCAGCTGTATTTCCAGGGTCTGGTGGAAGTGGGAAGGAGTGGGGGTAGCTCTTGACATTGAGGAGGGGGCTGCTGGGAGATTTCCAGTTCTCTGGGCTGGAGGCCCCTGGGTGGTAAGAGAGGCTGCTGTAGTCTCAGGACTTTGTTGGGGGCTAATGCAGGGGTCTCTGGGCTTCTCTCATCTGTCCCACCATATGGGGGAGAGGAGAGCCAGTCCCCTGGGAGGGTACCTCCTCTGGGCCCCCTTATGAAGGCTTTCTCCAGACACCATGTTGAGCCACCAGCCTGCAGAGTCCCCAGACTAAGCCTGGGCCAGGGGAAGGTCCCTAGTGTTCTTCTAGCCCTGCCTGGTTCTGCTTGGCCTGGCCAGATGGCCTTAGATAGGCTGGATCCTCTGGGAGCTGTCCGCCTATGAGATAGGGACACCATACCCCACACAGGAGCCTGGCATATGAGGAGTGCCCAGTGAGTAGGATTGCCTCTTTTACCACCTCAGCTTGGCAGCTGAGTGCCTAGGATCAGGGGTTCAGCGGTTAGTCCGGGTTCTCTGCCAAGCTGCGCTCTTGCCCCTCCAGTTCCCAAGTGGAACAACACTGTCTGTATTAGGGAGAGGCTGAGTGGCAGAGCCTCTAGGACAAAGCTGCACCCTCTGAGATCCTCTTGGGGCTGTCCCCCACCCCTTGGGTCCTGCCTTCTCTATTGCTTGGCCAAAGAGGTCCAGGTCACCTGATTGTGTGGGACTGAGAGTGCTTGTGTGGGAGTGGGGACAGGCAGACATTTGCCCCAAAGCATCCCAAAGCCCTGAAGCTGTCAGTTGTTTGAGGGACCTCAGACCCTCTGCTCCTGTTGGGGGGTCCTCTCTGTCTCTAGCTATGTGACCCTGGGCAGGTCCCTGGGCTCTGTCCCTGCTCATGTAATGAAGCATAAGCCTTTGGGTGCTGTGGTTCCTGAGTCAGTTTTTGTGAACCCTGAATCCCTCTTGGCCCTAGGGCCCATGGCTTAGGTTGGAGTGCTGGAAAGGGCATGAATGGGGAGGCCCCTTGAGCCAGCCCCCAAAGCCCCAAGCCCTCAGGGCCCAGGTGCTGTAGCTGAGCGCTGCAGCCACTCCTGCTCAGACTGCACACATCTGGAGCTGTGTCCCGCCCCCACCCCTAGCCCACATCTGGCGCCCAAAGCCGGCTAGCCAACTAAACATGGAGCATCTGGGCCCTGAAGAGCCTGCTTCCAGGTTAATGCAGCCCATCTGGGCCCCTGGCTGCTGCTCCAACTGTCTCCACAGCAGAATCCTGGCTGCACATCCGGATGGCTAGAGTGCTGTGGCCAACCCGCCTTACCCTGTGCCCGGCTGAGTTCAGAGCTGGTGCTGCTCAGGGTTCCCATCCTGAGGAGGGGATCCTGGGTGTGGTGGGCCCACTCTTCTTTTCTGTCTGATGCAACTCATAGGGCTTCTCCTGGAGGCTGCCTCGGGAATAACTTAGTTTTGAAATAATGTAGACACATGTACCCTGCCAGGAGTGGTGACAGCTGCCACTCTGCACCAACTCACCCGGCAGCCCCTTGGCATTGCTTGAAAGAGCTGTTGGGGCCTTCATTATCATCTGCCTTCCCACACCCTCCTGAGGTGTCTAGGGTGCTGTAGGCTGTGCTACCAGCTGTGGGGGGACTGTTCTGTGTCCCTGTCATGGAGCCCACTTCACATGATGTGCCCAGCTGTCACTTCTCTTCTCCTCCCTTCTCTGTCAGTACTCATGCTTGGTATGATTGGGGCTAGCTGTCTCCCTTGAGGCCTCAGACTCAGAGAAGAGAGCCTGGAAAAGCAGGATGCCCAATGGAACCAGGGCTAGCCTGTGGGAAAGACCATTTGGGGCAAGGGGCCATTGGAGTAGAGGCACAGCATGAGGCAGCTGGGGGAGGAGGCAGGTCTGGGGTGGAGGAAACTTTTGAGCTGAGGAAACTGCCCAGTGGAGGCCTGGACTGGTTCCTCCTCAGTGTGGCTGTGGACCCTGCCCTTCTGACCTCACTGGGGACATGGGACCCTAACAAGTGAAAGCACGTGGAGTCTTAAGTCACTGTCTTTGTGGTAGTGAGCTCCTCATTGCAGGGGGACCTAAGCTGGCAGGGCTGTTTACTGTCAGGAAAACAGCAGAGGCTATTCTCACAAAGAACCCAAAGTTGTGTAGACAACCTCCTCATATTATGCCCAAGCCCTATAACTCCAAGGTTCGAGGATTCTGAGATGCTGCCTTCTCAGACCCTGAGCTTCCTATGACAGGAGGTACAAACAGCTGTGGAATGGAGGCCAGATATTTGCCATGTAAGTCAGTGAAGGGTACAGGGGGAAAAGGGCACTGGGAACATAGAAAAGTGTCACCAGTCTGTAGCCTGTGGCTGAGGACTTCGCTGCCTCCCTACTCAGAATGGCCTCAGCTCTAGTGCTGGCCCAGCCTCCAAGGCCTGGGGCATGAGCACAGAGCCTGGTTGTTTTACATCCTGTGGTCAAGCTTTATCAGAGCATCACTGGCCTTGATTAAAAGGAATCCTTTATTGCTGTAGCCTCCAGCCTGGAGGCCCTGGAGCAACAGACAATTTAAACCACAGAGTTTCATGCCTCCTTCTGCACCTCTTTACCCATGGAAAATATGAGTCAACAAATATGCTTGATGGAGACACAAATAAAAAGTAACGAGGGCTAGCATTTATTGAGTATTCACTATGAGCCAGATACCTTCTTAGGGCTTTACTTGTATTAACTCATTCTGGCCTCTCTGTGAGGGAGGTACCATTGTTATCATAAACCCATTTTACAGATGGGGAATGTGAGGCTTAAGGTCCACTCAGCCGCTGGGTGGCAGAACTGGAATTCAAACCAGGGAGTCTGCCTCCAAAATCTGTATCCCTAACCACTGGTCTTCATTGCCTCTCTGCAAGCAGGGTGGGTGGGGGAGACGGAGAGCAGAGAGAGAGATGCACAAAGCAAGGCAGATAGAAGGATTGGGTCTTAGGCCCTGACAAGTGATGCTGCTGTCCCAAACCCAGGAGGAACAGCAGAACTGGCTGATTTACAAGGGCCAACCTGTCCTGTCATCTCAGGCTTTCAGATGAGGTGTCCAGGCATCGAAGGGCAGTCTTCTGCATTGTCAAGTGTTCCATAGCAAACAGAGACAGGCTTCGCATTATCTGAGTCCCATTGGCCAGAGACAGAGTTGGTTTCCCTGGCTTTTCTAGAAGGCAGGAATCTGGGGCTGCTAGGGGCTGTGCGGCACATGGGCTTTGTGCTCAGTCTCCTGGGGAATATCTGGCCCTGAGGTACGGGCACTGTCTGGAGGGTCACTCGGAGATTCCAGGGCTGGGGCTGGGGGTCTCCATGGGTGTGCATATGAGTGTTGGGGGGTTTCCTCTGTCTGCTTCTGTTACTATCTGACCTGCCTGAGAGACTAAGCAGGCAGAAAGAGGAGAGAACATTTGGGGGTCACTGGTATCATTTTCGGACTGTTCATCCTTGTCTCACAGGTACCTTCCGACAACTTTCCCACCAGAGCCCTCTCAGCACAAATAGGGCAGCCACCCTCACTAGGTCCTTCTTTCATTCTAGCACCACAGAGAGGACTTCATCATGATGTAATATCTCAATTAATTCCCACAACTGTGGCATAAATTAACTTTATGAAGAAACTGAGGCTCCGAGAGCACAAATCACTTGCTCACACAGCTGACAACAAGTGATTCAAATCCAGGTCTGTCCGATCCTCACTCACTGAGCCCCTAATTCCCATTCCTACAAAGAGGGCTGGGAAGAAACCCCTAATCTCTTAACTTCTGGGGTAGGGCCAGGCTTTCAGAATTCCAGCCTGACTCCCCCATTCCCTGGCTGGTTAGCTTCAACTGGACTCAGCCTAGTCTTTGGGGGCTGGCCAAAGGCCAGGGAAGGGGGAGAACAATGGGAGTGAAAGGGGCGGAAACCCTCTCAGAAGTGGGAGGGGGAGGGAGGCCAGGCCAGCAGGCCAGACCCCAGGGTCCATGGGGCAGGGGACAGTGGTGGGAGTATGGGGTATCCAGGCTACACTTCCTGTGTGAGTTTGAGGTGCTCTGGCATGGCCTTGTATGGGGAGACTGAAGCAGGAAGGACTGACACAGGTCCTATCCTGTGGTCTTGCTGAGGAGACAACAGAGGATGGTTCTTATAAGACCCAGATCAACTTGACTCTATACTGCTGAGTTTGGCAAGAGGAGGAGGCTGCTGGTGCAGCCCTGACAGCCCCTCCCCTGCCCCGGGCAGCCTGGGAGTATTGGGAGAGGGGTGGTGGGCTCAGTGCCCCTGCCTCAGGCTGCAGAGGAAGCCCTGGCTTGATCTCCAGCTGGCTTTGCTGCCCCAACAGTCTTCCCAGGTGGACTTCCTATGGTCCTTCCTGGCCCTTCACCTCCCTCCCACACCCCAGAAACTGTCCTTTGATGTCCATTGTGTTATTTAGGTTTCATAAAATGCCTGAGTTAGATGAGGCAGCTATGGATCAGCGAGTAGTTGGAGGGAGAGCCCAGAGCCCTCTGCTTCCCAATGTCCCAATGCCCAGACCATGGGCTCTGTGTTCGTTCTGGCCCCCAGAACCAGGTCTCTCTGGGCCTCAGTGCTCTGACCGGTAACCTGGGAGGATGTGTCCTGTCTGAGAACCTGGGATAGCACACTGGTTCTCAAACTGGCCTTTGAATACCTGTGACCCTGCAGCTGCGCTCACTCAAGGCAATCACTCATTATCCCAACCCCCAGGATGGCAGGGTCCTGCCCTGGTCTAGGCATCCGGGGTGAGCCAGGATGTCCAGCTATGACTCTGGACTGTGAGATCAGTGGCTCCATCAGCCAGTCCGAAGGATGCTATGGCTGAGAGCTCTGCCTTGCGCCATTCACCTGGGGTGCCCCTATCTTGCTCTCCATGCCAATAGCCTCTGGCCTCACTGTTGGCACATCTCGTTCCCTCTGGGAGCTGCTGTCCCATGGGCCCTGCTGTTGGGCCTACGAGGGTCCACTTGCATCCCCTCCCCTGCCCAAGTCCTGGGAGGGCTCTCAGGAGCAGCTTTCACCACTCACATCTGGGGGAAGGAGATTATTACTAATAGACACTCAGGGTGGCAGGGCCTACCCACCTTCTAGGTCTGTCCAGGGACCCAGCTACCCCTTCTGTTTCCTTCTTCTGAGTGGAGGATTGAGGGTGAAAGGATTTAATTGTTCTTTCATTCCACAAACACTCTGGGTGTCTCCTTGGTGTCAGGCCTGAGCTGGGAAGCAGAAGGTCTTGCTTGAGGTGACTCCTGGTTGTGCTGTTAACCAGGTGCCTTAGATCACTCACTTCCTGCCACTGGCCTTAGTTTCACCCTCTGAGGAATAGGATTGGACTTGCAATGTTGACAGAACCTTCCCGATCTTGTCTGGGTGAAGCCTACCTCTTGCTCTAGCGTCCAGTGTCCATCATCCACCCACAGGCCCAAGGTCACAGGGCTTCCCGACCAGTCCCCCAGGCTGTGACTGTGGCAGTCCCTCCTGGGCAGGACCCAGCTAGCCAGCTCTGGCCTCTTACCCAGGCCTCTGTGGGCTTTGTCACCAACAGTGAGAGAGGGTCTTCCTGCCTTACCCTCTCTTCAGGGCCAAGCAGCGGGAGTTTCTTAGGGAGCAATTTCTCCCAGACAAACCAGGCCAGTCAACAAACAGGCGACCAAAACAACAAGGAACGATTACGAAACTCAGATTCAGGGAAAGAGGCCACTCTGAGCTTCTCCAGGACAGGGGGCGTCGAAATTGGGCCAGGACTGTGGGTCAGAGCCTGCCTGGCCCGGACTATTTTTGTACTGTCTCGGGGGTGGGGACTGATGAAATCCCAGCTGCATTTCACCAAAACACTTTCCCCTTAAGCCCGGGCTCCATGTGGTTCAAATTCATTGTCACTTAACTCATCACTCAAGGCTCTGAGCCGCACCCCCTCCCCCCCAAAAAAGACAAAAACGCACAGTTTCTGGCATGCAGGCGAGGTGGGGGTGAGGGGCTGTGACAAGCAGGCTGGCTGCCTTGACCTGAGTTGCCCCTGACAGCCTGCCCCTCCATCTTCCCTGCCCCTTTCCTCTCAGCCTTGGCTTCTTGAAAGGTAAAAGAAAGGGCTGATGAGCAAGTGGGGTCAAGTTGGGGGCCTGGGGTCACTGACTCTCTCCCTTCCACCCATACTGCAAGAAACAGGAAGCTGATGTGTCCTGAAGGTCTGTGTAGGAATGCCTGGAGGTCACCCCATGGCAGTGTCACATATGGACAAGTCTGTTCCAACAAGCAAGGAGAAGCCAGTCTGTTTTTTCTTTTTGTTGCTTTTTGCAGCATTCGTTGGCTGGCACCTGGTGTTCTTCACCTCAGGACTGTGTTGGGGTTGGCGAGGGTGGAATTAGAGCGGATGGGAAGGGCTGCTGGGAGGGGAGCCACGAGAGGGCATGTCAGTTTTTATCAAACATGGGGACTGGGACCTATGTTTTTACAAATTGTACTGACCCTGTGACTTCCTGAGCCCGGTGGCCATGGCTGCAGGTGCGTTTGGTGATGGGCCACCCAGCCCATCCTACCCACTTCTGCACCGATCTCACAAACCCTTAACTTTAGCCGACTCCAGGCTGGCATATCTCAGGAGGAACTTCAGCTGGGGGAGAGCAAGTCCCCACTTCCTGCCTTCCTGTTCCATTTTGGGTGTCCATTTCTCCCCCTAGACTGGGGGCCTCTTTAGGATGGGTCGGGGGCTGATCTGCCCTTGAGTCCCCAGTGCCTGACATGGGGATTGGCCTGGAACCCAAGAGCAGCAAATGCTTGTTGAATGAATTAATACATTTTTCAAATCACATCAAAGTGCTATTTTCATTATCTTCAGGCCAGATTAATCAGAGCCACACTCTCCAGAAAAATATTGACAATCTGGCTTTTGCATATCCCACAGGCAGGGACAGAGCTCCCCTCTGATTTAGGCAGAGAGGAAAGACCCCATCCCTAGAGAGAAGAGACCCCTGATTTCCCCTCTCACCGCATTGGGGAGGCCTAAGACCCCTTCTGCTCTGGTGACCTCTCTGCTGGGTTGCCCCTCCAGCTTTGGTCTCTGGTCCCAGACTGAGGGGGCAGTAGGGTGGAGCTGCAGGAGTTTGCTTTCCTGGGCAGGGTCAGGCAGTTCCTGAAGCAGCGGAGTTGTTTGGGTGCAAACATTTCCCTGTATTGTCTGTCTTCAGAAGGCAGCCAAGAGTCTAGGCAGGAGGGAGGGAGGTGTAGCAGGACTTTTCTCCCCTCCACTCCAAAAAAGACAGGAGCCTCAAAGTGGGGGTTGGGAGGTCGTTTCAGGCCTTGGGGGATACAAAGGAACTGGGCGAAGACAGAATGGGGAGCCCAGCTGTGCAGGGTTGGGGAGTCAGGCAGAGATATGAATTGGTCTTTGGTTCAAGTCCAGCCCAAGGGATGAGGCTGTACCTGCATCAGGGGATGCCAGGAGATGCCCATCATTCCCTCACTGGCCGGGTACTCCAGCCTGTCCATGTCTCTCTTCCACGAGCAGCAGGCACCCAATCCCCTCTCAGCTAAGCTTATCTCTCCTCTAAGGCATTTGCTGGATGACACTTTTTCTGGGACAGTGGCTCTGGAGATGGGGTCTTCTGGAGATTGAGAGAGGGATATCTATGCTGAGCCCTTGTAGGTCTCCAGAGTCCCTGCTCTGTCTCAGGACCTTTTAATGAGACACTACCCTGACTTCTGCTTTCCTCCCTGGAACACCAGAAAGAAGCTTGTCTGTGTCAAGATGGCAGTGGGCAATGCCGCTTTGCATTTTGGATGTATTTCCCAAGCGATATTCTGTAGAATATTATTTTGGGAGAGGAAAAACAGGCTCTGGATCCAATAAGCTGGGGAAATACTGGATTTCATGAAGTCAGACAAGACTTCTCTCTTGTAGGACTTCTCAGAGCCTTTAATTGTTAATAGGGACCTTGATTTCTAAGAAAGTGTCCTGGCATGTGGTATTTTCCCCATGGAATCTTTCAGGGCACCTGGGACATACTCGGGGCCATGCAGGTTTAGAGGACACCTCAGGGAGAGATGGCAGCTGTGGGTGAAAATACTTCCCCTTTTATGTCGAGTGGAAAATTACCCTTTCAACATTGGATGAAATGGGCCACGGGAGGTTCCCTGATGTCAAGCTAGTGTGGAGATCTGGCCACATGATATGTCCTCTTTTCCTTGGCACTGAAGGGAGATGAGCTGGCAGGTGGACAGAACAAGTAGGTCAGGACAGACCTTGTCCATCTCTCTAACTTAGTCTGAAAATATGAACCACTATTCAGTCAACCATGGCCAAGGTTGGGCAAGACCCAGGCAGCTGGGAAAGCTGGAGGGCTTCACTTATCAAAGTGGTGTGAAATTCTGGAAAGGGCAATCCTAGCCTCAAGAGAGATCTGACTCCAAAACCAGATTTTGGGATTAGTTACCAAGACTCAGAACATGCTGGGTTCTCACCCTGCAGTTCTCTGTCTTCTCCCCACAGCAGGAGTTCCTGGACCCCACTGGTAGGCTCAGCTCTGCCCTAGACTCGAGGACCCAGCCTGACTTTAGTTAAGGGATTCCTGAAGGATCTAAGTTCAATGCTCAAGTGATTGTCATCTAATTTTGTGTTGTGGATCTAATAAAGGGCTTTGCTCTCAGAGCCCCTCTTATCAGTTCTTCCCTAGCGTAAGAGTCCTAGACCCCAGCCATGTGCTGGGGTCCCTCTTATCTGCCTCTGGACTTCCCTAACTCTGCCCTCCTACCTGGTTTCCAGGTCCCAGACTCCTGTTGCTTCATCTCATTGACCTGCTGGACCTGCTCCTCCCTTTAACTCTGGCTGGTCTTCTTTGAATCTGCCTGGGCCTCGGGCCCAACCTGCTGAATAGGATCCCTAGAGGTGACATTGTCTGAGAGCCTGCTCCATCTCAGAAGGAGTCCAGCTAGACAGTCCTTCGCTAGTCCAGTCTGTAGTTTTCAACTGTCCGTGGATATTGGACACCAGACAGCAAGAAGGAACCATTCTACTCAAGCCTTGGGATAAGACCAGGCTTCTTAAAACTTATTCTGTCACTTATTCATTCAATTGATTACTTATTATTTCCATCATCATTTGTGGAGTGGATCGTGGTCACACTCTTAAGTCAGTGGTTCTCAAATTTAATTGTGCATCATAAGCCCCCGAAGGGCTTGTTAAAACATAGATCACTGATTTAGTAGGTCTGTGGTGGGGCCTAAAATTTGCATTTCTAACAAGTTTCCAGGTGATGTTGATGATATTGGTCTGGGGATTGCACTTTGAGAGTATGAGTCTAAGTTATTATCAGCTATTAACGCCCAATATGGACTAGTTATCGGGCCATTGAAACCAGAAGCTTCCTCCCACATGGGAGTACTGGGCAGAGTAAGGCTTGTGCAGGAACCTGAATCTCAGTGTGGAGAGGGGAGACAGGCCTAGAGATGGCAGAGGCCCATAGTGCTGATTGGGGGCATGGAGGACAAGGTTAGTCTTTTTCCTAGACTGGGCCAGGCCCTACAGGTCAGGGTCTGGGACAGGAGGAAGGCAGGTGGCCTAAGGAAGTCTGGGGCCATGCTGAGCAGAGGCCAGAATTCTGCTGGGGGTCCAGTGCACCTGACCCATGCAGCTGGGAATGACGGCTGGGTCATCGTTGCCTGGCCTGCTGCCGAAGCACATCTCTGTTTTCTTTCCCAGATCCCCGAGCTCTCTTTGCTTGCGCCCTCTCCAACGGGCCCATCCTGTCCGCTGGCCCCTGGACAGCACATTCCTTCGTGCTGATCTCTTCGCGGTGGCTGCAAGTGCATGTTCTCACAGTGGGGCGGGAAGCAAGGCCAGGGACTGGGGTGGTGTGGAACGGGACTCAGGCAGGCCTCCCTGGGGCTCTGGACCTGCATTCAGAGACCAGAGGGCACCTGGGGACAGGGAGGAGTACCATCCCAGGCTGGGGGCTTCCCTAGTACCCAGCCGGCCCTGAGAATTAGACCGCTTTTTTTTTTTTTTACTGCTATCAGGTGAGGCCCAGAGATTGGGGGTTCCTGTACTGCTGAGGCCCCAGCCCCTGTGCCCTAGCCCCAAGCATAGCCACTGTACCCTCTGCAGAGTATGGTTCTGGTCCAGCTGGCCCTGGGCATGATCAGTATCTCATGCAGAAAGGTTCAATGCCAGACCTAGGTCCCTTCTGGAATAGAAACTCCCTCCAGGTCAGGCCACTATTCCTGAAAGACCTGTATGCAGGGGGCTGTATGGATCCGTGTCCCCTCCAGGATGGCCTTGCCCAACCCTTCTTTTATCCCACCAGGGTCACCTTGCACAGGGGCAGACAGTCTGTGACACTCTCCCGCCACAACGACTTGATAAACCTGAGGCTGGAGAGGGTGGTGCTGGCCCTGGTGACACAATATGTCAGTGGCCTATACTGTCTTTCCCTTTCCCATATCTGGGTGGCCCCAATATTCAGAGGGACCTGCTGCCTTGCCTGGCAACAGAGGAGCTGAGGTTCACGTCCTGATATCCTAGGAATCTTTCCTAGGCTGTTTATGCTGGGCCAGGACTCTGCCTTAGAGTCAGGTTCAAGGTCCAATCGGGATTAGGGTCAGAGCTCAGTCTGGTTTGGGCTCAAGGGTAGGCCTGTATCTTAGGTTGGAGTTCTGTTTGGGTTAGAGTTGGGACTGAATTTGTTGTCATGCTCAGTTGGGGTCACTCCGGGTTTGAAGTCAAAGCTTGGACTAGTGACAGATGAAGTACTCAGTGTGTATTGGGACAGGACCCTTGTGTGGAACTGATCACAGCAGGTATGTGTTAAAGGTGGTCCTTGTCCCCTCCCTACTGTCTCCTCCACTCTATCCCTACAACCAGCTGACTCACTCTTGAAGCCTGGTAAAGGGGCCCAGGGACAGAATGAGGGCTAGGGCTGGGCTTGGTGGGTGGGGAAGGAGCCTCAGTATAGTTCTTTCTTCAGCAGAATGTATTTTGATGACTGTACTAGGCCTGGGGATACAGGGGACACCAGATAGTCCCATGTCCCTCTCCAGGCCTCAGTTTTCCTGTCTGAGAAGCTCAGTGTTGGGGAGTTGGGCTATGCTGCAGAAACCAGGACCTGGAAGCAAAGGCAGCTATGTCAAGAGGATTACAAATGGGAGGGTGGTCAGTGGGGAGAGGCCACTGTAAGCGCTTTGGCCTGGAGGGAGGGCCTGCGTTAGAAAGGGAGAGGAAAAGGGGCAGGCAGAACAGCCGTCCTGGGAGCCAACTGGGGAGGGTCTATAGCCAAGGGGGCATCTACTGTCCCTTAGTGGCTGGTGGTGCCACTTCTGCAGTCAAAGGGAGCCTCCCAGACTGTCTGGGGTGTGGCTTTAATGTTAGGGCTCTGGCATGAGGCTGAGTGAGGGGTCCTGATGCTGGCACTGACTTCAGATGCTTCCAGCCCCTGTCCAGTAACCGACACCTTCCCTGCTCATCAGCAGCGTTCCTAAACAACCTTGACTAGGGCTTTGCACACAGAATGACAGGTCAGAAGGACAGGGGTCATGCTTGGCTTCTGGTCCTTCTCTAGCTCTCTCAGCTCAGCCCTCTAATCTGGCCTCCTCCTGTCAAAGCCGCAGACACAAAAGAGAAGCCTCGATTGACGTCAGGCGAAGCGCCCACAGGGCCTCTGTCTCTCCCAGAAATTTGGCTCTAGTGGTCAGCGTCAGATGTCTGTGGTTTTAAAAGGTGAAAATGGCTCATAGCCCTGCTTCTGTGTCTCCACCGAAACCTGGCCAAGATGAGCGATTTGGGGGAAGGTGGGCTCTGAGGTCCTGTCCCAGTCCAGAGTTGGACTATACTGCTGAGCCCCCTCCCCTCACTGAGCCTCCTCCCTTTTCTCCTTCCTCCCACTCAGTTGCAGACTCCTGAATTCATGCTTTCTTTTTGTCCCCAGCAGCTCTTGCCACCAACCCTTCTGATCCCTCTCCTTCCCTCATCTCCTCTCCATAGGCCAAGGCCATGATATGCCAGGTCCTTCCCCAGGCTGGTGCCCACTGCCTAGTCCCCTGGGGCTTCCTGGCTCATGGCTCTCTGGGCATCTACCACTTTTGATGTCTCAGGCCCTTATCTTCCTAATCTCTGCCCCTCATACCAGCCCCAACCCCTGGCACATAGTAGGTGCTCAGTGAATCTTTGCTGGATCAGGATGGATGATTACTCCTCAAAGCTCTGTCTTCATTCTTGCGATGTTTGAACCATAATCTCTGGGATCAATTCTGTACCACCAGCTGTGGCCACTGGGAGGAGCTTGGGGAGCCAGATATCATTTGTGCCTTAGGTCAGCATGACCTGGTCCAGCCCAGGGGTGGTCCCTCTATGCAGAAGGCTGTGATGGCCAGACTCCCTCAGGATCGGCACACGTCATCAGACCCATCCTGGCTCCTTACGCCTGTCCTGGGGACCAGACCCCTCTCTTGTCTTTGAAAGGCCCACAGTCCAGGATAGATGGGGAGAGAAAAACTCCAACTCTGAGTCTCATCCTGAGACTTCCTGACTTCTGCTGTGGCCTCACGGCCGCTGCTGGGCTAAATGGATGAAATCCTTCCCTGAGCCAGTGTCTCCATGCCATGGTCAATTTGACCATGACCCTGCCTTACTTATTTCTTTTAGTTTCTTATCACTTATGAAATATGGTCCAAGCTGCTGATGCTGGCCACCCACGCCCAGGCTTTCTCTATTCATTGCTCCTCTAGCTCCTGTCAGCACTACTCATATCTCTGAGCCTTTACCCAGATCGTCCTCAGGCCTCATATCCCAACTAAGCTGGGAGCAATTCCTCCCCTTCCCTCCCCAGACACCACACCAGAACTTGAGGTCTCTTAAGTGATGGTCAGTATCTGGGCAGCTCTCAGAGCACTGTGTCAGGAGTGTCAAAGCTGGCAAGTCACTTATGTAATCTGTGGGAGCCAGCATCCTTTGCTCCCATTGTACTGATGAGATCTAGAGAGGGGAAGGAGGCCTTGAGGGAGGGAGGGACAGTCCCAAGGTCACGTGGGCAGTTACAGCTCACTCCAATGGTCTCTGATTTTTCTTTGCAATTTTTCCTTTGTGGATCTATTACTGTCTCTACCTAGAGTCATCTGAGTGGGCTTCACAGAAGACTGGACTATTGCGGAGAACACCTCTTCCAGGAAACCATCATGATTTCCCACCTATTCCCCAGCTGTCTGAGCCATGGACACTGGTTGCTGTCCAGATGTCTTGGCATCAGCTTCCTAACATAATCCCTCTGAGTATCATCCTCAGAATTTCACCTTTACCTCTAGTGCCCTCTGAACTTGGGCAAACCCTTGCCTTCTTCCTCCCTCCCCAATTCACCTATTTATAGAACAAAGGCATTGAACTTGCTGATTTTTGAGGCTCTGCTGTGGAATTGAGGTTTGGTCAGAGGCTGAGCCCATGGTGTCAGTGGCCTTCTGCTGCCTGTACAAAGTGGAGTTGAAAGATCTTGGGAGCGGAAGGCAGCAGTCCTGGGTGACAATCTGCATTGGCCTCTCAATGACTGTGTAGCCTCAAGCAAATTCCACTCTGGTCCCCAGTTTCCTACAAAACAGAGGAAACCTGCCAGGTCTGGCTTTCCTCCAGGGGTTATTAAATGTGACCATGGCTTTGAAGGTATTTGCTAAGTGGAATAGCACTGTGCAGGTGGATATGCTGGCTTGGTTGTCCACAGCACTCCACGCAGGGCCCAGCTCAGAAGAGACCAGGCAGATGACCACACGTGGCACTCTGCTAAAGGAACGTGGCAGGTGTCTGGACGCTGCGTCCCCAGGCGACTTGTGTGGGCAGCATTCCCAGCAGCTCATGCTACGTTCCCAGCCGGCCTCACTGCTGGGCAGGCCCCCCTGCTGATGGGAAGGGTGGGGGGCCACCTGGCACTGGCCCAGCCTGGCTGGCCTCCCACCCCATGTTTTGTTCACAGAGTTTGGAATGTCCTGGGACGCGGAGCTCAGCTCCCTGGGGAGACACTGGTGCCATCTCCTTGATCTCATCGCTGGACAGGTTTCTCCTTCATTCCAGCTCGGGACTCGGCAGGCTCCCAGCCCCAGCTGTTGCCAGTCCCAGCCAGTCTCTGTCTGTCCCTGTGCTGGCAGCTAGGAACCATGCGGCTGGGAGCCTGGGAGGTGTCCTGGGGTGGTGGTGGTGGTGGTTCTCCTAGTCCGTCTGCAGTGAGCCCTGGGCATGCCTCCGAACCTGTTCTCTGTGAACCCTTTCCCAGCTGCCTCTGTTCAAAAACTCCTTTGCCTTTGACTCCTGATGCTGGGGCTCTGAGGTCTGTTTGGAATGATGTTCTCAGGAACTAAGGGTCTTTGGAGGGGGCAGAGCGTGCCGACTGCCACGATTTCTGTTTCCCTTAGTGGGGTGGGCTATGCGTAGAGTTGGCCCTGCTAAGTGTGTAGAAAAGTGGGTGTCAGAGATGTAGAAAGACGTGTGTGTGCGTGTGTGTGCATGCACACAGACGGGGTTTTCTTGAGCTCCTAACTTAAGTATCACTAGACTTGATTACTGCGGGACAAGGTTGGGGGAAAGGGCTAGGGGACTTATTCAGTAAGGAGCCCATCTTAATTTGATCATCTTGTACCTCTGGGGTGGCCGGACACTCTGCATCCCAACTTGATCCCACATGCCCAGGTTGGGCTCACCTGGCTCAGAGAGAGGAGGTACAACTTGTCCTGTTGTCAGAAATGTGCGAAAGTGTGTGTGTGTGTGTGTGTGTGTGTGTGCTCATGTGCATTCATTTGAGTCATCTCTCAGACCCTTGTGCAGAAAGGAGTGCCATCTTTATCTCGCCAGGGCATTTACCTGGCATACTTACCTGCACCTGGCTGGGCGGGTTGTGGGGCTAGGGGCACACTGGTAGCCCAAAGAGGAATCCTTTCTGGGAGAAACAGCCCCAGTGGACCCCTGTAGTCGGTCCTCAGCTTGGGCAGTCCCTGCCTGAAGCAGGTCAGCACCTGCCCCAGGCTTGGGTAAACTCTCCTTTTTCCACATCATTAATGAGGAGACTAAATAAGTCAGTCCCTCTGGCAGGCCCCCCCAGCCCCCCGAGGCAGCCTGGCTAGAACTATTAATATTCCCTGTGTTTATGACCCCCTGGCCCTGCTGACAGCCTCCTCTTTCTCTAGCCGTTGGAATTAATTTTGTGAATCAGAAGTGGCTGTGGGGGCAGCCTGTTGGAATCCAGGACGATGACATCTCCACCTCCCCCTGTGGCAGGTCCTATTCATTAATTCTATAAAACAGTCACCGTGTCCAACCCAGCCCGGGGCCGCCTGCCTGGCTGAGACTGCCTCATACCTCTGCTATGCTCTCCCCCCGGGAGGGGGCTGGCCCTGGCCCAGATGATTCAGGCCCCTTGACACCTTGCACTGATGTCAGTGGGAACTGAGGCCGCAGACCCTAGGACCTTTTGGCCCATTGCCTGGGCCCACGCCCTGCACTGGGCTTGGCCCCGGCTCGTGCCTCTCGTGACCTTCCCATGCACGAGGCCTGGCTGAGAGAGGAGGCTAGGCCAGACGGCCTCTCCCTCTTGCTGTCCCTTTTCTGAGAGCTGCCCGCACTGGCGCCGGGCCGTCCCCTGAACTCCTCGGGTTTCTAGGACTTGTTCTAAAATTAATATGGGAGAATTCGGGGAATTTGTGAGAAAGTTCCCAGAGAACTATGGCTGCCCTGGGGGCAAGTGTCCCTGTTTCTTCCCACCAGCCCCCAATTCTCATTTCCCTAATTCCTCATATAGGCAGATCCCCTTTGGGCAAACACACTCCATGAAGGACAGGGCAGGATGCCTGCACTCTGCCTTTAGAAGAGTTTCCCCCTTCTATCCCCACCGTGGAGACGTTTTCAAGAGGACTCTTTTATACAACATATTCTCTTCAGCCATTTGAAAAATGTTTGCAAATATTTTGTGAGCTGCCTTTTCACTTTCTTGATAGTGCCCTTTGAAACACAAACATTTTTAATTTTGATGAAATCCAATTTGTCTATTATTTTTTGATCCCTTGTGCTTTTGGTGTCATAGCTAAGAAATCATTGCCAAATCCAAGTCATGAAGATTTACCCCTATGTTTTCTTCGAAGAGTTTTATAGTTTAGCACTTACATCTATTTTTTTTTAACATCTATTTTTTGTATATGATGTGAGATAGGAGTCCAATTTCATTCTTTTGCATGTGGATATCTAATTGTACCTGCACCATTTGTTGAAAAGACTATTCTCTCCCCATTGAATGGTCTTGGTGTCTTTGTCAAAAATCAATTGACCATAAACATAATGGTTTATTTCTCAATTCTATTCCATGAACAATATGTTTGTCCTTATGCCAGTATCACAATGTCTTGATTACTGTAGCTTTGTAGTAAGTTTTAAAATCAGGAAGTATGAGTCCTCTGATTTTGTTTTTATTTTTCAAGATTACTTTGGCTATTAGGGGACCTTTGAAATTTCATATGAATTTAAGATGAGTTTTTCCATTTCTGTAAAAAACACCATAGAAATTTTGTTAGGATTATAGTGAATCTGTTTTTGGTAGCATTATCTTAACAATACTAAGTCTTCCAATCCATGAACATAGGATGTCTTTCCATTTATTTATATCTTTAATTTTTTCAATGATGTGTAGTTTTTGGTGTATAAGGCTTGAACTTTTTTTGTTAAATTTATTCCTATTTAATTCTTTTTGATGTTATTATAAATGGAATTGTTTTCTTAATTTTGATTTTGGATTGAGTCATTTAAAATAGGATTTGACATAAAGCATGAGCATCATTTATAATTGACTTTGTCAAAACACCACTTATGTAAAAATGAGATCCGCTGTGACCCATAAGCCTAGTCAGTCATTTCCCAGGCCCTGCTCTATGACCTCTTCTCCTACCCTGGCCAGTGCTGGGGGCCTGGCATTTAGGGGGACATTTCATCTTCATCCTGGGTCTCTCTGCCTCTAGTCTCTCTCTGCCCCCAGCCTCCTCCTGGCTGCCCAAATGATTCTTCTAACTTTGATTGTGTCATCTCCCTGCTCAAAGCCTCCGGTGGCTCCCCATCATATCTATGAAAACATTGTGAACTCTCTGGTCTTTTGTTTAAGACCCTTCATCCTCATTAAAGACTTCTGTTGCTAGCTCAGTGCTGATAGTCCTTGTAGACGTCATTGTTGAGATGTCTCAGATGCTACAAAGGTGTCAGATTCAAGGGAGGCTCAGTAATGGTTCCAGATCAGCTCCTCCTCTACTGCCTCCATTTCTACCTGCAGCACCTCCATCTTCCCAGCTTCCCAGATGCCTTCTCCCTCCCTCAGCTCCCTATACCCTTTTACCAAATTCTATAGATTTTGCCTCTTAAGCCCTTTTTGCATCTGTCCTCTCTTCATGTATGGGCACTAAGTTTAGGCTTTCCGCTGGCCACCAGAGTAATCTTTCTACAACACAGATCTTCCCTGCTTAAAACCTTTTGATAACCCCCCTGGCCTCCAGGGACAGATCTTGGGTGCTGATATTCTGACCTTGCCCAGCTCTGCCCTCTCCTTGGGTCTGCCTCGTACCTACCGTCTGTGAGGTCCCCTGGAGACCTCCCATCTCTGTGCCCAGAACAGCTTCTCGCCCTGGCCTGCCTGGCAAACTTCTGCTCTGTGTACCAGACTCCCCTCTAGATCTACCTCTTCACCACAGCATCCCCACTTCCCAGGTGAAGTGATTACTTCTTTCAGATGTTGACCATGGCACCCAGGACCCTCTCTTTGTCTCCTCCCTAGCCTGGGACCATGCTTGGTTTTCCTCCATGTCACAGAACTCAGCAGGGACCTGAAACAGAGTAGTCATCCGTGAATGTTTGTTGAATACCTAGAGGATAGGTGGGCTGGTTCAGGAGGAATAGAGCCATGATCTGCTCTGGAAAAGGCTAAGTGTGGTGCCCATAGCCGTGCTCATGCTTGAGAGCTTATGGTGATTTGTGAAGTTGCTGGTGAGTCTATGAGGAGGGCCTGAGGATGGAAGATGTGGCTGTTACTGCACTGGGTAGGCCCTGGGCCCTGGGTCAGGCTGTGCATGTGTGCCTCTAACCTGCTCAACATCTCCCTTTCAGGAATCACCTTTGTCAGTCCCTCTCACCCCACCCCTGCAACTGGGCTCTGGTCACTTCCACTTCTTCTTCTTGTCCTTGCTGCTCTGTCCACTCTGATTTGGCTCCCACCCTACTGTTTCATGGAGAGGGGCTTCCCTGCTCATCAATCTGAACGGCTGAGCAGTGCCATGCGGTGCCCTCCTGCCTCCTTCAGGCTTCCTTCCCACCTCTCGGACCCTCCTCAGCCTCTCCAGGCCCAGGTCCTGTTCTCCACAGCTCCCACCTCACAGCCTCCCTGTCCTGCTAGCTACCACATTCACTTTGCTGGGTCCTTCTCAGGCACTCTGATTGTCCATGGCCATGTGTGAAAACCAGTCTCCCCTTCTAGACTGGAAATTTCTGTTTTTCTCATAATCCTTAGAACATAGCATAGGCCTAGCCCAGGTAGGGCTTGATAGATGGTTTAAAATGGAATTCTTTGGAAATTGGCTTATTCTTTACTTTCTTCTTCCCCAGAGATGAATATCATTTGCGAGATACTGAGTAGCCTCCCGAGGAGAGAGTATATGATTGGATTGTTGGGGGGCTATATCTGCATAATTACTGGGGGCAGTCCTAGGAGAAGGAGTGGATATGAGGGGCAGGTGCTGAGAACTTCTCCTCTGGACAAGCAAGTATGATGGAGGCTGCTGGCCCTGTGTCCCATGCCTCTCGCTTGCCTGGGGTCCTTTCTTTTCCCTGGTGTTTCCTCCTCTAGCCTCCTAATCTCCCAGCACATGAGCCTAGTTGAACAGCCTGGCTTGGTGCCTCCAAATATGCACAGCTGCCCCTGGCCCCTTGTGGCTTCAGCTTCTTTGAGTCTGGGAAGAAGCTACCCACTGGGCTCTGAGCTCCGGGCTCCCCAAACTTGGTTCCTATTTCTCGCATAGCTGTGCCTCCCACCAGCACCTAATCACTTCATCTGCCCCACTGACTCACGGGGCTCTAGCCATCAAGGTTCCAAAAATTTCCAAATCCACTCCATCCTGTTCTTTCAGACTATTTCCCCAGCTCTGGCTCCCTGGCCAGATACCCAATCAGCTCGTCCTCACACTGGCCACATGGAGGAGGAAAGTGAGTGGCAGAAAGGAGCTTTTGCAAGGGGCTGAGCAGGAAGGGCCTGTGGACCCCTGTCCTCCCAGGGGAGGCCCTGACAGCAGCAAAGATCAGGGGAAGTGGAAAACCAGAGTCAAAGGAGCTGTGTAGACAATGTGTCCATTTTACAGACAAAGAAACTGAGGTCCAGATCCAGTAGTAGAGCAGGGTATGGAATCGTGGCCTGAGAACCTTGGTCCAGGATTCTCCTCTGCCCTTCCTCTCTTTGCTGTCACTCTTTTCTCCACCCCTAGCTCTCCCTTTGGGCCTTGAGAAAGGCAGATTTAGCCTTGGCCCACACTTCCCCAGAGACCAGGGCCACTTGGTAACCAGGAGGGGTTTCTCCATACCCCCTTGTCCCCACCTCTCCCTGCTTTTCCCTTTTTCCCCCAGGGTGTCTCTTGAAAAAGTGTTTGTACCTAAACAGTATTTCCGGGACATCTTGCATTCCTGGGGGGTGGGTGGTGAGAAGGGTGAGGAGGAACTTGTCCAGCTGTGACCCACAGCTCCTCTAGCTTTATGGAACTTGGGGCCTGAGAGCCTTTCTCACCCTCGATCTCGACAACCTGATGATGACTGCATGAGCCACCATCCCCCCTGCCCCTTTTACAGTGTATCCTTCATGGATGAATTATATGGGTGTGTGGTGGGAGGCAGAGTTCAGAAACTCCCTCAGTTTGAGGAGACAAAGGGGCAACACTGGGGTGAACAGCTCCCAGGAACCCCCTCTTCCTTGTCCTGCTTCTCGGGGAGAATGTCAATGCCAGACACCCTCTCCTAGGTGATCCCTCCCCTGGATACATACCTCTGTGTATTCTGTTATTACTTCTAAGATGAAATCCTACCCTTTCTGCAAGACTCGCCAGGCTATGTGTGGCAATGCCCATCCACTTCTGCAACCCTACCTTGCTCTTCCCCCTGCCACACCTGCCACACACCTGCCCCTGGACAGCTCTTCTACGCTCCATGGCTAAGACTTCCTGCTCCTTCAAGCCCAGCTCAAGGATCATGCCTGTTCCTTTAGATAGGCTTCCTTGGGCTGCTAGAGAGAGCTGACCACTGCCCCATGGGCTAGCTCACCCCTGGAGCTGACCCACAGTAGCTCAGGTCTCTGTGTGTGCAGTGATCAGGTTCTAAGCCTATGTCCCCTCTCTCCCTAGAGACACTCCAAGGAGGGGTACCTGTGCTTATCTGCTGGGAAACAGACCAAACAAGGCCTGGAGCCCAAATCACACCCTGCCTGACTGCCCAGGCCTTTGTGAGATATCTTCAGAGGGGTCCTGACCTTGGACCATATGTCTTGGATTTCACTGAGGCCCTGGATAGAGAGGGACAGGCTGTATGGTCAGGCAGAGGGTGTGTGGCTTAGGGTCAGTGACTAGTCAGAGCTGTGTGGCAGAGCAAGACAAGAGAAAGCATGATGGGGAAGGAGGGAGGGCCTGAATCCCTTGCTGAGTACACCATGTGAACCCCTTCTCTGAGACCCCTCCCCCTCATTGAGGTCTCTTCCCTTCAGTGAGCCCCCTTCCCTGTCATTAAGCCCTTTTTCCTCTCTCTGAGCCCCCTTCCCTTCACTGTCCCTCTCACTCTTATTAAGTGCCACCCTAACAGTATTCTCACTCTCAGCCCCAGCTCCAGGTCCTGGTGCTGTGGCCCCATCTGAGGAAATGGCCTGGAGGCAGGTGTTTTCTGGGGCGATCCCTCCACGGTACATTGGGAATGTAGGCCCTGACCATGCAGGCCCCTCCAGTGAGGGAGAAGAGCTCAGTCTAGTGGACTTTTAAGGACTAAGCCAAGATGAGCATCATCTCTGGGCCGAACTGTCCTCTGGATCTGGCCCAGTCACAGAGGGGCTTGGCTGGGTGCCTCCATGGGGAGAGGTCTCAGTGCTTAGATTAGAAATGAACTGTGGCTGGAAGCTGGGCCTCTGCCTTTCCTCGATCCCTACTTAGGTGGTGCTCAGGGCTGAGGACCCCTGCTCCTCTGCAGCAGGGGCTTGGGGCTAGGAACTCAGGGCTTCTCGTTTGGACTGCCCATCTTGAGCCTCTGGGGAGAAAACAGACTCCTGAAGAAGCCCTGACGTGCCGGGGATTCCAGTTCCTGGTGGCGGGGGCCTTTTCCTCCCCCACGGGCTGCTGAGGCTGTCCCTTCCACGTCCAGCCAGCTTTCTCCCTGCCCTGCCACTCTGCATCTCAGTAACCTCCTGGAGGATGTGGTGCTGGACGTGGGATGGAGAAACAGGCTGGACTCAAATTAGTTGTTTCCCATGCCTTGGCCCTGTTGTCACCTGGAGTTACCTGTGGCCAACTGAGGGAAAGAGTGTGCTGTGAATTTCGTGCCAACTGAGTGTTTGCCAGGGTTCTTCACAAACGTGATCCCACTGACCACAAGGACCTCCACTGTAGGGGTTACTGTGATTGTTCTCAACACTAGATGAGCAAAACCTACTTCGGAAAGGTCAAGTAGCATAGGGGACGTGTCAAGCATTAAATTTGGGTGGTCTGACCCAAAGCTTGAGCCTTTTCCTCCGTCCCTGCAAAGCTTCAGAGCTCTAGGTCTGAGGTGAGCACTGCCTCTGGTCAGTACTACTGAGATCTGAAGAAGATGGAGAAGGCATTTCACAGGGTTTAACCACAGCCTGTAGGAAATGGGAGAGAATTGCTCCCACCAGGTGTAAAACTGCTGCCAGTTGCCCTGGCTTGGCCCTCCTTGCCCACAGGCCTAGAGAAAATTTTTCAAAGTCACCTTCTCTAGAAGCCTCCCCTCACTGATCCAGCCCAGGTCTTTTGCCCTGAGTCAAGAATGGTTTATACCTGTTCTTGACACAGAGATTCCTCCAGGGATCAGGTGAGCCTGCGGGTGGGTAGGGACCTGGCACCCTCCTTCATCTTTCTTCTCTGGGCTGCCCATGATCCCCGATCTACCCTCTCCTGTCATGCCTGAGGGGAAGACAAGACCTGAGGATTCTGGTCTGATAGGGGAAGTATAGCCCTTGTCTGGGATAATGGTCTGAGGGAGGCAAGGCCCTGTCCTGGGACACTGGTCTCAGTGTGTATGTGTGTGTGTGTGTATGCATATGTGTGTGTATCTGTGTGTGTGTGTGCATATGTGTCTTGTGTATCCGTGTGTGTGTGTGTGTGTGTGTGTGTGTCTGTGTCTGTGTGTCTATACATGTGTGTATGTGCATGGAGGTGTGTATACACATTCCTGACCTGGGAGGCTCACTTTTAGGGAGACACAGTCTTGTTCTGAAATGATGGTCTGAGGGTGGAGGCACAGCCCTGAGGGAAGGCATGGGTGGAGGGTGAGGAACTTGCAGTGGGCTCTGGGAGAGAGACTGGAGGCAGCTGAGATTTTCTGCTCCTTGACTGTCCAGGAGCAGGTTTCACACTCTCAGCCAACTTGGGATCCAGGAAGTGGGGATGAGATGGGCCTGGCTCCCATGGGGAGGAAGAGGCATAGGAAGGGGCCTATGGTAGGATAAAAGGGACAAGGGTTGGGGTGAGCAGCCTCACCTTCCTTGGACTCCTGGTCCTTCTTCATTCCCTGGACACAGAGCAGGTGGCAGCCTTCCTTGAATATCCCCTCCCAGCCCTGCTGTCTGGGTCCCAGATGTGGCCTTGGTTTGTGGGGCGATGTTCCCTCTCCGGCCAGCTTGGCAGCCACTTAAGTCTTGCTCGTGCCTGGATGCCCCCTGCTTTGCTGAGGACGGAGAATACTGTCTCCTCCAGCCTCAGCTGCCCCCACCCTGCTAATCCCAAGTGCACAGCAAGGCCAAGAATGTCTTGCATACTCTGGCGGGCAGGCTAGCCACGAAGCCTGCTGGAGGGGCATGAATCACAGCCCCGCCTGCCAAGTGCTCACTTGGGATATGTTCGAGGCTGGCCATGCCCAGAGTTGATGGGGAGAAGGGAGGGAAGGAGCTGGCAGCTGAGATGGGCAGACAGAACAATTTTGAGGGGAGAGATGTCTGCTGGACCCATCCCTGGTGGCAACACAAAAATTATGTTATAGAATTTTAGGAGTCTGGAATTATACAGTATTAACTTCTCAGAATTCCACAGGTCTGAAATGCAAGATTCATAGAATGCCACATCACACCGCTCTAAAAGCGCTTTACTGCCAAAGCCCCATTCTGCAGGTGGGGAAGAAGGAACTCCAAGGAGGCAGAGGAGGCTCTGCTCCCAATCTCAGGTGGAGTCAGAGGTAGGGCTGGGCTGGGCCCAGGCCCCTTGCCTTCTGTTTGAGGTCCATTGCAGCCCCATGCTCCTGCCCTGATCCACATAGCAAGCAGTGTGTTTGAGCCCCCTCCCAATGTTCCATGTGCTCCTGGATGATGGACAAGGTGAAAGCGTCAGGGGCACACGTGGTGAAGAACCTCTTTCTGCTCCTCTCATATACTCCAAGCACATAAATAGCCCCATGGAGACTCCTGCCCTGTCCTGCCCTCTATCTACAAAATCCCCCTGCTCAGCTGGCCTTCCCATTTCTCTGTCTCCAATATGAAGGAACCTATATGATGCCCCAGCCTGCTCCTGCCATCTGCACCTGCTCATTCACCTATCTGAAAACTGCCACTGAGTGCTGGTTGTCCTCTGGACACAGACCTCACCTTAGCATTCACCCTGCTCTCCCATGTCTGCAAATGCTTCCTATGCTTCCTAGCCCTTGGCACATGACTATGCTCAATTCTCTCTCATCTTAAAATAAAAAAGTCCCTCTTGGTGTCACCCACCCTAGTTTTCTCCATCTGTCTATAGCTAAGTTTCTTCAGAGTTGACTATACTTCCCATTCCCCACTTTCTCACTATCCACTCTCTCTGAAACCCTCTCTAGTCTAGTTTCTGTCCTCAGCCCTCCAGAAATGAAGGGATAGGTGTTGGAGCTTTTGTCACTAAATGCAACTGCTTCCCCCCTACCCACCCCCATACCCCAAGCCTGCCATCAACTCACCTGCTATGACACCCCTGTTGGCCCTGGTCTCTTCTTGCCTCCCTCTGAGACTCTCCTCTTGCTAGTGGTTGTCCCAGGCCTTCTCTTCTCACCAACCTCTTCCCGGGCCAGTGGTCTGATTACCAAACACTGGGGATGAGGATTACCCCAGCAGTCCCCAGATGGGATGGCTAACCTTGCCCTTCCCAGGGTTCCAGACCAGCATGTCCAGAACCAAATTGATGCACCCAGCTGGGTGGTCCACAGGTCCTTGAACTCAGCTGTCTGTGCTCCCCTAGCCCTGCTCCTCCTCAAGCCTCCCCCTTTCAGTGAAGGGCTGCACCACCTATCTGATTCCCCAGGGAGAGATGTGGGTAGCACCAGGATTTCTCCCTCTTCCTCACCCCCACTCTTTGTCCATTGGTTGACCAAGGTTGACACACGAATCCCATGACTATTCTCTCCGTGCTGCTGTTGCCTTCATTCTGGCCTAGATTATTGCAATGTCAGCATCATTGGTCTCTGCCCGCCCCCCACCCAGCAAGCTCTCCACAGGGAGCCAGAGGGAGCTTCTTCAAATGCAAACTTGACTCTGCCACTCCCCAGCTCAACACTCTTCACTGGCTCCCCACTTCCCACAGCCCCTCAGGGCCCTCTGAGGCCAGGTCTTTGACTGCCCCTCCAGCATGACTCAGCCCCAATACCACCACCTTATGGTCCAGAAACTTCCATGAGCTCATTGCCCCCAACTGCACCATACTGATTCTTGTTTCTAATCTTTTACCAGTCACTCTTCCTGCCTGGAACACACCTTCCCTCTCTCAACTCAATAAAATGTTTGCCCAACCCAAAAGTCCCCTCCTCGGTGATGCCCTCCAGAATTCTTCTCTTACCACGCTGTGTGCCACCGCTGCCTTGCTGCATCCTGCACTCAAGGACAAACTCTATGCTGATCCTTCTTGGTGTCTTCACAGGATAGGAGTAGAGGGAGTTCTTGACATGAGCTTTCTGACCAAATGAATGAATAATCCCAGCAAAGCCTTAGTCCTCTTTGGAGGCCCTGCGGCACTCCCAGCTCTGGGCCCTGACTTCTGAGTTCTGAGCATTTCTGCCATGGGCTGATGGCTGGTGGGTGTGGGAACTTTTTCTCTTCTGGGATTTCTAACCCTATGTGAGAGGAACAGAGCAGGGTGAGGGCCTGGGAGCCGGGAGGGCTGGCAGCTAGTAGAGGAGAAGAGTAGATGGTCAGGGGGTTGTGGTCCTGTGCCTGGGGCTGGCACTTGATTTCATCTCTAGGGCAACAGGGCTTTTGAGGGTTTAACTGCAGAGGGGCCATGAGACCTGTCTCCCCACCCTTTTCCAGGCCAGCCCTGGAAGCCCAGGCTGAGAAACCAGGGGATAGAGGAGCCAATGGAGAAATGGAGTTTGTGTGACAGCATTCAATATGTTTTCAATAAAGAAGAAACGGAAAAAATGTTAATTTAATTTTGACCGTGCCCTGGGACAATGCTCATGGCTCTGAACTCTGACTGCCACCCTGTCCAGCCTTGTTCAGGGAAACCCCAGGGAGTGAAAGAATGTAGGGGCAGAGAGTGAGATGGCTGGAACCCCCGTCCCAGGATGTCCTCCTACTTCCTGTCACTGTGCCAACTGCTTCCTCCATGAAGCAAGCTCTAGAGCCATGTGCCTTTTAACCCAATGAAGGCTGCTCATCAAGAAAAGGGGACCAGCCACTTACTTCCAAAGGAGGGCCTGGGGCCCTGCAAAAGGCCCCCATCTAGGAGGGGCCAGCCCCTCTGGTTTTGGCAGCCTTGAGACTACACTGCCCTAAACTTCCATGTCTGCCCTGGAGCCTGGTAGTATGGTGGGGGCTTGAGTATCAGGAGACCTGGCTTTGGGAGCCAGCCCAGATCCTTAACTGTTTTGTGGCCTTTGAGAAGTTACCTCCCATCTCTGAGCTTCCAGATCCTCATTGGGAACATGGAGATTCCTTTCAGAGGGAATTCCCATCCCTGGCGCCATGGGATGCAGTGCCTGTGCCTGAATTCCTAGCGATAGGCAGGGTTGGGACCTTTGGGTAGGAGTGGGGAAAGGGATGACTAAGGCCTCGGACCCCCGCCCCCGGCCACCACTCAAAGACTGAGGGGCTGGGCTGCTTACACCCAGATCTCAGGTCTGTTGATTTCCCTGCATGTTGGCTTTTGGGTGTCTCTACCTGTCACTTTTGGAGCAGGCAGTTCAGATCAGGAAAATGGCCCTTTAGCTCCTTCAGGGGCTATCGGATGGTGGAGGCTGACTCACCCAAGCTATCTTCATACTGATGTCACCCTATGCATTGATTTAGGCTTCCCTGAAAGCAGATCTTGAGACAATGACTTGGGTGCAGGTCTTTTATTTGGGAGGAGACCCCAGGGAGCACAGGGAAAGTTATAGGGAGAGGGAGACTGAGAAGGAAGAAAAGCTAACAAAAGTGCTCATGAGCAGGCAGCTGGGCCCAATTCCATGGGGACTCCAATAGAATATTCTGAAATGTAGGGAATATTCTAAATCTGTCATGTCCAATATGGTAGCTGCTGGCTGTATATGGGCTACAGAATACTAGAAATGTGGCTACTGAGACTGAAGAAATAAATTTCTACTTTTATTTACTTTTAATTAACTGTAGGGTATTCCTGGGGAGGCCAGAGCAATTATCCTCTGATTGAGGGCTGTTCCTGAGGTCATCAAGTCCCCTAAATTTCTGGGTGGCACCCAGCAAGTTCTCTGGTGTCAGAGAGCCCCCAGGCAGAAAAGAAAGACAGAGGCATAGCTTGAGGTGAGAAGCCATTCGCAAGCCAAGAGCTTGCCAGGAGCAGGCAAACTCAGGTGGGCTGAGAGTCTAGGTACGATGTCTGCGGACCCTTCCCATTGACCAATTACTCACTTTCATTCTCAGTGCTTGTGCCCTGTGATGGTCCCTCTCCTGTATTTCTGAATTATTCTTAGCTGTAAGTTTTTCATTAGATTCTCCCACTCCTCATTTCTCCCCACCCTCCCTTGTGGTAAATATATATAATGAAATTTTCTACTTTAACCATTTCAAGTGTACAATTTAGTGGTATTAATTAAATTCACAATATTGTGCAATCACCACCACTGTTTATTTCTAAAACTTTTTCATTACCCACAAAGAATCTCTGTATCATTAAGCAATAATTCCCCATTTCCCAATACCACTAGCACCTGGTAACCTCCATTTTTACTTTCTCTGTGAATGTGCCTATTCTAGATATTTCATACAAATGTAATCATACAATATTTGTCCTGTTATACCTGTCTTCTTTCACTTGGCATAATGTTTTCAAGGTTCATCCATGTGGTAGCATGTACCAGAACTTCATTCCTTTTTAAAGCTTAATACTATTTCATTGTTTGGATATACTACAATTTGTTTATTCCTTCATCAGTTGAGAAACATTTGGGTTGTTTCTGCTTTTTAGCTAGTGTGAATAGTGCTGCTAAGAACATTCAGGTCCAAGTACTGTTTGAATACCTGTGTATTAGTCTGCTCGGGCTGCCATAACAAAGTACCATAGACTGGGTAGCTTAGACAACGGACATTTATTTTCTCATAGTTTTGGAGACTGAGAAGTCCAAGATCCAGGTGCTGGGTGATTCAGTTTTTGGTAAGAACTCTCTTTCTGGCTTACAAATGGCCATCTTCTTGCTGTGTGCTCACATGGCCTTTCCTTGGTGCTTACAAGAAGCGAGAGAGAGAGAGAGAGAGAGAGAGAGAGAGAGAGAGAGAGAGAGAGAGAGAAAGGGAGAAAGATCCTTCTGTCTTCTTTTCTTATGAGGGTACCATTCTATCAGATTAGAACCCTACATTTATGACCTTATTTAACTGCAATCATCTCCCAAGGGCTCTTTCTCGAAATACCATTACATTGGGAGTTAAATTTTCAACATGTGAATTTTGAGAGGACACAAATTTTCAGTCCATAACAGCCTGTTTTTAATTCTTTTGGATATATACCTAGGAGTGGAATTGTTAGGTCATAGAATGGTAATTCTATGTTTAAGTTTTTGAGGAGGAATTACCAAACTGTTTTCTACTGCAGCTTCATCATTGTACATCTTCATCACAAGTTATGAGGGTTTCAATTTCTCTACATCCTTGCCAACGCTTGTCATTTTTCTGAATTAAAAAAAACAAAAACAAAACTATAGCCATCCTAGTAGGTGTGAAGTGGTATCTCATTGTGATTTTGGTTTGTATTTCTCTAATAGCTAATGATTTTGAGCTTTTTACGTGTTTATTGTAATTTGCAGTTTCCCTATGGAGATATATCAATTTAAATCCTTTGCTCATTTTAAAATTGGGTTGTCTTTTTGTTGTTGTGTTGTAAGAGTTCTTTGCATAGTCTGAATATTAAACCCTGATCAGATATATGATTTGTAAATATTCTCTCATTCCATGGGTTGTCTTTTCACTCCCCTGACAATGCCCTTTGAAGCACAAATTTTTAAATTTTGATAAAGTCTAATTTATCTATTTTTTTCTTTTGTTGCCTGAGTGTTTGGTGTCATATTTAAGAAACCATTGCCCAATCAAGGTCATTAAGATTTTCTCCTATGTTTTCTTCTAAAAGTTCTATAGATTTAGTTTTTTAAATTTAGGTCTTTGATCAATTTTGAGTAAATTTTTGTAAATGGTGTAAAGTAGGGTCCAACTTCATTCTTTTGTATATGGGTATCCAGTTTTCCCATTTCTAAGTGTTGAAGGGACTCTCTTTCTTTATTGAATGGTTTTGGCACCCTTGTCAAAAATATATCAGCCATAGTTTTTTTACAATATTATATTATAATATAATACAATATTATATTAGTTTTAGATGTACAACATGATGATTAGACATTTATATAATATACAAAGTGATCAATCACTCTGATAGATCTAGTACCTATCTGACACTATATATAGTTATTACAATATTATTGACTATACTCCTTATGCTATACTTTACATATCTATGATTAACTACCAATTTCTACTTCTTAATTCCTTCCCATTTTCACTCATCCCCAACTCCCTTTCATCTAGCAACCCTCAAAATGTTCTCTGTATCTATGTGTTTTTTTGTTTTATTTTGTTCTTTAGATTCCACATGTAAGTGAAATCATATGGTATTTGTCTTTCTCTGTCTTACTCCACTCAGCACAATACCCTCTAGGTCCATCTATGTTGTTGCAGATGGCAAGATTTCATTCATTCATTCATTCATTCATTCATTCATTTCTATCACTGAGGAATATTCCATTGTATATGTGTACATCCAGGTTGCCTCCATATGTTGGCTATTGTAAATAATGCTGCAATGTACATATGGATACACATGTCCCTTCAAAGTAGTATTTTAGGTTTCTTTGGGTAAATAACCAGAAGTGAGATTATGGTTTCTTCTTGTCTCTTGCTAAAATCTTTGTTTTAAAGTCTATTTTGTCTGGTATAAGTATTGCTACCCTAGATTTTATGTTTCTGTCTCCATTTTCATGAAAAATCTTTTTTTCCATCCCTTTACTTTCAGTCTGTGTATGTGTTTTAATCTGAAGTGAGTCTCTTGTAGGAAGTGTATGTAAGGGCTTTGTTTTCTTATCCATTCAACCACCCTAGGTCCTTCTATTGGAGTGTTTAATCCATTTAAATTTAAAGTCATTGTTGATAGATATGTAGTTACTGTCATTTTATTATTCATATATTTTATTTTATTTTTCTTCTTCTTTTTAAATAAGTCCCTCTAACATTTCTCGTAATACTGGTTTGGTGGTGATGAACTCTTTTAGCTTTTTTTTTGTCTGGGAAACTATCTGTCCTTCGATTCTAAATGATAGCTTTGCTGGGTAGAGTAGTCTTGGTTGTAGGCACTTGCTTTTCATTATTTTGAATATTTCATGCCAATCCCTTCTGGCCTGCAAGGTTTTTTTTTTTTTATTTTTTTTTTATTTTTTTTTTTATGTCTGCATCACCTGGTTTTCCTAGGTGGTCTCCCATCCAAGCATCCAAGTACTAACCAGGCCAGACCCAGCTTAGCTTCCGAGATCAGAGGAGATCGAGCATGTTCAGGGTGGCATGGCTGTAGATTCTGCAAGGTTTTTATTGAGAAATCAGCTGACAGTCTTATGAGAGCTCTTTTGTAGATTACTAATTGCTTTTCTCTTGCTGCTTTTAAGATACTTTCTTTGTCTTTAACCTTTGGTATTTTAATTATGATGTGTCTTGGTGTGGGCCTCTTTGGGTTCATCTTGTTTGGGACTCTCTGTGCTTCATGGGTTTGTATGTTTATTTTCTTTGCTAGTTTAAGGAAGTTTTTCACCATTATTTCTTGAAATAGGCTTTCAATTCCTTGGGCTCTCTCTTCTTTTTGCTGCCCCTATGATGAGAATGTTGGTACAATTAATATTGTCCCAGAGGCCCCTTAACTATCTTCATTTTTTGGATTATTTTTTTCTTTTTGCTGTCCTGATTGGGTGTTTTCTGTTACCTTATCTTTTAAATCGCTGACTTGATCCTCTTCTTCATGTATTCTACTGTTGATTTTTCTCTAATGTATTCTCCCTTTCAGTTATTTAATTTTTTGATGCTGAATGGTTCTTTTTTATTTTCTATCTCAATTTTTATGTTTTTTATCTCTTTGCTAAAGTTCTCACTGAGTTCATCTACTCTTACCCTAAGTTTATTGAGCATCCTTATGACCAGTGTTTTGAACTCTGCATCTGATAGATTGCTGTCTCCAATTAAAAAAAAAAAATTTATTGGAGCTTTGTTATGTTCTTTCATTCGGTACATGTTTCTTTGTATCCCAATTTTGGCTGCCTCCCTATGTATTAAGTAGGGCTCCTAAGTATCTCAGTCTTAGTAGAGCAGACTTATGTAGTAGGTGTCCTGTAGAGCTCAGTGGCACAGTCTTACTGGATCACCTCAGCCAGGTGCTCCAGGTGTGTCTCTTTTTCAAATTGTGTGTGCCCTCCTGCTGTAGTTGAGCCTTAGTTGCCATTTGCATGTTAGTGGGAGGGATTGACCCCTTGGGCTATTGGCTGTGAGGACTGGCCAGTGAGGGGCTGGCCCAATGGAGCAGGATTCACTTTAGCAGAGCTCCGGTGCCTGTCAAGTCTGCCTTTTGGGTGTGTCATCCTTTGATACAGCCCCAGATGGTGCTCCAGTTCAGGTTGAAGCTGGCCACAATGTGTGCCAGCCCCAGAGCCTCCTGGGAGGGTCTCCTCCACAGGCCATGCTCAGCCTGCACACTACCCAAGGCCACCTAGTAAGAGTCACCAAACAATTTTCAGATGGCTGCCACCATGCTAGGCTTACAGGTGCCTCAAGAGGCCAAGCTGCAAGCTGAGGCTGGCTGCTTCTAGTGCCAGGCTTGGGGCTGCTCAGCAAGAGGTATAGGGCATGCCAAAGCCAGATGCTCCTTGTTTGGGTTTTATGAACCTTCGAGAAGATTTTAGGAAAGTCTGAAGCATGAGGCTAGACAGGCCAGTTGTATGGAAAAGTTACTGGAGGTGGCTTGGGTGGGCCCACAATTTGGGAATCATCAGGGCGGGGTGACTTGTGTTAGCCAAGTTGGTGGAGACTCAGGTATGGCGGCTGCCTGCATCTGCATACTGGGAGGCTGGGGAGGACTCAACAAAGAGTCAGTGGATTCTGCCAGCACTTCTGTCTGGGAGAAAGCTGCCCCTTGCACTGCCAGCCCTGAAGTGACATTTCATTTCCTCCCTGTATGTTCCTGGCACATTTTGAGCTGCTGCCCCAGTGCTGGAGCTCAGAATGAGTTAGTCCATAAGCAAGCAAGTTCATGAGTGGGCCCCTTAAGAAGAATTCCTGGGTCTCACATAGCCCTCTGCCTCACTCAACCACAATCTCTGCTGGTTTTCACAACCGGAGATTGTGGGGCCTTGTTCTCTTCCTGGCACTGGAACCCTGGGCTGGGGTGTCCAAGATGGAGTGCGACCCCTTGCTCCTCTGGGGGAACCTCTGCAACAAGATATTGCTCCCGATTCTCAACCACCACACACAGGTCAAATCAGCCCATTTCATGTCTCTGCCCCTCCTACCAGTCTTGAGGTGGCCTCTTCTATATGTTCCAAGTTGTAAGACTTCTATTCAGCTAGATTTTAGGTGATTTCAAATGATGATTGTTTTGTAGTTTAATTGTAATTTTGATGTGTTTGTGAGAAGAGGCAAGCACAGTGTTTACCTACTCTGACATCTTGACCAGAAGCCCAAAGATGTTCTTCTATTGGCCATAGTTCTGAGGTTTTATTTCTGGATTCTCTTATATTTTATTTGTCTATATGTCTGTCTCTATGCCAGTACCACAGTTTTTGTTTATTGTAGTTTTGTGGTAAGTTTTGGAATTGATAAGTGTGAAGCTTCCAAACTTGTTTTTCTTTTTCCAGATTTTTTTGGCTATTTGTGGTCCCTTGAAATTCCATATTAATTTTAGGATAGGTTTTTCCATTTCTGCAAATTGTGTCATTAGGGTTTTGATAAAGATTACATTGAATCTTTATTTGCTAGTATTGTCATATTAATAATATCATGTCTTTCAATGAAAGTAGGATATCTTTTCATTTCTTAAGTCTTCTTTAATTTCTTTAAGTGATGTTTTGTAGTTTTCACTGTATGAGTATTACACCTTGTTGATTAAATTTATTACTACTAAGGGCTTTAAAAAATGTTGCATCTATAAAGGATGAAATACTTTTATTATAGGGACATAAAAGCATATTACAATGTATGAAACCTCCTCTAACAATCTATACAATAACAGGAATGAAGTAATAGAAATATTACAGTTTCTCTATTTCAAGTGCATCTATATCTAGTTCCAGGGCACAGTTTTTTCCTTCCTTCCTTTTTTCTTCCTTCCTAAGGGCTTTTCTTTTTTGATGCTATTGTAAATGAAATAATTCTTTAAATTTCATTTTTGCATCATTCATTGATAGTGTATTGAAAGACAACTGATTTTTGTGTGTCGATTCTGTATCCTGTAAGTTTGCTGAATTTGTTTATTAGCTTTCACAGTTTATGTGTGTGTGTGAATTCTGTAGGATTTTCTACATATAAGACCATATCATCTGTGACTAAAGATAGTTTTACCTTTTCCCTTCCAATTTGGATAAAGTTATTCAATTTTCCTGCCTCATTGTTCTGGCTTAACTTTCTAGTACTGTGTTAAATAAAAGTGGCAAAGGTGGGCATCCTTCCTGATCATAAGGGAAAAGTTTTCAGCTTTTCACCATTAAATATAATGTTAGCTGTGAGTTTTATACATATGACCCTTATCTTGTTGAGGAAGTTCTCTTCTATTCCTAGTTTATTGATTTTTTAAAATAAAGTAAGAGTGTTGGATTTTGTCAAATGTGTTTTTTTTTTGCATCGATTGAAATAAACATATTTTTCCCCCTTCATTCTGTTAATATGGTATTTTACATTGTTTGATTTTCATATGTTAGACTATTACATTGTGGGGAAAAATCACATTTGCTCATGGTGTATAATTACTTTAATATGTTGCTGAATTCAGTTTGCTACTATTTTATTGAGGGCTTTTGCATGTATATCTTTAAGGTATTAGTTTATAATTTTATTGTAATGTCTTTCTCTGGCTTTGTTAACAGTGTAATTCTGGCTTTATAGAATGAATTAACAAGTGTTCCCAACATTTTTAATTTTTTTGGAAGAGTTTGAGAAGGATTGGTGTTTTCTTTCTTAAATATTTGATAGAATTCACCAGCGAAGTCATCTGGTCTTGGGTTCTTTGTTGAGAGGTTTTTGATTGCTATTTCAAACCCCTTACTTATATAGGTCTATTTAGATTTTCTGTTTCTTCTTGAGTCAGTTGTTTGTGTGTTTCTAGTAATTTGTTCATTTTAGCTGGATTATCTAATTTGTTGGTATACAGTTGTTCATAGTATTTTCTTATAATCCTTTTTATTTCTATAAAGTCAATAGTAATGTCCATTTTTTAATTTCTAATTTTAGTCTTTCCTATGCTTTTTCTTGGCCTAAAGATTTATCCATTCTGTTGATCTTTTCAAAGAACCAATTTTTGGTTTTGTTAATTCTCTCTACTGTTTTTTTCTATCCTCTGTTTTGTTATTTCCACTTTAATCTCTATTATTTCCTTCTTTTTGCTAGCTCAGGGTTTCGTTAGCTCTTTTTTTCCTAGTTCCTTAAGGTGTAGAGTTAGATTATTTATTGAGATCTTTCTTCTTTTTAAATGTAGGCATTTATTGCTATAAATTTTCCTCTGAGCACCGCTTTTGCTATGTCCCATAAATTTTGGTATGTTGTGTTTTCATTTTATTTGTCTCTAAGTATTTTCTAATTTGCCTTGTAATTTCTTCCTCAGACCATTGGTTATTTAAGATTGTGTCGTTTAATTTCCACATATTTGTGAATTTTCCAGTTTTCCTTCTGTTATTAATTTCTAGCTTCATTCCACTGTGGTCAGAGGAAATATGATTTCAATGTTTTAAAATTTATTGAAACTTGTTTTGTGGCCCAACATATGGTCTATCCTGGAGAATGTTCCATGTGCCCTAGAGAAGAATGTGTGTTATGCTGTTGTTTACTGGGGGTTCTATGTAGGTCTGCTAGGTCTAATTGTTTTATAATGTTCATGTCCTCTTTTTTCTTATTAATCCCCTGTCTAGATGTTTTATCCATTATTGAAAGTGGAGTATTGAAGTCTCCAACTTTATTGTAGAACTGTCTATTTCTTTTTCCAATTCTGTAATGTTTGATTTATGAATTTGACACTCTTTGCTTTGTGATTAAATGTTTAAATTGTTATATCTTCTTGATGAATTGACCATTTTATTAACATATAATGTCCTTATTTGTCTATTATAACAGTTTTTGACTTAAAGTTTATTTTTGCTTTAAATTAGTATAATAATCACAGCTATTTTGGTTATAGTTTGCATGAAAAATCTTTTTCCTTCCTTTTACTTTTAATCTATTTGTGTCCTTAAGTCAAAAGTGAGTTTCTTGTAGGCAATATATAGTTGGATTATTATTATTTTTAAAATTCAGAGTCTCCAATTAGGGGTAGATGAAAAGGTAGCTTTTTCTCTGAGAGGTGAGTGGAGCCCTGAGTTTTGCATCAGTGGTGGCAAAATCCCAGCCCACTAGGCGCTGGGGGCTGCTGGAAGAATGCCAAGACTGAGGGCGGCATGGCTGCTGGGGGACACCATCCTGCTGGTGGCCTCTGTCTCTGGTAATCTCACCATCCAAGAAGTCAATAGAACCTCTAAAGGAAGAAGTCTCATTGGTAGGATTGATGACTCATCTCAGATCTCTGGGAAAGGAGTTAACAGTGGAACCGGGCTTTTCCATGGATGAATTTTCTGCCTCCATCCTCACTGGAAAACTGACTACTGTCTTTCTTCCCATTGTCTAATCAATTTTATTTATGATTGATTTGCCAAGAAATGGTATGGTCCTGTGGGTATTTCTTTTTCAAAGGAAGAAGAAGCACCTCGCCATAGTTTACATGGCCAATCTGGCCTTGGCAGACCTCCTCTCTATCATCTGGTTCCCGCTTAAGATTGCCCATCATATACATGGCAATGACTGAATTTATGGGAAATCTCTTTGCAAGGTACTCATTGGCTTTTCCTACAGCAACATGTACTGTTCTATTCTCTTCATGATCTGCCTCAGCGTGCAGAGGTATTAGGTTATCGTGAACCCCATGGTGCAACCAGGAAGAAGTCAAACATTGTCATCGGTGTTTCCCTGGGAATATGTCTGCTGATTCTGCTCGTTACCATCCCTTGTATGTCATGAAGCAGACCACTCACATTTCAGCCTTAACATCACGACCTGTTATGATGTTTTGCCTAAGGAGGTGTTGGTAGGGAACATGTTCAATTATTTCCTCTCTTTGGCCATTGGAGTCTTTCTCTTCCTAGCCATCCTCACAGCTTCTGCCTATGTGCTCAGAACACTTCAATCTTCTGCCTTGGATGAAAATTTGGAAAAGAAGAGGAAGAGAGCCATCAAACTTATTTTCACTGTCCTGGCAATGTACCTGACATGCTTCACTCCTAGTAACCCTCTGCTCATGGTGCATTACTTCCTGATTAAACACTGGGGCCAGAGCCATGTCTACGCCCTGTATTTCGTAGCCCTTTGCCTCTCCACCCTCAACAGCTGCATTGACCCCTTTGTCTACTACTTTGTTTCACAAGACTTTAGGGATCATGCAGAGAATGCTCTCCTTTGTCAAAGTGTCCATATGGTAAAGCAGATGCAAATATCCCTCATATCAAAGAAATCCTCCAGGAAATCCAGCTCTTACTCTTTAAGTTCAACCACCATTAAAACCTCTTATTGAGTTTTCCAGCTCTTCCAATGGAAGTTTTATGAGAGAATTCGAGGCCTGTTTAATGTTATGGGAATGTTTCTGTTGTTTCCTAACCAAGCAGGTCTCATTGCATACCATGTGTATGCAGCACCTCTCAGGATTGCTGAAAGTATCCTGTTTGCATGAGAAACCCCCCAAAATTAACATAGATGTCAGTTTCAGAATGTCTCTACTCAGATGCTCCCAGAAGTGGAACTTATAGAAGCAGACTTTTTAAAAAGTGATGAATAAACAGAAACCCAGTGACTTGCAAAAACTAGTCTTGCCATGAAGACCTAAGTTTTTAGCTCAAACTACATTTCTTGTACATCTTGGGTCAATCACAGACTTGTTAGGACTTAAGAGCCCTCAGAGATGATCAGTCCAATTGACTTCCTTGACAGATGAGGAAACCAAAGAGGTAAAGCAGAGCTGCCCAGAGTCATTTCCAACCAATGGCAGCAAGTTAGGATTGGGCAGCAGAATTTGAATGGTTAGTGGGGTTCTTATACTATCTCATCGAAATCACTGAGGATCTTGTTTTAAAATGTAGGTTCGTCAGACCCGGGAATGAGTTCAGAGTCTGGGAACAGGGCCCAGGAACCTGCAATCTCAAAAGCCTCTGCGTGATGCTCATGCTTACCAAGGGTTGTGAACCACATGTCTGGGTGCTGCTTCTACTTGACAAGGTGCCATGGTAGTTTTTGAAAAGAGAAACGAATAGCAGAATGCTTTGCGTCTCTTTTATGTTCAGCTTATAATGAAATCTGTTTGTTGACTTCTTGGGTATTTCAATTTCTTTATTAATTATTTGAACTTTTGTATGTATCATTGTCACTTTGAGGAAAATACAACAAGGATTTTAAACATGGAAATGCAAATTTCATGTAACTTTTTACTAACTTAAGCAAAATATTCAGATAGTCTAAGTTTTGCAACTGAGAATAGAATTTACCACTCAGTTTTTAAAGAAATTATTATTAGACTATTTATTGTCAGTTTTGTCCCTTATTATCAAATAATGAAATTCTAAAGTTGTCACTGGTTTTGAACCACATTTCTTTGGAAAAGAATATGAAAATAGATGTGATTTGCAATATATTTAAGAGGTACTTGACTCCAAACTGACTTTATACAACTCTTGTATTTGTGACTTTTTGAAATAATTATTTTATCATATGATTTATAAATAACACATGACTTGTTTTTTACAACTTATTTCTGAATTGTTTGTGTGTGGTGTGTGTGTTTGAGGGAAGGAAAATAAGGGAAGTAACAACATCACTCTTTTAAGAAGAAATGATGTGATACAAATTTTTACGTAAATAGAGCCTGCTGTATATATTGCTCTGTGATAAATGTTTTACATTTAACCACATTTTAGAATTCTTTCTGTGTCTGCATTTATGAGCTGACCTTCACTTTTAAAGGATACAGAATATTTAATATTTTGAATATATTGTGATGTGGTCTTTTTCCTACCTATGATTCCCAAAGTTGTCTCCCCTGCCCCCATTAAAAAAGTGCTGCATTGAAAAAAAATCCATTTTACCAATTTCTATCTTTTGATTTGTGCATTTAATCCATTTACATTTAAAGTAATTACTGACAAAGACTGACTTATTTCTGTCATTTTGCTATTTGCTGTATGTCATATCTTCTTTTGTTTCTCATTTCCTCTTATTGTTTTCTTTTGTGTTTAATTGATTTTTTTGGTAATGAATTGTTTCAGTTCCATTCTTATTTCCTTCTGTGTATATTTTAAATATATTTTCTTAGTGGTTACCATGCAAGTTACAATTAACATTATAAATTAATAAAAATCTAGTGTGAATTGATATAAACTTGTATCAGTTATATAAATACAAACATTGTCTTTTGTATTTTCCTATGTAGTTATATTTGGTGTTCTTTATTTCTTTGTATAGCTTCAAATTTCTGCCTAATGTCCTTTTATTTCAACCTGAAAGACTAACATTTCTCATAGGGTAGTCCTGCTAGCAGTGAAAGTTTTTGGGTTTTGTTTATCTGGGAATGTCTTAATTTTACCTTTTTTTTTTTTTTTAAGTTTTTTCCCACCTGGCTTTGTTGAAATATAATAGACAATGAGTTGCTCATATTTATATTTACAATTCAATGAATTTTGTTTCAATTGTAGTTGGCATACAATAATATCTTCATTTCAATTGTACAGAATAATGATTAAAGATCTGTATAACTCACAAAGTGACCACCCCACTAAATCTAGTACCCCTCTTCCCTCTTACATGTTTATTACAACATAATTAACTACTTTCCTTATGCTGCACTTTATATCTCCATGTCTATTTTGTAATTATCCATTTGTATTTTTTAATCCCTTTGCCCTTTTTTTGCCATCCCCCAACCCCTCCCATCTAGTAGCCCTCAAAATATTCTCTGTATCTATACTATAGACTATAGACTATAGACTATAGGCTGTAGACTAGAGGGACTTCTTTAAGAAGAAAAAACATGTCTACAGCCATACCACCCTGAATATGTCTGATCTCATCTGATCTTGGAAGCTAAGCAGGGTTGGGCCTGGTTAGTACTTGGATGGGAAACCACCTAGGAAGACCAGGTGCTGTAGGCATAGAAAAAAAAAAAGTCCCTCCAACATTTCCTGTAATACTGGCTTGCTGCTGATAAATTCCTTTAGCTTATTTTTGTCTGGGAAGCTCTTTATATGGACATCAACTTCAAGTGATAGCTTTGATGGATAAAGTATTCTTGGTTTAGATCCTGGATTTTCATCACGTTGAATATTTTGTGCCAAATCCTACATAGTTTCTTTTGAGAAATCAGCTGCCAGTCTTATGGATGCTCCCTTGTAGGTAACTAACTGCTTTTCTCTTGCTATTTTTAAGATTCTCTCTTTGTATTTAATCTTTGGCATTTTAATTACAATATGTCTTGGTGTGGGCCTCTTTGGATTCCTGGGTTTGAGGACTCTCTGAGCTTCTTGGGGTTGTTTGTCTATTTCCTTCACCAGGTGAGGGAAGTTTTTCATCATGATTTCTTCAAATAGCTCTTCAACTTCTTTTTTCCCTTCAGGCATCTCCATGACATGGATATTTTTACATATAATAGTGTCTTGTAGGCTCCTTAAATTATTATTATAATCTTGGCTTCTTTTTCTTGTCATTCTGATTGAGTGTCCTTGGCTTCCCCATTCTTTATATCGGTGGTTCGATCCTTTTCTTTATCCACTCTGTTTATTCTTTCTAATACACTCTTCATCTCAGATAATTTGTTCTTCATTTCTGACTGGTTCTCTTTTATAATTTCCATTTCCATCTTTATGTTTTTTTTTTTTATCTCTTTGTTAAAGTTCTCACTGATTTCATCTATACTTCCTGTAAGTTCGTTGAGCATCTTTATAACCAGTGTTTTGAACTCTGCACCTGTTAGATTGCTTGACTCCATTATTCCTGGATCTCTATTCTGTTCTCATATGATTTCTGCTTCTTTGTCTTCCCATTTTGGCAGCCTTTCTGAGTCTGTTTCTGTGTACTAAGCAAAGGTCCTAAGTCCCCTGGTCTTATTAACGTGGCTTTGTGTAGTAGGAGTCCAGTGGCACAGTGCTGAGAGGGGTTCAGCTGCAGGCCAAGTTTAGCCCCAGCCTGTGCCCCTCTGGGGCCACCTGTTAAGATTCAGCAAGCAATCCACAGATGCTACGTTTATAGTTGCTTCAACAAACCACACCAGAAATCGTAGCCAGCTGCCACCACGGTGAGTTTTGGCACTGCTTAGCAAGGAGCACCAGACTCACCAAGGACGCACTGGATGTGGCTTGGGTAGGGCCATGAGTTGGTGCAGGCAGGGTTTCAGGGAATTCTCTGGGTGGAGCAATCTCTGTTACCCAGTTTGATGATGACATCTTAGCTATGGCAGTGCTATGTCTGTACACTGGGGGCAAGGAAGGGGGCTCAAAGAGGCACTTTTGCCTGGGAGAGAACCTCACCTCTGGCCCTCACTCTGATGAGTGTCCCTCTGTAAGTCCCTGGTACTCCCCACCCCCTGTGCAGCCAAGCCACTGTTGGTGCTTGGAGTGAGCAAATTGGTCACCTCAAAAGTCCACTCATGGACATAGCCTCTTCAAGAGGCATCAGCAGATGCCAGCTGCCACTTTCATAGCCTCTGTCCCAGTCAGCCACTTAGGACCAGGCAGCCTCGCGTCTTCGCCCCCTCCTACCTTCTACTGTTGCAGGTTGACTAATTATTTCTCTCCCTAGTTGTAGTGCTTCCGTTCATTCTAGGTGACTTTCTTTGCTCTTTGTTCTATGTTTCTGTCACACTTTGATTTGGTCGCAAGAAGGATGAACAAAGCCTCTATCATCTACACCATTTTTATTCCAGACCTCTTACCTTGATTTTTGAAGTATAGTTCTGCTAATTACAAAATTCTTTGCTGACAGATTTTTTTTTCATTCAGCACTTAAATACATCATTTTCCTCCTTTATGGCTTCCATGGTTTGTGATGAGAAATCTTATTGTGGATCTCTGCTCTGTCTCTTGTTGCTTTAAAAATTCTTTCAAGAATCTTTGTTTTTTGAGAGTTATAATTTATCCTGGTGTGGATTTTTTTTTAGTTTATCTTATTAGGTGTTTTTTAAGCTTCTTGGATATATAGATTTATGTATTTTATCAAACATGGGAAATTTTTGACCATTATATCTCAAATATTCTTTCTGCTCTTTCTCTCTTCTTTCAGAACTCTCATAATGTATATGTTGATTGTCTTGATGGTGTCTCACAAGTCCTTTAGGCTCTATTTTACTTTATTCTTTTTTCTTTCTGTTCCTCAGATTAGATAATTTCAATTGTCCTATCTTCAAATTTGTCACTTTTCATTTCCACCTGTTGAAATATGCTGTTCAAACCCTCTAGTGAGTTTCGCACTTCAGTTATAGTACTTTTTGGCTCCAGAATTTATATTGGTTCTTCTTCTTCTTTTTTTTTTTTTTTTAATAATTTTTATCTCTTTGTTGATGTTCTTATCTTGTTAATATATTGTTTTTCTGATTTTCTCAGTTCTTTGTTCATAGTTTCCCTTAGCTTTTTTAGTATATTTAAAACAGTATACTTAAATTCTTTATCCAGTAAGTCTAATGTCAGGACATCTTCAGGGATGGTTTTATTTTATTTATTCTCCCCCTCCCCGTGAATAGCTATACTTTCCTGATTTTTTGTATGCCCTGTAATTTTTATTGAAAATGGAATTTTGAATATTAAAATGTAGTAACTCGAAATCAGGTTGTCTCTATTCCCCCAAGTTAGCTTTTATTGATTTTGATGTTAATTTATTTAGTGACTTTTCCAAACTATTTTTACAAAGATTGTATTCCTTGTTGTGTGTTTCAGTATCTAAGTGGTTGGCCTCTGAGAGAGGTTTCCTTAAATACCTGGAGATAAAAAGAAAAAATAATAGTACTCTTTCAGTCTTTGTAGCTTGGTTCTGAGTTGGGGCACTCCTTCAATACTAAACCATGCTGCCTACAACTCTGCCTTAGCCTTCACCTTCTACTTGTGTGGAGCCCACAGAGTCACCAGAAGTGACGCTGAAGGACATCTCAAATCTTTCTTGAGTATGCATTCCATCCTGGGAATGCACATGGCACTGTATTTTTTTTTTTCAGTATGTGCAGTGGTCCTTCAGAGTCCTTATTCTCCCAATAACCTTCTTTCTTTGTCTCCTCCATTTCTGGCTTTCAGGTTTTGTAGGCCACTTGTCCCATCTGCTGTCCCTTGCTTCAGGAGAACATGGGGTATATATGACTTTAAATCTTTCCATAGATGTTGCTGCTGCCTGGAAAGCCACTCTAGCCTGGTGGAGGTGGAAGGCATGAAAAAAATCAACCTCTGAGCCTTCCCTCAGGGAACCACCAGACAGGTCAAAATATACCATTATAGTATTTTAAGAATAAGGTCTGTATTAGCCCCCTGGCACCAGCAAGCCACATCAAAAATGCAGATGACATTCCCACAGCTGCCTCTATGCTAGGGAATGAGGAACGAGAATCATGTGGACAAAAATGCCACAATGTTCTTCTTTTCAGTTTTCCTTTTTTCTTTGTTAAGCATCTTCCTGGTTACTGTAAATTTTAGATTCAATTCCATAGTCACAAAAAAGCTGATTAGGTCAATCTGCCAGTTTATGGTTATTTCAGTGTAGAGACTGATAATTTAAATGTCCTACTTCACTATTTTCCATGATGTCATTTGTTCTCTTTCTTTTCTTAATTTTACACTTTTACTGAGATAAAATTTACACACAGCAAAATGTATAAATCTTAAGCTTATGGCTTGATGAATTTTTACATATGTATGCACTCATGCAGCCACCACTCAGATCAAGACATACATTTTCAATTCCTCAGAAGGTTCCTTTAGTACCCTTTTCAGACAACCATTATTATGACATTTATCACTTTAAGTTAGTTTTACCAGTTAGAACTTTTTATACATGAAAGTCAGCAGTAGATACTCTTCTGAATTTGGCTAATTTTGTTCAGACTAATGTTTTGGGGATTAATTCATATTACTGCATATAGCTAAAGTTCATTCCTCTTTATTGCTGCAAAAATTTCACTCTATGACTGTACCATGATTTGTTTATCCATTCATCAATTAATGGGCACTTGGGTGGTTTTTAGTTTGGGACTATTATGAATAAGGTTGCTATAACTTTCTTGCATGTGTCTTTTGGTGGGTATGATGTATGGACTTTTTCCCCTTTGGCATATGTTTGGGAGAAGATTCTCTAGGCCATTTGACTCTTGGGGGATACCCTGCTCTCTACACCCAATGGCCTTTGCTCTGTGTTCACCCAGCCAGAATTCTGTTTTGGTTCTTGCTTCTTGAACCCTACACCTCCCAAGAATTCTGTGACTTTACCCTGTTGTCTTCACTTCACATTGTTGAACTCTCATTTGCTGCTCCTTTGGCTCTTCTTAAGCTCTAGCTGGAGCCTCCCACTAAGTCCCTCTAGGCCCCTTTTCCACTGGTATAAGCTGTCCATCTTGGTTATCTCATCTCTTTACAAAACCTTGACCTTCAGTCCAGTGAATATGGAATCCAAGGCTCTACCCACAACCCTGCCTTCAGAAAGGGCCAATGGCCAACTGCTTTTGGGACACCTCTGCTTGGGTGGCCCCAAGTCCCTCACAATCTACATTTTCCCAACTGCCCTCTCCATCTCCCCTCAGCTTGTCCTCTCCCATCTGCAAGAACTGTTCCACTTTTTCTCCAACCACCCAAGTCTGGGTTCACTTTGTCCATTCTCTCCCCTGCCCCATAACCAATTTGGAGAACCCAAGTACTGTCCACAGAACTGCTTCAATGTCTTGGGGAACCTTTTCTCCTCTCTAGACCTATGACCTATGTTCCCATTGAGCCTTTAACATCTCTTCAGCCTCCTTGCCGGGATTCCAACCTCCAGCCTTGCCTTTGCTAATCAACTTGGCCTGTGGCTCCAGACGTGATGCCCAAAGCTGGCTCTGGCTGTGTCTGCCTCAGCGGTGCTCAAAGCCCTGCCTTTCTGCCTGGGCTGCAGCTGAGCCAGCTTCGGGCGCCATTCCTTAGCACCAATCGTGCATGGCGGACACGCTCTATGGCCAGGGCTCATGGACAGGTTTTTCGAGTTAGGGATTTGGAAGGGACCCCAGGGCTGGTTGCAGTTCAGAGCCCATTGCAGGAGAGCCCCTGCGTGAGCTCATCTTTCCTGGGGTGACTAGACTCAGGGCTCAGCCGGTTGGGGAAGCGAGTTGGAAAATTTCACACTCAGGCTCACCACTTGGCTGGCCTTCGGGCTCTTGGCAGCTCAGGTGACTTGTGGTGAGGCCTTAGTCGACTCTTCCCTCTAGCAAGTACTGCCGGGGCTAGGGCCACCTCCTGATAGGTCACAAACAGGGGGCTAAGTAGAAACCTTGAGAAGCAGACCCTAGTAGGAAGAGCTTGTGCTCTTATTGGAGAAAGGAGATTCATAGGAAGCAACGAGAGAACAAGATTGGTGGGACTTTTTTGGGGGGAGAGATAGTATCGATCATTTGAGATTGAAAAGCTAACTTATTTGTGCTTTAATGTGTCCACGACCTCCTGGAAGAGATGCAGTTATGCATTCAGAGAGATGTTACCTTATGGTTAAAAGCATGGGCTCTGGAGCTAAACTGCCTGAGGCTAACATCTCCACCACATGCTAGCTATGTGACCTTAGGCAAGTTGCTTAAACTCTCTGTGCTTTTATCTCCTTATCTGTAAAATGTAGTTAACAGTAATAGCACCTATCTACCTACCTCATCACATATTTATGATCATTAAATATGTTAATACCAGTGAAGCATTCAGGGCAGTACCCGACATCTAGTAAAAGAGATGCTTGACAAAATTCATATTGTTCTTATTCCACTTGTCCCAGACTACCTCTTTGCCACTCCCTCCCACCATGCTTTTGCTATTCTAGTCCCACAGTGGTACTTCTGACCTTCTCTGTCTATATTGGGAAACTATTGTTCCTCATTCAGACTCAGCTCAAAAATCACCTCTTCTGGGACACCTTCCTCAACCCTCAGGTCCCTTCTCTCTGTGGCATCAATACTTGCTCTTTTTAATTTTAAGCATCTGTTTACCCATATGGACTTTTTATCAGCTGGTGATCAACTGAGGATAAGCCTATGTCTAAACCATTTCCTCCTATGTCTCAACCATTTCCTTCCTTCCTAGCACCCCCATGTCCCTAGGGATAGCCCAAATAACCACCTAATAATTGCTTGCCGGGTAAATAATTGAAAGAATTAATGACACATGATAAGAAAACAAAATAGAAGAAGACTGATATAAAACCCTACAATGTGGTAAAGGCAATGTAGTGTTTCACCAGGCATAAACTGGCAATGGTGTTGCTTGGAGCCAAGACCATTGGGAAGCCATGTTGTGAAATCTTGTGGATGGCAGCAGTCAGGGCAGGCTTCCTGGAGCAGGAGGTGTGGTGTGATAAGCCCAAGCTGGCTCCAACTGGTGATAAAGATGTCAAGCGCTGAGAGATTGGCACCTGGTACCCCCATGGTCTGCCCTGGGCCATTCTGCTACTATGAGCACTTGGCAGAGTATGGGCTCCCCTCTGGTCCAGGGAAAGAACCAGAATGTGAGATGGTGGTGGAGAGGACCAGCCCCCATCTTGGTGACACACGGAACCTCTTAGAGTGGATTTCATGCTTCCTGCCCTAATGTGGACTGTCTCTGCTTTGATTCAGAAAAACAAAGGTCTTACTCCAGCCTCCTGAAAACAAATTGGAAACAATTCTCCTGTTTCTCTCCCTCAACATCTGTGGAGGCAAAAAAAAAAAAAAAAAAAGAAAAAGAAAAAAAGAAATAAAAAAGCAGAACAAGGCAGAATGAAGCAAAACAGAATGGCCGAGGGGCTTGGGACCCACTGCCTTCAGTGAGCACAGGGCCACTTCCTCTTGAATGGGTAGAAGCCAGCTCTGATAGTCTCTCCAAAACCACACGCCACATCCATCTGTCCATTTTGCCTGTTCACCAGGGAGGTTATACACAGGGCCTGCCAAAGCTGTTGCTGGAAATAGAGAGATAGCCATATTCTCACTCTACCATGCTGATGCTTGCCCGCAGCCCTTGTCTGTAAAGTCCATCTCTACAGTCTTCTTCCCTGGCTCCTGGCCCCACTGTTCCTCCTTATGTCCTGCCCTCTCTCCAGTGGTCTGACTGTCACCCAGACAGTGCTGAGAAGGCTCAGCTTCTTCCAACCCACTGGGTTCATGCCCTGGCTCCTCCTCTAGTACCTGGATGACTTTGGCCAAGTCCTTGCACCTCTGAGTCTTGGTTTTCTGGAGGGTAAAATGGAGAGAGTGAGAGTGACTGTGCATGGTGGTAGAAGGCCACATGAAAAGGGACATGGGAAGGGAAGTAGCAAGTTAATGCCATTGTTGCTGGTCTCTGGTCCTGAGCCTCACCTCTGTTCCTCTAGTTTCTTGCTATTTGTGGTCCAACCAGGAACCTTCCTACACCATTGTAATCCCCATGAATGCTGTATTAATATTGCACTCTGTACTATTCAGGACTTACCGTGCACACCTTATATTTACGGCTCTGTTTATTTCAGAAAAAACAGAGCTTTGGAGGCCAGTGGTCTGGGTTTAAGTTCCTGCTCCACCACTGCTGTCTAACTGAGACAGCGGGGCAGCATGCATTTTCTCTCTGAGTCCCAAGTTCCTCATTTATAAGTGGAGATGGTTATAATCACATCCACATCCTAGACTTCCTATGGGGTATAAATAGATGCATTCATGTGAAAGCACTTTGTAAACTACAAAAAGACGTTGGTCATGGTGCTTCTTTCAGTTTCTAGTTTAATGTAGGTTTTCCTGTGGGAAAAACGGCATGGTCTTAGGCAGGTGACCAGTGAGTGGCCTGCATGTCCAGGTGGGAGCAGCCAGGAGCACTGGTTTGCTGTGGCCCAGATGGCCCACAGGAGTGCTGGTGGGGGATGGCAGCGGTGGCGACCCTGTGGAGTGATTTCCAGCCCTGGTTCCAGTCTAAAGACATCCAGATGGTCTCTTGAAGATGTTACCCAGGAAGCCAGTTGCCAGACATGAGGACTCCGAGAGGAGGTCCAAGGAGTTACAACTAGAGGACATAAAAGGACACATCTGATCTTTGAAGTGGGAAAACAGTTGAAATGTTGGATTGCCCAAAGCCCTACTAGAAACTGTCAAAATATAAACACCCAGTGGTAAACAGCACAGTGATCAGATTATAAAGCAGAGTGCCAGTAAATCCTAAATAATTAAATTATGAAAGTTTGTATTAAAAATGAAGGAGAAAGGTTATCTGGTACAGTGGGTGGGGGAGAGAGGGCTGAGCTTGGGGAGGATGTCTTTTTGTGTGGCACACCCAGGCTGGGCTGGGTCTGAGTCCCCTCTGTGTTTCCTGTGCCCAGCTGGAAGCATGGTCCAGGGCAGACATCAGCGAGACCCTGGAAGACCTCAAACACTTAACCCAGGATGTTGTAATCCTTAAGACAATGGGTAGCTGTGGAGGGGGGTTACACAGAGAAATCACATGGTTAGATATTTGGACTTGAGCTATAGTGCAGTAGGGTGGTATTCAAAGTAAGCGAACTAGGTGGGGCAGGAGAAAATCATGAGATAACAAAGAGATAGAATCTAGGGGAATTGGTTACTGGCTGGATATTGTAGATGGAAGGTGGGGGCAGTGGTTGAAGATGACCTTCACATTTTGGGATCAAGGGATCCCGGGCTGATTAGGGAACAAGAGTAAGCCCAAGACAGACAAGGATGGTTTTACTGTGGGGCTTATGAAGTTTGAGGTCAGCTGGCCTGCTGGACATGTAAACAGGTTGGGATTTGAAGAAGTCTAGACTGGAGCTTTGGTCTTGGGAGTTGTCTGAGATTGGGTTTCCTAGAAGGAGACCCTGAGATGCAAATTTTGTGCAAATGATCTATTAAAGACATGCTCCAAAGGGAGACTAAAAAGGGAGAAGACATATAGGATAGCACAGGGGAAGAAGTCAAGCAAAAATGTGATCTCAGGCACAAATCAGGAGACTGATCCTGAGGGGATTCTAGAGTATATGTTATGCTTGACTTTCCTGACTGTGACTGTTCCTGCAGGTGTCAGTCAGTAGTTGGTGACTCCTGAAGTGAAGGGTGGGAAAATTCCTGGTGTTCTGGTTCCCTGCAAGTGAAAGGAAGCCTGTTCCAGTAGCCCAAGGGTGGTCTTCCAAAAAACGGCCATCACCTGGTTGTTGGAAGGGATACAGAGTGGGCACTGGGTTCTGTATGGTGACAGATGCCTTGTATCATCTGCTCCCCAAGTGAGCAGAGCACTGACAGTCATTAAAGCTGGGATGAATGAGTTGGCTCTCAGGAGAGCAGAGCAAGAAGAGAAGAGTGCTGACAGTGGTATCCTGGGCAACAACAACAGTCCAGGCTCCTGGTCAGAAAGGGCCTTAAATGTCACCTAACCCAACTTCCTACTGATGCCAGAATCCTTTCCCCCTCTGCCACTCAGCAAATGTTGATCACAAGTGACTGAAACTCAACTCAAATGACTTTAGCAAAAAAGGAATTTATTGACACGAGTAGCTGGGAAGTCCAAGGGTGTGGTAGGGTCTAGAGGCAGAAATGATGTCACTGGGTTTCTCTTTCCAGTTTTTGGCTCTATCCCCCAGTGTGTTTGTGTCTCTCTCAGACAAGCTCTCTCCATGAGTTGAGAAGGCTGGCATCTGGCAGCCTTAGGCACGATCCTTAAAATTTCCAGTACAAAAGGAAGAGAGACACTCTTCCTTCCAGTTGTCAAATATCAAATCTCAGAAAGACTAACTGTCCTTGGGGGTCATGTGCTCATCCCTGAACTAATCACTACAGTGCATCTTATACTGAAAGGACCCACTTTTTAGCACATAATCCAGCACAGCATCACCTACTTCCTGGGTCCCCTCTTTCTCTCTCTCTCTCTTTCCCTTTCTCTTGATATTTCACCCAGGCCTGAGTCACATGCCTACCTCTGTGAGGGAAACAGAGAAGGTTCAGCCCCTTCAAACCAGATGAAATGGATTCTTGATAGGAAAAAGAGTTCTGCTACTGAAAGAAAGAGGCAATGCTGAGCTAACAACCATGGATACCTTTTCCATCTGCCAGGTGGCCTTCCCTAGTGTTTGTGAAATGGGGAGTGCCCCCCAGAGGCCTCTAGGAAGGTCAGGGTAGATCCTGGGGATGAAGGGATGGGGAAAATGGAGGGCCATCTGCGTCTTGCCCTCTAGAGAGGTAGAGATGAAGAACAAACTTTGGCTCAGTGGCTGGAGTGTGTCTGGGATATGGCCCTGGGACAAGGAAAAGGGAAGAAGCAGGCCCTAAATTGAGGTCCAAGGGGTGTGGCCTTGAGGCTTGTGGAAACTACTCCTGAGAGCTGGCTTATGTGACAGGTAGAGGAACAGACACTTCCAGATTCCAACTGAAAAGGAGGGGCCAGGCAGAGCTGGCAAGGGGAGCTGCCAGATGCAGGAGCTGTCCCAGGAGTCAGGCAGGAGGACATCCGAGAGCAGGGCAGGCTCAATGGTGGCCCTGAAGGTCTAATCCTGCTCAGGTTTAGGCTTGAGGGTAGAAGCCGGTTTCCAGATACAGGGAGACAAAGAGCGGGCCATTCTTACAGGGACAGAAGTAGATAAGTGGTTGCGTAAGGCTGGGAGAAGGGAGAGGGTGATAGCTAAGGATGTGGGGTTTCTTTTTGAGTTGACAAAAATGTTCTAAAATGGACTGTGCTCATGGTTACACATATTTATGAGTGTACTAAACACCACTGAATTGTACATTTTGAATGGGTGATTTGAATGGTATGTGAAATATATTTTAACAAAGCTTTTATCGTCTTAAAAGTGTGTCAGCAGGTCATAGAACAAGAGCACTTGGCAGGGAGACTGAGGCATAAGCCTCTCCTGTAGGCTGGCTGGGTCCCCATAGAGGAGCAGAGGCAGCTCTGGTTGAGATGATCCCTGATGTGTTCCGAGGAAGGCTGTCAACTTTAGATCCCACCTTCTGGAAGTACTATGGAGAGTACTCACCCACCTGAACCCCCAACTATATCACCTGCTTGCTTACAATAGCCCCTAAGTGGGGCACCTACTCTCCTTCATGTGCTCTCTACTCTGCAGTCAGGGAAACTTTGCAGTTGCAAGTGTATTCATGTCACCCCATGAGTGACATTGCTATCTGGTCTTCCTGTATATTTCTTCCTGGCTGACTGCCACACTAACCTCTTTCCATTATTTGAACTTGACATGGCCTCAGTGCCTTTGCATTTCCTGTTTTGTATGACCAACTTCTTTCTCCTCTTTTGGCCTGGGAAATACAAGTATCCCCTACTTCCTCTCCTTCAGAGCACTTCTCCCCATGCACAATTACACATTTTTGTCTGGTTGGAATGTAAGCTTTCTGGGTCTGTATGTGCTCACTCTGAGTCATAACACTCAATAAAAATGTGTTAAATGAACAAAGGAATGTTCCATCGGCCCTAGGGAGGCTGCAGCCTGTAGAGGAAGTCTTTAAGACTCCAGGGTAGACAGTCGAGTGTGAGCAGATGGGGCCAGCAGGTGAGAGTCCCATCTACCCAAGTCCGTTGAGCAGACGTGGCACTGGGCCCTGAGGTCATGCATCTCTCTGGAGGTCAGAGACTCTGGCGAGAGTAGAGACCCTGTTGCTGCTGCTGCATGTCTGTGGGCTGAGGTGGTCTTCACACAGCGGCAGGGGCAAGTTAGAGGCTGCAAGGGTGAGGAGATGCCTCAGCCTGGAAAATCACATCACGAGCTTGAGGTTGGCTCTGGGACAAGGCAGGGAAAGTGCTGAGAGGCTGGTGTTCCAAGAGGCGGCCTGAGCAAGTGGAGAGACTAATTCTTGGAAAGTGGAAACCCCCAAGGGGGCTGCAGCGGGTCTTTGAGCTGCTGGCGAGCATCATTCTGGCTTTGGGACCATCCAGAGTGGTGAAAACAGAGTGGCTGGAGATTCTGGCCACCTTATAGTGTGGACAAGACAGTGAGGTCCAGAGGACAGGGGCCATCTTCCACAGCTGCGGCAAGTTGGAATGCAGGCCCAGGTATCCTGGCTTCTGGCCTGGCCTCTTTTCTCTTTTTCTGCCAGGCTGCCTTTTCCAAATAGGAAAATCCACGTGGCATTTCTCCTTGATTCTGGAAGGGATAATATAGTGTGCATGTAGACGCTCACAAGTCTGCATGTGTGAAGTGGATTTCCTATCCTAAGCCTCCTTTGTGGGTGAGTCTCAAAAGCATCTCTACTCTGCATCCCTGTAGGATACCTTTGCCAATTCAATGTATTTTTTTTTTTCACTTTTTTTGAAAATTTTAATTTATGAATAATTTTAAACTTACAGAAAAGCTGCGAGAATATTACAAGGAACTCCCCTGTAATTTTTTTAAACCTAGATTCGCCATTTGTTTATATTTTGTCCCATTTGCTTTATCACACAATCACTCTCTATACATGCACGTGCACGCGCGCGCGCGCACACACACACACACACACACACACACACACATTAAAAACTGTGACTTCATACTGATACATCCTATTTCAATCTAACAACCAAGTATATTTCTAGACTCCTTCTCATGTACAGTAGTCTTCCCTTACCTGTAGGTTCACTTTCCATGAATTCAATTACCTATGGTCAGTTGTGGTCTGAAAATGTTAAATGGAAAATTTAAGAAATAAACAATTCATGAGTTTTAAATTGTGTACCATTCTGAGAAGTATGATGAAATCTCACACCATTCAACTCTGTCCTGCTGGGGACATGAATCATCCCTTTATCCAGGTATCTGCCAAGTATACACTACCTACCCGTCAACCACTTAGTCGTCTTTGGTTATCAGATCGACCGTTGGGGTATCGCAGTATTGTGTTCAAGTAACCCTTATTTTATTTAATAATTGCTCCAAAATGCAAAAGTAGTGATGCTAGCACTTCAGATATGTGCTTCCTTTAAGTGAAAATGTATATATGAATAGGAAAAAAGCTTATGTAGATATATACAGTGTATATAGGGTTCAGTACTCTCCATGGTTTCAGACATCCACTGGTGGTCTTGGAACATATCCCCTGTAGATAAACGGGGACTACTTCCCCTTATCCTTTTCTCCAACAGTAAAAAAAAATGGCTCTCATTTTTTACTCATTTGCTTAAGCCTAGAATATAAAGAAAATAGTTTCAGAGTTAGTAACTCATACCACTGGAACAGACAAACTTACTAATTAGAATTCAATATTTCTTTATGTTTCTTTAAGATAATACAGAAAATGCACAAAAATTAACTATAAATTGATGAATTTTAACAAATGCATGCATTTGTGTTACCCATGGTCTGATTTGGTCAGCTCGGTCTACCATAACAAAATACCACAGACTGGGCAGCTTAAACAATAGACATTATATCTCATATTTTGGAGGCAGAGAAGTCCAATATCAGGGTGCTGGAAGATTCAATTCCTGGTGAGAACTCTCCTGCTGGCTTGCATACGACCAACTTCTGGCTGTGCCCCAACCCTCATGACTTCACCTAAATCTAATCACCACCCAAAGGCCCTACCTCCAACTACCATCTCATTGGTGGTTGGGACATCAATACATGACTTTAGAGGAACACAAATATTCAGTACATAACACCAATCAAGGCAGAGAAGATTTCCATCATTTCAGAATGCTCTCTAGGTAATTAACTAGGGTTGTGGAATGACTGGGTGTAAGGAAAGTATATATTTAATCAAACAAGAAACAGTAAAAACTTTTCTCACAATGTTTGTATTTTTTCTAATTCCCCCAACAATTAAGATTATTGCTCCACATTCTCACCGACTTTTGGTATTGTCAGTCTTTTTAATTTCAGACTTTAGAGTAGAATCATACAGTATATATCCTTTTTAATTAGGCAATTCTTTTAGATATGTAATGTTATCTCAGTGTGATTTTAAATTGCATTTTACTGCATACTAATTATGTTGAACTTATTTTTATTTATAAAACTTCATTTGAGAAATATCTGATGTTTAGGTTTTCTTTTCTGTTTTTTAACTGTATTTTTTAATTATTGATTTGTAGGAGTTATTTACATATTCTAGATACAAGTCCTTTGCCAGACACATGTATTGCAAATAATTCTTTCAAAATGTGTCCCATCTATTTATTTTCTTATTGAAGATTTTTTTATTGTGGTAAAATATGCAATTTTAATCATTTTAAAATGTGAAATTCAGTGGCATTTAGTACATTCACAATATCTTGTAAGCATCACTACTATCTACTTTCATTTTTATCACTCCAAAAGGAAACTCAGTACCCATTAAGATGTAATTCCTCATTCTTTCAGTTTCCAACCTCTGACAATTATTAATCTACTTTCTGTCCCCATGGATTTGGCTATTTTGGATATTTAATATTAATGGAATCACGCAGGATGTGGTCTTTTGTGTCTAGCTTCTTTCACTTAGCATAATGTTTTCAAGGTTCATTCACATTGTAGAAAGTACCAAAACTTCATTCTTTTAGGTGACTGAACAATATTCCATTGTATGAATATATCATAATTTGTTTATCTATTCATCAGTTGATGGACATTTCGCCCATTTCCATCTTTTGGCTATTGTGAAAAAGTGCTGCCATGAACATTTGTGAATAAATTTTTGTGTGAACATGTGGTTTCAGTTCTCTCGGATATATACCTAATAATGAAGTTGCTGGGTCTTAGGGTAATATTCTATGTTTAACTGTTGAAAAATTGCCACACTATTTTTCCACTGTGACTGTACCATTTCGTATTCTCATTTCACATTAGAGCAATGTATGAGGGTTCCAATTTCTCCACACCCTCACTGAAACTTATTTTCAAATTTTTAATTATAGACATCCTTGTAGGTGTGAAGAGGTGGTATTGTAGTTTGAGTTTATATTTTCCTAAGGACTAATAATGTTAAACATCTTTTCATGTGATTTTTGGTCATTTATTTTTATTTAGAGAAGTGTTTATTCAAGTCTTTTTGTTATTGTCGTAAGTGTGTGTGTGTGTGTGTGTGTGTGTGTGTGTGTGTGTGTGTGTGAGACTTTATTCCCTATGTTTTATATTACATCCCTGTAACTTACTTTATAACTGGAAGTTTGTACTTCTTAATCACTTTCTTCTTTTTCACCCAACCCCACCCCTCTCCCTTTATATATTCTAGATATTACATTCTTATCAGATGTATGATTTTAAAATATTTTCTTTTATTTTGTGGGTTGTTTTTAAACTTCTTTGATAGTGTCCTTTGATGTACAGAAGTTTTAAACTTGGATAAAATTCAATGTATCTACTTTTTCTTTTGTTGCTTGTGCCTTTGGTGTCATATCTAGAAAAACTTTGTTAAATCCAAGGTAATAAAGATTTACTCCAATTTTTAAAAGCGTTTTATAGTTTTGGCTCTTACAACTTAATAAAACAACAACAACAAATAACCCAATTTTAAAGGGGCAAATAATTTGAATAAACATTTCTCCAAATAAGAGGTACAAATGGCCAATAAGTACATGAAAAGATGCTCTATATCTTTAGTCATTAGGTAAATGCAAGTAAAACCACAATGAAATACAACTTTTTACCTACTAGGATGAATATACTCAAAAAGAAGGACAAAAGCTAGGGTTTTTAGGATGTGGAGAAATTGGAACCTTCATACATTGCTGATGGAAATGGAAAATGCAGCTTCTATGAAAAACAGTTTGAGTTCCTCAAAAAGATAAATATAGAATTTCTCCATGAACCAATAATTACACTCCCTTTCAATGGGCTGTTTTTTCACTTTATTAATATTGTCCTTTGATGCACAAGAGTTTTAAATTTTTTATGAAGTCTAATTTATCTATTTTTTCTTTGGGTGCTTGAGCTTTTGGTGTCATATCTAAAAACCCATTGTATAATCCAAGATTATGCAAATTTGTCCCTATATTTCCTTCCAAGAGTTTTGTAGTTGTAGCTCTTATATTTAGGTCTTTGATTTACTTTGAACTACGGTGTGTAGTAAATGTATAGCATGTGATGTAAAGGTCCAACTTTACTTTTTTTGCATGTGGATATCCAGTTGATCCAGCACTATTTGTTGAAGACATTATTCTTTCTCCATTGAATGGTCTTGACACCCTTGATAAAAATCAATTTGCCATAGAGTATGTGGATTTGTTTCTAGACTCTCAGATTTATTCTCTTGGCTATATGTTTATCTTTCTGACAGTACCACAAGATCTTGACTACTGTAGCTTTGTAGAAAGTTTTGAAATCAAGAAGTGTGAGTCCTCCAACTTTGTTCATCTTTTTCAAGGTTGTTCTGGCTATTTGATGTTCATTGCATTTCTTTTGGAATTTTTGGATCGACTTGTCCAACTGCAAAAAAGGTAGTTGAAATTTTGAGAGGAATTGAAGTGACTCTGCAGAACAATTTGGGAATTATTGCCATCTTAACAACTTTAAGTCTTCCACCCATAGGATGTTTTCTTATTCGTTAAATAGTCTTTAATTTCTTTCAGCGTTTACTAGTTTCAGTGCAAGTTTGTACTTCTTTTGTTCAATTTATTCCTAAGTATTTTATTCTTTTTGGTGTTACTGTAAATTGAATTGTTTCCTTAATTTCATTTTTGTTTTGTTGATTTTCTCTACTGTTTTTGTATTCTGTTTCATTTATTTTAATGCTAATCTTTATCATTTTTTCTCTCAACTTGCTTTGGGGTTAGTTTGCTCTTTTTTTTAGCTACTTAATGTAGGGCATTGGGTTATTGATTTGTTTGAGATCATTGTTTCTATTCAAGCATTAACAGCTATAAATTTTCCTGGGCACTGATTTTGCTCCATCCTGTAAATTTTGATATGTTGTGTTTTTGTTTTCATTAACCTAAAAATATTTTTAAATTCCTCTTGTAATTTCTTCTTTGATCCACATGTTTTTAAAATGTGTATTGTTTAATTTCTACATATTTGTGAATTTCCCAAATTTTCTTCATTTCATTTCGTTGTGGTCAGAAAAAAACACACTTTGCATGATTTCAATTTTAAAAAATTTATTGAGACTTGTTTCATGCCCTAACATATGATTTATCCTGGAAAATGTTCCATGTTCACTTGAGAAGAATTTATATCTGTTGTTGTTATCATTGTGTAATATCCTTCTTTGTCTTTAGCAACAAGTTTTTTCTTAAAGTCTATTTTGTCTGAAGTTATACAGACACTCCATTTCTTTTTTGATCATTGTTTGCATGAGATATCTTTTTCCATCCTTTTACTTTAAATTTATTTATTTAAAAAATCTCTTTTGCCAATCTATGCCTTTTAATAGGAGAGTTTAATCCATTTAATTTAATATATTTGCTTCTGCCATTTTGTTATTTGTTTTCTATATAAAATATGCTGTTTTGTTCCTCAGTTCCTCCATTACTACCTTCTTCTGTTTTATAGATTTTTGGGGGGTGCCATTTTAATTCCTTGTTTTTTGTTTTTTGTTTTTTTTTTTACTATGTAAAAAATTAAAGTTATTTGAGGTTGTCCTGGAGATTACAATTAACATTTTAATTTATAAGAATCTAGTTTGAATTAATACTAACTTAATTTTAATAATATACAAAAAAAATTGATCTTATATAGCTTCATTATACCCCATCCATGTTGTTCTTGTTCAGACTACATCTTTATCCATTGTATGCCCATTAACATAGATTTTTAATCATTGCTTTATAAACTTGTCTTTTATATCATATAGAAAAGAGTTACAAATAAAAATACATTTATACTTTTATATTTAACTATGTAGTTAACTTTCCTGATGTTCTTTATTCTTCATGTGGAGTTTAGTTCCTGGCTAGTGTTATTTCATTTTATCCTGAAGGAATCCCTTTAGCATTTTTGTAGGGCAGGTCTGCTAGCAACAAACTCTCAGTTTTTGTTTAACAGAGAATGTCTTAATTTCTCATCTTTTAAAGGGGTACTTTTGTCAGATATAGAATTCTTGGTTGACAGGTTTTTTCCCCTAACATTTTGAATGTCATCTCACTGCTTCTGGCCTCTATGGTTTCTGATGAGGACTCAACCATTAATCTTATTGAGGATCATGAGATTGTATGGGATTGCTACTCTCTTACTGTCTTCAAAATTCTGTCTGTCTTTGACAGTTTCATTATATATAACATATCTAGGTGTGGATCTCCTTGATTTTTTTCTAGTTATTAAACTTCTTGGATGTGTAGATTAATGTTTTTATCAAATTTGAGAAGTTTTGGCCATTATTTCTTCAAATATTATTTTCTCCCTTTTCTTTCTCCCCTTTTTTTCTGAGACTCCTATTATGCATATATTGATATACGTTATAGTATACCATAGATCTCTGAGGCTATGTTCATTTTTTCTCATTTTTTTCTGTTCCTCTGTCTTGATAATCTCAATTGACCTATCCTCAAATTCTCTAATTCCTTCTCTGTCTGCTTGAATCTGTGGAGATCCTCTAGTAAAATTTTTATTTTAGTTATTATTCTTTTCAACTCCAAAATTCTTATTTGGTTCATTTTTATTATTTCAATCACTTTATTGATATTCTCTGTTTGGTGAGAGACTATTCTCATACTAGTGTTAAACACGGTTTCCTTTAGTTCTTTGAAGTTATTAAAAATAACTGATTTAAAGACTGTCTAGAAAATCTAATGTCTGGGCTTCATCCAGGACAATTTCTATTGATTGCTCCTCCCCTACCCCGTGCATGGGCCATACTCATTTCTTTGCATGACTTGTAATTTTGTTTTTAAACTGGACATTTTGAATATTATAATGTGTAGCTCTGAAAATCAGATTGTCCTCCCATCAGTTTGTCACTGATGCTGCCTATTGTGATTGTTGTTGCTCACTTATTTAGTGACTTTTCTGAATCAAGTTTGTAAATTCTGTATTCTTCACCATTTGTGGTTACTAAAGTCTCTGTTAAGTTAGTTTAGTGGTCAGCTAATGATTGGATAGGAATATTGTTATCTTTTCCTGGAACCAAAAAAACCTCCCAATCTTTGTCAAAGGACAAAGCTCTGCATTATCTTTCACTTCCTGCTTGTGCAGTCTGAAGTTTAGCCAAAGGTGAGAGCTTAGGGCCTTTTCAGGTCCCTTCTTAGTACACACATATACCTGGACATGTGCATTTCTTTCTGAGTTGCCATAAATATGTCAGAGCTTTCAAAAAGTTGTAAATACCTCATTCTCCAGGCTTTCCTACTGAGCTTTTTAATAACACTATTGTTTAGCTCAAATGTTATCCAATGCCTCAGGCAGTAGTGACTAAAACATTTGCTTGTATATGTTTTTGATAAATACTCCACTTCCACCCCTGAGTAGTGTCTCTAGCACTGTACTAGTGTTGAGTTAGGTAAAATAAAAACAAACCTTCTGATATGATCTTACAGGGAACCACCACATTGGCCAAAATATATAATTATATATATTTTGGTGTGCGAATGAGGTCTATTCTGCTCCTTTTACCACCATAAATATGAATTGTCATTTTCAAAGCTACCATTCAGCTGGAGAGTAAGAAATGGGACTGGGGTAAGTTTAAACACCACAAAGTTTGTTGTTTCACTGAGATTAGCTGTTTCTTGAATAAGTGTTCCCAGTTTGTTTCTAATCTTTCTTTAATTTTCAGAAAATTGACTCTTGATGGTTTTTGCATTATTTTATTACTTTTATTGAAGGCTGGAATTTTGGAGTTTCTCACTCTGCCATTTCCACTGGCATAATTCTTCCAGTAGCATAGTATTTTTGAAAGTCATTCATGTAATTGTGTAAATCAGTAATTTGTTTCTTTTTATTGGTGAGTAGAATTCCATTGTATGGCTATACCACATTTTTTATTCATTCACTTTTTAATGGGTTTTATGGGTTTAATAGGCTTTGGGTTTTTTATAGTTTCAAGTTATTGTAATAAAGTTACTATATGCATTTGCATATGAGGCTATAGGTGGGTATATGCTTTTGTCTCTTTTGGATACTGCCTAAGAATGAGATTGATTGATCATATGATACTTATTTGTTTCATTTAGTAAGAAATGGTCAAACTGTGTTCCATGTGCCTATACCATTTGCATTCTCACCAGCAACACATAAGTGTTCTTGCTGCTCCATATTCTGATAATAGCTAGTATCATCTATTAAAAAATGGCGTGGATGATAGAGGCTCTGTTCATCTCTCTGGTGACCAAATCAAAGTGGTGACAAAATGATAAAATTAACCACCTGAAATCAGATTTATTGACATATGTCTTATATGGAAAAATGTCTATTCAGTTTCTTTGCCTATTTTAAAATCAGATTTTCTTTTTTTGCTATGGAGTTGTATGAGTTTTATTTTGGGTTTAATGCCTTATCAGATGTATGATTTGCAAATACATTATCTTATTCCATAGGTTGCTTTTTCATTATGTTGAATTCAAGCTATTTTACAGCTAAGTTACAAGCTCAGATCCTGGTATAAATTGTTTAAAGAACATTTTAAAACTGATTTCAGGTGGTTAATTTTATTGTTTTTCTTTTGACTATTGAGAAGAAGTTTTAAAAATTTATTATGTATTTGCTGAAAATGTCTTTTAATATTACTCACTTTATTATTAAACAATGTTTTACACAAAACGAGCAGCTTTTTTTCCTATTGCAACCAATTTGCAGTTTATTGTGAAATTTACAAGATAGTTCTAGTTTTCTTTTTCTCTTTCCTATTATAGTCATAGTACTAGCTCCTGTATCACTTTGGTTTTACATCAGTAGCATGCCTTTGTTTTAAATTTTAAAATTTGTTCATATTTGTACTTTAAACTGGAAAAATGGATTAAATCACAAATAAAATAAAAATATTTTAATGTTATTGTTACCATTGGGGGCGATTCGAATTTTGGTGTCATCCTAGTGGAGGGGTGGGGTGATAATGATGCAGAAGTGTAATTAGCATTTTTCCTCGATTTTTACTCATTGATACAGGTTAGTGAGATTTAGAAAAGGTTTATTAAAAGTATATTTTAGAAAGACAGAGCATGCTCCAAGGAGGAACATGATTTCAGCGCAGAAAGCTGAACCACCCAGAAGTGGGAAGATCTGTATTATATTAGGACCATGATGAGTGATTCCAAAGGCATTCCTAGGTGATTGGCATGTGAGGTCTGGTCATTTTGATTGAAACTTGGCTGCTATATAACTCTTTGCCTAGTGCACATGCACTTACCCAGAATTCAGTCTGTTACAATTAGATTCATGAACTTCCAGGCATAAACATAGTATTATAATGACAGTATAATGAGGCTTAGATTACGGGCAGATTAGAGTAGTACCTTCTGCACAGACATCTGTGGCCATATTAAAACAGCTATAGATTTTGGCTCTCCTGTACTTTGTCTCTGAGGATGTAGAAGGAATTCTCTAAATACCAATAGGGTGTTCTTTGGGCGATGCAAGGCTGGGTCTTTTATTCCTTTATTCCCGTTGCTCATGTCTGACTAAATACCTAACATTATTACCAATTACATTTTACATAGGTATCATTATAACCAGCGCTTTCTACATAAAATATTCAAATAAATACATGACAATGTTATAATGATGCACAATGCAAGTAGAATCGGTAGAATCAATTCATTGACTAGATGTGTTTATGTGTTATGTGCTTCTAATATGTAATATTAGTGTAGGTATATGTTTGAATTTTTAAGAAACATCCATACTGTTTCTCAAAATGATTATATCATGTTACATTACCACTAGCAGTATATGAGATCTAATTGTTCTTAATCTTTGTCAACAGTTCATATGATCAGCCTTAAAAATTTTATCCTTTCTCAGGGGTACACAGTGGTATCTCAAGGTGGTTTTAAACAGCATTTCTCTAATGACTAATAATGTTAAGCATCTTTTCATATACCTGTGTGATACTGTGATTAATTATATATATATATATATATATATATATATATATATATATATATATATATGTATATTAGGTCCTTGTTCTCATTCCTGGCACAGAGCTCCCAAAACCCTTGGAATTTCCAAGGTGATGAGAGTAATAAAGGTGTCTTTTGTTACGTTACTGAAGTGACTTTTGGGAATCCTTTAGGTAGCCTAAGGATGGGGCCTGGCTGCCATGTGAACTAACCTGGTGATTAGAGGGCTAAAATTTTCAGTCTTAACCCCCTTCTCACCTCTGAGAAGGGGAGAGGGGCTAGAGATTAAGTTCAGTCACCAATGGCCAATAATCTAATCAATCATGCTGAGGTAATGAAGCCTCTACAAAAACCCAAAAGAACTGCTTAGTAGTGTTGGAGAAAACCCACATTAGAACAAGTTTCAGAATTGTAATCTGTTTTATTTTCTATAGATAAGTGTCTGTTCGAATATTTTCCCCATAGTTTTTTTGGAGTAGAGGAGAGATTGAGTTCTTATTGAGTTTTAAGAATTACTTATATTTTTAAAATAATTGTTTATTTAAATTATATATTTTATTTATTTTAAAATAATTTTTCAATTTTCAATTACAGTTGACATACAGTATTGTATTAGTTTCAGGTACACAACATGGTAATTAGACATTTATATAACTTACTAAGTTATCACTCTAAGTCTCATACCTATGTTTAATTTTTTTATTATTTTTTTTGTGTTTAAACACTTTAATAGCAAGCCCTGATGGTGGAAGGTCTCCCTCATCTATGGGCAGTTTTGGGGACTAGATGGGGCTGTCGATGAGGTCTTGCCAGGCTCTGGGACACAGGCATCACCACTACTTCCCGGGTGAGGGCATCCCATCAACCTGAGGGTGGATGTCATCATCAAAGATGTAGCTGAGGTGGCTGTTGTCCACTGCCCTTTCCACGTGTTCTGGGGTGATGAGCACCTCGTGGTGGTCGTGGGCCTCCTTGCCCGCCAGGTCCAGGATGTTGGCCGTCAGGTACTCCAGAATGCCAGTGAAGAAAACAGGTGTGCACCAGCTCATGCGATGGGCATTGGAACCTTCTCGCAGGTGGCGATCCACGCGGCTAACGGGGAATTGCAGCTCGGCTCTTGTGGAACGGGAGAGGACGCGCTTCTTACGCCTACGAGAGTAGTGGTGTCTTCTTTCCCCAGACATTCTTTACTGCCTTTTGCACCACCCCGATTGGACCAGCTGGACTGTCTTGCTGGCCTGGGCCTTTCCAGATACCAGTGCTTATCCCGCTGTATCCTCATGCTCCAGCCCCTCATTGGTCAGGGAGCTACTTTGTAACAACTCAGACTTTGTGATGTCACTGATGCCCACTGGGCCTAGACATGTCCATGATAAGAACATGGTCTCCTTGCTAACTTTACCATCTTTTTCAGGGAACTCTTTGTACTTCAACAAAAGTGATTCTGAAGCACCAATAGAACATTGATATTATTTTTCTAATTTTATTTTGAAATATTTATTTTTCTATTGTAATTTTCATCTGTACTAATTTTATGTTACCATCTTGTTTTTGTTTATTTACAACTGACAAATTATTTCCATTATTGGCAGAAAATGGCTGAGAATTTGGTTTTTGGATTTGACCACCTGGAGATTTTTATAAATGGGTCCATAGAGATCTAGTCTCCATTTTCAGCAGAGAACTTTTCTTAGGAAAAGATCTTAGATGGGTAATTGTACACCTTGAATAGATCTACAGTTGCTGCAGAGAGGTCTGCTAGCCAACTTTTACACAAACAGATGCCTCAGACTTAGGGAGGTTTCATCTGGAATATATACTTTTTTGACTTGATTGACTGTATTAATGTAATTGGTGACACTCAGCTAATGTACTTAGACAGAAAGGCAGTTGGTCCAAGCGTCCAGAGGGAGACAATATTCGTGGGAGAGTCGTTGAAGCTGGAGATAAAATGAAGACCAGGGCAGGAGGTGAAGTCCTGCTCCTTCCACATGTCATCTGGACACAGCATGGCCAAGCCCCTCCCTCAGGCCATGCTAGCAGGCTCCAGGATATAGTACTCATGTGCTTTAGGTACAAGTCCTTTCTTGGATATATCTTTTGCAAATATTTTCTCCTTTTCTGTAACTTGTCTATTTCCCTTTTTTTAAAAATTTTATTTTATTATTAGTTTCAAGTACACAGTACATTTGTTAGACATTTATATAGTTTATAAAATGATTGACTTAATTGCTCTTTTTTTCCTCTGGCTCTCCACCTAGCCATTACATTAATGCTGACTGCATTCCCTATGCCATGCTCCCCATCTCCATGACCATTTATCAACTACTAATTTGTACTTCTTCTTTAACCTTTCATTCCTTCTTCCAGCCCTCCAACCCTCCTCCCCTCTAGATGTCACCAGAGCACCCTCTGTATTTGTGAGTCTGCTTTTGATTAGTTTGTTCTTTTTGTTCCTTAAATTCCACATATATGTGAAATCATATGGTATTTATCTTTTTCTGACTTGTTTCACTCAGCATAATAACCTCTAGGTTGATTGCAAATAGTAGGATTTCATTTTTTTTAATGGCTGAGTAATATTCCATTGTACATATGAAGCATAACTTCTTTATCCAATCATCTGTTGATGGGCATTTAGGATGCTTCCATATCTTGGCTATTGTAAATTGTACTGCTATGAACATAGAGTTTTTTCCTTTTCTTAATCATGACTTTCATAGAGCAAAAGTTTATAATTTTGATGAAACCCCCAATTTTTTTATTTTGCCAATTGTAGTTTTAGTGTCATATCTAAGAACTCTTTGCTTAACCTAAGGTTACAACAGTTTCTCCTGGTTTTTTGTTTTTCTAAAAATTTTAGAGTTTTACATTTTATATTTAGATCTATTATTCTTCTGAGACAATTTTTTGATATAAGCTGTGAGGCTAGGTTGAAGTTCATTTATTTCTTCATATGAATATCTAATGTTCCAGCACTGTTTTGTAAAAATTATACTTACTCCATTGAAATGTTTGAATTTTTGTCAAAAATCAGTTACCTATATTTGTGTGGATCTATTTCTATACTTTTTTTTACATTGATCTATTATACTCTGTATTCTATTGCATTGATCTATGTGTCTATCTCTTTGCCAGAACTACATAGTCTTGATAACTTGATTACTGCCTTATAGTAAGTCTTAAGTAAGACTTACACTTAAGTCTTCCAATTTTTTCTTTTCAACTTTGTTGTGACTAATTTAATTCCTTTGCCTTTACTTATATATTTTAGAATCAGCTTGTATATATCTACAAAAGTCTTACTAGGATTTTGATTTCTGTTGGGTGAAATTTATAGATTACTTAGAGAATATCATCATTCTACCTATAACAAGTCTTCTAATCTGTGGATATTCTATGCCTTTTTTTTTTTTGTTTAGGTCTTTTTACATTTCTTTTAAAAGTGTTTTGCCATTTCTAGCATAAATATCCTGCACGTTTTATTAGTTTTATTCTCAAGTATCTCTTGTGTTGATGCTGTTGTAAATGGTACTGTTTTTAAATTTTAAGTTTCCAATTGTTTGCTGATAGTGCATAGATATTAAATTATATGTTTTAATCTTTATAAATTTATAGTTTTAGGAGCTTTTTTGTGTGTGGACTTCTTGGGATTTTCTATGGAGACAATCATGTATTGTATAAATAAAAAGGTTTTAATTCTTCTCTTCCAATCTGTATGCCCTTTCTTTCTTTTCTTATTTTATTGCCCTGGCTTGGTTTTTCAATGCAAATGTTCAATAAAAGTGGTGACAGTTAATGTTCTTATTGTGTTTCTGAACTTAGGGAAAGCAGTCAGCCTTTTACCAGTAAGTATAATTTTAGCTCTGGGTAATTTGTAGATACCCTTTAGCAGGTTGAAGAAATTTCCTTCTATTCCTACTTTGACGGGAATTTTTATCTGGAATGGATGTTGAATCTTGTCGAATGCTTCCCCTGCTTGTATTGATATGATCATATGTTTTTTCTTCTTTAGACTGTTAATAAGATGGATTGCATTACTTAATATTCAAATATTAAACCAATCTTGTATTGCTGGAATAAAGCTCACTTGGTTGTGGTGTATTGTTGTTTTATATATTAATGAATTCAATTTACTATTTTTTTTTGAGAATTTTATATCTATGTTCCTAAGGACCATTGGTTTGTATAGACTCCTTTTTTTTTTCTTTTGTATTATCATTGTCTAGTATTGTTATAAAGGTAATGCTGGCCTCATACAGCAATTTGAAGAATATTTACTTTTCTATTTTACAGAAGAGATTGCTTAGAATTCTTTTTCTTTAAATCTTGAATAAAATTCCCCAGAGAAATTATTGGGCCTGGAGATTTCTTCTTTGAAAGATTTTAAACTGCAAATTCAATTTTTCTAATAGTATGGGGTTATCTATTACCTTGTATGAGTTTTGGTAGTTTGTGACTTTTGAAAAAAATTGGTCAGATTCTATTCGATTTGATTCGATTTTATTCGATTCTCCTTTCTTTTTTCCTTCCCTTTCTTTCTTTCTTTCTTTCTTTCTTTCTTTCTTTCTTTCTTTCTTTCTTTTGTTATTCGGCTAGAGGTCTAGAAATTTTATCCATCTTTTCTAAGAAACAGCTTTCAGTTTAAATAATTTTTTTATTGTTTTTATTTTAAATTTCATTGATTTCTGCTATTATCTTTGTTATTTTTTTTCAGATTTCAATCCATAAAAGCAATTTTCTTTCTTTCACTCTTTTTCTTTATTTAGCTTCAAGTACACAGTACATTGGTTAGACATGTATTTAGTTCATAAAACAGTGCCCCAATTGCACCCTCCCTCCCCTGACCCTCCACCTAGACAACATATTAATGCTAACTGCATTCCTTATGGCGTGCTCCCCATCCCCATGACCAACCATCAGCTAATAATTTGTACTTCTTTAGCCCTTCACCCTATTGTCCCAGCCCCCAAACCCCCTTCCCCTCTGTCTGACACCAAATCATCCACTATATTTGTGAGTCTGTTTTTGATTAGTTTGTTCTTTTATCCCTTAGATTCACATATAAATGAAATCATATAGTGTTTATCTTTCTCTGTCTGACTTAAATACCTTCTAGGTCCATCAGAGTAATATCTTTTTCCATTCCCTTCCTTTTCATATGTGGGGGTATTGTTTTCTTATCCTTTCAATCACTCTATCCTTTGGTTGGAGCACTTAATTCTTTTCCATTTAAGGTACTTATTGTTAAGAATGTAGTTGTTACCATTCTTTATTCCTGTTTTTGATACATGTTTTTCTTCTTAAAGAAGTCCCTCCAACATTTCCTGTAATACTGACTTGGTGGTGATAAATTCCTTTAGCTTATTTTTGTCTGGGAAGCTCTTTATCTGTCCTTCAGCTCTAAATGATAGTTTTGCTGGATAAATTATTCTTGGTTGTATACCCTGGGTCTTCATCCTGTCAAATATTTTTTTGCCAAGCCCTTCTGTCCTGCATAGTTTCTTTTGAGAAATCAGCTGCCAGTCTTGTGGGTTTTCCCTTATATGTAATTATTTGTTTTTCTCTTGCTGTTTTTAAGATATTTTCTTTGTATTTAGCCTTTGGCATTTTGATTATGATGTGTCTTGGTATGGGCTTCTTTGGATCTCTGATTTTTGGAATCCTCTGAGCTTCCTGGGGTTTTATGTCCATTTCCTTCACCAGGTTAAGGAATTTTTCCATCATTATTTCTTCAAACAGCTGTTCAATATCTTGATTTTCTTCAGTTATGCAGATTAGATGAATATTTGGAGCCTTAATAGTGTCACATATCCTCCTTAAATTATTTTTATAGTCTTGGCATTTTTTCCCTTGCCATTCTGTTTGAGTGTCTTGATTGGTTTTTCTGTCCTCTAGATAGGGCATTTGATCCTCTTCTTTATTCACTTTGTTTATTCCATTTAATATATTTCTCATCTCAGATAATGTGTTCTCCATTTCAGACTGGTTCCCTCTTAAAATCTCCATTTCCATTTTATCTCTTCGTGGAGTTCTCTACATTTTCCAAAAGTTCATTGAGCATCTTTATAACCAGTGTTTTGAACTCTGCATCTGTTAGATTACTTGACTCCATTATATCTGACTCTCTGTTTTGTTCTCTCATATGGTTTCTGCTTCTTTGTCTTCCTATTTTGGCTGCCTTTCCATGTCTGTTTCTATGTACTAAGCAAAGCTCTTAAGTCTCCTGGTCTTATTAGTGTGGATTTGTGAAGTAAGTGTCCAGTGGCACAGTCCTGAGAGGGGTTCAGCTGCAGGCCAAATTTAGCCCAAGCCTCTACCCCTCCGGGACCACCTGTCAAGTTTCAGCAAGCAATCCACAGATGCTATATTTATAGTTGCCTCAAAAGGCCACACCAGAAACTGAGGACAGCTACTTCCAGTGTGAGTCTAGGTGCTGCTCAGCAGGGTGCTCCTGACTTGCAGAGGATAAACCTAGATGTGGCTTGGTTGGGACCCAAGTTGGGAGAGGTGAGGTTTCAGGGAATCCTCTGGGCAGAGCGACCTCTGTTACCCAGTTTGATGACATCACAGCTATGATGGCACTGTGTCTGCACACTGGGAAGGGGGAGGGCTCAACAGGGAACAATGGATACCGCCACACTTTTGTATATAGTGAGTTTCACCTGGGCCCTCACTCCCACAATGTCTCCCTGTAAGTCCCTGGTGTCCCTGTGTGCAGCCAAATTGGCACCGGTGCTCAGAGTGAGCAGGTCTGTCACTGCAAAAATCTGCTTGTGGATGCGGCCCCTTTAAGAGGCTTCTGTCCCTGCCACTGCCACAGCCTCTGTCTTATTTAGCCGCTGGAGCCTCGGTCATCCTGCGTCTTCGCCCTATCCTACCTTCTGTTGTTGCAGAGTGCTTGCTTGGATTTCTCTCTAGTCTTATGGCTCATTCATCTAGATTACAGGTGATTTTTCCTTGCTGCTGCTCCTTGTTTCCGTCACAGCTTTGATTTGGTTGCCAGAGGGATGAACAGAGCCTTTATCATCTACGCCAGTTTTTTTCTCCTGTTATTTTCTTCTTTCTACTTGCTTTGAGTTTATTTTACTCTTAGTTTTATAGTTTATTAAAGTAAAGCTTGAGTTATTAATTTGAGGCCATTCTTATTTTCTATAATCATTTAATGCTACAAATTTCCCCTTAATAGTATTTTAGCTGCATCCCGTAAGTCTTGATATGTCATATTTTCATTTTCATTCAAATTAATATTTTCTAATTTCTCTTGAGATTTCTTCTTTGACTCTATTATTTAGAAGTATGTTGTTAATTCTCAGGTATTTGAATATTTTCTAATTTTATTTCTGTTATTGACTTCTAGTTAAATTACATTGTTATATAATCCTAATTTTAAAACATTTATTAAAGCTTATTTTATGAGCAAAGACATGACCTATCTTGGTGAATGCTCTATGTGTACTTGAAAACAATGTGTATTATACTGTTGTGGACAGAGCGTTTTATCAGTTTCAGTTGGTTGATGGTGCTGATCAGTTCTTCTATATTCTTACTGATTTTCTATTTCTTTTACTTATTATTTTAAGAACAGCATGACATTTCTAACTATAATTATGGATTTGTCTATTTTTCCTTCAGTTCTGTCAGTTTTTCCTTCATATATTTCAATTCTGTTGTTAGATACATTTATATTCAAAGTGATTTTGTCTTGATTTTTTGCCATTATGTAATAATGTCCCTCTTTATCCATGGTAAATTTCCTTACTCTGTGGTATGCTTTATCTGATAGTAATACAGTCACTTAAGCTTTCTTTTAGCTGATGTTTACATGGCTTATTGTTTTCCATTCATGAACTTTCAAACTACCTATATTAAAGTGTATAGTCATGTCTTTTAAAAAAGCCTATTCTGACAATTTTTGTCTTTTAGTTGGTATGGTTAGATCATTTACCTTTATTGTAGTTACTGGTGTGTTTGGATTTAGAAATACCACTTTATTATTTTCTGTTTGCTCCCTATGTTTTTTATTCTTCTTTTTCCCATTTTCCTGCTTTCTTTTGAGTTCTTTAAATATATTTTAGTATTACATTTTAGTTTATCATTTATTTATTTTACCATATTTCTTTATAGATTTTTTTAGTGGTTGCTTTAGGAATTATAATACATATACTAAAAATTTCACAGCTGCTTAGAATTAATATTTTATCACTTGCAGTGAAATGTAGAAAGCTTATGCCTCTTTATGTTGTAGTTGTCATATGTATTACATATATATACATAGAAAATGCCATTAGAGTCTAAAGCTATTCTAAAAAAATAAAGCTATTTTAAGCCAAAAGGGAGATCCCTAATTTGTCCTGGGGATCCAGGTAACCTAGAAAGGGTGGGAGAGAACACAATAGGCCATATCTCAGGGGAGCCCCCATATCTGGGGCTCAGGTTCTGAGAGGACTTCTTCCCTCCCCCTGAAGGCCTGGATATGGACTAAATTTGAGTGACTCAAGTAGGAGACCTAGTCAGGTGACCAGAGCAAAATAGAGGAGGGCAGGCTGGGGAGACATGGGCACATCCTTCTCTCCAGAAGGGGCTGAGGAGAGTGGCAGTTTACATGGTAAACCCCCACTTCTTCTTCACTGCCCTTTCACTTTCTTGCTGATTTTCCCAGTCTCTTTTCGCACGCACTCCTGGTCTGTTCCAATCCCCTCTTCTGTATCAGGTTTATTGGTTATAAATATAAATTATACCTTTCTTTCAAAAAAACTTATTAGAGCGTGTTATAATTTTTGCTTTCAATAGTCATATATATTTTAAAGAACCTAAGAAGAAAAAATAATATATTTACCCAGATATCTATAATTTCTGTTGCTCTTCCTTTATTTCTGAGAGCCTAAGATTCCCTCTGGTATCATTTCCTTCTTGAAATGTCTTCAACATTTCTTTTAGTGCAGTTCTGTTGTTAATAAATTTTCTTAGTTGTTCTTCATCTCAACGTATCTTTATTTCACATTTATCCCTGAAGGATATTTTTTCTAGATACAGAATTTTGGGTTGACAGTTCTTTTCTTATAGCACTTAAAAAATGTTGTATTACTTCCTTCTGGTCTTCACGATTTCAGATGATAAATCCTTAGTAATTCAAACAAGTGTTACCTTTTGTGTAGTGTGCCATTTTTATATGACTGATTTCAAGATATTTTCTTTATCTTTAGTCTTCATCATTTTGATCATGATGTGTGTGAATGTGGATTTTTTTGAGTTTATCTTAATTGGAATTTGCTGAACTTCTTGAATCTGTAAGTTTATTTATTTTCCCAAGTTTCAGAAGTTTTAAACCATATTTTTTCAAATATTTTTCTGTACCACATCCTTTTTTTCTTTAAAACTCTGCTGACTTTTTCCAATCTGTTCCCTCTCTGCTATTCATGTTGGATAATTTTATTATTTTTTATTTTTATTTTTTATATTTTTAGATGAGGTAACCCTTGGTTGACCTCACAGATTGCAAGGACCTTGTCAGCTTACAATCCCTTATTATTATTATTTTTTTTATTTTTTACACCGACAGTGCCTGGTCTTCCTAGGTGGTCTCCTATCCAAGTACTAACCAGGCCCAACACTGCTTAGGTTCTGAGATCAGACAGGATTGGGTTTGTTCAGGGTGGCATGGCCATAGACTTTGTTGGATAATTTTTAAAGCTTATTTTCAAGTTTACTTTCTTCTGTCGTCTAATCTGCTTTTGAACTCATCTGATGAATTAAGATTTTTAATTATTTTTAAGTTCTAAAATATCTAACTGGTTTAAAAAAAAATATTCTCTATTTCTCTGCTGAGGCTTTCTATCTTTCCATTCTTTCTTCCTGAAAATAGCATGGTTAAATAGGTGCTTTAAAATCTCGGCCTATTAATTCCAACATCTGTGCCATCTTGCAGTTGCTATCTGTTAATTGTCTTTCTTATAAGATATTTAGATTTTCCTAATTCTTCATATGTAAGGTAATTTGGGGTTATATTCTGAAAATTTTAAATATTATGTCATACACTTCTGGGTCTTGCTTAAATCCTGTGGAAAAGGTAAATTTTTTTAAAATGGGCAATTTGGTTAGGTTCAAGCTGCAAGAGCCTGCCTGTACTCTGTGGGCTGTGGCTGCAATGTCAGCTCTGTTCCTAAAGTCTTTAGTACTATTTAAATATATCCTGTGTATATACTTACCCAGCGGCCAACCCAAGTCCTGGGCAGTGGTCTGTTCCATAGTTCATTTCTTAAAGCCTGTGTGGTTTAGGGTCAGATCCACACATGCAAAGGTCAGAGATGAGCCCAGGAGTTGATACACAGCTTTACCAAATTGTTTTGTCAAGCACCTTTTTCTCAGAAATTTCACTGATACTTTTCAATTCCCAAGGACCTCTCTTCCTAGTCCTCTGATTAGAATGCCAGGGCTTTAGTTTCTCTGCTTTGCCACACACTACTCATTACTGAATATTCTTTTAATGCAAATGGCAAGGAGATAGGGGGAAAAAAAGCTACAGGGAGTCTCCCAACACTCTTGACATCATGGTATCTCTTGTCTTGTCACAGAGTAGGCTTCCCTTGCATGGAGTATGTGGTATCTGCTTAATCACTTTTGCCTGTCCCTATTGCTACCATGAGATTGCCTGGAGGCTGGAACAATAGTCCAAGGGTTTTAAGTTGCATTCAGTAGGAAAAACAGAGTGAAATCTCCTTTTTTTTTTTTTTATTGATTGCAACAGAAACAAGTTTTTCTTTTGATAAAATATAATTTATTAATTATTTTTTGATAGTTTGTACTTTTTGTGTTCAATTTAAGAAATATTCGACAAACTTAAGGTTACAATAATTTTATGTTTTCATCTGGAAATATTGTAGATTAGCTCTTATTTATAGGAAATTTACTAGAAATCAGTAATAGAAAGAAAACTGGAAAATATCCCAATACCTGGAAAATTGACTTAATTTGAATGTATAATGTGAGATGAGAATTGATGTTCTTTTTTTTTTTACATGGTTATCTAATTGTTGCAGCACAATTCGTTGAAAATATTATCCACTCCTAATTGAATCGCTTTGGCACTTCTGTTGGAAAGCAATTGACCATAGATATTCTGGACTTTATTGTATTCCATTGGTCTATGTACCTATCTTTTTGCTAGTACCACACTGTCTTGGTAACTGTCACTTTATAATACATCTTGAAATAGGTAGTTTAAGTCCTCTGACTTTTTCAAAGTTGATTTGATTATTTTAAGTTTTTTGCATTTTTATATACATTTTAAAATCAGTTCGTTAATTTTTACAGGAAGAGAAAAGCTTGCTGTGATTTTGATTGGTATTGCATTAAATCTGTAGATCAAGTTGGGAGAAATGGCATCTTAATTACATTCAGACTTCCGATTCATGAATATGATAATCTCTCCATTTATTTAAGTCATTATTTCTCAACCCTTTTTGGCCAGTGGTTTGGCTTTTCTATGATATCTTTTTAGACATAATTTTCATAATCAACCCCATATTATATTTTAATAAAACAGATATATTTATATCTTTTTGGTACTGTCTGTATATCTGTGCTTTATATAAAAGAGTAAGATTTTTCACACACCCCTTCCCTCAAGAACTAACATTCTCTTTTTGGAGGTGGTGATAGAAATCCTGTTGATAATGCATTTAAGTCTTAAATTTTTCTGAGTAATGTTTTGTAGTTTTAAGTGTACTGGTCTTAAACATCTTTTGTCAAATTTTGTTTTGTTTTGTTTTATTTTTTATTTTTTTATTAAGTTTATTGGGGCAACATTGGTTACCACAATTATGTAATTTTCAGGTGTACATTATAATTTGACATCTATATATTCTATTGTGTGATTATCAACCAAAGTCCAGTTTCCTTCAGCTACCATATATCTGATCCCCTTTACCCATTTCACCCTCCTCCTACCCCTCCCTTTTTGACTCCCTTTACCCCATCTACTTCTCCTCTCCTCCCCCACACCCTACCCTCTGGTAACCACTAGTCCGTTGTCCATGTCCCTGAGTCTCTGTTTGTTTGTCTAGTTCATTTGTTGCTTTTAGGTTTATATCTCACATATCAGTGATATCATGTGATTTTCAACTTTTTCTGTCTGGCTTATTTCGCTTAGCATGATTATCTTGAGGTCCATCCATGTTTTCGCAAGTGGCAGTATTTCATCTCTTCTTATGGCTAATATTCCATTGTATATATGTTCCACAGCTTCTTTAGCCAATCGTCTATTATAGGACACTTCAGTTGGCCACTGTGAATAATGGTGCTATGAATATCGATGTGCAAATATATTTTTGGATATGGGGTTTCAAGTCTTTGGGGTAAATACCCAGTAGAGGGATTGCTGGGTCATATGGTAGATCAATTCTTAGGTTTTTGAGGAAACTCCATACTGTTTTCCATAGTGGCTGTACCAATTTGCAGTCCCACCAGCATGAGGGTTCCTTTGTCTCTGCATTCTCTCCAACATTTGTTATTACGTGTCCTGTTGATGATAGCTATTCTAACAGGTGTGAGATGGTATCTTATTGTGGTTTCAATTTGCATTTCCCTAATAGCTAGTGATGTTGAGCATCTTTTCAAGTATTTGTTGGCCATTTGTATGTCCTGTAGGGAGAAGTGTCTGTTCGGGTCCTCTGCCCATTTTTTGATTGGATCGTTTGGTTTTATTTTTATTGTTATTGAGTTGTATGAGTTCTTTATATATTTTGGATGTTAGGCACTTATCAGAAGTGTTGCTTGCAAATACATTTTCCCATTCAGATGGTTGTCTCTTTACCGTGTTGATAATTTCTTTTGCTGAGCAGAAGCTTTTTAGTTTGAGGTAGTCCCATTCATTTATTTTTGCTTTTACTTCTCTTGCTTTTGAGGTCAAATTCATAAAGTTCTCTTTAAGTCCAAGATTCTTGAGCTAGTTTCTATGCTTTATTCTATGTTTTTTATTGTTTCAAGTCTTCTATTCGGGTCCTTAGTCCATTTTGAGTTAATTTTGTCGTGTGGTGATAGACAACAGTCTAGTTTCATTCTTTTGCAGGTGGCTTTTCAATTTTCCCAGCACCATTTATTGAAGAGGCTTTTCTTTCTCCACTGTATGTTTTTGTCTTTTTTGTTGAAAATTATTTGCCTGTATATATATGAGTTTACTTCTGGACTCTCGATTCTGTTCCACTGGTCTATGTGTCTGTTTTGCTGCCAATACCATGCTGTTTTGATTACTGTAGCTGTGTAGTATAATTTGAAGTTGGGCACAGTGATGCCTCCAGCCTTGTTCTTTTTTCTCAGGATGGCTTTGGCAATTTTGGGTCTTTTGTGCTTCCATAGAAATCTGATGATTTTTTTGTTCTATTTCTTTAAAAAATGCTGACGAGATTTTGATGGGGATTGCATTAAATCTGTATACTGCTTTAGGTAATATGGTCATTTTAACTATGTTGATTCTTCCAACCCAAGAACACTGAATATCTTTCCATTTCTTTGTATCTTCTTTGATTTCTTTTAATAGGGTCTTGGAGTTTTCATTATATAGGTCCTTCACATGTTTCGTTAAATTTATTCCTAAGTATTTTATTCTTTTTGTTGCAATTGCAAAAAATTATTTTTCCACTTCCTTTTCTGACACTTCATTATTAGAGTATAGAAATGCTATGGATTTTTGAATGTTGATTTTGTATCCAGAGACTTTACTGTATTTGCTTATTGTTTCTAGTAGTGTTCTTGTGGAGTCTTTAGGGTTTTCTGTATAGAGAATCATGTCATCTGCACATAGTGATAGTTTGACTTCTTCATTTCCTATTTGGATGCCCTTTATATCTTTCTGTTGCCTGAATGCACTCACTAGGACCTCCAATGTTATATTGATAAAAGTAGCGATAGTGAGCAGCCTTGCCTTGTTCCTGATCTTAGAGGGAAGGTTTTTAGTTTTTCGTTGTTAAGTATAATGTTGGCTGAGAGTTTGTCATCTATGGCTTTTATTATGTTAAGGTACGTTCCTTCTATACCAATTTTGTTAAGTGTTTTGATCATAAATGGGTGCTGTATCTTGCCGAAGGCTTTTTCTGCATCTATCGATATGATCATATGATTCTTATTTTTTAATTTGTGGTGTATTGCATTAATTGATTTGCATATGTTGAACCATCCCAGTGCCCCTGGGAGGAAGCCCGCTTGATCGTGGTGTATAATATTTTAAATACGTTGCTGTATTTGGTTTGCTAGTATCTTATTTAGGATTTTTGCATTTGTGTTCATGAGAGATATTGGTCTGTAGTTTTCTGTTTTTGTGTTATCTTTACCAGGTTTGGGTATCAGAGTAATACTGGCCTCATAAAATGAGTTGGAAAGTATTGCCTCCTCTTCAATTTTTTCGAAGAGTTTACGGGGAATAGGTGTTAAATCTTCTTTGAATGTTTGGTAGAATTCACTGGTGAAGCCATGTGGTCATGGACTTTTACTTTTTGGTAGGTTTTTGATGATTGTTTCAATTTCCATACTGCTGATCAGTCTATTTAGATTTTCCAGATCTTCTTGATTCAGCCTAGGAAGATTATATTTTTCTAAGTACTGGTCCATTTCTTCTAGGTTATTAAATTTGTTATTATATACTTTTTCACAGTATTCTTGTATGATTCTTTGTATTTCTGTGATGTCAGTCATAATTTCCCCTTTCATCCCTGATTTTGTTTATTTGTATCCTTTCTCTTTTTTCTTTAGTGAGTCTAGTCAGGGATTTGTCAATTTTATTAACCTTTCAAAGAATCAGCTCTTTGTTGCATTTGTTTTTTCTATTGTTTTTTGTTTGTTTGTTTTCAATTTCATTTATTTCTGCTCTGATCTTAATTATTTCTATCCTTCCACTGACTTTAAGCTTCATTTGTTTTTCCTTTTCTAGTTTTTAAAGATGAAGCATTAGGTTGTTTATTTGGGCTCATTCTTGGTTTTGGAGATAGGTCTGTATTGATATGAACTTTCCTGTTATGACCACTTTTGCCATGTCCCAGAAATTTTGATATGTTGTACTATCATTATCATTCGTTTCTATGTATCTCTTGATCTCTCTTTTTATTTCTTCTCTGAACCAGTTATTCTTCAGTAGCATGTTGTTTAATCTCCATGTATTTTTGGTTCTTCCTGATTTCTTTTTGCAGTTGTATCTATTTTCAGAGCATTATGATCAGAGAATATGGTCATCTTATATTTGTTGAGGCTATCTCTGTGTTCCAGTATATGGTCGATTCTTGAGAATGTTCCATGTACACCAGAGAAGAATATATAAGCAGCTGTTTTGGGATGGAAGGCTCTGTAAATGTCAATTTTGTCCAGTTGGTCTAATGTGTCATTTAAGGATATTATTTCCTTACTGATTTTCTGTTTGGATGATCTGTCCATACCTGACAGTGGGGTATTTAGGTCCCCTACTATAATAGCGTTTTCATCTGTTTCTTCCTTTAGTTCTGTTAGTAATTGCTTTATATATTTTGGGGCTCCATGATTGGAGCATAGACATTCATAAGTGTTATGTCTTCTTGGTGCATGATTACCTTTATCATTATGAAGTGTCCCTCAGTATGTTTCTTTACCTTTTTTATTTTGAAGTCTATTTTGTCTGATATTAGCACTGCTACTCCCGCTTTCCTCTGAATGCCATTTGCTTGAAATATCATTTTCCACCCTTTCACTTTTAGTCTCTTTTGTCTTTGGAGCCAAGATGTGTCTCCTGGAGGCAGCATATGTTTGGGTTTTGTTTTTTGATCCATTCTGCAACTCTGTGCTTTTTTATTGGTGAGTTTAGTCCATTTACATTTAGGGTGATTATTAGACTATGAGGTCTTCTTATAGCTATTTTATCTTTTGCTTTCTGGTAGCTCAGTGTTTTCATTCCTTCCTTGTTCTTGTGTTTCTATTTTCTTTATTTTGGTTGACTTTTGTGCGTTTGGGAAAAGCTTCTTGACAAGGTCTTGGCAATGTCATTTTGGATTGGTAACAAAAGCAAAAATAAACAATTGGAACCACATTGAACCAAAAAGTTTCTCTACAGCAAGGAAGCAATTAAAATTAAAAGGCAATCTATAGAATGGGAGAAAACAATATATCTTATAAGGGGTTAATACCCAAAATATATAAGGAACTTACATAACTCAATAACGAAAAAACAAATAACCTAATTTGAAAATGAGCAAAGGATCTGACTAGATGTATTTCCAAAGAAGAAATACAAATAGCCAACAGATATATGAAAGATATTAAACACCACCAATCATCAGGGAAATGCAAGTCAAAATCAAAATGCTGTATCAATTATACTTGTTAGGATGGCTGTCATCAAAAATTCAAAAAATAACAATTGTTGGACTGGAAATGGAGAAAAGGGAACATTTACACAATGTTGATAGGACTGTAAATTGGTACAGCCACTATTTAAAACAGCATGGAGGTTCGTAAAAATACTTAAAAATAGAACAAATATATGACCAGCAATCTCACTTCTGGGAATATATCCAAAGGAAATAAAATCACTATCTCAAAGAGCTATCTGCAGTCCCACATTTATAGCAGTATTATTCAAAGCCAATATATAGAAGCCACCTAAGTATCTGACAATGAATAAAGAAAGAAAAAAAATGTGGCACATAGAAAATGGAATATTATTCAGCCTTAAAGAGGATAGAAATCCTGCCATTTGCAACAACATAGATAAACCTTGAAGACATTATGCTAAGTGAAGTAAGCCAGATACAGAAAGAAAAATACTGCCATGTCTCATTTATATATGGAATCTAAAAAAGTCAAACTCATAGTAACAGAGAGTAGATCAATGGTTACCAGAGTCTGGGAGTCGGTGAATTGGGGAAATATTGGTCAAAGGGTACAAATTTTCAGTTATAATATGGGTAAGTTATGAAGACATAATGTACAGAATGGTAACTATAATGTATCATATATTTGAAATTTGCTAAAAGTAAATCTCAGGTGCATTTATCTCAAAAAAAAAAAAAGAAGGAAACTATATAAGGTGATATATATGTTAATTAACTTGATTGTAGTAAATATTTCATAAAGTATATATAAATATTAAAACATCACATTGTACCTTTGAATATATACAATTTTTATTTGTCAATTATATCTAAAAGTTGTGGGGAAGAAGAATTAATATCAATCTTTCAAAAACTCTTCAAACTCATTCTCTGTGGCCCTGATACCAACTCATTCTCTGTGGCCCTGATACCAGAACCAAACAAAGACAGTGTAAGAAAAGAAAACTATAGACTAGTAATCATTAGGAATATAAGCACAAAAATTCTCACCAAAATACTAGAAAATGAATCCATTAACTTATAAAAAGTATAATATAGTATAACCAACTGGGATTTATTCCAGAAATGCAAGATCAGTTCAACATTTAAAAATAAACTAAGTTAATAACTATATTAATAGAATAAAGAGCAAAACAACATGATTATCTCAATAAATTTAGAAAAAGCATTTGACAAAATCTAACACCCTTATAATAATAAACACACTCAACAAACTAGAAATGAAAGGAAGCTTTCTCAATGTGGTAAAGGGCAGTTATTAAAAATGCACTGCTAACATCATATGCACTGGTGAAAACTGAAAGCTTTCCTTCTAAGATCCAGAGTAAACCAAATATATCCATTCTCATCACTTATATTCAACATTGTATTAAACATTCTAGCTAGGGAAATTAGGCAAGAAAAATAAAAAAGTCATCCATATTGGAAAAGATAAAGTTTAACTATCTCTATGTGCAGACAACAGTATCTTGTACATAGAAAATCCTAAGAAATACACACACACACACACACACACACAAACCAATAAACAAATTCAGCAATATTGTAGAATACAAGAGAAACATACAAAAATCAATTGAATTTATATACATTAAAAATAAACAGTTTAAAAATGAAATAAAGAAAACAATTTCTCTAGCCATATACAAAAATTAACTCAAAGGATCATAGACCTAAATGTAAGAGCTAAAGCTATAAAACTCAGGAGAAAATACAGGTGTAAATCTCTGTGACCTTGGACTAGGCAATTTTTTTTTTCAGATAAGATACTAAAAGCACAAGCAATAAAAGAAAAAATAGGTAAATTGAATTTTCTCAAAATTTTAAACTTTTTTATTTTAAAGCACCATCAAGAAAGTGAAAAGACAACACACAGAATGGGAGAAGATATTTATAAACTATTTATCTGATAAGGGACTAATTTTCAGAGTACATAAAGAACTCTAACAACATAGCAATAAAAAGATGAATAACATGCTTTTTAAATGTGAAAAGTATTTTAACAGATATTTCTCCAGAGAAGATATACATACAAATGGCCAATAAGCACATGAAAAAAGTTCAACATTATTAGTCACTAAAAAAATCAAAATCAAAACCATATTATGATGGCTATAATAAAAAGAAAGACAATTTAAAAAGTGTTGACAAGAATGTGAAGAAATTGAAACTTTCATACATTGCTGGCAGAAATATAAAATGGTGCAGCCACTTTGGAAAACAGTTTGGCAGTATCTCAAAAAGTTAAACATAGAGATGCCAAAAGAGCAATTCTACTTCTATGTATACACCCAAGATAAATGAAAAAATATGTTCACACAAAAACTTGTACATAAATGTTTATAGCAACACTGGCTACTATGGAGTAGCCAAAAAATGGAAACAACCCTCATACCCATCATCAATGAATGGATAAACATAATGTGGTATATCCATACAATGGAATAATATTCAGTGATAAAAATTAATGAAGTACGTACAAATGCTACAATATGGATGAACCTTGAAAACATTATGCTAAGTGAAAGAAGCCAGCCACAAAAGTCACATATTATATGATTTCATTTATATGAAATATCCAGAATAAGCAAATCCATAGAGACAGAAAGTGGTTGCCAAGAGCTGGGAAGTGGGGAGAAAGAAGAGTGTTTGCTAATGAGTATGGGAGTTTGGGGGAGGAGATGAAAATTTATAAAATTAGATAATGATTTTACAACTCTGCGAATATACTAAAAAACACTGACTTATTCACTTAAAAAGTGAATTTTGTGGTATGTGAATTATATGTCAATTAAAAAAAAGAAATAGATAATCTGAATGAATCTGTATCTACTAAAATTTATATTTTATAGTTAAAACTTTCCAACAAGGAAAAATTCTAGGCCCAGATGGCTTCACTAGTAAATTTTAGCATATAATTAAGGATGAGGTAATACCAATCCCGAGAAACTTTTAGAAGACATAGAAGGGAATACTTCCCAACTAATTTTATGAGGCCAGTATTACTCTGATACCAAAACCAGACAAAGACATTACAAGGGGAGAAATAAAAAACCTTACAAAATGTAGATAAGGGATCAGCACAGCATAGCCTGTGAGTCAAAGCCAGCCTGCAATCTGTTTATTTAAACAATTTTTTATTAAAACACAGTCACATCCATTTATTTAAATATTATCTGTTGCTGCTTTCATGTTACAGTGGCAGAATTGGGTAGTTGTGGCACAGATTATATGGTCCACAAAGCCTCAAATATTTGCCACCTGATTTTACAGAAAAAGTTTGCTAATCCCTGCTATAGGCCAATAGCTCTCATGAAGAAAGATACAAAAATCTTTCCTTTACAAAGATTAGCAAATCAACCAAGAAATACATAAAACAGATAAAATACAAAGATCAAGTAAAATTTTTCCAAGGAATTCGATGTTGGTTTACAAAAAAAAAAAACTTCAGTCAATATAATGTAACATATTAACAGAATAAAAGTTAAAAATGCCATCGTCATCTCAATAGTTGGAGAAAAAAAGCATTTGATAAAATTCAACATCCATTCATGATAAAAATACTTTTCAGCAAACTAAAAATAGAAGGGAAAGTTCCCATCCAGCATGTAGGAAGTTTGGAAGTCACCACTCTGTCCTAACAACAAGTAACAGGCTGAACAAACTGAAAAATCAACAACTCTTCTTAGATCCATCAGAGAAGTTAGGTCACAGGGAAAACTACTGCACCCAAAGCTGCAGAGACAACATCATTAGTTACAGAGAATTAGAGAATTACAACTTACCAGGACAGAAACTCATGAGCAGAAACCAGAAGGAACCAGTGCCAGCATGGGCAAACCTGAATTACAATTGACAAATTGCTGAAGGCTCAGTGTGGACAATTCTGAGAGAGAAAAACTCCATAGGGATACAATTATAAGGTGACCCTCCTTCCGACACACACTTTCACACTTTTGTGAGTTTTACCTCCTGGAGCTCTACCAGGTTCTCACAGTTAATATCAGAAAAATCCCCTCCTGCTTCTGGCAGTGGGGAGGAGAAAATGAACCATTATGAAATATGCCAGTGCATTCTGTTCTTAACAAAGCCTGCCCTCAGGAGAAACTATCTAACCAGAACCTAACTGCTAGGGTTTTATCAGAACCTAACTCACTTGAAGGAAGAGAAATACCCAACTCCAGCCCACTGTAGCCATCCTGTCTCCTCTAAGGGAGAAAAAGCAAGTGAGAAACACTTTTGAAATTCACAGTTCAGAAGCATAGTTTCACTAAAAAACTGAGACATAACCATAGGACTATAGGATGCTTCCCATGACACACATCTTACCATTATATTGCTAAAGGCTTATCTACAGCCATTCCTTTCAACCAGTACATCATGGCCAGGTAGAAAATCACAAGTCATACTAAAAGGCAAAAACACAATCTGAAGATACAGAGCAAGCATCAGAACCAGACATGGAAAGGATGTTAGAATTATGAGAAAGAAAATTTAAAACAGCTATGATCAATACGCTAAGGGCTCTATGAATAAAGTAGACAGCATGCAAGAAAAGAAGAGCAATGCAAGCAGAGAGATGAAAATCTTACAAAGAAATGCTAGAAATTAAGAAGTACTGTAACAGAATGAATAATGCTTTTGATGGGCTTCTTAGTACACTGGACACACCTAAGGAAAGTATCTTTGAGCTTAGAAACCTTCAAAACTGAAAAAAGAAATTAAAACAATGGCTGGGGCAGGGAAAGAACAGAATATCCAAGGACTGTGAGACAACTACAAAAGGTGTAACATATGCATAATGGTAATAACAGAAGGAGAAGAGAGGAAAACAGAAGGAAAATTTAAAACAATAATAACTGAGAATATCCCCCAAATTAATGTCAGATACACAACTACAGATCCAAGAACCTTAGAAGACATCAAGCAGGATGCATGCCAAAAATGTACATTGAGGTATTTCATATTCAATCTATATAAAATCAAAGATAAAGAAAAAAATCATCAAAGAAGACAGGGTTAAAAAGACACCTTACTTATAGAAGAGCAAAGATGAGAATTACATCTGGCTTCTCTTTGAAATCTATGAAAGTGAGAAGAGTGGAGAAAAATAATTAAAGCATTGATTAAAAGAAAAAACAACCTAAAATTCTGTACCTTGTGAGATTATCCTTAAAAAGTAAAGGAGAAATAAAGACTTTCTTAGACAAGCAAAAACTGAAGAAATTTGTTTCCAGTAGACCTACCATGCAATAAATGTGAAAAGAAGTTCCTTAAGGAAACAAATGCTATAAATCAAAAATACGAATCTACATAAAGAACAAAAGAACTTTGGAGAAAGAAAAAGTAAAGGTAAAATAAAATTTTTATATTTCACATTCTTAATTGATCTAACAGATAATAGTTTGTTCAAAATAATAATAGCAATGATGTATTGGATTATGTATGCTTATGTATATATACACATACCTACATATAAGTGAAATAAATGACAACAATAATACAAAAACAAAAGGGAGAAACTAAGATTATTTTGTCATTATAAGGTATTTGCACTACCTGTGATGTAGTATTGGGTTAGTTGTTTATATTTATTGCAAACTTGAGGGCAACCACAAAAAAAAAAAAGAAGAAGAAAAAGAAGAAAAAAGAAAAAAGAAAGAAGTATAACAGATATGTTAAGAAAGGAGAGAATATTAAATAATAAAAATGCTCAGTTAAAACCACACAGCAGAAAAAGAGTGGGAGACAAAATAGGAAAAAAGAACAAGGGCAACAAATAGAAAACAGTAACAAGTATGGTAGATATTAACCCAACTATATAATCACTTTGAATGTCGATGGTCTAAATGCATCAATTAAATGAAACCAAGAGCTGGTTCTTTGAAAGGATAAACAAAATTGACAGACTCTTAGCCAGACTCATCAAGGAAGAAAGAGAGAGGACTCAAATAAATAAAATCAGAAATGAAAGAGGAAAAATAATCACAGACTCCACAGAAGTACAATGGATCATAAGAAAATACTATGAGCAATTATACGCCAACAAATTGGATAATCTGGAAGAAATGGACACCTTCCTAGAAACCTGCAATCTCCCAAGACTGAGTCAAGAAGAAACAGAAAACTGAACTGACCAATTACCACCAATGAAATAGAATCAGTAATCAACAACCTCCCAAAAAACAAAAGTCCTGGACCAGATGGCTTCATAGGTGAATTTTACCAAACATTCAAAGAAGAGTTATCACCTATTCTTCTCAAACTATTCCAAAAACTTCAAGATGAGGGAAGTCTCTCACTCCTTTTATGGGGCCACCATTACCTTGATTCTAAAACCAGGCAAAGACATTACAAAAAAAGAAAACTATAGGCCAATATCTCTTATGAACATTGATGAAAAATCTTCAACAAAATATTAGCAAACCAAATTCAGAAATACATTAAAAATATCATACACCATGATCAAGTTGGATTTATTCCTGGGATGCAAGTTTAGTTCAATATCCACAAGTCAATTAATGTGATATACCACATTAACAAATTGAAAGATAAAAAACATATGATCATATCAATAGATGCAGAAAAAGCATTCGACAAAATCCAGCATCCATTTATGATAAAAACTCTCAGCAAAGTGGGAATAGAGGGAACATACCTCAACATAATAAAGGCCATATATGACAAACCTACAGCTACATCATACTCAATGGGGAAAGGCTAAAAGCATTTTCCTTAAGATCAGGAACAAGACAAAGATTCCCACTTTTACCACTCCTCTTCAACATTGTATTGGAAGCCTTACCCACAGCAATAAGACAAGAAAGAGAAATAAAAGGCATCCGAATTGGAAAGGAAGAAGTAAAACTCTTGTTATTTGCTGATGACATGATATTATGTATAGAGAACCCTAAAGATTCCAACAAAAAACTGTTAGAACTTATCAATGAATTCAGTAAAGTATCAGGTTACAAAAAAAATATTCAGAAGTCAGTGGCATTTTTATACACCAATGATGAATTTTCAGAAAGAGAAATTAAGAAAACAATCTCATTTACAGTTGTGTTGAAAACTATAGAATATCTAGGAATCAAATTAACCAAGAAGGTAGAAGACCTGTTTTCAGAAAATTACGTCATTGAAAAAAGAAATTGAAGAAGATACAAATAAATGGAAGTATATACCCTGTTTATGGGTAGGAAGAATCAATGTGGTTAAAATGGTCATACTACCCAAAGCAATCTATAGATTCAATGAAATTCCTATCAAAATAACAATGACATTTTTCAGAGAGCTAGAATAAATAATCCTAAAATTTATATGAAGCCATAAAAAACCCTGAATAGCCATGGCAATCTTGAGAAAGAAGAACAAAGTTGGAGGTATCACACTACCTGATATCAAACTATATTACAAGTCTACAGTAATCAAAATAGCATGGTACTGGCATAAAAACAGATACATTTATCAATGGAACAGAATAGAGAGCCCAGAAATAAATCCATGCCTATACACTCACTTAATATATGACAAAGGAGTTAAGAACATACAATGGAGTAAAGACAATCTCTTCAATAAATGGTGTTGGAAGAATTGGACAGATTACATGCAAAAAAATAAGCTGGACAATCTTCTTACACTGTATAGAAGAATAGACTCAAAATGAATTAAAGACTTAAATGTAAGACCCAAAACCATAAAACTTTTAGAAGAAAATATAGACAGTGAACGCTCTGATATTACTAACAGGAATTTCTTTTCAGATATATTGCCTCAGGCAAGGGAAACAAAAGAAAAAATAAACAAATGGACTACATCAAACTAAAAAGTTTTTGTACGGCAAAGGAAACCATCAACAAAACAAAAAGACGACTGACTGTTTGGGAGATGATATTCGCTAATGATGCATTTGATAAGGAGTTAATATCCAAAATATATAAAGAACTTACACAACTCAACAACAAAAAAACAAACAGTTCAATTAAAAAATGGGCAGAAGACCTGAACAGATACTTCTCCAAAGAGGAAATACAGATGGCTAACAGACATATGAAACGATGATCAAGGTCACTAATTATCACAGAAATGCAGATTAAAACTACAATGAGATATCACCTCACACCTGTCAGAATAGCTTTCATCAATAAATCAAAAAAACAGCAAGTGTTGGCGAGGATGTGGAGAAAAGAGAACCTTCATACATTGCAATCGTTGGGATTGCAAATTGGTATAGCCACTATGGAAAACAGTATGGAGGTTTTTCAAAAAATTAAAAATGGATACACCTTTTGACCTAGCACTTCTGGGTATTAATCTGAAGAAAACCAAAAAAATTATTTGTAAACATCTATGCACTCCAATATTCATGGCAGTACAATAGCCAAGATATGGAAGCAACCTAAATGCCCATCAACAGACGATTGGATAAAGAAATTATGGTTCATATATACAATGGAATATTACTCAGCCATTAAAAAAATGAAATCCTACCATTTGCAATGACATAGATGGACCTAGAGGTTATTATACTGAGTGAAACAGGTCAGACGGAGAAAGATAAATATCTTATTATTTCGCTTATATGTGGTATCTAAGGAACAAAAAGAATAAACTAATCAAAAGCAGATTCGCAAATATAGTGGACAATTTGGTGATGGACAGAAGTGAGGGGAATTGAGAGACTGGAAGAATGGGGTGAAGGGTTAAAGAAGTATAAATTAGCAGTTGACAGTTGGGCACAGGGAGCATGGCAGAGGGAATGCAGTTAGCATTAATATGATGGCTAAGTAGAGGGCCAGGGGAGGGAGGGAGCAATTGGAGGGATCGTTTTATGAACATTATAGATGTCTAACCAATGTACTGTATACTTGAAACTAATTTAGATAAATAAATTTATAAAAAATAAATAAATAAATGCACCATTAAAATAGATTGTCGGAGTAGTTCAAAGAATAAGACCCAACTACTGTATGTGGTGTCTACAAGACACCCACTTTAATTATGAACACACACATAGATTAAAAGTAAATTGATGAAAGTCTATGGCCATGCCACCCTGAACATGCCCAATCTTGTCTGCTCTCAGAAGCTAAGCAGGGTTGGGCCTGGTTAGTACTTGGCTGGGAGACCACCTAGGAATAGCAGGTGCTGTAGGTGTTAAAAAAAAAAAATAAATGGGTGGAGAAAGGTATACTATGCTAATACTAATCAAAAGAAAGCAAGAGTAGCTATATTAATTTCAGACAGAGCACACTTCAAAATAAGGAAAGTTATCAGGGATAAAGAAGAGCATTACATAATGATAATCTTTAAAATCTCGAAAATACATAACAATTCTTAGAACTGCAAGGAAAAATAGATGAATTCACTATTTGGTGACTTCAGCACCCCTCTATCAGATATAGACAGATCCAGTAGGCAGAAAATCAGTAAGGCCATAGTTGAACACAACAACACCATCAATCAACTGGATATAATGTACATCTATAAACTACTTCATCCAATAATGGCAGAATATATATTCTTCTCAAGCTGACAAGGAACAGTCACCAAAATAGACTACATGCTGGGCCATCAACACACCTTAATAAATTTAAAAGACTACAAATCATACAATGTCTGCTCTCAGATCACAATGGAATTAAACTAAAAATCAATAACAGAAAGATAGCTGGAAAATCCCAAAATACCTGTATATTAAACAACATGCTTCTAAATAACACATGGGTCAAAAATATCTCAAAAGAAATTTTAGAATATTTTGAACAAAATGAAATGAAAACATCAAAATTTGTGGGATGCAGTGAAAGCAGTGCTTAGAGGGAAATTTATAGCATTGACTATTTTTAAAAAAGAAAGATCTAAAATCAATCGACTAAGCTTCCACCTTAGAAAAAGAAGAGCCAATTAAATTAAAAGTAAGCAGAAGAAAGAATAAGTGAGGTTAATTCAAACATAGTCCCTCCATGGATACAGGAAGCAAAGAGGACTGCTGGGTCAGCAGTCCCAAGGAGGACAATGAACAAAGCTTTCCCTGGGCTGTGTTTGCCCATAAGGACACTTCTCCTTGCTCCCATGGGCACTATGTGCCTCTTTCACCATTCCCATGGACATTATCTTTCTGCTCTGCTTGAGGACATGGCTGGTCCAGTCTTCTCTAACACTAGATAGGCAGCACATCCAGCACACCTACAGAGGAAGAACTTTGTTCCCTGGGATGAGGCAATCCCCTTCTCTTCTGCTTGCATATAAAACAATGGCTGCTCTTGGCTAGCTGCCTTTTCCTGCAGACCAAGTGCTGAAGCTTCATTGTGTTGTGAGTAATAAATGGAGTGTTTCACTTTGCTGGCCTTCCTGGTGGTTTTTATGGAATATCCAAGGCCCAGGTACAGGTTCCTGGCCTGGAGTTCCTGTGTTACAGGATATAATAAAAATAAAAGCAAAATCAATGAAATTGAAAACAGGAAATAAATAAAATTAATGAAACCAAAAGCTGGTTTCTTTGGAAAGGTCAATAAAATTGATAAGCTTATAGATAGTCTAACTAATAAAAAGAGAGAAGGGACTTAAGTTGCTAGTATCAGAAATGGAATAGGAGACAGTGGTGTAGATCCTATGCACATTAAAAGGATAAAAAAGGAATGTTATAAATAACTCTATGCACACAATAATTTGATAATCTGGACAAAATGGGTCAATTTCTTAAAAGATACAATCTGCCAAAATTCACACAAGAAGATATAGACTATCTGAATAGGCCTATACCTATTAAGGAAACTGAATCAATAGCTAATAACCTTCCCAAACAGAAAGCACCAGACCTAGATGAGTTCCCTGGAAAATTCTAACTATGAATTTAATTTTTTCATTAGATATGGAACTATTCAGGTTATCTATGTAATCATTTTGGTAGTTTGTGGTTATTGAGGAACTGGTCCTGTGGGCTCCATTAGGATGTCTCACATCATTAACACAGAACCATTTGGTTCTGTAGCATGAGGGCTTGGAGAAAAGAAAAGAAAAAAGATTTCTCTCCTCTCTCTGAGCATTAGAATGTCCTTTTCCTCATCCTTGGGCCAGAACTAGAAGGGTTCTCCTGGATTTCTCACTATCCATGCCAATGTTCCTTTTGGTTTCAGGCTATATTGTGCTGAGAGTGGAAGATACTGGAGAAGAAAATTAGTAGACTCAGCACTGGATCAGTGGTACTCCTATTTCTTGTCTTTTCCAATGTTCCTGCTATTATTGACTTTTCAGAGTCTTCAGCTAGTTGTTCTATATTTTCTGTCCAGATTTTATACAGCGGGAGAGACAGGGTGGAGTACACTTACTCCATTTTACCCAGAAACAGAACCTAAACATTTCTTTGGATATACAAAAGCTGAAAGAATTAATCACCAGCAGATATTCACCTCAAAAATGTTAAAGGGAATCCTTCAGATAGAAGGAAATGATACCAGATAGAAATATGAATGTATATAAAGGAATGAAGAGCATCAGAAATGGTAAGTGTGTGGGTAAGCCTAAAAGACTTTTTCTTATTTTTTAAATCTTTTCAAAAGATAATTGATCACTTAAAGCAAAAGTAGGGGAAAAATAGAAGCACAATGTTGTAAGGTTTTTATACTATATTTTAAGTGGTATAATGTTACCTGAAGGTAGACTAATAAATTAAAGATGTATACTATAAGCCATAAAGCAATCACTAAATAATAAGAAACTAAGAGTTAGAACTAATAAACTAATGAATAAAATAAAATAGAATCATAAAAATATTTAATTTTTATAAAAGGTCAGAAAGAGGGAAAAGGAAACAAAGAACAGATAGGTCAAATAGAAAACAAATATCAGGATGGTAGTTTTAAATCCTACCATGTCAAAAATTATATAAAATGTAAATGATTTAAAGGAGGGTGGCAAATAATGGCCTGTAGGCCAATCCCTAACTAGAGCATGTTTTTACATGGCCGTCAAGCTAAGAATGGTTTGTACATTTATAAATTGTTGTTAAAAAAAAGAAGAGAAGGAGAAGAGTATGTAACAAAGACTGTATGTGGCCCACATAGCTTACCATATTTAACTGGTCCTTATAGAAGATATTCTTCTACTGCTGGTCTAAGTGCCCTCATTAAAATTAAAAAGTAGAGATTTTCATATTGGATAAAAGAGTAAGAATCAACCATGCTGCCTATATAAACTGAAATAGTAAAAGAATGAAAAATATGTATATGATAATAGAAAATATATTTATATCTATGTCTTTGCCTCCAGTTTCTGGCACAAAGCTCCTAAGATTCTCATGATTTTCTAAGTGATAAGAGCACTAGGAGCATCTTTTGTTTTAATATTTGGCCTTGACTCCAGTTTTGACCTCCTCATAGAATGTTCCTAAATCCCTGGAATTGCCTGGGTGGTATCATTGTCTTTTGTTCCAATGAGATGACTCTTTACTGGGATCCTGGATCAGGCTTGCCACCAAAGAGATAATGCCAAAATTCCAACTTGGAATTTTCAGCTCCAGCCCCTATATTCCAAAGAAGGAAGAGGGGCTAGAAATGGAATTAATGATTGATAATACCTGCATGATGAAGCCTCCATAAAAATTTCAGTAATGCTAATGCTAATCAAAGTTTAGCCAGAGTGGTTATATAATGCTAATGCTAATCAAAGCAAAACCAGAGTGATTATATAAATAATAAACAAAGTAAATTATTTCAGGGCAAAGAATATTACTAGAGACAAGAAAGATAATTTGTAATAATGAAGTGGTCAATTCATGAAGAGGCTTTAACAATTCCAAACAATTATGTTCCTAATAACAAGAGGTTCAAAATACATGAAGCAAAAATTCAAAATAGAAAGAGACTTGTCAACAATTATAATCAGAAATTTCAACACCATTCCTTCAACAATTGATAGAATAGTAGATGGATAACCAATATGGATATGAAAGATTATAACAATACTGTCGACCAACTTAATTGACATTGATAGCACCCTCCAGCCAACAACAGCAGAAAAAAATGTTTTTTCAAATGTGAATGGACTAATCACCAAAGTAGTCACCATCATATTTTGGGCCATAAAATAAGTCTCAATAAATTTAAGAAGATTCAATTTTCACAAAATAAGTTGTCTGACAATGATAAAGTTAAATTAAAAATTGTTTTTTAAAAAGATAACGGAAAAAATTTCCCAAATATTTAGAAATTCAATAGTACATTTTTAAATAACCTATGAATCAAAGAAGAAATTACAATGTATTTTAAGCAAATGAAAATGAAAAAAAAAAACAGGTTATCATTTGTAGGATTCAGCTACAGCAGCATTTACAGGGAAATTTATAGTATTGAGCTTTTTTATCAGAGAGGAAGAAAGGTCTCATATTAATAATTAAACTTACACACTGAGAAACAACATTTTAAAATAAAAAATTTAACTAGAGAAGAAACATTGCCAAACTTACATAAACTCTTCCAGAGAAACTGAAGAGGAATATTTTCCCAACTTACTCTCTCCTCTTCTATAAGACCAACATTATCCTGAACCAAAACCAGACAAAGACAGTACAAGAAAAGAAAACTACAGACCAATGTTCCTCATGAGTAAAATGCAAAACTCCTTAACAATCTTCTAGTAAATAAAATTTCACAATATATAAAAATCATAGTACACATGACTAAATGGAGTTTATCCCAGGAATGCAAGGTTAGTTTAACATTCAAAAACCAATGATTGTAATTCATTATATTAACGGACTAAAAACAAAACAACAACAACAAAACTCAATGGATGCAGAAAAGTTTTTGACGAAATCTAACAGTAGTTACTGAAAATACTAAGAATACAAAGAAACTTTATAAACTTGACAAAAAAATTCATATTTTCCTCCTAAGATCAGAAACAAAGCAAGAATCTCCATTCTCATCACTGGCATTCAATGTAGTATTGGAACTTCTAGCCAGTACAACAGAAGAATGAAGAGAAATAAAAGGCATCTAGATTGAGAAGAAAGATCTAAAATCATCTGTTAGCAGACAACTTGATCATGTATGTAGAAAATCCTATGGAATCTATAACAAAAACTGTTAAAAGTAAAAAAGCTTTAGAACTACTAAAACTAACAAGAATAAGTGAGCTTATCAAGATTACAAAATACAAGATTGCTATACAAAAATCAATTGTTTCTATGTAGTAGTAACAAATAATTATATAATAAAACATTTATTATAGTATCAAAATATATGAAATAATAAGCAATAAATTTGACAAAAGAGGGATTCTGGGAAACATGATTGAGTGGGAGATATCCTCAGATCCTTCCTCTTGAAACAATAGGCTAAACATCTAAAACTGAACAAAAAGCACCCAAACTGCACACTGGCACATCTGAACATGGGATCTGTGCATAAGAACTACCACAGGTCAGAACCCTAGGTGTTGTGCAGTGGACTGGGAAAAAAAGAAGCTGCCTCTCCCAGCTACCGGAGCTCCCTGTACAAGGAGGGGAGGGGTGAAGGTGTGGCAACTTCCCTGAACAACCTTGCCTGGAAGTGCTAGGACTTCTACGTAGCTGACAGCAAGGCCCAGTCATCAGGGCAGAAAGCAGAGAAGCGGGATAGGGCCACAGAGAAACAACAGTTGATTTTTACCAGCTGCAGTTGCAAAATCAAGGCTGAGCCACAGCCCTCAACTCCCAATCCAGAGGGACCCTCCCCCCATGCCCTCTGAGACCGATCACTGTAGCTCCAGAGGAATCTGAGCAAATGCTACCAAAACTGTTTGCTAACACTGACAGGGACTGCAACTGAGAGTAAGCGAGTGTGATTAAATTTTTACAAGAAAAAAAACAAAACAAAACATTATTTAGGCTTTATATAAAGCAGGGATCCAAGAAGCTTAGACACCACCTACTGGAAACCAAAAGAAAAGTGCCTTCTTTCTAGCAGGCTAAAGAGAGGCCTTTATATAACAAATCTTCCTTCTGGAAAACAGCAGAATACACTTCTATTAATGCTCAGGTGGAGAAATAGTTCATTAAACACGGAGAACAAACAAGGTGATAAGGCATCTCAGAAAGAAAGATACAACTCTCCAGAAAATAAGCTTACAGACATAGAAATATGCAACTTAAATGACAGAGGATGGTACTTCTGAAAAAACTCAATAAGATCAAAAATAATTCATATCAACAATTCTAGGAATTGAAAAAATAACTAGATGAGCAGAGCAAGGAGATTGAAACCCTCAAGAAGAACAGATCTTCTGGAAATAAAAAAAAAAAAACACTGCAAGAGTTGAAAAATGAAATAGCAAGCTTGGGAAATAGAGTCGACCAAATGGAGGAAAGGATCAGTGATATAAAAATCAGAAATCTAGAAATCAGAAGGAAGAAGAGAGAAACCAAATAATGAAAAATAATGAAAAAGAAATACAAGAACTAGCTGATACTATCAGGAGAGGAAACATAAGAATAATGGACATTATCGAAGGTGAGGAAAAGGAGCAGGGACTAGAAAGCATTTTCAGACAAAGAGCGAATGAGAATTTCTCAAATCTAAGGAATGAGCTGGAGCTTGGAATTCAAGAAGTCAACAGAACACCCAATTACCTCAACCCGAAATGGCCTTCACCAAGACATTTTGTAATAAAATTATCAAAAATCAATTACAAAGACAGAATTCTCAGGGCAGCTGGGGAGAAGAAAACAGTAACTTATAAAGAAAAACTCATTAAATTATCATTGGACTTCTCAGTGCAGACCTTACAAGCCAGAAAAGAATGGAATCAAATATTTAAACTATTAAGTGAAAGGAACTACCAGCCTATAATAATGTATCCAGCTAAGCTCTCCTTTAGATATGAAAGAGAAATTAAAACCTTTCCAGACATATAAAAATTGAGGGGATTCACCACTACGAGGCCTGCACTACGGGAAATACTGAAAGGGGTCAGATCATCTAAAACAAAATAATAACAACAACGAAATGCATAATTAGGAGTAAAGTGACTATTAGGCAAATAGAAGCAGAGGAGTGCAATCCTTAATAAGAATAGGGCATTATAAGCTTAAATAATAAGAAGAACATTGCTATAGCAAGATGGTAATGAATGTTCAGCATACATAGAGACAAATTGAGGTAACAATGACTGAAAAGGGGAGGATTCAAAGATCCAAATTCGCAAAGGAGAATGGAGATAAGACACATGCAGAAGAAAATGGATGACTATATATATAACTATCCTTTTCCTATTCGTAATAGTAACCACACACCAAAGATTCAGAACTGAAGTATATAACATAAAACAAGAAGAACTACAGGCAAAACCTACAAAAGCCAACCAAAATAAAGAAAATAGAAACACAAGAACAAGGAAGCAATGGAAACACCAAGCTACCAGAAAGCAAAAGATAAAATGGCTATAAGAAGACCTCATATTTCAACAATCACTCTAAATGTAAATGGACTGAATTCACCAATAAAAAGGCACGGAGTTGCAGAATGGATCAGAAAACAAAACCCAACCATATGCTGCCTCCAGGAGACACATTTTGACTCCAAAGACAAATAGAGACTAATAGTGAAAGGGTGGAAAATGATATTTCAAGCAAATGGCATTCAGAGAAAAGTGGGAGTAGCAGTACTAATATCAGACAAAATAGACTTCAAAAAAAGAGGTAAAGAAAAATACTGAGAGACACTTCATAATGATAAAAGGAATCATGCACCAAGAAGACATAACACTTATTAATATCTATGCTCCCAATCATGGGGCCCCGAAATATGTAAAGCAATTACATATTGAGATGATTTTTATCTTTAATTTTGTTAATATAATATTGTACATCTATTGATTTGCATATGTTGAAACATCCTTGCACTTCAGGGATAAATCCCACTTGGTCATTGTGTATGATCCTTTTGACGTGCTGTTGAATTTGATTTGCTAGTATTTTGTTGAGGAATTTTGCATCTATGTTCATCAGGGATATTGAACTGTAATTTTTTTTGTAGTGTCTTTGTCTTACTTTTGCATCAGGATAATGCTGGACTTGTAAAATAAGTTTTGAAGCATTTTCTCCTCTTCAATTTTTTGAAACAAATTGAAAGGCATTGGTGTTGATTCTTCTTCAGATGTTGGTAGAATTCGTCAGTGAAGCACTGGTCTTGGGTTTCACTTTGTTTGGAGATTTTTCATTACTAATTCAATCTTTGTACTTGTTATTGGTATGTTCAAATTTTCTATTTCTTCATGATTCAGTTTTGGTAGGTTTTATGTTTCTAGGAATTCATTTATTTATTTTTTTATGTTATATAGTTTGTTTACATATAACTATTAATTGTATTCTCTTAAGATACTTTGTGTTTCTGTGGTATCAATTGTAACATCCTCTCTTTCATTTCTGATTTTATTTGAGTCTTCACTCTTTTTTCTTAGTCTAGCTAATGGTTTGTCAATTTTGTTCATCTTTTCAAAATATCAACTCTTAGTTTTATTGATCCCTCTATTGCTTTTCTAGTCTCTATTTCATTTATTTCTGCTCTGATCTTTGTTATTTCCTTCTTTTTGCTTATTTTGGGCTTAGTTTCTTTTCCTTTTTGTAGTTCCTTGAAGTATAAAACTAGTTATTTACTCGAGATCTTTCTTTTGTCTTAGTGTGGGCATTATTGGTATAACCTTCCTTGTTAGAACTGCTTTTGCTTCATTACATAGTTTACATATGTTGTGTTGCCATTTTAGTTTGTCTCAGGATTTTTTAATTTTTCTTTTTATTTCTTTTTTGACTCGTTGGTTGTTAAATTTCCACATATTTGTGAATTTTCTAGCTTACCTCCTGTTATTGATCTAGTCTTATATCATTGGGTTAGAAAAGATGCTTGCTATGATTTCTATCTTCTTAAATTTTTAAAGGCTTGTTTTGTGACCTAACATGATCTATCTGAGAGAAAATGTACTTGAGAAGAATGTGTATTCACTATTGTTGGATGAAATGTTCTGTATATATCTGTTAAGTCCTTTGATCTAAACTGTAGTTCACATTCAATGTTTCCTTATTGATTTCTTTCTGGATGATCTATCTATTGTTGAAAATGGGATATTGAAGTCCCCTGCTATTATTGTATTGCTATATATTTCTCCCTTTTGATCTCTTAATATTTGCTTTATATATTTAGGTGCTCTGATGCTAGATGTACATATATTTACAATTATTATATCCTCTTGATGAATCAATCCCTTTATCCCAATGTAATGACCTTCTTATATCTCTTATTACAGTTTTTGACTTAAAGTCTATTTTGTCTGATATAAATATAGCTACTCTTGCTTTCTTTTGGTTTCTATTTGCATGGAATATCTTTACCCATCCCTTCACTTTAAGCCTATGCGTGTTCTTAAAGCTGCAGTAAGTCTCTATAGACAGCATACAATTGATTCTTTAAAAAAAAAATCCATTTAGCCACTCTATGTGTTTTGAATGGAAAAGTTAATCCATTTACATTTAAAGTAATTAGTAATAAGTAAGACTTACTATTGTCATTTTGTTCATTGTTTTCTGACTGTTTTATAGTTCATTTTTTCCTTTCTTCTTCTCTTGCTGTCTTCCTTCATGATTTGATGATTTTCTTTAGTAAAACTCTTGGATTCCTTTTTCTTTATCCATTGTGTATCTACCAGAAGTTTTTGCTTTGTAGTTACCATGAAGCTCAATAAAACATCTTATGACAGTCTGTTTAAGCTAATAATAATTTAATTTTTTTCATAAACACTCTATCCTTTTACTCTCCCTCCCACATTTTATCTATATTCATGAACTAAGCAGTCCCCAACCTTTTTGGCACCAGGGACAGATCACTCCTATGAGAATCTAATGTCTGGTGATCTGAGGCAGAGTTAAAGCAATAATACTAGTGCTGAGGAGTGACTGTAAATACAGAGGAGGCTTTGCTCATTCACTGGCCACTCACCTCCTACCATGTGGCCCTATTCCTAACAGGCCATGGACCGGTACTGGCCCATGGCCTGGGGGGTTGGGGCCTGCATTAACTAATTATTGTAGCTATAATTATCTTTAAGTCTTTTGTCTCTTAATCTTTATACTAGACTTAAAAGCAATTCACTACATAAAAGCAATTAATGTAGCATTAGAGTATTTTAAATATGCCTATGTAGTTAATTTTACCAGTGAGTTTTAAATTTTCATATGTTTTCGTGTTACTAATTAACATCCTTTTGTTTGAGTTTGAATAATTATAAGGCTAGTCTAGTGGTAATGAGCTCTCTTAGCTTTTGTTTATCTGGGAAAGTCTTTATCTCTCCTTCATTTCTGAAGGACAGCTTGCCTGGTAAAATGTTCTTGGTTGGCAGTGTTTTTCTTTCAGCATTTTGAATATATCATCTCACTTTTTCCTGGCCTGCAAGGTTTCTGCTTAGAAATCAATTTATAGCTTTATAGAGGTTTCTTGTATGTGATGAGTCTTTTTTTCTCTTGCAGCTGTCAAAACTCTCTCTTGATACTTGATTTATGATGGTTTGATTATAATACGTCTCAATGAGGTCTTCTTTGGGTTAAATCTATTTGGGTACTTTTGAGCTTCATGTAATTAGATGTATAAATCTTTCCCCAGATTTGGGACATTTTTAGTTATTATTTCTTTAAATAAGTTTTTTGTCCCCCTGTGCCTCTCTTTTCCTTCTGGGACTCCCATTATACATATATTCTTTATCTTTACAGTGTCCTGTAAATTCCAGAGGCTTTCTTCATTCCTTTTTACTTTTTTTCTTCTGTCTTTTCTGACTAGATAATATCAAATGACCTATCTTTGAGTCCACAGATTCTTTCTTATGTTTGATCAAGTCTAATATTGATATTAATATTGATATTATTGATAATATTACATTAACAAAATTTTTTTGTTCATTTTAATCTTCAATTCCGTAATTTGTTTGGTTCTTATTTTGATTTTTATATCTTTCTAGACCATCTTGTTTCTTTCATGTATTGTTCTCCTAATTTCATTGAGTTGTCTATCTGTGTTCTCTAGTAGTTCATTGAACTTCCTTAAAACAATTATTTTGAATTCTTTGTCACCCAATTTGTAGATCTCCATATTTGGGGGTCAGTTACTAAAAAATTATCGTGATCCTTTGGTGGTATCATGTTTTCCTGATTTTTTGTGTTCCTAAAAGTCTTGTGCTGTATCCATATCCGAGGAAGGAGTTACTTCCTCCAGTCTTTACTGACTGGTTTGGGAGAGAAATACCTTCACCAATCATCCCTGATAGGTATTCTGAGGCTCTCACAGACCTTGTCTGTGGATGTGCCCACCTCATACCTCTTGTTCTCTCTTGAGGGGAAATTCTTAAGGTTATATGCCTTCTACTGACTCCATAAAGCCAGACCGGAAGCTGAGAGCCTCCTGGTTTTTAATTTCCTTAGGGTAGTGCCCTGAAATGCTCAAGTTTTTTGTTTGTTTGTTTGTTTGTTTTTTTTTTGCCTTCTTCCAGTCCCAGAGTCAGACCAGCTTTTCTGCATGTGCTTTCAAGTTGTCTACAAAGACTTAAACTTGCTGTCCATGAGGGCATGTGTAGGGAGCTGGCCAAAGGAAGTGAGTGAGGTATGTGGAGCATTGAGAGTACCCTTGGATGAGTTGGGGGCATCTGCAGGTGAGGTATCCCAAGTAGCTTATTTGTGGGATTTCTGATGGAAGCCATAAAGTGGTTAGAAGAAGCTGCAGCATTTTGTTGAATTTCAATCCCTGGTTTCTGTACTCCCAGCCTCTTCCAGCCCCTCAGTTGTGCTGATCACTTAAGTATTCTTGGTCAGGAGAGGAAGAAGTGAGTCTCTTGGGCACCATTTTCCTTGACTGGAGAGGCCAGGTGTTGACTCTCAACACTGTCTTTTCCCTGTGGGAGAAATTGTGGCCAAGGGGATCTCTCTTGGCACTGAGCTATGTCACCTTGGGAAAGGGATGACTTGGGTAATGTGAAATTGTTCTTCCTACCCTCTTCAATGTGTCAATTCTCTGATTTTTTTTTTTTTGGTCCAATGATGTGGTGGAACTTCTCCACTGGATTCCCCACAAAGGTATTCTTGTTGATCAGTGGTTGTCAAAACTGCTGTTCTGTAGGGTGGGGATGGGAAGCCACTGGTGGTAGAAAACTCCTATTTTATCATCTTACTGATGTAACTCTTCCAGCATTAATTCTTCTTTAGACATTTAGCAGAACTCACCAGTGAAGCCACTTGGTCTTGGGCTTTTCTTTATAAGTTTGTATTTATTATTATTATTATTATTATTATTATTATTATTATTATTTCAATCTCTTTGTTATAATTTTTTAAAGCTTTTCAATTTCTTTTTCAGTCAGTTTTAGTAAATTGAGTCCTGCTAGGAATTTGTCCATTTCATCTAGGTTATCTACTTTGTTGGTGTACAGTTTTTTATAGCATTTCCTTATAGTCCTTTTTACTTCTATAGGGTTAGTAGTAATATCCCTTTTTCCATGCTCAATTTTAATAATTTGAGACTTTGTTCTTTTTTTGCGCAGTCTAACTAAAGTGTTGTGAATTGGGGAGAACTTTTCAAACAACCAACTTTTGGTTCATTAATTTTTTCTATTGTTTTTCTTTAATTTATTTCCCTTTAAGCCTTATTATTATTTTTTTTACTTAGTTATACATTTCTCTCTTAGCTTCTTTTTCTTCCTGTGCCAGTTTTGATAATGTCTTTAAGGAATTTGTCCATTCCACTTGATTATCAAATATATTGGCACAATATTATTCATAATATTCTTATTATCTATTTAATGTATATTCACACTTTGGCGATGTCTCTCCTTTTCTTACTAATATTAATCATATTTTTTGTTTACAGGATCTACCCTGAGTTTTATTAATTATGGCAAGAGACTCTATGGTTACCCTATGATATTCATCTCCTGGTATTCACTCTCTTATGTGATCATCTCCATTTAGTGTGAATGTAACCTGTGATTTGCTTCTAACCAATAGAATATGACAAAGGTGAAGGGCTATACATAGTAATGTATTTGTGATTATTTTATATGAGATAATAATCAATATTACTATAAAATTCTCCCCACCACTGTGGCTTTGAGGAATTAAATTGCCATGTTGCAAGCTGCCATTTGGAAAGGATCATGTGTTAAAGAGCCAAGGGTGGCCTCTGGTTGACAGACAGCTAGAAACTGAGGCTTCAAGTGCAGCACAACTGAATTCTATCAACAACCACATAAATTGTAAGTGGTTTCTTCCCCAGTTGAGCCTCAGATGAGACACCTTGATTGCAGCTATGTAAGACTCTGAAGCAGAAGACCCAATTAATCTGTGCTTGGACTCCAGACTCAAAAAAATGATGAGAAAATTGTGTCATTTAAAGCCACCATGTTTGCAGTTATATTGTTACATAGCAATAGATAACAAATACTTTAATGATTTGGATTTTTCAAATGAATTGCTTTTGGAATCAGTTGATTTTCTTTATTATCTGTCCAATTCTTATTTCATTGATTTTTGGTCTCACCTTTATTACTCATATTTTTCTATTTCAGGTTTACTTTGCTTCTTCATTTCCTAGCTTTTTCAAGGTAGGCTCCTTACTCATTGATTATAGACTTTTCATCTTGTGAATACCAGAATCTAAAGGTATAGATTTTGCTTTTTTTTGTAATGTGCTTGCTGCCAGAACACAGATGTCATGAAAACCACTGCTAAATCTAAGTCAAAATAGGAAAGAGAAAGACTCATATCAACATTGTTATCACTGGATATGTAGATTACAGCAAGTCTACCACTACTGGTCATCTGGTCTACAAATGTGATGGGATCAACAAAAGAACCCTCGAAAAATTTGAGAAGGAGGCTGCTGAGACGGAAAAGGGCTCCTTCAGGTATGCCTGGGTTGTCTATGGCCCTGCTACCCTGCTACCCATCTGATCTCAGGGTCAGGCCTGGTTAATACTTGGATGGGAGACCACCTAGGAAAGCCAGGTGCTCTAGGCATAAAAATAAAAAAATAAGGGATTGTAAGCTGACAAGGTCCTTGCAATCTGTGAGGTCAACCAAGGGTTGCCTCACCTTAAAAAAAAAGTATGCCTGGGTCTTGGATAAACTGAAAGTTGAATTTGAGCATGGTATCACCATTGATATCTCCCCATGGAAATTCAAGACCAGCAAAACTTGTGTGACCATCATTAGTGCCTAGGACACAGAGACTTTATCAAAAACATGATTATAGGGATATCTTAGGCTGACTGTGCTGTGCTGATTGTTGCTGCTGGTGTTGGCGAATTTGAAGCATATGTCTCCAAGAATGGGCAGACCCATGAGCATGCCCTTCTGGCTTACACACTGGGTATGAAACAACCAATTGTTGGTGTTAACAAAATGAATTCCATTGAGCCACCCTACAGCCAAAAGACATACAAGGAAATCATTAAGGAAGTCAGCACCTACATTAAGAACACTGGCTACAACCCTGACACAGTAGTATTTGAGCCATTTTCTGGTTGGAATGTGACAACCTGCTGGAGCCAAGTGCTAACATACCTTGGTTCAAGGGTTGGAGAGTTACCCATAAAGATCTCGATAACAGTGTAACCACACTGCTTGAAGCTCTGGATTGCATCCTGCCACCAACTTGTCCAACTGACAAGCTTTTGTGTCTGCCACTCCAGGATGTTTACAAAATTGATGGTATTGGTACTGTCTTTGTGGAGTGAGTGGAGACTGGTATTCTCAAACCCGGCATGATGGTCATCTTTGCTCCAGTAAATGTTACAACTAAAGTAAAATCTGTTGAAACGTACCATGAAGCTTTGAGTAAAGCTATTCCTGGGGATGATGTGGGCTTACATGTCAAGAACGTGTCTATCAAAGGTATTCATCATGACAATGTGGATAGCACCAACAAAAATTACTCACCAATGGAAGCTGCTGGCTTTACAGGCTCAGGTGATTATCCTGAACCATCCAGGTCAAATCAGTCCTGGGTATATACCTGTACTGGATTGTCACACAGCTCACATTGCTTGCAAATTTGCTGAGCTGAAGGAGAAGATTGATCATCATTCTGGGAGAAAGTTGGAAGGTCTCCCAAAGTTTTTGAAATCTAGTGATGCTGCCATCGTTGATATGGTTCCTGGCAAGCCTGTTTGTGTTGAAAGCTGCTCTGACTGTCCTCCTCTGGGCCATTTTGCTGTTCATGACCTGAGATGCCATCAAAGCAGTGGACAAGAAGGCAACTGAAGCTGGTAAAATCATCAAATCTGCCCAGAAAGCTCAGAAAGCTAAATAAATATTATCCCCAATACCTAACACCCCAGTCTTAATCAGTGGTGAAAGAATCATCTCAGAACTGTTTGTCTCAATTGGCTGTTTAAATTTAATAGTACAATACTGGTTAATGATTGCAATGCATTATAAAAACCTTTAGAAGGAAAGGAGAATGTTTTGTGGACCATTTGGTTTTTTTGGTGTGTGGCAAGTTTTTTAAAATTTATTAGTTTTTAAAAGCAGTACTTTTTAATGGAAACCACTTGACCAAAAATCTGTCACAGAATTTTGAGACCCATTAAAATAAATTTTAACAAGAAAAACTACCAAAAAAAGTTATAGATTTCCCTTGAGGCACTGCTTAGAGCTGCATCTCATACATGGTGTATTGTATTTTCATTTCCATTTAGTTCAAAATACTTTCTAACTTCCCATACAGTTTTTTTTTATTTAACCCACAGGTTATTTTAAAGTATATTAATTTCCTGATATCTGGGAAATTTTCCAGGTTTTAAGAGTTTACCTTGTTTCTCATCTCTTAGAGATCACATTTCAGTACTGCCTCTTGTCCATGTCGGACAACTACTATGTCATATCTTTTATTTGGTTCTCTACTTGTTAAGGTGAGAGGACAAATCCAGTTCCTGTTACTCCCTGTGGCTAGATGCAGCATGATGTGCTTGGGTTTAGTGCTACCATCTTGCTATTTATTTTTGTTTGTTCCCTTAGCTATTTTCATTTTTGCCTTTCTCTTTCTTCTTTCAGAGTGAGGTTTTCTATTTTGGTTTTGTCCTCCATTTTTATTACTTTTGGTATATTAGCTAGTTTGTGTGTGTGTGTGTGTGTGTGTGTGTGTGTGTGTGTGAGAGAGAGAGAGAGAGAGAGAGAGAGAGAGAGAGAGAGAGAGAGATTGCCTAGAATTTATTCCTTGAATCTTTAACTTATCAGAATCTACCTTTAAAGTATATTTAACACTTTATGAATGATATAAGAACCTTACAATAGCATCTTCCACTTCCATCCTTTGTGTAGTTATACATTGTCCTTCTATGTAGGTTATTTGCCATTTCTAGTGCTCTCCATTGTCTTGTATGTAATGTTTACATGTCTTTTTCTTTCATCCTAAGAATTAAAAAAAAATTTTTTTGGAAGTCTTTTTCATTGAATAAATAATTCTAGGTTGAATGTGTTAGCACTCTAAAGTTGTAATTGTATTGTCCTTTAGCTTTCACTGTTTCTGACAAGAAGTCGGCAGTCATTCTTATCTTTATTCCCTCTACATGTGTGTCATTTTCCCTCTGGCTGCTTTTAAGATTTTCTCTTTATCATTGGTTTTTGGCAACTTGATTATAATGTGCTTTGATTTGGTTTTCTTTGTATTTATTCTTCTTGGGATTGTTTGAGCTTCTTGGATCTTTGGGTTTATGGTTTTCATCAAATATGAAATTTGAAAACAATTCAGCCCTTATTTCTTCACCCCCTGGTACTCCAATTATTGTGTTAGATGGATTAATGTTCTATAGGTCTTCAAGGCTCTGTTAATTTTTTAAAATAATTTTTCCCCCTCTAATCTGCAGTTAAGCTCATCCAATGAATCTTTCATTTCAGACAGTATATTTCAGCTCTAAAAGTTCCATTGTGTTCTCTGTTATTTCTACTATTTTCCTCATTACGTTTATTTTTCTTTACAGTCCTGAACACATTTATAATAGCTATTTTATAAGCCTTGTCAGTTAATTTGATTATCTTTGTCATTTTTTGATCTATTTCATTGAGTTTTTTCTTGGTAATGGGCTGTATTTTCTGTCTTTGCATGTGTACTGTTTTTTTCTTTACAGTTTTATTGAGATATAATTCACCCATTTAAGTACAAACTTTAATGGCTTTCAGTATATTCACGGAGTTGTATATCTATTACCAAAATGAATTTTACAATATTGTTGTTACCCCCAAAGCAAGCCCTGATCCTGTTAGCTCTTATTCCCTAATCCTCACCACTCCACCCCTAGCCCTAGGCAACTATTAATCTACTTTCTGTCTTTATAGATTATCTATCTTGGGTATTTTATATAAATGGAATCATTGTTGTGATATGTGATCTTTTGTTATTTAATATTATGTGTTCAAGATTCATCTATGTATCATGTATCAATATTTTATTTCTTTTTATTGCTAAATAATATTCCATTGTATGGATATAATAATTTTTAATTAGGCAGTGATTATTGTGACATTATGTTGTTTTCCTTCCATCTCCTTCCAACTGTAGAAACTTTGTGACACAGATATGAATTTCCCTACTTAACAGATAAGGAAATAGAGAAGGTTACACAGTGAGTAGAACTAGTAGGAAACTGATATGAACTAAGACACATGTCCTTGACCTGAGAGGGAAAACACAGCCATGCTTTGGAAAAGGTCTAAAGGGAGAGACATGGGCCTTCTCTGAAAAGTAAGTTAACCTGATGAGGCAGACACAATTATACTCTGGAAAGTCTAGTCTGAGGAGGCCCTGCACTGCCCTGAGAAGCTCCAGTCAGAGTGAGGAGTTTTGACCCTTCCCTGGGAGCTGTGACCTGAGAGCAGAGGTTATCCCACTCTGAGGAGCCCCCATGCCTTCCCAAGAGGGGCAGTGCGCATGAGCCTGGGTCCCAAGTTACCTTCGGCTCTGGTGTAATAAGCTGTGGCACAAGTCCTTACGTGTCTGCAGGAAGACAATGTTCAGGCAATTCCAGAAGGGATACCAGGCACATGGCTCTAAATCACCCAGCATGGACTTTTCCATTGCTGGTGCTCAGAGTTGTCAAATGACTACATGAGAGCTGACCAGTCAGTAAGCATTTATTAAAATCTGCTGAGTGTGTAGAGTTGGCACACCTGCCTCCTGCCCTGAAACCCTCTTTCCCTGTATCAGGAGCCTCTTGCTCTCTCACCAGTGAGTTTGACTCCATCACAGACATTAGAATCAGCTGGGCGCTCCCTGAAGTAGGGAGATTTAAGCAGTTCTAGACCCTCCATCTGGAGCTCCACCTCAAGTTATTCTGGCTCTGGGTCTGACTGAATATTTGATATCTGAGTACTGGCCTCATTCTCTAAGAGCAGGCTTCACCATTTACCCTGATCATGGCACTTGGGCTTTATATGACAGACCTGAATTCCTGCCTCAGCTGCCCACCCAGCCATTCACCCTTCACTGGCCTCTAAATCTGGCCCTGAGCTCCCTGGGCCACCAACCCACCCATGTTGGCCTCTGAATGTCATGTGTGAGCACTCTGTTATCTCTCATGGGCCATACTCAAGGCTGATACTTGCCTTTGAGATCCTCTGGTCTCCTCACATCTGACCTTCCAGCATCAGTTACTTGGACACCTTCAGCCAGATTTCACCCTGGGCTGCTGGTCCCTCAGGCTGCCCTCCTAAATCTAGTCCACAGGCCTATAAGCAGCCAATTCTTGTTTTCATGGACCTTATAGGGTTTTTGGTCCAGACAATCATGGTGTGTTTTTTTTAAGGCCACATTTCATTCTCAGATACAATCAACTACTGCATTTGGCCGGAGTTTGGGAGGAATGAGATGGGAGATGAGACAGCAGAGATATGCTGGGTCTCTGTGGTTGGAGGCTCCACATCTGGTGTAGCAGCTCCCTCAGATTTTCACATCTGCTCCGGTGGGCAGCCCAACTGATGCCACATGCCCTGTCTCTCACACACGTGCCTGGCTCAGTTTGGTTTCCTGAAAAGCAAGCTTGAATCAAGGATTGGGTTCCATGTTTTCCTGAGGGATAGAAGCAGAATGTGGCCTCAAGGGAAGTGTGTTCTTGGTCTGATCAAGGGGAAGTCTCTGGAGCATAAACTGCAACAATGTGTTGAACTCCCCTTGATGCAAGGAGGCCACCATTTCATTTGGCCATTGACCAAAATCTGCTCAACTTCCAGGCTGATAGCTATCATCAGCTGAGGGCTGTTCTCTGGAGAAGGGGCAGCTGTGAGCCATGAGCAGCTCATGTCCACAGCTCACAGTTGTATGGGTGCACAGCTCACTAAGGGGAATCTGGTGTGGGGCTGTAACAGCATTGGCCATAGTACTTTTCTCTGTCTCAGAGTATTCTGACTAGGGGCCCTCTCAGCTTGACAACAAGTGCATCCAGGATATGGGGTGGGGGTTAACTCCCCTGGCAGTAACCTTCGACCAATGAGGGAGGGGAGCCTGTACTCCTGTTGCTCAGACAGACCAGTCTAGGCAATATTCTGTATGGTCCCCAGAGGTTCTGGTAAAATTTTTCTCTGCTTTTTAGAGCAGACTTCAAGAGCACCCTTAGGTGGCCTTTATGCTTTCTCTGAAGGTAATGGAGACCTGTGGAAGGTTTTGAGCTGAGTCAGGGTGATATAATTAGGTTTTTACTTTAGAACAGTCCCAAGGGGTAGTGATAAGTGGACATTGCCAGAGCGGACTGTGGGAGAGGGAGGTCTACTGGTAGGTGTGGGGGAAGGAAGAGAACAGGAGTCACTGAGGGGGAAAGAGAAACAGAGTCCCTCCCATGCTAGTCAGAGGGGCAGGGAGAGTCTGTAACCCAAAGCCCTAGCAACCTGAAACATGTGGCCTGGGGCAGGATGGAGCTGCAGAGAGGTACTGGTTTGGGGGCAACAGATGTGTCCCATTTGCCCAGTGCCCTCCCTCTCTAAGGAAGTAACAATTACACGAAGAGTCCAGTCTATAGAGACGGTGTATTAGTAGCTGCTTAGGGCTGGTTGGGATGAGAGTGGTGGTGGGACCCAGAAGGTTTGGAAGTTGTTAGTGGGGGAATGATAGCTAAAGGATATGGAGTTTCTTTTTGGAGTGATGAAGTGCTCTAAAATTGGCTGTGGAGATGATTGTATGACTATGAATATACTGAAAACCATTGAATTGTATACTTAGAATGGGTGAATTATATGGTATATGAATTCTATCACAATGAAACTATTATTTTTTTAAAAAGCAATGAGTGCAAAGTTGTGCAAGGGATTTGGGTTGGCTGTGGAAGGAAGTTTGCTGACTCATGGAGGTGGGATAGACTTCAAAAGTCCTGTTACTCACCCACCTTATTTACCAGTGGAGAGCCAGGCTCTGGTCTTGCCCATGGGACAGAGTGAGTCAGGGCCTTGAACCCAAGTCTCCAGATTCTCGAGTCCAGTGTTCCCCCCATTACCTCCAGTCACTTTACCTGCAGTTGTTCTGTCCTGGGCACTCTGGCTGTATTGCTGGCAACATTGCCTCCCCTTTGGCTGGTGGCCTACTGAGAGGTGGGCAACAAATTGGATGAATGCTCTTTCTGCATTCTGCCCCCACCCTGCCCTGCCTGGTGAGTCTGAATGGCTCTCCAGAGGTCTTCTTGCTGCCAACTAGGCGGCCTTGGAAGACCTAGCTTGGGTGGAGGGACAAAATGTTTAGTTCTCTGAGCAAGAAGGGTCGGGAAATTGAGTCTGACACCTGGCAAGGCCCACTGCCCGGGCAGCACGCTAGGGAGGCTGGCCTGCACCCTGGCCAGGCTGTTATAGGCCAGCCTCTCGCTGGGGTCCTGGCAGAGGCAAGAAGTGGGTGCACCAGAGGACTTGCATGAGGTGAGGGTCAGGCAGATGGCCTATGGGTAATGGAAAAACTTGAACATTGTCATGGCAGGCCTGCAGTATTTGTGTGTTGATGTCAACAGCAGAAGAAGAATTTGTGACCTTTTGCCTCAGATGCTAGGATCCCCAGTGGTCGCCTCAGAAGGCATGCTTAGACCACTCCTAGAACCTTCTTGCCACCATTTTCGCTTGCTAGCAAGACTGCCAAGCCCCTCTGCATCAGATACCTCCATCAACCTCACCATTCCCACTCCCAATAGCTCTCTTTAGGTCGAAACCTTAGTCTAGTGCTGGCCCTCAAGGTGCCCCTTCCACCTTTCCAGTGTCGTTCTTAGCAGACCCACTGCTAGGCCCTGCCTCCTTGCCACAATGGCCCCAGAAACTCAGGGCTGGTCTGCATCCACCCAACAGAGCTTTTGCTATCCTACATAACTGTGGCCAGGGCCTTGCTTCCTTCCTGGAACAAGAGAATCTGTCCCCAGGCCACATCCTGAGTATCTGGCACCCCAGGTACTGGGCCTCCCACTGAGTTGGAAACCCCTACACTGTCAGCTGCCTGAGTCATGTCTGATGCTTCACTCACATTAGCTAATGCTAAAGAAGAAACTGGATCCCCTTCCTGTCCATTTTCTTATCTGAAGCTAAATGCTCATCAGTGACACTGACTGATCAGAGGGGGTTTCTGAGACCGAAATGAAGTCACTGAAGGAGTTTTTATGTTCATTGGAGGGGTCTGAGTTAAGAGTACTCTCTTCTGGCTATTATTTGCATTGTTACTATTGCCTCCAGTTTCACTAGCCACAGCAGCATTCCTATCACCACCACCATCTCTGCCACCAATATCTCCATTATCCCCATCTTTTTTTCCATCCTCACCTTCTTCATCCTATCCACCACTTCCATTATCACCATCACTCCAACCCCATGCCTACCATATTCAGCAGCTCTGCCATCATCATTGTTACTGCTAATGTTTCAATCATCCCTATAATTTTCTTCATCTTCACCTCCAACCTCACCTCTTACCTCCATCCTCACCTCCACCCTTTCATCCTCATCTCCCACCTCACCTGCAACCTCATTTTCAACTTCACTTTCATCCTCACTTCCACCAACTTCACCATCTTTATCATCACCACCACTGCCACCCTCTTAGCTTCCAAGTTGGATCCCTGGTGTCACTTGACATTTCTTAACAACCAGGCATGTGCTGGTTGGAGAGGCGACCCTGGATGTGGGGTGTGGCCAGAACTGCAGGTCCTGGATGTTTCATGGCATATGTCTGCCTGTGAGTTGGGACTCTTGTTTGCATGTTAATAGTGGCCCAGTGGTGGAGGTCTGGGCTAATTGGCTGGGCATCCATGCAGCCAGTACCTGAGAATCGGTAGGCAGCTCACAGTCAGGCCCACCTCATTCATGTGCTCTGTGGCTGAGGAGACTTGTTGTCACATGTAATCTTAAAAAAATCAGGAGACCTTAGGGTTGGGGATAAGCCTGAAGTGGGAGTCAGCACTCTGGCTGTGCCATGGACTTGGTATGGTTTCCAAAAGTCACTGCCTCTCTCCAGGCCTCCCTGTCTCATCTGAAAATGGCAAGAGCAATCCTCCCTTTCTCCATGGAGAGCTCAACAGGGTGCAAAGTGTGTCCACAGCCTCTGCTCCTCTGAGGATGTGCTGTGCAGCATAATGTCCCTGTCAGCCTACCTAGGTGCATTTCTAGCCTCCACTTTTTACCAGCTCTGGGACCTTGAGGAAGTTACTCAGTATTGCTGTTAAGTCTCTGTTTCCTCATCTGTGAACACAGGGTAAATAATAGACTCTACCTCTTAAGACTGCTGTGAGGATTAACTGAGATCACCCATAGATAGCACTTAGTCCAAATTCCTACCTGTGTACCAGGCATGCAGGGGTGGTGCCACCTCACTTTACAGAGGAGGACACAGATCTGGCAGGGGTGGGGTCAGTGGGGAGAATTGCCCGAGATCATCCAGACAGAAGTGGCAGAGAAGAGATTGGGAGCCAGGCCACAAGCTTCGTGTTTCCTTTTCTACATTCCTGTAGATTTGAGAGCATGTGCCCAGACTACAAGGGACACACAGGGATGCTGAGGCCCAACTCCTGTCCTGGAGCTCATGGCCTGGGACAGGGAAGGGAGAAGACTGGGCCACTTGCAGCAGAGCTAGGCTGCGAAGTGTGCAGTCCAGGCCTGGCTGTGGGACACAGTGGGAAGTACATGGATTGCTCAGGGACAAGGATCCTGGAAAGGCTGGGCTGGGGTGGGTGTCAGGGAACCAGGGGGGCTTGGAACACTAGAGAAGAAGAAAATGAGCATCTTGGTCAAGGGGATCTGAGCAAGCAGACTGGATGGGGCATGGCATGGGGTCAAAGAGGGCAGATGACTGGCCAGTGGCTATGAAGGATCTGGATCCTGAAAGTCAAGCATTGAAAAGATCCTTGGAGGCCACCAGCACATCCACCTTGTTTGAGGACCAACCAAAGCCAGAGAAGGGGCAGGAAAGGGCAGAATCAGAGCTATAATCAGGCTCCCTCCTTCCTGCTGGCCTGGGCTGGCAATGTCTTTCTGACCCACAAAACTGTCCAACGTCATGAAGACTGGTGGTTGAGGGTGGCTAGAGTCCTGGATTTTCCTCTTGGCCTACCTTCCTTGTTCTAGTTCGAGGGGCCCTATTTCAGAGGAGGCATCAAGGAGACAACAATCAAGAAAGTGATGTAATTATGTTAAGATTTCTGGTCACAAATCTAATCAGGAGACCCTCCCTCCTGTGCAACAGTCATGTGGGGTCACTGCCTGCTCTACTTTCATTAGAGCTGTCCTTCACTAGAGACCAGATACTGTGTCTTATTAGTATCTTTATTTTATAGTGGAGAAACTGAGGCTCAGAGAGGTTGAGTAACCAGTCCAAGGTGCTTAGCTAGAGCAGAGCTGGAGTCTGATGTAAGGCCCCCTCACAGGGCACACACTAAAGCCCCCAGTCTCCATCCACTTGACCAGGGCCCGTGAAGGGAAAGTGATGAGTTGGATGATGACCTGGGGAGGAGTAGAAAACAAGATGAGCAGCTGCAGCCACAGTCTAGCCTGCTCCCTGCCAGGGCCTGTTGCCTTTTGCATGGCGGGCGGCTGGAACGCCCAAGCTCCCAGGGCCACCACCCTCTCTCCCCATGGACCTGGCATAGTTCCCCATGCAAGTGGGCCTGGATTCTCAGAGCACCATCCACAAGCAAGCTCCAGCCCTGTAGCCCACCACAGCCAGCTACAGGGTCCGAGCAGGCAGGCTGGGCTCTGCCTGTGGACACACAGCTCCACTAAACAGGAGGTACAAGGCCTATGTGCCTTTCTCTGGCCAAGGTTGGGCTCTGGCCTGCCATCTGGTCTGCCCAGGCAAAGGAGTGACCTTACTACCCACCATCCACCTATGAGAAAGCTATGAGGTGGTAGAGGGGAACTGGAGTCCAGGCAGCAGCTGAACATCCAGGTGAAAGGAGGAAAGCTGAGGCCCACACATACAACCACCTCCCCTGGGAGGTCCCCAGGCACTCCTCCTCCTCATGTCTCTCCCTGCTCCTCCTCTGAGTATCTTGTCCCAGTGGGTGAAACTGCCAAACCCACACTTCCCATGGGAGTTCTGACAGCTTCTAATGATGGCCACATAGTTGTTGCTCTAAGACGAGCCTCTCCATCCCTTATGGAATCATTGAACCAGCTTCTGCCAGAGCCCCTTGCCTTCAGGCCCACCTTGCCTGTCCAGCTCCATCAGTAGTCAGGGTGGTCGTATCACCCAGAGCCTTTTACCCTCCTAGCCTCTCTGTTAACTACAGAGAAAGTTCCAGCTCCTTAGCCAAGTAGTAAAGGCCCCTGGTGTCCTGAAGCATCCATGTTCCCTGGGCCCCAGTTTCCCACTGCACCTCACTTGCTCTCCAGGTAAAACACTTGTGACCGCTGGAAATTCTGGGCTATTTGACAGCACCACCTCAGCACCCTGCCTGGAAAGTTTTTCCCACAAGATTTGGTTAAAATGCCTCCCTCTCCATGAAACATCCCTCTGATTCCCCACATCTGGCCTGTGGGACGGACCACTGGATCCTGGTTGCCCAGTTGCTGCTGTGCACTCAGGTGATTTGGGTCTTAGCCTGTTTTCCCTACTAAAATGAAAGCTCCCAGAGGTAGGAATCAATCACTTCCTTCTCTCTGTGGCCCTAGTGCCCAGCAGGGGGTCTGGCCTAGAGAAAAGACACAAGTATACATTCATTCTTTCATTTATTCATTCATCCATTCATTATCTCTTCAATACTGTTGAAATGTTATTTGAAGATTTGACCACATTCTCAAGCAGGACAGCCATGGGCAGCCATGCTCAAAACCCCAGGGTCTGGGGGCAGCTGATGGGACCTGGGAAGCAATGAGAGTCATGGGTTATTGGTGTCTGATGGGGGAGCCTTGGCCTCTGCTCCCAGGGATGCCTGTTTTAAGGCAGCCTGGTGCATGTGATGGCTTGGGTTTGAATTTAAGCCCTCTCACTTTCTACCTGTGTATTTCGGGTGAGCTACTTACCCTCTCTGAGCCTACAATATTTTCCCCTAGGATTTTATAAGCAATGAAGTGATGCTGGTAAAACACAGAGTGGGTGTTTGATAGATGGTTATTCTTTACCTCTTTCTTCTATGGGGGAGCTTCCGGTACAATGTGGGTCACTTGGGACATATCTTCAAAGAAGCAGAGAGTTGGGACTCTGCAGTCCGTAGAAGCCCCTGATATAGCTATAAGGGAATGTGAAAGCAACAGAATGGTCTTGGAGGTCTCTGCCCTGGGAGATGGGCTGCCTGAATTGGGGGAACAGGAGGGCCTACCTGCCCTTCCTGTCTGCCAACTATCACAGGCCCCTGCCTTCTGCACTCCTCAGCAGCCTAGCAGGGCCAGTACTAGATGTGCCCAGCATTGGCCCTGCAGCCGCAGGCAGGGCCAACCCTGTCATCAGGCCTGGCCCTGTGCCTGGCACCCCTCTGGCATCGCCTGAGCATCAGCTTCCTGCAGGCGGATGCAGGCTTGTGCTCTGTGCTGGCAGGCCCTTCCCAGAGCTGAAGGTGCCTTGGGGCCAGGCCCACACCCACTGACCCGCCCAGAGGAGGCCTGATGAATGGGGACTTGTAAGAAAAGGGTCACATCTCCACTCAGGTCAGAGCAACCAGGACAAAGTGACACCTCCTCCCTCTGACTGGGGCTTCTCAGAGAAGGGCCTTGTACCTGCCTTGGACTAGACTTTCTAGGCCAGGGATGTACCCACCACCAGATCCCCTTTAGAACATGATTTTGTCTTCTCTATCAGACTAATGTACTTTTTAGGTCAGGTTCATGTGCCCTCCTTCATACCAGCTTCCTAGGACAGGATCATGACTCTTGCTCAGACTACGGGAGAAGGTGGATTGCAAGAACATTCTAGAAGCAGCTGGTGGTAGGGGAAGCATGGCAAATTCAAGGTCCTTCCAAAGGTCCCATGGATGGGTGTCAAGTGGTAGAAGAGGAAAAATGATGAAGAGTGAGAAGCCTGGTAGGCCTTATGGCACCCTAAGACTGGGCTTTTGTTCTGAAGATTATGGAGAATGAGGGAGGGGAGCAAAAAGGTCAGATGCGTGTTTCCCACAGATCCCTCTAGGCTGCTGGTGCACTACAGGAGATGAAAGCCTAACTGCCAAGTGGTGGTGGGTAGACGGAAGGGAACAGGTGGGGCCACTTGGGAAGGAAGAATTGATGGACTTGGTGGAAGAGGAAGGGTAGGAGACTCAGGCCTAGCTCCCTGGTATCTCGCTGGGGCAGCTGATGGGGGTCCACAGCAGGAGAGTGATAATGAGGGCCTGCATCTGTGAGGTGCCCAGCGGCCATGCAGGAAGAAGCGTCCAGAACGCAGCCCAGGGAATAAGATTGCACCAGATGTAGACTTGGAGGAGTGGAGTCAGCAAGTGGAGTTGCCGGGCTTGAGGTCACCTGGGGAGAGGGGAAGATTCTGAGACTAGCTGAGGGGACAAAGAGAGGAGTCACAGAAGAGAAACCGTCCACTGATCTGCCTCTGTTTCTCTTCTAGAAAAGAGGAGAACACATGCTGCTTGGCCTGTATTCCTGGTGGGGGGTGCCCAGAGCAGAGGATGCTCAATGGCTCTGTGGGCAAACTGATGGCGCACCAGCCTGGCCTGAGGCCTCCCAGCCCACCTTCCAGCCCTTCCACTCAACACAGAGCACTTGCACGCCTTTGGAGTTTTCCAGGTGGAAAGTTGCCTCAAAAGCCCTCTTTGGCTCCATATGCTCAATACATCTTGTCTCCAGTTCCATCACCTCTGACCCCCAGCAGTCTGGGCTCCAGCACAGAGCCCCCTGGAGCACTGGGCCCTCCTCTCAGGGGGACTGCAAAGCAGCCAAGGAAGGAAACAGGTCCCCTGGTGACCCACATGTACCTCTCCCCACTCTTCACTAGTTCCAGACACATTTGCGATTTATCTTTCTCTGTTGTTTATTGTGTGGAAGCCAGGCCTTCCAGCCAACTCAGAGCTGGACCAGCCAGCCACAGCCCGAGACGGCCGTCCCAGCCAAGCCCAGAGCAGCCCCCGCCTGCCGTCCCCTCAGCCGCCCCTGAGCCAAGCAGGCCCTAAGCTCTGGCCTGCCGGACGCTCGTTATGGAGCCCCAGGGCCTGTCTCCCTTATTGTCTGCCTATGTTTACAGCCTCACTCATGTTTGCCTCATGATTTTATTCCGGGTGACGCCCCAGTCTGGATGGGGCCTGCATGCCATCCTGCTGAGGCCTCTCTCATCACCCGGGCCCTAGGCCCCTGGGCTCCTCATCCATCATTTCATTGAACAGCAGCAGTGGGAGGGCTCATCACCCACAGGGGAGCAAGTGAGAGCTCGGGAGTGAGAGCTCGGCTAGTGAGTAGGGTGAGAATATGCATTTTTTCTGTTACATGCTAAGGTGGTGTATCTTTCGTGTGTATGTGTGAATGTGTGCATGTGCATACTCGTGTGTGTGCTTATGCATGTGTATTAGCGCTTGTATGTACATGTATTCATGTGCATGTGTATATACATGTGGGTGGGTGTGTACATGCATGTGTGCACATGCATGTGTATATACATGTGTGTGTCATGCATGTGTGTGCCTGTGTGTACTTGTGCATGTTTACTCTGTGTGCATGTGTGTGTCTGTGTGTGCATGTTGGGGGTTGGGAAGTATACACACACATACACACACACACACACACACACACCAGAGCCTGTCAGTTCTTTATCTTTGCTGAAGAGACAGAACCTGGAGAGCTAAGGAAGGAAACAGGTTCTTCCTTAGGGCCTATTGTTGATGCCTGCAGACCTCTAGGCTAGGCTTCCAGGCCGGCTCTCTCCTTTATAGATGTGTGACCTTGGCCAAGTTATTCACCTCACTGGATCTCAGTTTCTTTTTGGGAAAAAGGAGATTGTATTGATACTGGCCTCATAGCATGTCTTTGAGCATCTGGAAGGGCTGTGCTGGGCTCTGGCTGCAGACCCAGGGCCTGGATTGTTTAACGACAAAGGTTGGTGACCCTAACTCTAGAAATTAGGGGGCTGGAGTGCTCATGTAGTGGCCCTGGCTGAGATGGCCATGGAGACCTTGGCCAGAGGGAACTGAAGATCTCTGAGGCAGAGAGAGAGAACATGGGGGAGGACACAGCCTGGTGGTGGAGTTGGGCGGTGTGCAAGATACCAGGGGCTTTGTTGATCTTGCTTGTTTTTTTATGATGTGCTGACAGCCAGGCAATGCTGTACAACTCTTCCCAAACACGTCCGTGTTCCTCAGGACTAGAGCTCTAGAGGCTGACAGTGGCAGTCAGATGATCACCACTTGAGGGTCCTAAAGGTGTATAAACTCCCTGGAGGCATCAATTCCTGGGGCCACCTACCTAGGATTCTTGTCCCTCATGGGGCCGAATTCCCAGGGTCTCCCTTCCTGAGAGCTGCAGCCTCTGTGCTTCTGTGACCTTGGGACTTCCTCTGGCACCAGGCCCAGGAATCTGGAAACTAGGGACCAGCCTGGGTCCTTTGGGGCTGGTTGAGGAGCTGACAGGTGGCATGGTTGTGATCAAGGGAGGAGTGGCTCAGGGGCGTCCTGGGGAGAGAAAAGTGTCACCCTATAGGACAGGGAACTCCCTGAGGGACAGCTGTCTCCTGGGCCTTCTGATCCTGGCTAACCCATCTCCACTGACCTGGGTGATAAAGGGGTGCCCCTTGGGGACCCTCAGAACCTGAGGAGACTGGACCCAGATGATCTCTGTCCCCCCACCTCCCAAGCCTGTCTCGGACCCTGAGCAGCTTAAACCTATTCCACACCAGCCAAGGTTGTCTAAGGACCTTCCTGGACTGTGCTAGAAGGTACAGGGAGGGTGGGAGGTCCCCATTGGGCCAGGAAACCCTGTTCCCACAAATGAGAGAGGCTAGAGGGGCAGATTGTTCTGGAGAGCCAAGCCCCTAGTTCCTCCCTACTGTAAAGCCTGGCACTCAGGAAAGCTCTAGTGTGCACGTGTTTGTATGCCTGCATGCTCGAAGCCTCAGGGTCTGTCCAGAATCTATAGGGAAAATTAGAACGCCCCGTGACTCTGAGCAGGCCATGAGGCTACATCTGGGAGTCCATGGTCCCGGCCAAGGATGGGCTTGCAGCCCACCCGGCCTCATATACATACAGAGGCCAACATCCTTCTCCAGTTGCCCACTTTCAGAGAACAGAGCATTGGGGGTTGAAGGTCTTGGGAGAGCCCATAAAAGTGCCAATAAATGCATTTATATTACTCCAGATGACACCGTAACAAACTGCACTGAAGAAAGAGACGGCATTTCACGCATTTTAAATCATGATCATGGGGACTGTGCAATTAATTTCCATTTATCATCTTTCCTGTGCACTTGAGATGTCCCCATGTCTCAGACCAACCCCCACCCCTCACCCCACCCGCCTCACAACTCCGTTTCAACCAGACGCTCATAAATCTGTTTTGCATGTTCCACACGAGCTGCCTGGGAAAGGCCCCATTTGCCGTGTCTGCTCCTCTGTCCAAACGCTCAACGCCTTCGATATTTTATGGTTTTGCGTTATTGACTTGGCTTACCAGGTCCCCTGTGGTAGGCGGCTGTTTGAGAAAGCGGTGAGAGGCGTGGGGTGACCTGAGGTTCACCCCCTTGCCTGGCCGGAGCAAGGAGGACCGTGCAAAAGTCCTATAGCTACCCGGGGCCTGTGGCTTCACAGGGCGGCTCCTGGGAGGCCACAGACCCTGACTGGGGGCTGCTCCTCTGTGCCCCGACTTCACCCTGTCTAGTGGTCCAGACCCATCTATCCTCAACTTCCAGAACTTGCATTGCCAAAACCTCATTTTCTGCTTCCCTTTCCTCTTTCCATCTCTAGCCCAGATCCTCCTTTTCCCAAGGACACACTGCCCACCCCCCACTCCCGACCTCCAAGGGAACAGACATGAGGTCAGTGTGCTCTGGAAGCAAAATGTCCAGGTGGAGGACAAGATGTGCAGGGGTAAATGCCCAAGGTCCTTTACTCCGCAGCCCGGCCAAGCCTCCTCTCTGCCATGGAGGACACAGGTAAAGGCCAGGCTGATTTTCAGCTGGTATGTTCTGGAGTGGTGGTACAGGTTGTTAAATATTTTGACTGAGGTCCCGAATGAGAGGATACCTGTCTTTGCCCTGAAGGAGTTTGATGAAAGAAAAACAGACAGGTAACTAGATAATCATGATTCTTGTTGTCAGCAGTGGTCAGCAGGTGTTCAAGGCTCCCAGAGGAGGGACGAATATCTTAGTTAATTCCTGAAAGACCAACAAGAAACACCGGAAGTTTATGGTGACAGAGGAGATGGGGTAGGGGGTGGTACTTCCAGGTAGAAGGAACAGCATGTGCAAAACCCAGAAACAAAAGAGTGATGTTGAGTATGTTTGAAAAATGGTTTGTGGTGTTCATAGAACAGGCGGATGAAGGTCAGAGGTTGACTGGGGCTGGCTGTGAGCTGAGACATCTGCAAAGCTAAGGAGGTTGGAGTTTACCTTGAGGGTGATAGTTTCAGCCTGAGAGTGACACAGTAAGGTTTACATTTTGGCAAGACTATCCTTTAGTGAGGCGAGTGGGTTGGAAGAAGAGTAAGAAGTAAGACAGGTGGGAGCTACCCTCCATTACACCATACACAAAAATTAATTCAAAATAGAAAATAGACCCACCTATCATAGCTAGAACTATGAAACTTCTAGAAAACATAAGGAGAAATTCTTAATTACCTTAGATTTGGCAAATACGTCTGAAAAACAATACAGAAAGCACAAACAAAAAAATCAATGAATTGAAACTTCATTAAAATGAAAAACTTTAGCTCTTCTCAGAATATTAAGAAAATGATAAAAGGCAAGGCACAGAATGGAATTTTTGTAAAACAACTATCCGACAAAGGACTTGTATCTAGAAAATATGAAGGAATTTTAGAACTAAAAATAGGCAAAAACTGGAACTTCCAATCACAGCTGGTGGAGTGTAAAATTGGGCAACGTTTTGGAAAATAGTGTGGCAGTTCCTGAAAATGCTAAATATATACCTACCGCATGACCCAGCCATTCCACTTCCAGGTATTTCCCAAGAGAAATGAAAGTATCTATCCACACACACACAAATGATGCATAAGTATTCATAGCAGCTTTATTTGTAAGAGCCCCAAACTGAAAACAACCCAACTGTCCATCCGTGGTGGATGAATGGATGAACAAATTGAGATATATCGTACAGGGCAATACAACTCAGCAATGGAAAAGAGTGAACTATTGATACATGCTACAATGTGGATGCATCTCAAAATAAACATTCGGAATGCAAACAGCCAGACAAGGAAAGAGTATATGTAATCCTAGAAAATGCAAATGAATCTATAGTGAGTTGTTTGGGGAACACTGTGGGAGGCTGGAGGGAGGTATTACTAAGGAGCAGGCAGGAAGAAACTTTTGAGGGTAATGGATGTATTCATTACCTTAAAAGCGATGATGATTTCATGGTTGTATACATATGTCAAAACATCAGATTATACATTTTCAATAGTTGCTGTTAATGTATGTCAACTGAACCTTAATAAAGCTGTGAAAAACAAACATACATACAAATTATAGCAGGCAATTAGGGAAGCTTGCGATGATGTCCAGGACCATGGCCAGAAGATTAAATACATGATCGTTCGTTCACTCACTCACTCTCACATTTGCTCATCTTTTTTAAGTCCCATAAAGGCAGCAATGAAGTCTGCCTTGCTCACCCCAGTTTCACTAATGCGCAACTCATAGTAGGCACTGGGGCAGAGAAAAGTGGATTGTCTCCAGAGTAATTTAGAAGGTAATTGGCCAGATCTGAAGATGTCTGAGGCAAGAGAGGATGAGGAACCAAAAATAACCCTTGTGTTTCTGGCTCAGGTATATGCTGCTGAGCTTTGGGTTTGGAAAGGAGAGAAAGGTGGGCTCAGATTTGGAGATGCTGAGTTTGTGGTGCTGCGGGACAGTGTGGGGATGGACAAGCTGGAGTGAAGGATTTGGGAACTACCGGCATAATTCCCAGTGATTCTCAACATTAGAGAATATTAGAATGAAATATTTGAATGCATATTAGTATGAAAATTGGAAAGTTTTTTAAAATGCTGATGCCTGGGCCCCACCTCTAGACCAATGGAATCTGAGGATTCTGCTTGGCATTGGAACTTTTCTAAAGCTCCCAGGGGGTTCTAACGCAGAGCCAGAGTTGATAACCCTCACCGTAGATGCTAATTGAAATCACAGGAGAAAATAAACTCCTCAGAGCAGGGAATGGGGCATGAGAGAGAAGAGGACCTAGGACTGAGCCTCGAGGGTCTCAACTATAAGAGATGGAAAAGGGAAAGTAGTGAGAGATTGGGAGTATCTGGAGAAATAGGTAGAAAATCATGAGTGTGAGTCACAGAAGAAAAGGGAAAAGGGATTCATGGAATGAGAAGTTGAAACTAGTGTCAAATGCTGTGGTGACATGGAATAAAGGGAAGAATAAAAAAGACCCATTGGATTTACCAACAGAAAGGTCATTGGGAACCTGGAGCAAGCTGTTTTGGTGGAATAGGGGTGACAGAAGACAGACTGGAGGGGATTGTGAAGAAAGTGAGAGGCAAGGAGTGGAAACAATGAATTCTTAAAACAACTTTGCTTTGACATAGAAGAGAGTTGGGAGGAGACTATGGAGTTAAGGAAGGATTGGGGCTTTTTAGAGACTTGAGCATATTTAATTGCTGATAGAAAGGAACAGAATAGGACCTAGAAACAAACGTTTCCTATGTAGTTACTTGATTTATGACAAAGGCACAGATGCAATTCTGTGATAGAAAGAAGATCTCTTCAATAAATGCTGCTTGGAGCACCTGGATACATGTATGTTGAAAAAAAATGAACCATGATCCCTACCTCACATAGAAATTAGTTCAAGATGGAGCATAAACCTAAATATGAAAGCTAAAACTCTGAAGAAATTGTAGGAGAATATCTTTATTATTTGCAAGTGGGCAAAATTTATATTTTAAAAGTGACACAAAAAGCACTAATCATGAAAAATGAATACAATTTTATAAAAATTAAACTTCTGCTCATCGAAAGACACCATAAAAGGCAAAATTAATCTAGGGTGGTACGAATCAGATCAGGGGTTTCTGAGTGACTGGAGAAGGGCACAAGGGAACTTTCCGGAGCGATGGAAATGTTCTGTGCCCTGAGAAATGTGGGGTTACTTTAGTGTATGTATTTTTCTTTTCTTTTTTTAAAGATTTTTTTTCATTAAAATATATTTGACTATAACATTGTGTAAATTTAAGGTGTACAACATGTAGATTTGATACATTTATATATTATAATAGGATTGCCATTGTATGAATAGTTAGCATCTCCATTACATCACATAATTATCATTTCTTTTTTATGGTCGGAATAAATTAAGATCTAGATTCCTAGCAAGTTTGATGATTATAATACAATATTGTTGTCTATATTCACTATACTGTGCCTTAAATATCCAGGACCTATTTGTCAGTTACAAGTTTGTAATGTATGCATTTTTCAAAACAAAGATTAAATTGCATACTTAAGATCTGCACATTTAATTCTTTGATGTAAAAAGAAAAGAAGGGAAACACACCACTAGAAAAGAGAAAAAGCAAACCATAGACCAGGAGATGTTTGCAATACATAAATTTGATAAAGAACCTACATCCAGAATATGTAAAGTAAAGCCACTCTTTTTAGGCTAAAACTTGAGTGCCTCATCTTGGCATTCAAAGCTTCTATGCCCCAGCTCCTTTGCCTCTCCAGCCTGTTGGACCAGATGAGAACATATGGGGCCTCTGGGGAATCTGGAAGGGTGTGGAACCCACTTACCAGGCAGACTTTGGGGCATGCCAGGGTGAGGCTATGGAAGGCCTGGAGCACTCTCAAGGGGGTAAGACAGATTAGGCTAGGCTTGGAGGCAGCGCTTGAAGTGAAGGTGGGGCAGCTGCAAAGGATGGTCCATCGGGCCTGCTCAGTGATGCACATGGATTGGAAAGGTGGTTAGGCAAGTCAATGGCAGACACATCTAACTTCCTGGGGTTGGGGAGTAGAGAGGGGAGGTGCCAACATGAGCAGTCCTGAGCCAAGGAAGTGGGAGTTCAGCCTGGACTTTTGTCCTGGTGAGGAAACTGAGGTGGAAGCCTGTACCTGTGGGTTGGGGGAGTCTCAGGCTAAAGGACTCATTTCCCAATTTGTGGGGGTGGGGAAGTTGTTGGGGGCAAACATCATTTGTCAAGCAGCCCCTAGGCACCAGATCCTGTGGTAGGGTCTGTATCAGGAGGGTATAGGCAGGGGGGTTACTGATACACCCAAGAGGACTAGCAGAAGTGACTTTAAGGAAGGGCATATGTGCAGAAAGAGGTGGGGGTGGGGGCAAGGGAGCCAGGGAAAAGTGCTGAGGCCCAGTTGTGATCTGGCCGCCCCTAAGCCTGGAGGGGCACAGGAAGGGAAGATGTTACCAGGGTACAGCAAGAGCTGGCACCATGCAGTAGGCCCCCTAACCCCACTCCAGGAGCTGAGACCCTGGAGGGACAGCCACTGTCAGAGCTATGACCAGGCATGGAGAGACCTGGGGATAAATACCTCAACTTCTCTCTCCTTCTGCCCTGCTCTAATAAACACCTCTTATGTATTACTTGGTCAACATCCTTCATTTTAGTCTGTTTTATGGAGAAGAAATATGAAGGTCAGCAGTGAGGGGATCTACCCACAGCCACCGCACAGTGGGTAAGTAGATGAGGCACAGGCTTGACCTTGACCTTGGTGCTCAGGGTAAACCTGCGAGGCACTCCTCGGACAGACGAAGCAGAAAGTGTGGCGGCTTGGGATTGCAGATGGAATGTGGTTAAAGCTAGCTTTGAGGACCCGGAGCCTGCCACCAAACAAGGTGGCTCCTTTGGGATGGTGACCTCAGCCCCCTCCGCCTCTGTGCCAGGACCCTGAACAGTGTCTAGCCGCGCTCTGTTGTCTCTCCCAGAGGCCATGACTGGACACCGGCCCGTCACGTGGCTTGTGCTGACAGATTGGGTGTCTCCGGTGCGCCAGCGGCTGCTGCTAAGTGGCTTCCTGGCAGGGAGTCAGAGGTCACCTCATCGCTGCTCTGCTCAAACAGTGCTGGCCTCTTTGGGGCGCCTCCCACGTCTGTCTGCTACGGTCGAATGTGTTTAGCTTCAACTCTGAGACGGAGCCCCTGCCTGGCAATTCTCAGCGGAGCAGCCCCAGGAACTGGTGGCCCCTGGGGCAGACGGACTGCTGGCTAGAGGACCCCTGGGCCCCCAGTTTGAGCGAGAGCTGGCGAGTCTTACCACCTGTGTTCACAGTGTGCCCACGTATAAGGCCACTCTGCATGCTAGGCTCCTTTGTTCCACCCTCTCATTCTGACTGGTGATGTCTAGACCCCTGGCTCTGGGCCTTGGCTCAGGGCAAGCCCTTGATCTGAGAATTTTTCCTTTTCTTCTGCAGTATGTCCCACCAAGGCCTGTCTGGGGCCTGGGGACTGGGTGAGCCTGTGTCCAAGCCACTATCCAAGACTATGGTCCCAGTTGTGAAGCCACTAATGCAAGGAGGGACCACAGAGGTCAGTAACAGGGCCAGTGCCACCATCTCAGTGGAGTCACTCTGAGCAAGTCAATTCCCCTGCCTGGAGTGCCATTGTCATTGTAAAATGGTAAGGAGAGAACCAAGTACATAACGACTTCAGCAGCCCCTGAGACGTCTGAGTGTGGGCACGTGTGTCGCTGCAAATCTGCCCTGCTGTACTCTTCCCAGCAGTCTCTGCCTGGCCCTGTGCTGGGGGGTCGGGCACAGCCCCAGCCAGGAGGGGAGGCAAGTTTGGTACACAGTGAAGAGTGTAACTAAAAGATATGTCAGAATGAAGGAGAAGCACAGACAGGGCAGGGGTCAGGGAAGGCTTCTCAGAGTGACATGGAGCTGGTCTGTGAGCCGAGCAGGGCTATCTCGGGTAGAAAGGAAGCTGTCGAACAAACATTCCGGACCAAGGGACCAGCACATAGAAGAGGGAAGGTTATTTTGTACCAGGGAAGCAGATGTGGCTCTCAGTGGTCAGAGCAGAGGTTGCATGGGGTAGGGTGGCAGGAAGTCTGCTGGAAAATTGGGCCTGAGGACCAGAGAACCAGGGATGAGTGCAGCTCAACAAGTGTAGAACATTCTGGAAGCCAGGAGGGGATGGTTAACCGGGAAAGAGACCAGAGCATCTCTCCAGGTGTGGCCTAGATTACCTGAGGAGTTGTTAAAATATATATTCTAGACCTATAGCTTCACAGCTCCAGCTGGTTTGGTGGCAGAGAAATCTGAGGAAGGAGGGAGACAACCTGGTCAGGACCTGGGACAGATTGAGGGCCATTTGCAGAAGGCAGCTGAGGCCCAGGGTGAGCCAGGTGGGCAGGTTCTGGGGAGTCCACGCCATACTCTGTCTGTGGCAGGCTTCTAGCTCAGGGCCCTTGTGGACACTCTGCATGCTTCCCAGCAGGCAGAGGGCTTATTTACCTCCATCTCCACCTCCCAAGGCAAGGAGGTCCCAAGCTTCTGGGGTCCCTGGTCAAGCCTCAGGCCCTGGATCCCTTCAGCAGGAAGCCTGGCCCCACGGCCAGTGGGCGGAGCCCTGTCCAGCTGACACTTGCTCTTTGTCTGCCTCTCAGCAGGGGAAGGTGCCCGGGTTGGTGTCCAAGCTGGGTCAGCAGCGCCAGCCTTGCATCTGGCCCTGGAGATGCCTCTAGAGTCCCAGGGCTCCACTGAGAGAGATCAGGATGGCCAAAAACTCAGGACCAAGGAGCTGGTACTGGGGTTGGCGAGGCCCTGGGAATAAACAGCTTTCCATCATTCACAGGCAGAGACTCGGTGGGTGCCCAGAGATGTCAATGGGCTATGGACCAAGGAGCCAGAGGTGGCAAACTCCCAGGGGAGGGAGGCTCAGTGAGTTTGCATATGGAAGAGAAGCATTCCCCAGATCACCAAGACTCCTGATTTGAAATAATCCTAGCTCAGCGAGGGCTGGGGGCTGAGGAGGCCATGGAAGAGGGTGAGGCTCAGGGATAGAGCCCCAGGAAGATCCAGGGGCTTTGAGAAGGGCTTGCATCCTGAGCTTGGTGATCAGTGAGGTTTGGCCTGGGGTGAGCTCCCTGGGTGCCTGGCACCAGCTGAGGCTGGTGGGGGCCTTGCCTCTTCCAAAGCCCTTCTTGTCAGGCAGCAGGCGGGTGGGCCAGGGGCTGGGTGCGGCTGCTCATATCTTCCCTGTTACTTCATTCATTTTGCTCCCACTGATCCCTTGTTTATCTCAGTGGGAACGCAGCCATGGTAGAAGCTGGAGTCAAGGAAAGGGCCAGAGCTTGAGCCACCTCCAGAGGGCCCCAGCCCTACTCACCCACCTCTCTCACCTGGGTCTCTGGGCTGAACACATCCAGGGACAGCCATCTAGACACCAACCATGCAGGGAGTGGCTAGCTCTGAGAAACCCAGACATGGAACCCAAAGGCCAGGTTCTGGATCATGCTGAAAACTGATTGTCTCTGGACCTTGTTTTCTCTGTCTGTGAGTTGGAGATTGTTCTAAATGACCTTTGAGAATGCTTATTGATATCAACAATAAAGCTACCATTTTATAAGCACTGACCCTTTGCCTATGCTGTGCTGGCCCAGAGGTCCCTGCTGTCACCTGAGGCTTGCATGTCTCTGTGGATTATCATGATCTCCTTCACAGAAGAGGCAGGGTGCAGACGGTGTTCATAGGTAGGGCTGGGGGTAGAGACCAGGCTGAAAAAAGACCCTCTGGGTCAAGGGTGAAGGGGAGCAGCGTAGAAGGTCTGGGCTGCCATAGACAGAGGTATGAGAGCCATCATGGCCAGAGTCTAAAAATGTCCTTTAGAAACTGGTCAGAAGGATATGCCAGGCCCTTACCCCATCTTCCTGTTGCAAGATTTCTAGCAGGGGATGGAAGGTAGGGGCATTTGTGCTCCCTGAGGGCTTGGGTTAAGTGGGTCCTAATCCCTATCAGCAAGCAAACCTATCTGCCCTAGAAGATAACCCCTCAGGTAAAGGTACAGGCACTTGGACTTCAAAAAAGCTGATCTTGACCTGTCCTTAGTCAGTGATGCCCAAGGACAACTCAACCCTTCCAGGAAGGGACTGCCAGGCCCTGGTCAGATGTGAAAACTGAGGCTCAGAGAAGCTGATTGAATTGCTCAAGGTATGCAGTTGTGAGTGGCAGGGCTAGGATCCAATCACAGTGGTCTAACCCAGAAGCTTGCCCACTATCTGTCTAGCTCCATAATCCAGAAGAACATGAATTCAGGCCTGTTTTCTAGGGCCAGAACCTCAGTGCTTTCTTGTCTTCTTTTTCCCCAATGACTTTGTTTTCCAGTCTGTGAAATGGGGTGGGTTAAAATGGGGTCCAAGCCCAGACCTGTTTCTACTCTTGCCCTGGAGCCTTGAGGAGGAATGAGGTCATATTTGTCTAGGGGTTGAAGCGTCTTGGAAGGAGAAAAGCTCAGCAAAGACAAGGGCCCATTGTCCACTTTTCTTCAGACCCCTGCCAGCTCCCGCCTCAGTTACCAGACAAGTCCAACACTGCCTGCAGGCTCCAGAGGTTACCATGTGCCAACAGGGGGTGATTCAGTTCACCATCAAAGCTTTGTTGGGGTACCACTGAGGGGAAGGCAGGAAAAGAAGTCAAGGCTCTGAGAATCCTGGCTTGGGACTTTCACACTGGGGCATTACAGTAGACTTGAGAGAGCAGTTGCATAATAATAAAAAAGGACAGCAACTTGTGCACTTGCTTCCAGCAGCCTTGATGTGAAGCTCCTACAAGTATTAGCTCAGTGAATGCTTATAGCACCCCTGAGGGGACAATGATGTCCTCAGTCCCATTTCACAGACGCAGGACAGAACCCTTACTGTAGGTCACCCAGCTCATAACCAATAGGTATGGAATGAAAGAGGTAGTATTCAAACTGGAGTCTGTGTATTTCTAAAAATTTCTGCAGAGACGGTCCTGGTTATGCAGGTAGGGGCTGGACTGGGAGATAGAGAAGTGGCTGGTCAGATCCTGGAGCTCACAGTGGATGGGGAGGTCCCAACAGAGATGTAGACACCTCCCTACTGAGCCTTTGGACCAGGTCACAATCCTTTTTTGTTATAGAATGAAGAGGCTGATATAGATCAGTTCTTACCCTGCTAAGGACTGGAAGGGCTCCTTGGCCTCTGGCACTGAGAAGGGAGGATAAAGGAAACTTGAGCAATTTCAGTGCTTCAAAATAGCTAATGAGGCCACACATAGACAGGGCAGTTTCTGGCCCAGAGACACCCCTCTTTCTGTCCTGCCTGCAGTTCTGAGGCCCAAAGACCTCTGTCAGCAATCAGCCAGGCAAGGCAAGTAACAGCCCAAGCTTAATATGTCCAAGAGTAAACTCTTGATTTCCTCCCCAACCTGCTCCTCCCTGTGTCTTCCCCATCTCAGGAAATGGCACCATCGTCCACCCAGTTGCTCATGCCAGAAAACTGGGAGGCATCCTTGGATCCTCCCTCTCCTCACCACCCACATTGTTCCATTGCCAAAACCTGTCAATTCTACCTCCAAAATAAATCCCCAATCTAATTGCCTCTGTTCCCGCTGCCACCTCTGTGTCCAAGCCACCACCCGCTCTCCCCTGGACAATAATGCCAACCTCCTGCCTGCCTCTCCTCTGCCCGCTCTAGCCCACTCCCCCACGGAGCCAAAGGAATTGGCTTAAAATGCCCATGCCGTTCTCTCTGCCTGGAAGCTCTTCCAGCGCAGTTCTTCACCCAGTTGGTCTCTCGTCTTCCCGGTCTCTGGTTGTAGCTCACTTTCTTCACCACTCCAAACTAGATCTCTCCTAGGCCATTCTCTTGGGGCCCCTTGTTTGTCTTCTTTATAGAAATTTACCTTAATTTATAATTATATATTTACGTTTTATCTCTGCAACCAAACCGTAAGATCCGTGAGGGCAGAGCCATGTCATCCTTGCTCATCACTGTGCTCCCTGTTGGCACTCAAATCTCTGTTGAATGAATTAACCACTGAAATAATAACAGGAGCTATTACATATTGAACATTTCCAATTCTTTCTCATTTTGAATACAATTATCTCAAACCATCCAATGAGGTAGGTAGTATCAGTGCTCCCCATTTTTCAGATGTGGAAACCGAAGCTCAGAAGCTAGGATTAGTCAACCAGTATCACATAGCCAGAATATGGCAGAGCCAGGTTCAGAACTCAGGTCAGTCAAATCAGAGGTTTGACCTTCCAACCACTGTGTGGTCTCAGTGACATAGTATAATCAGGATCATTACCATATTTCATCAAATCTTAGAGGTCATTGAATGAAAGATGCACCATTGTTTTATGGCCCATTAAGAAAGGTAAAAAACCGTGACAATTAAATTATGACATGCCACCCCAATTTCAAAAATATGAAAACAGTGCTTTTTGGGAATTGATGAAATATGGTATTTGGGGAACGAAAACCATTTAATCTTTAGGACCCAAGGGACTGAGTAATAGATGGATTTCTCAGAAGTGCTGAGTTTTGTTCTGTAACCACCAGGGAGCATGCAGAAGCCCCGCCCTTAGCCCTGGAAAGTTTAAGTTCAAGCAAGGACAATCCAATGTCAAGAATGTGCTAAAGGCTGTAGTGAGGAAGCTCAGGGCTTCTCTGAGAGTTTGATGGGAAGACCCCAGACCTGCTGGGGAGGTAGTGTGGGAGAGGGGCATAAATAGGCTTCATAGAGGAGAGGGCAGCTAAGGCAGATCCCAGAGGATGAACAGAGGTTAAATGAGTTGAGAGAGGGGTCAGAAGTGTGCCAGGCAGAGAGAAGAGCCCATACAAAGGTCTGGAGCATCCCTTCCCTGTGGGAAATTGCAAGTAGCTCACTGTGGCCAGAGAGGAGAGAGAGAGCTGGCCAGAGTTCTCCTGGAGTGGATGGTGATGGCCTTTTGGGGGCTGATGAAGGAGTTGAGGCTTCATCCTGCAGGGAAGGGAACCCATGAAGTTATTAGATAGTGGAATGACAGGGCCACCTTTGTAAGTTAGAAGGATGAAGTGAGGGGTGACAGGAAGCTCTACAGCAGGGTGGAGGCCTGGGAATGTCTGGTGAGATGCTGGCAGTGATCCCCAGTCACCTTAGGCTGGACGGTACAGAGGGTCTGAGTGAAGGGCACTAGGAGTAGGCTGGGTAGGGGGAACGCCTTCCCCCAGGCCTGGGAATGTCCGGGTTGGCCCAGAGCCCGCTGGAGGCTGGTGAAAGGCCCACTTACCATGACGAATAGGGGCCCCGTCAGGCTGCGCCAATTAGGCAAGATGAAGTGCCAGGGTAATGCTATAAATATCTTGGCCGCCGACCGGCCCAGGAATGTAAATGGTGATGTTGAACAAGCAGGAGAAAATGTTCAGTTCAGACAGGATGGGTTTTTGTGTGTTTTAAAAACATGTTCTTCCCTCCACGAAGACTTCAAATTGAGCAGCCAGAGGCTGGGTGCCCAAGAGCTGGCTACTTGTCTAGTTGGGAGCCGGAGCAAAGGCTCATGAAATTGAAGTTTCAGGGCAAGTCCCTAGAAAATTCAGTGCATTTAAAGCCCAGATAAACCCCACATGTAGCCTTGTCCCTGGTCAGAGGAATGCGTGGGTGAGGAAAAGCACTAACCATCCAGTTTGGGGACAACCAGCCCAGTCGAGTGTTGGGGGCACCATCAATGAGTAGAGGTGTCTCTCCAACACCAGGCTGCTCTCCAGAGCTCTCTGTCCTATTGTGGGCATGGCCAGACAGAGAGTTGGGGCTGAGGGCTCAGCTGCTCTTCAAGATCAGAGACAAAGAGGCTTGGCTTTCCAGTTGAACAAAGAGTGAGGCTGGGAGGGCCTCAGAGGAGCATCTGGAGACGTGAGTCCTACCTGTGTTAACACCCATTATAAATTTCCGAAAAATGTTGACCCACAAAATTAACCCCCCACTTCATAGCCTCATTTATTTTGAATCACATGTTTGCAGGATGACAGGCAGGGGAAGCAAGGGTTGGCTGAGAAGGGGGTGAGTTCAACGTGCCATGCAGCATTGATACACCTCCCCCTGCTCAGACAGACCACCTGCTAAGACAGACCACCTGCTCAGGGGACGTGGAGCAGCCCTGAAACCCAGAGTCAAACCCTGAGAGTGAAATACGCACACCAGAGAGGGCACGAGAATGCCCAACATGAGAGGGTTTGGGTGGGAGGCCCCAGGCTGGCAAATGGAACAGAGTGGCTACAGCCCAGGGTGAGCCAGGCCTAAAGAAAACTCCAGAAATACTCAAGACAACAGAAAGGGCAACGTCCAGGATACCTTGTGGTACTGGAGCTCTACTATGTGTGTCCAGGAAGAGGCACTCTGAATTAGAAAGGATACACCCTCCCTGAGGAAGAGAGAGGCAAACAGGATTGCATATGTGTGTGGGGGGCTTGGGTCAGGAAAAAAGTTGCATCAAGCAAGTCATCATCTCCTGGTCCAAAGCAGCCTACCCCTAAGGACAAGGCAGAGGGTTGGATCCAGGAACTCACTGGACTATTTGAGGAGAATGTTGAGGAATTGATTCATGTGGGAAATATTGATTGCTGGCCTACTCAGTGCCAGGTGTTATGCTCAGCTCTGGGTAGATTCCTTGGAGGTAAGGCAGGGGGTCTGGCCTGGAGATGGGACAAGGGCTCAGCCAAGCTCCAGACAGAGCTTGGGGCAGAACTCAAGTTCTAGGGGAAAGTCTGGGTCTGGGGGTTGAACTCAGGCAGGTGTTTAGGGTTTGGGGCTGGACCAACTGCAAGGAGGTAAAGGGCAGTGTGGGGTGGGCGGGAGCAGAACCAGGGAGCAGAGAGGGAGGTCAGCACTGCTCCCCTGGGGGCCCCTGAGAAGGTGATAGGCTTGAGGAACAGAGCTGAATCTGCAGGTGAAGGGGATGACAAGTCCTTGTGTCCTTGCCTAGAACAACCCACTCATCCTTCAAGGACAGTAGACAGTGTTCAGAGCAGGGGCAGATGTATGGTACCACTTGGGCTGGAGAGGAGTCCAGGGCCAGGGTACAGAGGACAGCAGGATCTGGAGCAGAGCAGCAGATAAGCTGGGCCCAAGGCTCCCTCTGGGCCAGTGTAGGTCAGCCTCAAGCCTCACTGCCTGGTGGGTCTGGCAGGGCCCTCAGCTGCCATGCTCTGGTATGAGGTGGCCACCCAGAGTGGCCCAGGCTGTGCAGACAGATAAAGCCCTGGCCTGCGCCCAGCCACTGGCTGCATCTTCTCAGTGGGTGTGCACATGCCTTCGTGTGTATGGACATCTCGGCAACTCCCCAAGGGAGCATATTTGTGGGAGACCGACGGGGTAAGTGAAACCAAGAGATGTGTCTGTGGAAGTACAAGGGTGTGTGAGTGCAAACTAGGGATCTAGTGCACAGCTAAAGATGTGAGTGTGCCCTGGGGTGTGGCCTGTGTGAGCATCCAAGGGCTATCAGGGGATTCCAGGCACCAGCAACGTGGCAACAGCATGTTGGTGTCTATTTCTCAGTCTTCAAAGATCATTTACACTGCTGGTCACTGTGGCTTTGTCTCCCACAGGCACTTCTAAGGAAATGCTTCTTCTTTCCCTTCCCCACATACTCCCTATTCTATAGACAAAAAGGTAAACTTTTCCCTTGTGATTTCTTCTATTGTTTGAAAACTTATAAACCCCTCAGGAAGTTTAAGAAAAGTTAAGGAAGTTAAGGAAAACTTATAAATGCTTTTCCAGAGGGTAAGAAAGATTTCAATATTTCCTACTCGCTACTATAGAATTTTTACTTATTTATGTAAGTTTTAACTCTGTCATCTGCCAGGAGATAATTTTAGTGTTAAATATAAAGTGTTAGCTAATTTTTTCCCACCCTGAATTGCTGACTTTTCAATTGATTTTATAATATATGCTTTACCATATATTGAATTTTATGTATAATTCGTTCTTATATATAATTGCTCCTTTGTATCTATTCCAATGGTGTGTATTTCTGATCTTACTCTAGTACCACACCGTTAAATTATTGTTCTTTTAGAATATGTTTTATTGAAGGCTTTGTAGCATAATGGTTAAGATTATGGACTTGGAAGTCAAACTGACTGGGATTTATACGAGAACTGTCATTTAATAAATGTGTGGCCTTGGGCAAATTACCTCACAGTTCTTCATCTGTAAAATGAAGTGTTAGGAGGCCTGTAAAAGACATCTTACTCACAAATTCAGAACAAATTGAGAGAGAGAGAGAGAGAGAGAGAGAGAGAGAGAGAGAGAGAGAGAGAGAGAGAGGAATCAGCCTGACAGAGATAAACATAAGCCTTATTACTGTGGATTTCTGTCCACTGCTTCCACTCGTATTCAACATTGTAGTGGAGGGCGTAGCCATGGCAATAAAGCAAGAAAAAGAAATAAAAAGTATGATGACTGGTAAAACAAGCCAAAAAACAAAGGGCATCTTTACCCTCATCCCTGACTTAAATAGACTCGGACCCTGGTAATAGGTAGACCAGACACCCTAATCTTCCCTCTATCTCTGCCAGGCAGAGCCTTCCCCAACAAAGTTACTATAGAGCACAGCAGAAAATACAGGTGTTCTTGGGGAGGAGAAACAAGAGTAGAGAGAAGACAGGAATGTCCTCTAGGTGAAGTCCCTTCAAATCTATATATGAGGTGAAGGTGGTGGTAGACTCCCCAGAGACAGCCTCACATGGGGCTGTAGTGAGCATGTGGTGAGAAAATGCCCATGAGGCACTCAGCATGGGCCCAACACATAGTAAACACATAGTAAATGCTGCTCTTAATACCAATATGTGCAGGTCTTGTTCCATTTCATTTCTCCCCTTGTCCTGAATTTCTAAAAAAAAAACCCAAACAGTCACCCATGTATTTTTTCAGAAGAAATGTAGGATTATCTGGTGGTGTTGTAAGAAAAAATCCCTCCAACTCTTGCCTTCCTTGCCCACATTTCAATAGGTGCTACATCAACTTATAGATGAGGTGGGGTGGGGGGAGGTTAATCCCAATACAGGACAGGGTTGGCAGCAGGGATAAAAAGGATGGCTTGTGAGACCCAGGGAAATGGAAGCTAATGCCACAGAAAGATCAAGGGTCAAGTGCGTGATGAGGGTGGCAGGGCTTGGTCGGGGCAGGTGAAGAGGTTAGAGGGTTCAGGAGAATGTGAGGTCAGTGGTAGAGCCAGCTCCGGAGGGCTGAAGTGGATTGTAGGGTAGGAGGGATTGTGAGCTGGTTGTAGAGGAGAAAAGAGGCTCCAAGAGAGCCAGGTGGGCTCCCAGGGGTGATTATGTGAGTGCAGGAAGTGAAGGCCAAAGCTAAGGGAGGTATAATCTTCTGGAGGCTGAGCCCATGTCCCACAGTCATGATCCTGGTCCAGGATTCAGCTCTGCCAGCAGCCAATGTGTGACCCTGGGAAAGCCATCAACCCTCTCTGGGCCTCAGAGCTCCTTGGTCGAATGAGAACCCTCTCCACGCCATGGTGCTGTGACCTTCTTTCCTGACTGGGGTGTTCCCAGCTCCCCTAACCTACTCTTCCTTTCCCCAGACTGCCCTCCAGGCCTACTTCACTTTCCCATTTCACCTCCTGGTGTCTGCAAAGGAGAAATGCTCAGGTGTCTAGATTCCCTCCCCACCCACCATTCTGTGTCCATCAGGCCCCACTTCTAGGAGAGCAGCCCCTCCTCCTTCCTAGCCCCAATGCCACCTCTGCATTTTATTAATGCATTAATATTTTAGTTCAGCCAACTCTCACATCCCCTTCTCTGTACCTGGTCCTCTCCTAGTCCCTGAGAACACAAAGGGAAGTAAGCCAAAGACCCGCCCACCTGGAGCTCACAGTCTAGTGGGGAACCTGTACACATTTAGGCCCTCTCTTTATGCTCATTCACTCTAAAAATTGTTTTGAATTTCTGTGGTGTGCTGGGAACAGAAAAAACAGTGGTAGGCCCCCAGACACAGTCTCTGCTTCTGGGGGGCTTCCAAACTTGAGGTCACAGAGACAGGAAATGATGACTCATGTGGTTTGTGCTCCTCTGGTCCCATGACAGCCTAATGGGGGACCCCAGACCAACTCTGGGAAGGAGAGAAGGCTTCCTGGGGAAGGTGATATCTGTGCTAAGCCAGCAGATGAGCAAACGTTACAGCTGGAGAGAGACAAGGCAAACAGGGCTCTGGGGAAAGAGTTGTCAAACCCTGGCTGAGAGGAGAATATGGTACACTCGGGTGCATCCAGGATGGCTCGGGTGGAGTTGAAATGAGAGGCCGCTGCGAGATCAGTGCAGGAGGCTGGAGCCAGAAAACACAAGGCCCTGTGGACACAGAAAGGATTTTTTTGTGTTATCCTATAGGCAGTGAGAAGTTACTGTGGGTGTTAGGTAAGTGATGTGATAAGATTGGCATTTTTTAAAGATCAAGGTGGATTAGAAGGGGACAGGAATAGATGAGGATATGCAAGTTGAGAAACTAGCCTACTAAATTGGATGAAAAGTAATGACAGCTTGGACTGGCGTTGGGAGGTCAGGGGGAGGAGAGTGGTGGTGATGGGATGATGGGGTAAGACGGTGTACAGATGATGGGATGATGGTGGTTTAGGGGATGATGAGAAGTGGTGAGATGGCAAGGAGGTATGGATGAGGGTGAATGGGGATAACAAGACAGTGCTCGCGTGGAGAGAGGTGTGGCAATGGGGTGGAAATGGGGAAATGGACAAAGATGAGACATACTCATAAGGTAAGATTTCTGGGGCACAGCAACGGGTTGGACTTAAGACAGGGTGGAAGACAGAGTATGGAAAATGACCTGGGTTTGAGCAACAGAGACAGTGTGATTTGCTTGGCAGTGAGCACTGCACGGTGAGCAGTTTGCGGGGAAGAGAAGGAGTCCAGGTTTGGACTACTGAGATTATGGTGCCTGAGGGACTACCAGGCAGAGATGACTCTGCCAGTCTGCACTGAGGAGAGCAGAGTGGGGTCCTAAGAGCCCAAAAGGATCAGGTCTTGGGGAGTGGGAGGTCCAATGTTGAATGCCACTGAGATGGCAAGTAAGTTAAAAAATGCAACGGTACCAGTTGGGCTGGGCTCCATGGGGTCACCGCTGAACTCGGTGAAGGCCATTTGGGCGGCGTGATTTAGGGGGTGGGGCTGACGGGACCGGGCTAAGGAGTGAAAGGGAGGTGAGGAGTGGAAACAACTGTGCAGACAGCTTTTTGGAGAGTTTGGCTGTGACAGGGAGACAAGAGATTAGGGGCAGCCAGAGGTGGAAGTAGGGTTCAAGGAGGTTTTTCTTTTTCTTTTGTCAATGGAATGTTTAAATGCCAATGAGAAGGGACCAAAAAAATGAAAAGTGCTGGAAACAAAGGTGGCGGATGGGCTGAATTGTAGAGCAGATGGAGGGGCAAAGAGCCAGGCACAGGTGGGTGCACCTAGGTCAAAGTGATCTTCCCTATGTTGGGTTGGGGAGGAGAGTGGGCAGATGGCCAGAGACTTGGCAATGTGAGGTTAAAGAAAGTCCCATAAAGCTAGCCTCAGAATGAGGATAAAGGCTCAGAGCTTGAGGACAGTGAAGGAGGCATGAAGGATTTCTGTGTGAGAACTCAGTGACAGGGGAAAGCCCAGAATCAGGCTGGGTCTGGGTCAGAGGTGATTGTGGACTAGGGCCGGGTCTGAGTCCAGAGTCAGGGTCAAAATTCAGTCTGGGGTCAAAGTGGGCTCTGTCCAGAGTGGGAATTAGATGGTTAAAACAAGGACAGAGCCGCAGCCCTGGAGCCACTGATATCAAAGTTGAGCTTTGCCAGGCCTTCAAACCCCAGGTATCTGACCTGGCCATGGTCCATCCAAGAGCCGTCCACTCTGAGGGGCAACGCCGGCCTAGATGCTAGTCTGCTTTCAGGCCAGAAGGGCAGCCAGCCCAGCTCACCCTTCCCACAGCTGGGCATGAGCCGAGTCTCGCCCCGCCCAGCCCAGGGTGAGAATTCCGGCCACACGTCTCTGTGATGTGGTCACGTTGGAAAAATGTTAATCAAATATTCTCCTTCGTGTTTCCTTTCTTTCCCAGGCTGGATTCCTAGAAGACAGGAATTTATGGTGTGAGAGCTCCAGCCCCCACAAACCCACAGCCAAGGTCAACAGCACGAGGCGGGCAGTGCTGCCAAGCCAGGAGGGGAGCAGCGACTTTGGGAGCTGGTCGTACAGAAAATTAAAGTACATCCATTTAAAAAATTCCGTTCCTTCCCTCACATTCCCCAACTGGGGGCTCAAACAGGTCCCCCAGACTGGCCCAGACGGGCCTCTTGTCTGGGAAGAATGCCTCGCTCAGAGAAAGGGTCTGTGAAGCTGCCAGGGGGATCCCTGGGGCCCGTGGAAGGTCTGAAAGTGGCCTATAGCTGGGCCTCAATTGCAGCAAACCCCATCTGGCCTTGGAGGAGAGGGGGAGGGGCGGATTGCACATGGTGCCTTCATCCTTCTGGCCAACCAAGGGCAGCTGCAGTGGACGGAGGGGCCTGGGCCCTGTCACAAAGCCCTCTGATGTGGCAGCCTGATTCCCCTAGTCTCCACTCTGCCTTCTGGGGTCTGAGGTCTTGCTTGTCCATACAGAGTGAGTGTTGAGTGCACAGGCCCAGGCCCCTGGGTCTCTGGCAGAAGAGAATAGGCTTGTTCCAGCCTCCTGGGATATCTCAGGAGAGCCGAGGAGGGACCTGGATGCCTCCTTGATCCAAACCTCAATGATTCGGTGCTGCAAAACATACCCAGCGGAAACAACTATGGAAACCCAAGTGGGGACCCAAGTCTCCACAGGTATAACTAAACATCCATGTGTCATCCATGCTTCATCCATGCACCTGGCATTCACTGAGCCCAATAGAGTATCGGGCACCTGGTAAAGAACAAGACAGCCTCCTGCCCTGCAGAAACCCCTCCAAGTGGGTGGAAGGAAGATTGACATGAAAATGGAGGGTGACCTTCATGTGAGCGAAGAGTGATCTCCCCTGGGTTGGGAAGAGGACATTGGTCAGAGAAAGCTTCCTGAAGAAGGTGCCTCCAAGTGTGGCTGGAGTTCTCCAGGCAGACACAGAGCAGGAGTGGAGCTTGCAGGGAACATTCCAACTAAGTCTGCAGCATGTGCAAAGGCCCAGAATGTTTATGCCTTGGTAAGACTTTTCATATAAATAAATTCTCAAATCCAAAAAAAAAGATATCTGGCAAACCACATGTCTGGGTTTCTTGCTCAGAAAATGAGGCCCTGCTCTGTCCTAGAGCCAGGGGACCAGCAGAGAGTGTGGCCTGACACAGCCCTCAGGTTCCTGCCTCCTCCATTTGCATCCCCTCAACCACACCACACCGTGCACCCCCAAGTGGTCCACCTCTGCTGTTGTCCATGCCCTCAGCGCCCACCTCACGATGCCTGTTTCCTCCCCACCATCTCCTTCCCAGTCCCAATTACCACCTTCAGCCTATTCTAACCTGTGCCTGTGTGGGAAGAAATGAGGGGTACCCTTCCTTAGGTCTTTCTCTTCCAAAGTCTCTGCTCCCTCAGTGCCTAGAGTTGAAGGAATCTGAACCTCCAGTTTACATTTTTTTTTTAATCTCTTTTTGACCTTCAAGCACAGAGATTTCACTTACTTGGTCTCTTTTGGTCCTGTTTCCCTCCCCACACAGGTAATTGTTCTAATGCATGTCCTTTCATCCATGTGTGTTCTTGTAAAACATGGACAAAGAGTGACTGCTTAATGGGTACAAATTTTCTTTTGGAGAGATGACATATCTTAGAAATAGAAGTGGTGGTTGCACAACATTGTGAATGTGCTAAATGTGGTGGATTGTATACTTTTAAATGGTTAATGTTATATGAATATTATCTCAATTTTTAAAAACCTGTATCACTGTTTTGGGGTGTTTGCATGAGTGGAATTGAGCTAGAGGCCATATTTCTTTCTTACTTTTTCCACTCAGTGCTTTGTTTTTAAGATCTAACAACATAGTTTTATCTCCTCCAGGCTTGTTGCTTTGAACTATTGCCTGGTGTCCCATGGTAAGCATGGCTACATTTTGCCCCTAAACCCCTGTACTGGCCACCTAGAGGAACTCTCCCTTTGCCACCACAAACAATGTTGCTATGGAAGTCTCCTTGTGGGCCTGGGTGGGAGTACCTTGAGGAGAAAGCCAGGAGAGCGGGATCTTAAGGTATATGTGCACTTAATTTAATGGAGCACTGCTAGATGGCATTGCAGTGAGGCCGCGTCTGCCCATATCCCTGTCTGCATTTGTGTTACTCAGCTGCCCAGTTACTTGGCAGTCTGATGGATGTTAAACAATATCTCACTATTGTTTTAATTTGCATTTCTCTGATTATGAGTTTGAACTTCTCTTCTTATGCTCTCTAGTATTCATATTTCCACTGCAAATTGCCAGTTCATCCCCTTAGCTCATTTTTCTACTGGGACTGCTGTTTTTCTCTCCTTACTTTGCAGGCATTCCTTGTATATTACAGATCGCAAGTCCTTATTGCTTAGAAATCACAAATACCATCATCCTCCATCTGTCATTTTGTCCATGTGTCCTTCATTGAACCGAAATCTCTAATTCCAGCTGGATATTTTTGAGGAACCTAATATACTTTAAAATATACAGAAGAATACGGATTCATGAATGGCTAGGTGAATGTGAAAGAAGAATCAAGAGGGAGAGCTTGCCCTGCCCGATGTTGCACAAACTACAGAGCCGCTAGAAGGGAAATAGTATGGTAAGAAGGCAAGAACAAACAAGTGACAAGAGTAGATAAGCAAACACAAAGACAAAGCTTAACACACCATAGATGCCCAGGGAAGGACTGACTGTTCATAGGGTTGAGGAAATGCACTCACTTTATGAAGGAAAATTACCACTAGATCTCTACCTAATATCTCATAAAAAGGTGACTCCAGATGGATTAAAGTCAGACCTAAATGTGAAAAAAAACCAAAAAACAAAAAACCTAACTTTGCTCAAATAAACTGTTAGAGAATATCTTTGTAACAGGAGTGGTGAAAGACTCCTTGAAACAAAACCCCAAATACATAAACCATAATACAAAAAAACGGCCAGCCTCTGGCCTTATCCACAGGATGTGGCTTTTCCTCCCGGACACCAGCCTCGGCCCTGCCCACCTGGTGAGTCATGGGCGCTCTTGAAGCTGGCGGCCTGGTCCACCCTTCCTGTCAGTACCCAGGAGGGAGCCGCGTGCAATGCCCTCCTTATCTCACCCTCGCCCAGGCCCTGCAGACATGAGGTCAGGACTGGGGATGTGATGAGGGTGGGAGGGAGGAGGGGGATAGCAGAGGGGTCAGGGAGAGGTTGGGGTCCCTGACGAAGCTGCTGCTGCCCTTTCAAGGTGGAAGTAAGAAGCAAAGCAGCCCCTTGTGGGACCCCTGCTAGCTTCTATGGCTGAGGCTGGTGAAAGGCTTGTGTCATCAGGGGTGGCTGGGGTGAGGCAAATAGGGACACACGTAAGTCTGCCTAGTGGAGCAGAGGGCCCTAGATTAGGATCTCATATCTGGCACTCTATCTGTACCTCCTGTGCCTCCCAGAATCCTCTCCGGTTTCTCCAACAGCTCTTTGGAGCCAGCCCCTTCCAGCCAAAACACACCAGACTGAGACACTGTCGAGGGAAGAAGTGAGGGTGTGTCTGCTTCTCCCAGTGTATGTCAATGCTCCATCTCGGTGTCTCCCTGGAGCACTTTAGGTATGTGTGTCACGTTCCTTTAGTCATCTGACAAAGGGTCACCTAGCACAAGCATCAGCCCTGCCCCTGACGCATTCTGAGTCCAGGATAGGATAAGTGTGTATCTTTGTGTCTGTCTGGGTCCTGGGGTTTGGCGGTTCCTCCGGGTGCCTGACAGCTGGGTCCAGCCTGGTGTGTGAGGGTCCATGTGTATTTGTGAACACGTATGTGCAAATGTCCAACTGTTTGTCTCCCTTCATTTGTCCTTGAATTGATGTCGGCTATGCTGACTGATTTCTTCATAACTGAGACAAGATAGTGTGTCCTCCAGTCTATCTCTGAACATCCTACCAGTGGGGGACAGCAGTCTGTGGGTTGGGCAGGCAGTTGGTCAACAAATATTTCTTCACGAGTGTATAGGTTGGCCCTGAGGGCTTACAGCCTGTTCTGCCTGTGTGTACCACTTCACAGGAACTGAGAATGGGATGTAGTCATCACCTCTGGCCAGAGCCACTGTTTATCTTTGCAACTGGAGGGCCCTCAAAGTCCTTCCCTTTCCCCCAGGTCTGTGGGTTTCTGTCCAGGATGAGTAGGGGGCGGGGGGACATACTCCATAGTCTATACCTCCCTCCACCCGCTTTCTAGCACAGAACCCAGCTGTGCATCGAGAAAAAGCATCAGCCACATTCTCCCAAACATACAGATACACAGAGCTAAGTGATGATGACTGATAGATAGACAGGCATAGGTTCGTTATTACATATACATACATATATTAAAATACTGCAACTAATTTTTAAACTTTTAATCACAGTGTTATATTATTTATATAGAGAAACGCACGAAACGTATGTGAATTTGCACTGAATCAAATGTGGATTTTCACAAACTGAACACATTTGTGTTGACAGCACCCAGATCAACATGTGGAACTCTGCCAGGTCCCCCAAAAGCTCCCTTACACTCCCTTCCAGTCTCCCACCCAGAATAACCACTCTTCTGACTTCTTTGGTCATGGACTTGTTTTGCCCGCTTCTGAACTTGATGTAAATAGAATCCTGGACTATGTAGCCCTTTTATGTCTGAGATTCTTTGAAGCTGTTACATGCAGTTGACAGTGTGTTTGTTTGATGCAGGCAACATCTGTGCTTCCTCCATTCTGCCCCCTCCCCTGCCTGAGGTCTCAAGAGCACACCACTAGGAAGATTCTAGAGGGAGCATTTTGGAGAGAACAAACACCTTGCGCTTACTGTCCTCCCAGAAACAAGGGCAGGGGGTAGTATCGGGCGAGTGAAGTGGGGGGGAGAGGTGTTCTGCTGAGCTGCCAGCCCTGATGTCACTGACACTGGGCAACAGGGAATGAGATACCAGAGACATGGGCCCCAGGCCTTCCCTGGGCCTTTCCAGAAAGTGCAGTGGGAAAGCCAGCCTGGTGCAGGTGCTGAGGGCAAACAGCCGCCTTCCAGGCAGGAGGGGGCCTCCTCAGTCTGGGCCCTGTTTGAGGCGGCCTTGAGGCCTTGAGCAAGAGAAGCTGAGTTGGGTGTGGTTGGAGCCACAGCCTAGGCACAGCGGGAGGCCTGGACCTCCCACTGCCTCTCCAAGAAAGGACACCTTTGTGGGCCACTTAACCAACATGCGTTCCCTCTCCAAGCCCTGCATCTGTGCCAGTGCAGGGACAGATGGCGGCCAGACACCACTGTCCAGAGATCCTTTCTCTCCTCCTTTGAGGCCCAGACTGAGCTATACCTGCTCTGTAAAGCTACTTCAACCCTCTGTCCTGTCCCCTCCCAGACCCCACAGCTCCTTCCTCGGTATCACTGGGTGGCATGCTACACATAGGAGGCAACACCCCAAGGGTCGTTCTAGGATGCAAATCTGATCATGCAGCAGCCCCCTGTTTTGAACCTCCCATGGCTCCCATTTTGCTCCATGAAACCATTCTAACTCTCCCATCTGGCGTTTCGTGCCTGGCAGGATTGGCCCCCCTGGACTCCTCACCCAGTTTCTTTCTACTCTCCGCTCTCAAGCACCTGACCCAAAGCCTGCTATTTCTTGCTTTGTGCTTTCTGAATTGTGGTTACCCTAATTGCAATGTCCCCTGTGTCCCTTTCGACTAGCAAACTTCTCTTTGTCCTCAAAGACTCCACTGAAAAGTTCCCCCAAACACTCAACCCAGGAAGCCTTCTCTCACTGCCAAAGTAGGGTCAGTGCCTTTTCTGGGTTCCCACAACCTCATGCTCCCCTTGGAGTACCCCATTCCTCCATTGTAAGAGCCTTTTGGCTGGACTTTGGGCCACTGGAAGGAGAGGCTGGCACTGAGGAGGGCCAGTATATGGACATGTGGCATGTGGGCACCTGAGGGCATCCTGGTGGAGGCATCCAGCAAGCAACTGGCCATGTGGGTCTGGGGCTTGGGAAAGAAGCCTGGCTGGGGCTGAGGGTCCCTCCACTCTGTGGGGAGGCTGATGAGATCAGGACTATAGCCCAAGAAGTACGGTACAACAGACAGATGTAGGACTGTCACTAGTATCAGCACATGTGGCCTGGGCTGGGACAGGGCCCTAGATAGGTCCAATCATGTGAAGCTGTCAGGGCCTGAATGACAACCATCTTCCCAGGAATAAGCCAGTCTCCTCCAAGTTGGCCAAGCAGATGTGAAGGCAGTTGTGACCCTCTGAGTCAGAAGCCAATCTTGAGCAGCACCTCTGATTTGGATCTCCTCTGACTCCCCCAGCTGCCCCCAGGACCCTAACAAGACTTTCCACCTCCCCCAGCCCATTCTCCACATGGCAGTCAGAGGGCACATGCAGATCTGACTATGATACTCCCTACCTCAGACCAGGGCTCCAGGCCTTGAGGCAAAATCTTGGCCTCATTCTCATGGTCTGCTGATCCCTCTAGCCTCATTTCTTGACACCCACACCTCTTCCCCAGGATTTCACTCCATCAGAGTAAACCGTGAGCATGTCCCCAGACTGTTCCCCCTGAGCCTTCATCCCCCTGGAGCACTCCCTTCATGAATCCTTCTGGCCCCAAGTACTCTGTAAATGATCCTGTTCACTCCAGCGAGGACTGACTGCTCCACCTCAGTCCCCCTGCTTCACCACTTGCCATCTGTCCTGGACCATGAGACACTCTGGGGCATTCCTCTGTCCTTGCCTATCATCTCCACTAGACTGTGGACTCTGTTCGAGGCTCTGCTTGGTGCATCTCCATGCCTGAAGCCTGGCACACAGTACAGTAGCCTTGCCCCAATTCCAAGACCCCAAGTGGATGCTTGAAACAGCGGATAGTACCGAACCCTACATATACTATTTTTTTCTATATATACCTATAGTAAAGTTTAATTTATAAATTAGGCATAGTAAGAGATTAAATAAAATAAAATAATTATAATAATACGCTGTAATAAAAGTTAAGTGAATATGGTCTCTTTCCCTCTCTGATAACTGATGTGATAACTGAGATGGCTACTAAGTGACTAAGGGGCATGACTGTATAATATAGAGCGTGAAGACACTGGACAAAGGGATGATTCACGTCCCCGGCAGGATGGAGAAGGACAGTGTGGGATTTCATCACGTTACTCAGAACGGTGTGCAATCGAAAACTTACAAATTGTTTGTTCTGGAATTTTCCATTTAATAGTTTCAGACCATGGTTGACCATAGGTAACCAAAACTGCAGAACCGAGGATATCTGTTGAATCAATGAGCAAATGCATGCATTTTATAGACAAGGGAAGAGAGGCCCAGAAGAGCAGCGATAGTGTCACTGATACACTGTGGAGTGAAGACACAGGCCTTCAAGTTTCTAAGATGGTGTAGGCTAATGTCCAGTCTCTGGGATCTGTCTGTTCCCCTCTACATCCCAAGTCAGTCATCTACAGGGAACAGCAGACTTGACCACTCTTTCAGGAGCCAGGAAGGGGGATGGCCATTGGAGCAGTCTTTGGAGATCTTTGGGGATGCTTCCTGAGAACCAGGTCACTCAGAACATCTGATTTGCTGATCCAAGAGCTCCTGGGCAGGCTCTAGGCTCGCCTGTGGCCCCCTCTTTGCCTCCCAAGCTGGGCAGGACTCAGGGTGGGGAGGGCAGCACTGGGAGGAGCAAGGAGGTGATGGGGAGAGGCAGGCATGATTTATGAGGCAAGCAGTGATGAGAACACTTGGCAAGGTGGGCACTCATGACAGACCCTTGTAGATAAGAGCCCAGAAGTATGTGAGCGATGTAAACAGCGGGGGGGTGGGGGTGTTGCAGATAACCCAGCTCCCCTGTACCATCTGGAGACACTGAGACCAGGGCAGGACAAGACAGCCATCTTGGATGGAAGGAGGCATCAGGATCTTCCCGGGCCAGGCCTAGCTCTCCTCATTAGCTAGCCTGGACTCCTCATTCTCCTCCACGCTGCCACCTCCTCACCACTGCTCAGACCATCCCTCCCAGCGAGATCTTATTTCATCACTAAACCCTGCCCAACCTGGAATCCTATCTCAAGGCAAGCCTGCTCCAGAATTTTTCCTAACTTCCTCAGGCTCTCCCTTCTTCACTGCCCCCAGATCAGGTCAGTCTCTCCTCTGTGGCTCATCATAGACCTTCCCAAGCTCAGCCTCCCCAGCCTCCTGCACTTCACTGAGTGTATTCCACACTTTCTAGCACCTTGGGGACTTTGTACACATTATGCCTTGTCTCTAAAGTCCTTCATCACTCTGATCTGCTGGCAAATGCCTACTCAGCCTTTAAAACCCATCTCATAGGTCCCCTCTTCCAGTCATCCTATCTCTCTGAGAGATGCCTTCAGTTCCCACAACCCTCCACTCCATCCCAGCCTTCTCAATCATAGTACTCAGCACTCTTGCCAGCCTGCTTCTCCTTTGTTGAGGGCTCTCTATGGACTCACATGTGCCCTCTCTGGGTCAACTGACTTCCACCTTGGGCTGTTGAGAACTCAGAATCTCCTGGTCAAGTCTACAGGTTCTCTCCTTTTGAGAAGATGTCAAAGGATCAAGCCTTCAGCACAATTCCTACCAAACCCAGTCCTGGGTCCAAGGACAAAAAATGTTCTGGCCTTTATCCTGATCACAGTGGTCAGGTACAGAGTATAACTAGGCCTACTTTCAGAGGAGGAAACTGAGGCTAGGGGCTGGAGAGATGTATCTGGCCATACTTAAACGGTGGTAGAGCCCAAGCTGGTTGACTCAAATGACCCTATGTCTAGAATAGGTTGAAGATATGCCCATTTTAAGTACAGGACAGGGGACATATCAGCTGGTACCCAATCAAGACACAGAGACAGGGGTCAAGACACAGAGACAGGGGAGATGTCAGTGTGTGCAAGGGCAGGGGTTGCACCAGCTGCCTCCTCAATGCTTAGGACACATGTGGGCAGGGTCATACTAGTTGTCCAGGGGGAATGGGGGGAGGCACCAGCTGAGTGCCCAGGGAAGGAAACAGAAGAACCAGGGCATCAGCCACATACACAAAGTTGGTGTCCCCTGACTGCCTGTGTTGGCAGGAACAGAACTGCATGCCCATGGCACAGTCACCTGATGGTGCATCCAGCACAGACTCCCTTAGCTGTAACAGGCACAGCCCAGGGACACATGTCTGCAGACAGGAATGTGTGCCGCAGCAAAGCACCCACCCCTGCAGACAGCCAAGACCCCTCCTCACTGCCCTCCCACAGGAATGCATGACTTGGATGGAGACTGTGTCATCCAAGAAACATTCCATGTTTTCCTTGGTGCGTGCTCTGGGAACGTGGTGAGAACGGCTGTCCACACTGCCGTCCACATTCTTGGGCAGCTGCCGGAACACTGGCCTCCCCAGGCCAGCCATGTCCTCAGTCAAAAGGGGTCTGGCCCCTGGCAAGCTAACCCCCACCCCCACCTGAGAGACCAGGTAGGAATATCTCTGGGTAGTTTTCGGAGAATGGAGGTCAACTGCCTTTCCACCCTCCAAGGCCAAGCACTGTCTTTGAGTCTGGGAGAAAGAGACATGGCTGCCAGGTCCCATACTGGCCACACTCACGTGATTTTTGGCAAGCCACACTTTTCTGAGCCTTAGTCTTACCTTTCATACAATGGGCTCCCCCAAGGCCTTCTGAACTCTGAAGGGTCTGCAGTTAGAAACTTTGGGTCTTGGCTTAGGCGGCTCACAGCAACAGGATAGAAAGGAGCCACCAAGATCCCTATGCCCACCCCTCACAACGGCAGGGACACACCAGCCTTTGTTTCTCCTGGTCTCTTGTTGCCAAATCATCCCTCCTTCTTCCTGCTTTGAGCACAGAAGCCAGCCCACAGGACCCTCCCTGGGAGGTCCCCTCTGATCACTTGCCCAGCTTCTCCTTCCCCAAGGGCCCTCTAGTCTCACTGTCCCTGTCCCTATGCTGTGGGTGACCAAAAGTTTGGGCAGTGAGGGATACTGTCTGTATTCCTCTTTCTGTATTGAGGAACCCAGCCCAGCCCTCAGGGATAGGTGCACTTCCCTGGGACCACCAAGATGTCAGGAGAGTGTCAGTGGCCCAGCAGTTCTGCAGCAGCCAGCCCTTCCTTCCCTTGTACCCCACCTTCCCTAAGAAAAGTCTCCCACAAAGGCAGCAGGTCTGTGTGTCGCTGGGCCCAGGTGTGAGGCTGGCTGATACCACGCACCCACCTGCCAGCCAGTCCTGAATGTACCACTGACAAAGCCTGAAGAGGGGGCAGCCCTGGAGGTGCATCTGGACCCCTGGCCCCAGCCCTAGGCTCATTGCCTGCTCTGCAGAAGTTAACAGAAACCCTCCAGTCCCTTCTGTTTTCAATTTGGACATGGTGGACAGAGCTTAAGGATTTTCATGTTTCCTTAAACATTTCTGGACTGGAGCCTGGAGCAGAGGCCAAGAAGAGATGACTTCAGGGCAAAGAGTCAGGCACCACCTGCCCCTGTCTGGTAGCCCATATCCGAACAGCAGACCAAGAGTTGTCCTGGCCCACAGACTCATGGGGTGCCCAGGTCCAAAGGGTGGTAGAGCCCAAACAGCCCCTTTCACAGACAAGGAAGCTGAGGCCCACTGAGGGGACAAGCTTTCCCAGGGTCCATAGGGCACGGGGAACAGAGCCCAGATGGGAGCCTGGGACATCAGCCTTTGGCCTTCAGCTGAGCAGCTTCTGAGGTGGCAGTTCTAAGAAGGGCCATCTTCTAGGGGTCAGAAATCCTTGTTGAAATAGGCCTCTCCATGTGAACTGGACTCGTCCCTCCCTCCCCAGGCCTCAGGCCCCTGTCATGAGGCACGTGTGTTTATCTGTGTGAAGCGTGTCAAGTCTATGCCCTCTGACTAGTGTTCTAATTAGGGCGATTCTGGGAGTATAAATCTACCAGAGAATGACCTCTCGAGGCATAGTGCACCAGCCCCCAGGCTCAGGGGCTTGGTCAGTCCTTGGATCCCTTGACCCACCAGGCTTGTCCTCCCTGTCTGCTCCCTGCTCAGACGGCGTTTGCCTTGGCCTGCCTCTCACTCATCCTTGTGGGGGCCCAAAAGCCTGGAGTCGGTCACATCTGGCCCAGCCATCTAAATAGGCCTAAGGGCCTAGAGCTTGCTGGGCCCAAGGGGAGCCCAAAATAACATCTGAGTCAGCGTTCCTACAGACACCCCCACCTTCCTGGTCCCATAGGGAGGGGCCTAGAGGAGGCCCAGACAGAGGATGGGGCCTGATTAGGCAGCCACCTGCTCCAGTGGGGCACAGCCAGAGTTGGGCCCAGCACAGAGGGCAGCAAGACCATTAGGGTCAAGAGAGGGTGGCTGGGGAGCTGAGGGAAGAGGGGGCCCTGCCCTGGGGGCCCCGAGGGAGACAGAGGTTCTGCAGATGTTGGCAGTGCAGTGTGGTCAATGTCACAGCAGCAGGAGAAGTAGGGGGCTGAGGGAGCAAGAGGCAAGCAAGTCTAGAAGGATGGGTTGGATCTGGACAGTACAAGAATGGAGGAACACACTCTAGATGGGAATAAAATGAGCAGAGCCCAAGACTCTCAGGCCTCAAACCAGAGCAAAGTTGGGTATTTCTACCCCTCGGCAGGCAGACGCAGGCTGTTCCCAACCACTCCTGGCCCTCTAACTGGAATCTACCCCTACACCATGACCCAGGGCTCAACCTGGGATCAGGGAGAGGAGCTAGGCTGCTGCTATCCAGGGGTTAGTCTGGAGTAGGATCAGGGCTTGGCCCGGGCTGGGGGAGAGTTTACCCCAGTTTGTGAGAGCTAAGCTGATTTAAGGCAGGAACCACGTGGTCTCATCTCCTCCCCAAAAGTGGTCCCCTAATTGATCTGGCCCAGATGGTGCTGTGTCCTCACATCCCCAGGTGGGTGGCTCATGCCAGTCCCTTTGTTTCACAGCCCTTGACTGCTGTGAGGTCATCCAACCCCTCATCTCCAGGCTGGAGCAGGAGGCGGATACCTGAGTCTCCACAGGCCTGTGGCTTAATCCCCCAGCTTTCCTGAGAACGGCTCTGCTGTTCTTGGCCAAGGGCCTCCACTGAGCCTGGCACGGCCTCAGCTTGGCCCTCACCAGCAAGTGAGGGCTTGGCTGGAGCCCAGCCGGGGCGGTAGACATGATGAAAGCACAGAACATGGGGCCTTAGCAGACAGCAGGGGCCCAGCTGGGCTCTGGTCAGCAGCTCTGTGGCAGGGTTTGGGCTCACTTCCTGGGCCCCTCTTGTCCAGTGGAGGCCACAACAGTCTTCTTCCAGCTTACCTGGTCCAGAAAACATTCAGTCCTTGTTCCTTTATGTCTCTGAAACAAATTAGGACTTTCCCAGAGGGAAAGAACCAGAAGATTAAGAGCAAAACCCTGGTCCTCTCTCCCACTTTCCTTCTTTAACGGGCCTTGATTGCTCCTCTACCACATTCCCCAGCTCAGTGCTGGATAAGAGGCATGGAGACAAATTTTCTATGCAGCCCCAAGGCCAGGCCACACACCTCCTCATTGTCCCAGTTTGTTGGCATAGCCCTGAGCCAGTGATCTGAATGGGGCTGCAGGGAGGGGCGGTAGCTGACATTTGTTAGGCTGCTACCCTACGACTGACATGTGCAACATGCTCTTTGATGCCTCCCCACTACCCTCTCTAATGGAGTGGGAAATTGAGGCTCAGAGAGGGTAACTTTTCCAAGGTCAAATAGCTGAAAGTGGGACAGTGGGCACTTGAACCTGAGATATGTGAGCCCAGAACCTTGGCTTTTAACTACTGTGCTGGGGGTAAGGGTGTGGTGGAGACAGAGAGTGGGGAGAGAGAGACTATACACATATTTGTATCCATGTATATTGTCCATGTACCTGTTTGTGTGTGTCTGTGTGTGTGGGTGTGTGTTTGTGTACATGTTTCTCTGTGTGTACATCTGGGGAAAGGCGAAGAGCCCTGAGGCCAGCTCAGAGTGAGAAAGGTGCTGCGGCTGGGCAGGACAGTGGATCTGTCACAGAAAGATGCCTGAGCAGTCCCCAAACAGTCTAATTTAAAAAATCCCAGAGCCCCCTGGTCCACTGTTATCAGTTAGTGTTTGTACACCCATTTGTTTACAGGCCTCATTTATGAACCCCTTTCCTGAAAGTTACCTGTAGAAAAACATTTCAACTATGGAATCCCAGTCACCCACCAAGTTCTGTTTTTTAAAAAATTGTACGATAATCCCACCCGCAGAGACTGGGGCTGGAGGTGGAGTGAACAATAGCAGGCTCAGCAGATGGCAAATGACAATCATATGAGACCCCTGATTCATTCATTCTATATCAAATATTGGAGTCAAGGAAATCATATGGAACTAAAGATAGACCAGTCTAAGTCTCATTCACCATTACATCCTCTGTACCCAGCACTGAAATATACTACTGCTCAAATATAGTAGGTGCTCAGTCAATATTTGCTGAATAAAGGAATAAGTGCCTCTGCTGAATGGATAATACCCAAGCTTCCAAACCATCTCAATTAATAGCTGAGTCTGCCTTGAATGCATCATTTAAACTCTTCTTTGGATTAATCCTAATAAGGGACTTAGATTAGACCAGAAACATTAAAGGCACCATGTGCAGAGCACCTCTTGTTCCCAGGCAGACATTACCAAGCACCTGCTGAACCTGGATATCCTCAGAATCCTTTCTAACACCACTTCAGGCAGCCATTGCCAGTCAAACATCGTTGGTGATGGAACCTATTTGCTATCCTGAGATGAGATGAACAACTCCAGTCTGTAAATCTATGAACAAGTAGAGAGAAGTGACTGGGGAGGCCCAGGCTGTGGGGCGCATTTAGGGAGAAGTGAAGAAGGATCAGGAGAGGAAGCTCCTTAGAGATTCCTTGTCCCAGTCTGGGGACCCTCAGAGTTGTGCGAATGGGTGAGCTTGTCCCACACTAGGTGAGAAAAGAAGTGTATATGGAGAAGGGATGGGAGACCCCACTTGCTTTTTGCAACCTGACAGAGATTAGAACCAGTGCTCAGCCTGAAAACCACAGGCAGCTCAGAGCTTTTATTAATTCCAGGGCTGGGAGGAAGGGCTGGGGAAGCACTGGGGCCAGTGAAAGAGGCAGTGCAGCTGGCAACGCAAAAGGGAAGAAGTTCCCTACCAAGCTTGGTTAGGGGTTGGGTAGACAGGCTGAGGCCTGGTTTAGCTGAGATTTAAAGTGTTCCTGTATCAAAATAGATCACAAACCTAAAAGTGAAAAGTAAAACTACAAAACTTCTTGAAGAATATCTTCATGACCTTTTAGAAGGCAAAGATGTCTTAAACGGGACAGAAAAAAACACCAACCACTAGAGAAAAGATTGATAAATTTGACTTCATTACTTCGTTGAAACAACATTGAAAGAAAGACAAGTCACAGAACAAGAGAAGATTTTTTTAGTGCACATAACTAACCACAGAATTGTATCAGCATATATAAAGAATGGCTTCAAATCAACAGGAAAATATCAAATAACCTAATTTTAAAAAATGGACGAAAGACTTGAACAGATACTTCACAAAGATACCCCAGTTCAAAAGGCATATGAAAAGGTGCTCACCATTATTACTCATCAAAGAAATGAAAGTCAAAACACAATGAGATGCCCCAATACAGCCACTAGAATGGCTATAATTTAAAGACTGACAATTTTAAGTATCAACAAAATGTGGAGCAACCAGAACTCTCATACACTGCTGGTGGGAATGGAAAATGGTACAACCACTTTAAAAACTACCTGGAAGTTCCTGAAAAAGCTAAACACATACTTACCATAAAATCCAGCAATTCTACTCCTGGCTCTATATCCCTGAGAAATGAGAACATATGCCCACAAAAAGACAGAAATATTCCTATCATTATTCATAATAGCCAAAAAAGGAAACAATTTAAATATACATTAACATTAGAATAGGTAAATAAATTGTGGTATATTTCTAAGCTTGAATACTACACAGCAATGAAAAAGAATGAACATGTAGCATGAATAAATTTCACAGCCACGATATGAGCAAAAGAAACCTGACACAGAAAAGTACATACATACATACATTGGGATTCCATTTATATGAAGTTTGTATTCATTTCCTGGGGCTGCCATAACAAATCATTGCAAACTTCATGTTAAAACAAAAGAAATTTATTCTCACAGTTCTGGAGGCCAGAGTCCAAAATTAAAGTGTTGGAAGGGCTATGCTCCTTCTGAAGGCTCTAGAGAAGTATCCTTCTATGTTTCTTCCTAGCTTTTGGTGGTTGATGGCCATCATTGTGTTCCTTAGCTTGTAGGTGATTCACTCCAATCTCTGCCTCCATCTTCACATGATCATCTTCTCCCTGTATGTCTCTGTGTCCCTATGTCTTCACATGTCCTTCTTATGAGGATACCAGTTGTGGGTTTTAGGATCCATTTTAATTCAATAGGACCTTATCTTAATTTGATTATATCTTCAAAAGCCATATTCCTTACTAGAAATAAAGACTCGAACATATATTTTGTAGGACACAATTTAATCCACGATAGAGTTGAACAACAAGCAAAACTAATATATGATGAGAGACATCAGTTGAGTGATCATCTCTAGTAGGTACTAACTGGGAAGGGGGCAAGAGGAGCCTGCTGCTCTGGAAATGTTCTATGCATTGATGCGGGGGGTGGTGACATGGGTATGTAGCCTTGTAAAACTCCTCAAGCAGCACACCTAGGGTTCATGTACTTTACTCTGTATATGTTATTTTCACTTTAAAATGCTCTTGTGGAGTTGAGTTAGCTGTTGGGTAAAGAGATATCATTGTGCAAGTCAATGTGACAACATACACACACATGCCACATACTCACAGACAGACTGACACAGAGACACAAACACACAGACCCACTTGCTCACAATGATACCTCCACCACAGGCCCCAGTCTCCTTTTCTGTGATCAGCAGCAGTTGGAAGGAGGATAATCAGGCTGCCCAGGTGATTTTGAGTGTGGAGCATAAGGGAGAGGAAGGACTTGTTTCCTCTGGAAATGAAAGCTAAAATCCATGCTAGGGATTATGAAGCCCACTCTGCTGGTGGCATTTCCTCCTCTGGGGCCTAGAATGAGAGTTCAGGCTCCTGGGTCTGCTTAGGATAAACAACTTAATGCAAACATGGAGACCAGAGAGCCTCAGATCTTGCAGGAGTAAATCCTTGAGAGACAGAGAAAGATACCAGAAGGAACATGGAGAGACTGGTAGGAGAAATAGAGACACACATGGAAAAAGAGACAGCAGCACAGAGAGAGAGAGAGAGAGAGAGAGAGAGAGAGAGAGAGAGAGAGAGAAAGAGAAAGAGAGAGAATGAGACAGATGAAGAGTGGGGGACAGAGAGTAAGGGACACATATTTATTCACTTTTTTCCTACCCCCTCAGATGTGTGTTCTGGGCCAGGCCGTGGTGATGCTGGGGACACAAAGGAGTCAAAACACAGCACCAGCCCCCAGGAAGTTCCTGGAAATAGGAAATAGAAACTCCAGCTATCCAGAGGGAGGGGGCCAGGCTTAGGGCAGTTCTGCCTCCTCCTCTTTCAAGGGAATCTGTGTCTCATCTGCTGCTCTCCAGGCCCCCTCAAGAATTCAGAGATAGGACAGAGACCAGAGAACAGAGGAAGTGATGAGCCAACCAACTAAGAAAGGGCCATGGACTCAGCATGGGAGGATCCCCAGTGCAAAGGGCCAGCTGCAGGACACCTACCTTAGCCACCTCTGAATTCCCACTCTTCTCCCTTCCAGGACTGTTCTGTCTGAAGACAGAGCCTGGGCAGATGCTAGACTCGGAATGAGGTTCAAATTCTGACTCAGCCATTACTAGCTGTGGGACTTGGGACAAGTCACTTAACTTCTCTAGGCTTCAGTTTACTCATTTGAAAAATGAGAGGAGAATGTTTTAAAATATAGGTTTTATTATTATTCAGGTAATGCGAGACCAACAGATTAGGAAACAACTGGAAACAACTGCCATTGGAAAGATAGTTTGTTACTTACAGATCCTAAGTGAAGGGGCACGCCACACCTGGAGTGTTCCTGCTGACATCTTCTTCTGCATTCCAGGGATCTACTCTACACACAGCCACATGGGGAAGCATCAGAGTTGGTCAGGAGGGAGGGGGAGGGGGAAACACAGCCAAGAGCCTTTATTGTGGTTTCTGTGGGAAGGAACAGGTGAAGCAGGGTAAGCAATTTAAGACCGACTACTTTGAATAATTTCAAACCCAGTAGGCTCTTGGGCATAGGAGCTGTCCCCAGCATGGGTGATTGGGGCAGGCGGGTAGTGGCCTTGTGTGTGAGAACCCATAAAGGAAGTGGTTGGGGTGTGGACTCTGTGGTGGTTGGTTTATATATGAAAGGCACATTCCTGAGCAAGTTGTTTGCTTTTTCTAGGAATTAGTTAGCCCTGGGAGGGGCAGTCTCTTTGGGGTCAACAATGCCCCAAGATGTCAAGTTGTCAAAAATACAGAATAAAAAGATATAATTAATACAGGGGGATAACAGCACATCTGCATTTGTTTGGAGATTAAACCAGTTATTGCCATGGAAGCTCTAGGCAGTGCAAGCAGGTGGCAGGAGCACAGTACAGGCTAGAATCTAAACCTCATCTCGCCTCCTCTGAGAAGCCTTCCTGGACTGACTCCACATGATACCTCTTCTGCTTGATGCCCTCGGTTTGAGATTAGCACTGTCAGATTTTTTTCTACACCAGTGAACTTTCATATACATGGTTCTGGGGAGCTAGGGGTCTCACCATTCTAGGCTGATGGGAGAAGTGTGGGCAGCTCAGTGTGAATATTTTGAAAGAAATGGATGAGAACAATCAAACAACCATCTGGATACTCAGATTATCTGGTAATAAATGTCACCAGGAAAGACCCCACAAAGAAGTCAGTGCAGGGACAGTTTTTGCCAATGCAGAACATTTTGCATATTATTTCAAGAAGTACACACGCCTCCTCAATCCCATCCCTCAAGCTCAGGCAAGAATCAGAGGGTCTGTTTTCAGGAGAGGGTGCAATGAGTATGCTGATGGTCAGTAAAGGAATCAGAACATCTGGAGGCCTTAGTTCTAGAATTTTCCCTCACTGTAGAGGCAACTCTCTCCCTGTCTCCCACAATGCCTTTGTTATGGGGTGATTTTTAACCTCCCAAAATTCATATGATGAGGCTCTAACCTCTAGTATATCAGAATGTGGCTATATTTGGAGAGAAGGCTTTAAAGGGATATTTAAGTTAAAATAATGTCATTAGGTGGGCTCTAATCTAATATGACTGGTGTCCTTGTAAGTAGAAGAGATTTAAGACACACAGAAGAAAGACCACATGAGGATAAAGGGAGAAGGTGGTCATCTGCAAGCCAAGGAAAGAGGCCTCAGGAGAACAATCCTGCCCACACCTTGATCTCAGACTTCCAGCCTCCAGAAATCCGAGACAATAATTCCTGTTATTTAAGTCACCCAGTCTGTGGAACTTTATTATGGCCTGAGAAAAGCAGAACACCTCTGACACCTCTAGTGGCTCCACTTTTTTCCCCAGAAGCAGAAGCTGTGGTTGGAGGACACAGGTGACCTTCATGCAGAGGAGTCTGATGGTCAAGTTTCGACCAGTGGTTCTCACGCTTAAATGTGCATTACCTGGTGGGCTTGTTAAAGCACAGGCCACTGGTCCCACCGCAGTTTCTGAGTCAGAGATTTCTAACAAGTTTGTTCTCATATGGAGCAGATGCTGCTAGTCCAGGGACCATACTTTGAGAACCAATGATTACAATGCTCCTTAAACTCTGAGAACCACTGGCCCAACAGCCTGAGTTCCCTGTGGGAGGGTCACTTGCAGAGATGGGCCATCTAGTCCAGTGTTTTTCAAACTCTGCTACACATCAGAAGCTCCCTGGAAACTGTAAAAATACTAACACCTGGGCCCTGCTCCAGAGATTCCAGGCTTGGGCACAGCCTGGGCAGTGGGACTGAGAAACCCCCAGAGGCTCTAATGCATGGCCTGGGGTGAGAACCACTATTCCAGTCTGTATCCCCCACTGTTCAAAGGGAGCTCCAGGCCCAGAGAAGGAGAATTTACCCAGCATCCCACAGTGATTGGAGTATGTCAAGGAATGGGACGCTCATCTCCTGAGGACCTTGACTTCCCAACAGAGTGGTAGTTTTCATGATTTTTCAAGCCTTAGGATTCAAATGAAATGTTACTCAGAACCTAATTATATAAACCACACAAAACCAGGTCTGCCCTGGTAGCAGCTGGGTAGGACCTGGAGCCCTGCTTACCCAGCAGCCCTGCCTCTACCCTCAGGGTGCTGAGGAATACACCCTGAAATGATTGATCTCCCCCAAGATGTCCTCTCAGGAGGCCCCTGGGGAGTGTGGAGGGCTTTTGGGCTAGGAGCAGGTACATGCTGTGCCCCAGAAAAATGGCGACCCAAGCTGAGGGGCCAACACTCCAGTTTTTATCAGCTTGGAAGGAGCGCAATGTGTGGAGGGTCAGAGAGGCATGTAGCAAAGGGGTCTTCCTCCCCCTCATTGATTTGTTCTTTTGTGCATTCACTCAGCCACACTGTAGATGCCTACTTTAGAGAAGGCCTCCTTTCCATGAGCAGGACAACAGCCCCCAGTGGAGAGGGCAAGAACAATTTATAAACAGTCATTGCAAGAGTGTCTTTCAGACTTTCTGAGTGTGACATGCAGAAAAAAATTCATCATAACCCAGTACCCACATGCAAATACATGTAACTCAGACAAAAGATTCAAGGCACAAGGCTGATTTGGTCACATGTATTACACTTGCATCTATTCTATTCTATTCTATTCTATTCTATTCTATTCTATTCTATTCTATTCTATTCTATTCTATTCCCTCATTTTTAAATGATGTTCGTCATCCACTAAATTAATTTTATACCCCATCAATGGGTCATAGACTACAATTTGAAAAATGCTGGTAGCACTTGAAAGCCTGAGCAGGAAGGGTCAGCATTCTCCCAGAGTCAGGTACTGGCAGGCTTTAACCAGGACAAGGATAGCTAGGATCTGTGCTTTTCAGAGCTCCCCTGAGCAGACAGGCAGCCTATGGGTGGGCTGAAGGGCCAAGGCTGGCCTCTGTCAGGGTAACTTCGCTCTCCTGCTTTTGCAGACACCACCCAGAACACATCTCTCTTTGAGAGAAGGGAATAGGATTCAGCTCTGGCACTATCTCCTCCAGGAAGTCTTCTTGATTGCCTCCACTTTCCCAGAGCTGCACGTGCTGGTGCCCTGTCTATGCCCCCTCTCAAGGTCAGTGCCCAGCCAGATCAGGCAGCTCAGGAATGTGGAGAGCAAAATGAATGAGGGATTAGATAACCTAGGCCCAGCAGGAGCCCCTGGCCCAGCCTTGCCTGCCTCCCACCCTATATTCTGGCAGCTGCCCTGGCCGCCCTGTGGGACCCGCCCGGCGCCACAGAGATCAGGCCGGCTGAGGGTTCCGGGCATGGGTGGAGGGGTCTATCCAGGGCAGGGAGTGGCCAAATGTGGTGTAGGGATGGAGACTGGCAGAACCCTGAAGGAAGAGAGCTCCCCACCCGGCCGTGTTCCTGGTTCAGGCTCCTGGACACGGCAGGCTGGGGGAGGCAGGGTGATAAGGGAGTGCAGGAGGGAGCACTGCTGTGAGCCAGGCAGAGGGTGCCTGGGCCAGGGCCAGGGGCAGAGAGAGCATGGACAGCTCTGACCACCAGTTCCCAGAGCCAGCACTGGAACCCTTGGGCTGCCCAGCCGAGGGAAGAGAAGGCCCTGCTCTCCAAGTGTACCCCAAAGCTGGGGCCATTGCTCCATCAAAAAGCAGTGTGGCCAGCTGGGTAAAATACCCCAAAATCCTCAGCTCCAGGCCACAGTGCCTTGGGGTAACCTTGGGCCAGTCATGTATCTCCAAAAGACTCTGTCTCCTCACCTGGGTAGCAGGATGGTTTATTAAGTCATGAATATTGTGTGTGTCCATTCTGTATCCCGCTCCTCCTGCAGCTCACTAGGCTGCAAGCCAAAGCAGTTCGAAGACTTTTTCTTTGAGTGAATATCCTAAAGGGGCAGGAGGCCCTGAGGATGGGAGAGTCTGCTGTGGGTCCTCTGAGTGAATCACTCCTTGCTATCATTCCCAGAGACGGCCCAGGCTCCAGGCTCCCAAACCTTAGTACAATCTCAGGGTACACAAAGGCACAGAGGCTCCAAGAAGGGGGTCGTTGTGGCCAGGGCCCTTCTGTCTCCCAGCCCCACAAGCTTGAGATGGATTTTGGTCTAGGGTGGAAGGTGGAGGCAGAGACCCAGTAACTGGGGTGGAATTTACTGCCCATGTGACAGGGGCTCAAGGTTAAGATTAAATAGATCTAAAGGAGATACCAAGAGTGCTCTTTCTGGCAGCCAGGGTTTGTAGACAGGGCTCCTAACCCTGTGTTTATAAACTGGGATAATAATATCTGCGATCACAAATGGAGATGTGCTTTGTAAACTGTCAAGTGTCAAATGAGAGGCGTGTTCTGGACTGCTCATCCCAAGTCTTCTGGGGAGGGGTGCACAGAGCACCCAGCTCACTGTGTTCCCCCCCCCCCAGACTGCTGTGGACAGCCTGTGAGATGATGTGGGAACAGCACAGGGCAGAACGACCGGACCAGGACGCCCCCACCCCACCCCACCCCTCTACTCCCCCCAACCCTGGGCTCACACCCGCCAAGGACCCAGACTGAAAAATGACTCAGACATGCAAACACCCAGGCCCGGGTAGAGGCAGGCATTGTGCAGAGGTTGCTGGATCAGAGACAAGGCTCAGGAGTTGGGGTGACCCAAGACTGCAGTGGGGGTGGTACTTGTGGGAGGGGCTTCCTTCCAGACTCTCCCCCATCCTGCCTCAGCTGTCTGCTTCAGTTGTCTAAGATGGCATCATGGACCCCATCCCACCTTTGAGCACTTGCTATATACCAGACTCTTACAGACATAAGCCTTTAATATCAAAGGCTTGTGAAAACTCCTGTCTCCATAAGAGGAAACGGGGCTTCCCTGGGTTAATGACGGTTGACACTACCATTATCAGGTATGACTAAGTGATCTGCCCAAGTTCCCGTGCTAATCAGTGTTAATCTCAATCACAGCAAAGACCACTGGCCTCCTCTGCACCCACAGTCTGCTCCTGGCACCCCAGCCTTGGGAGTTGCAGAAGCAGCCTGTACTGGAATTCCAGCCCCCCTCCCCAACTTCCAAATCCCCTCTGAGCACAGCCTCCTGCCCCTCTCCAGCCAGGCTGATCCTGCGTAATGAAGTGAGACTCAACAAGTTGCCCAAGCCAGCAGCAACCCGTCTATTTTTGGCTGCAGACCCTTTACCTCCAATGAAGTCTGACCCCTGTCCCCGCGGCAGGTTCCTTTCTTTCCTGGCTTCTTGCTGTCAGAGGGGTCCCGGCTGCCTCTGGGGAAAGACTAGCTGGCGAAAGCCTTTCTCATTTTCTAGCCAAAGTGTTGGCTCTGGGCCGATGTTCCCTGGTACCCTTTAGTAGGCGGTACTCTCTCTGGCTTGGTCACCAGCACATGAGGGCAGGGCCTCTCCCCTGCAGCTGCCTATCATGGGTACATCCAGGCCTTTCCTTGCTGGCCCTCAAAGATGTCCCTATTTTCCTGGTCCTCTCCCTTATCCTCATGCTTCATCTTACCTGTAAACTTTGAACAGCAGAAGCGACCATCTGGTGTTCCCTCCTCACTTGTCTTAAGTCAGGCTCATCCTCACCAGTCCCCTCATGGTCCACTTCTGTGATGTGGCTTCTGAGCACTTGAAATGCAACTAGTCCACATTGAGATGCACTCTAAGTGAAACTTGCACATCAGTTTTAAGACTTAGTACAAAAAAGAATGCAAAATATGTCATTAATAATTTTCATATCAATTACATGTTCAAGTGATAATATTTTAAATATACTGGGTTAAAAATAGCTTATTATTAAAATTAATTTTCCTTATGTTGTTTTTCATTTTATATGGCTACTAGAAAATTTTAAAACAGAGGAAGAGGTTTTGGCCTTAATGTTTATAGCTGGAACTCACAGATAAGGGTGAGTGGGTGGGAGAAAGCTGTGAAGGGGTCCTTCACTCTACCTTGCCGCTGATTCTCATTTAGAATGTCTACCCTTGGTCTACAGCCATAACACCCTGAATGTGCCCGATCTCGTCTGGAATGTCTACACTTGAACCCATACTGCCCAACCAGCATTCATTTCTGTTTCAAATCTGGGTCTATATGAGAAACTCATGCTCCTCCTATTAGTGTAAACTTGATTTTGTGGGACTGGCTGAAAGGACCCTCAGTCACACAGAAACATAAATGACTGACAGTGGAGACTTTCTCACTGGGAGGGAACACAGCAGAGTCCTGGGTCTGGCCAACATCAAGCTCTTCTCAGGCTAGCCAGGCAGCCCACAATGGTCTCTCTCTCTCTCTCTCTCTCTCTCTCTCTCTCTCTCTCTCTCTCGCTCTCTCTCTCTCTCCCTCTCTCTATCTCTATCTCTATCTCTATCTCTCTGGTCCATGGTTCCATGTAGGCAGGGATCCTGCACTAAACAGATAAGAGGAACATGTGTAGACAAGGAAAAAATTAGAAACCACACATCCAGGATTCTGGAGGTCTGTCTACACCAGCAGTCTCTGCCTCCATGTCCTGGAGAGTACCTTTTTGCTTATTATCTGATACTCTTAGACGATGAGGAGCACAAAAGTTCTAACTGGCTTCACTGATGGCCAGGCAGTGGGGGATAAGATGAAGCACCAAGCTCAACCTGTGGGGGCCAGTACCAAGGACCCTCAGAGAGACCTAAGGGGTGAGGATGCTGAGGGCACAGGCCTGTAGGATGGAAACTGAGACCAGAGAACTTCAGCAAAGAAGGTCCAGTGCCCAGTCCTCTAGGACAAGCCTGGTGGCTGGGGAGCAGCTGCACTGGCCAGCAGGGAGGCCAGCCAGGAGGAAGGAGAGTGACAGAGCGGTTCAGCTGGGTAGTGCAAGGCCTTGGAGGCCATTCTCAGAAGTCTGGACTTCACCCGGAAGGCAACTGAGGGTTTCTGAGAAAACCAATGACATTGTCAGAGCTGCATGGAAGCTGGTGGCTCTGTCTTTCCTAAACGAGTGCACCTGGAGGGGCTGAGGACAGAGATGGCCTGTCAGTGATGCACCTGGATGCCCAGCAGGTGAGGCTTATCAATGATAATGGTAAAGCAAGGCCTACCCAGAATTCGGTGAACCCTCCGTGGGAAGTTCTACATTTAATGACCTTATTTAATCAGTATAGCTGTACAGGGAGGTGGCACAGAGCAGTTGAGAACTGTTGGGTTTCCTTGAATGTATGAGTGAATGAATGAAAGAATGTTGGTTGATAACTGTATCCTGCAGTCCTTACATTCTGTATTTAATGCATTGGGTTAAATCGCACTGGGTAATCAGTTTAATGGGTTGGATTTTGAACTGAGGCCCCCTTTTGAGGTACACGGAGCCTTGTTGGATACGAGTTAATGTAGCTCCTGCAATAAGCATGGGATGCTAAGAAGGAGGGGGGACACAGGTGGGAGGTGGGACACAGGGCCCTGGTCCTGCAGAGAAGGGCCTGGCTCAGCAGCCTATCCCTGTAAGTGCCCCCCCCAACACCTCTCCTGGATCCCCCTAAAGCAAGCCCTCTCGCACTGGCTCCAGCCTCTCTCTTGGTCCTGGAATTAATAAAGACTCTGAGCAGACTGCGGTTTGCAAGTCTGAAAGCCGGTTCCTGCCCACGTCATTGCCCTGAGAAGAGTGGGGCCCAGCTCTTCCCCAGAACACCATCCTTCCCCCTTCCTTGGAGGAGGCAGGCACACAGATGCACCCATGGCCTCCTCTCCCCACTGGAAGGCACACATCCCATGCACCGAGCCTCAGACCCTGACACTGAGCAACCCCTACCCTCTCAGCAAGGGCTGGCTGGAGTGCATGGTCTCCATCGGCTACCCCCAAAGCACCCTCAAATAACACACCCTGGGAGTAGGAGCTGCACACTTGCTATGCAAGCACAGCTGCAAGACAATTCTGATATGCCCACCCCTCCCAAACTCCTGGAGCACCTGCCACCTGAGAGCAGGAAGAGGAAGCAATGGTCCAGGGTCTTACGGTGGCCGATAGAGAGTCAAGCCTAATAGTTACTCTACGAATAGGAGTGGTGCTTGCAGAACCAGTGGTGGTAGTAGTGGCACTAGTACTAGTATTAGCACCAGATGAATACAGAGCATTTCGGATTTGGCAGGCACAGTACAAAAATATATGACCACATCTTATTTCATTTTATTTATCTTTACAATAACACTCTTAGGCAGAGATCTTTATTACCATTTGACAGATGAGGAAACTGAAGCCCTACAAAGAGGTGACCTCGCTATAATGTGCTAGAGCCAGAATCGAATCCTAGGCTCCCCTGAGTTCAGTGCCTGCCTTAGGCATCTCCACTTCTGGCTGCCCTTGGTAGTCCTCCAGAGTGCTACGGTGCTGCTGGCTGGAAGAGAGATCATTAAACACCTTCCCTCGGAGCTGTGGCTGTGTCCTTTTCTAATTCTCCATCTGGGTGAAGGAGAAAGCTCTCAGAACTTGTAGCCTCTACTTTTGTCCTCCCAGGCTGTGATGGGGCAAGTAACAGCTCTTCTCTCCTACCCTCTAGCTCCCAAGTTTCTTCCCCACTTGGGCTAGGAGGCATGACCCTCTCCTCCCTGCCCCTGTCCCAAAATCCCCAAGGTCCTCATCCTGCTCAATTAGGTGAGAACAGACAGCCCTGGAAATGCTGGTCCCCGCTGTTTCGGCGCAGGGCCGCCCCCTCCTGGCCACCCGAGAAATGTCGATTCTGGGTGTCCTCCTGAGGCAAGGAGAGAACCAGCAGTCTGGGGGCTCCCATGTCTGCTCTAGGTGCTAGCAGTGCTCCATGTTGGGACAGGTGGGAGCCACCTATCAGTCTTGGAGGGGCTCCCCATACCCCACAAGGCACTTGGGGCGGGGGGGATCCAGCTTAACCTTTGCCATACCTTGTGGCCTGCACAGGCCTGTATGTAGGACTGTGACCTTGATCTATACAAATGGAACCCCTGTGGTGTGTCAGGGTCCCCCTTCCAGCTTCCATATGTCCCAGGAGACAGCAACAACATGATTTTACCTTCCAAGCCATTCTGCCTGCAGCCCCTCAACCTCTGCAGACATTGGCCCTGGGACCCAGCCCCAGACTTGCCCAACACCCCACTTCCCCAGCTTTGGGCAGGGCCTGTCTCTGGCCAGGCCTGGGGGTGTTGGGGAAGTCTGGAGGGCCAGGGTGGGGGCAGAGGCTCGGGACAGCTGGCCAGTGTCCCCGCACTGGGCCTAGGGCCCAGCCTAAGGGGCGGGGGCCTGGCCACTCAGGCCTTGGCTGGGGCCGGATTTTTGGCTGGGCTGCAGGGCCCTCCCTCCCGCTTCCTCTCCTGAGGGCTGTCCTGGCAGAGGCCCCCCTCGCACTTTCTGGCGGGAACAGGGCCAGCAGTGAGAGAACAGCCACAGAGGGAAAGCAGGAGAGAGATGGGGGAAAATTCGTGTGTGTGTGTGTGTGTGTGTGTGTGTGTGTGTGTGTGCACGGCGCGCGCACGCGTGCCCGAGTGTGTGTTTTAAGGAAAAAAACCCACAGTCCAGTCAGACCCAGCCTGGGAGGCTTGTGAGCGGGGCCTTTCGTAATTGCCCCCCTTCTCTTGGCCCCCTCCCCCAGGCCTCCCCCTTCTCTGGCCCTCCCGCCCGCCCTCTCTCCCTCCCTCCTTCCCTCACAGCCGAGGAGGCAGCAATTACGCTTTGGGGATAAAACGAGGCGCGGAGAGCAGGCTGGGGCATTTCTCCCCGAGATGGCGGGTCCGACAGCTGCAGCCCTGCGGCCCGGAGTCCTCCTGCTCCTGCTGTCCATCATCCACCCCTCGAAGCCTGGAGGTAGGCCTCACCCTGTTCCAGGAGCTGCCTGCAGCTCTTGGGCTTCCCAGCCAGGTGTCTGGGCTGCTGGATGAAAGGGCACCCTTCACCCCCGGCAGCCTCCAGGGATTCCCAGGCAGGATACCCATGGCCACTGGATCCTTGGACCTATCCCTCCCAGGAGTCAGCCCGTCCTGAGGTAGAACCTGTCACACAGACACCCCACAATTTTGCATGGTCCCGACAGTGTCAGGGTTCTACACCCCTGAGAGAGCTGAAGGACCCCTTCTCTGTCCCAGATGCTCTCCCAGTGGGGGTGTTGGGAACATTCTTGGGTCTACAGGTGCCGGTAGTTTGCACACCTGTAGACAGGGGACCTGGGCTGGAGGCCAGGCACAGTGAGCTATGTGACCTCAGTGGGTTCGTTGTCCCCCAAGAAGTCAGGACCCTCTGAGGAAGATCAGAGTTAGTTATTATGGGGTTGCCAGCTGGAAAGCTGCTGCTGTGGTCTGTCCCTGGTGAGAAGAACTAGGACTTCTGATCATGTGTGTGTGAAGTATGTGTGTGCACGCACGTGCACATACACACATGAATGTGTTGCAAGCTATTGCACAGATGTGCATGCGCGTATATACCCAAATATGTCACCAGATAGTGGAAGAGGTTTCTAGGAGGGAATAAATGTCTGTTCACAGGTTGATCCCTGGACAGGTGTATGTGTATGTGTGTGTATTTGTGTTTTGGTGGGAAGGTTGTAGCGTTTGTAAAAGTGCCTCTTAGTATCTGCAAAAGTCTGCCACCCGACAGGCATTTTACACATGAGAGATCTGGTGTCCAGGTGTGTCACTGGGTGTGGATTGTCATTATGAGTGTGACTATGCATGAGAGTGTATGTTTGTAGTATGGAACACTAGGGTGGACAGGGAAGCTGAAGAAGGTGTCCATCTTCTGGTAGAGGGAGTGTGGCCCATGGCAGAGGCTGGAGTGGACCTCAGGATACTCCTGGACCATTTAGGTGTGTCCTGCTGCAGTCCCCAAGCGTCCCCCCGTGAGGCTGCTACACACTTTGGGGAACCCTGGGAGTGACCCACTAGGAGTCCCTGAAGGTGCTCCTGGCCATGGGAAGAGAGAGATAAAGGCTGACAGGCCATTTGGTGGGGTGGCCTGGGTGGGGTCTATTTCCTGTGAGCGTCTTCCTTGCCATGAGAACCAGTGGGGGACAGCTTGGGGAGGCACAGGGTGGGGCAGGCAAGAGGGCTGGAATAGGGGACCAGGCATGAGCAGCAGCTGTTTCCGTGAGATTGACTGGCTGGGCAGGACTACTGGGAGCAGGGGCTTCCTGAGCTGAGGTCAGCTCCTGGGTCTGGATGCGGCTGAGGGACATGCACACCATCAGGTGGGGCCCAGCATGGGAGAAGACCAGCCATCCTACTGCCTGAGAGCAACAGCTCTGGACCTGCCTGAACCTCCCTGCTGCAAGGCGTGGGCCCCTAAGCACCTGCCTTCCCAGAGTTTTTACCTAGAGCATGGCAGTTAATCCCCACAGAAAACCTGAGAGTTCAGAATTACTATCTTCACTTTACAAATGGGGAAATTGAAGCTCAGACAGGCTAAGGCAACCCCAGAAAGTTAGTATCAGCTAGCTTTTCACCGTGTACCAAAGGATAAGGAGTTGGGAGCCAGGTGTCAGGCAACGTATGGGCAGACACAGGCCTGGGGCTCAGTCCGCTAGGGTGGACAAGCCCTAGGGCAGAATGTACCCTCTCCTAGTCCTCTCAGTAATACCGTAAAATGTTCAACTGGTCTTGTTCTTCTCTGCTCCGTCCCAGATGGTAGAATATTTGGGTCCAAATAAGGGGTATGTGAATTGATGAGGTCTTCACAGTTTTGTGCCCAGAGCCTACTGAAGTCTAGAGAGATTGTGGAGTGAGAGGAACCACACACACACACACATACATACATACATACACACACACACACACACAGAGCCACCTGCCTGGCTGTCCTGGGGGAGTCCAGCTTTCCCCCACCACAAGGAAGTGTCACCCCCAATGAGTTCCCCAGCTCCAAAGAACCATGTTGCCAGTGCAGGCAAGAAAGTGGCTCTTTGTGAAGGCCCAGTGATGGAAAGGGTTGTCTAGACCCAGTTAGAATGGGTCAAAAGTAGCTTTGAGGACCAGCTGTCCCAGACTCCCACACCATTTAAAAAGAGAGAGAAAAAAAACTAAATTGGGCATAATTCTTTCCCCATCCCTCAAAAATACTATGAGTTGTTTTTGTTTGTTTGTTTGTTTGTTTGTTTTTTGATTTCGGAACAGAAGACTATTTGGAACAGGGGTTTTCAACCCTGGCTGAAGTTACCGGGGGAATTTTAAACAATTCTGATGCCAGGGTCCCACCCAAGAATTTCTACTTTATTTGGTCTGTGGAGGGACCTGGACATGGAGGTTTTGTCAAAGCTGCCCAGGTGACACCAATGAGCCTCCAGGGCCAAGTATCTCTGGCTTCGGGATTGATATGACTCTGCATCTGCTGAGGCCAAGGCAGGAGGACAGACGTGCCCAGGGGGGGAGGAGACAAAGTCACTCACTAGAGGACAGATTGTTTTTGAAAAGCCATTGGCAGACTTTCTCCATGCAAACAACAAACAGTTTCGTGTGGTCTTATCTGTTCCCCAGGCTGGCCCTTTGGACTTCGGCTTGGCAAAGCCCCCTGCCAAGGCCTGTTGGCCCACTGCTTGCTCCCAAATAGACTTCTCCCAGATCTTTGAACTTGAAGCCCAGGACCCAGGCAGAAAGCCCTGTGTGTGACTAGGTTCAGCTGTGGGTCCCAGGCTAGGCACTTAAGTTCTCTGGCTCTTGGTTTCCCTGGCTCTAAAATGGGGAGAAATATCCCTGCCCTACTTATCTCCTAGGGCCAATGGAAAGCTCCAGCAATGAAACATCTGCCCTAAATGTATCAAATAAGAGGACTGTGGGAATGTGAATTTTTGAAATGATGTATCTTCTTATTCAGAATTTACTAACTCGGGTTGATTGATATCTGCAATTAGCACACATTTATAAAGTTTAATTTTCCCCTCGCTCCTCATGCCATGTTTTGTCTAGTGGGGAGCAGCATGAAGCAATGGAAGAAGTGGACAGGATGGGGGAGGGAGTGCCCAGAGGAGCCCCAGGAAATTCAGGAAGGCTTCACAGCAGAAATAATATTTGAGTTAGACCTTTAAAGAGAGGTCAGTGTTTAAGGGGCACATGGATGAGAGGTGAGCCTTGGTCTATAAGCCTTGGTTCTAGGAAGCAGAATTAAAGAGATAAAGGGGCAGATTCTGTCTTGACAGGAAGAAGACCTCTCTGCAGGTAGAGCTGACAGCATCAGACGGTGGTGATTTTCCTGTCACTGGAGGCATGCAAGCAGGAGTACCAGGGGATGTTTGCAGAAGGAGTTTCAGCCCAGGCCAGAAGACTGTTATGATCCCTAAGAGTCTAGGATCATTATTTTAAGATGCAAGAGACAAGTTCACCCTGGACTAGCCAGTGAAACAAGCCAAATCCACATAAAACAAGACAAGTGTGCTTCAGGCCAGCTGCTTTGGGCCAGCTAAGCAGTAAGAACCACAGACTCAGAGAAGGCAGGAGGGAGAATCTGAGCTCAGTCTTGGTAGAAGTGTAGGACTTGGAGAGAGGAAAAGGCATTCCTGGCAGAAGCAACTGCTCAAGCCAAGGAGGAAAGATGACCCAGAGGAACATGAGAGGTGGCTGCTGCCTTTTCAAAGGCCCTTGACTGACTACTGTCTTATCATATTCTCCCTTCTCCTGCACTTGAAGAGAGGAGGCAGGGTAGGAATCTTTTACACCCATTATGCCTCCTCTATTTCCTCAGTGCAAAATGGATATCAAAATCTGTAGCTCCTCAGGCTGTCATGATTCAGGCAGAGTTTGGCACCTAATGTTGGGATTTGAATCATGCGGGTGGAGAGTGGGGAGAAAAGAGAGCTGGGGGTAGATAGGCAGGCACTGGGGAGAGAGGAAGCAGGGACCTGGCCATAAGCGGGTGTGGGAGAGCAGAACCCCAGCAGAGGAAGTGCGGGTTCATTCAGTTCCAAGTGCTAGACCATTCCGAGGTGGGAGACCCCTAGGCTGGTTGGGGATACAACAGTTGGAACTCAGACCTGCAGACAATATCCTTGCCTCCCCTCCACCTAATTCACCCATCATTTATTGAATATTTACTGTATACCTGGCCCCAAGCCCTATGCTGGGCAGCCAAGTAGAGACAAAGGATCACCTTTTTTTTTTTTTTTTTTTTCTGAGCAATTACTGTGTGCCAGGTCCAGGGCAAGATAGTTCTCTTACTTGAACCCTTTGACAATTTGCAATGACTTTGCAAGCTAGCAGTTATCAACCCCACATTGATAAAAAGGAAACTGAGACTCAGAAGAGTTAAATGACTTGCCCAAGGTCTCACAGATGGTAAGAAATGACACAGCCAGAAGTAGAGACAGATGGGTCTGTCTTGAGCCCTTGTTCCCTCTACCCGCCTACACTGCTCCTGCAGTCTGCTCTGGAGTGGAGAGGAGAAAAAGAGGCCGAGGCAGAGAAAGGCCTGGAATACACCCTGGAAAAGCACATAAGAGACAGTGCTTAGTGCTGGAAGCCAGAGCCAGGGAAGGCATCAAAGGCTCGAGGCAGGCCATGTGTGTACTTGGCAGCAGATGACAGGGCCGAATTTTTCATTCCCAGCAGGCCCACCCTCCTGGGGCCACCACTTCGAGCCCCTGAGGCTCTGACCAAATTGTTTGCACACTCCAAGCCTGGATCGCAGTCCCTGAGGGACCTCAAGCCTTCAGGGAGGGAAGGGATGCCAGGACTTTAGCACAGGGTGGATGTGACAGCTTGGCATTCCGTACCCTGCTGGGCTATGGCTGAGGCTGACAGAAACCTGGGGCCAGCAGGCCCAGCTGTGCAACATTGCCAGGCCACACAGGCCAGATGTCTGTCCATGAGGCCCCTGGACACACTGCAGAGCTGCCCCACACTGTCTCTTAACCCCGCCCATGCCCTTTTCAGCAGGGTAGTGCTGGAGTTCGGGCTGGGGCTTTGGCAAGGAGGCTTGTCCAGGTTGGGGCCATTCTGTGTGGTGGAGTTAGGACCCGGTATGCTCTGGGCTCATCTGTTGCCATGACCGTGCTCCGGCCTGGGCCTGGGGCCCAGCATCATGGCGTTCCCCAGTGAGAGCTTCAGTGGTCCATGGGGACTGAACTCGTGATCTTGGCTGGGCAGATGGCCCCTGGCCTGGCTAATGAATTAGCTTTTCCTTAGGAAACTATTCACTTTGCTCATTCATGGTGTCCCCCTCCGGGGCCCGGCGCCTCCTAAGACAGGCCTGTGTAAGACAGCCAGAACCCCACCCAACCACTATTGCCCAGTGGCTGAGGACGCTGACCTCATGCCGTCCTATCAGTGTGGGAATGGCTGCATTTTTGCTGGCAGCAGCCGCAAACCTTACCGCTCACTCACAGACCAGCCTCCCCTCCCACATCCCTGGTCCCTGCCCATGCTTCTCAGGGCTGGAGAGAGTTGGCTACTCAGTGAAAGGCTCTCAAACCCAGCCTCATGTCAGCCTCTCTTTAGCAAGAGAGAGATGGCCCAAGTTTGAATCCAGGCTCCATCTCTTTCCAGCTACATGTCCCCAGATACGTCCCTTACCTTCTTTGAGCCTGATTTCACATCTGTTAAAATGAAGCTAGTAATCCCTGCCCTTCCCACCTCACAGGGCCATTTTGAGGAGCATAAATGAGAAAATGTTTCGTAAGTATAAATTGCTTGGTTGATATAAATTACTTTGTGGATATGCAATATTATTGTCATCATCGTCATCATTATTGTTATCATGCTTTTATTAGTTCTGGCTAATAAAAGACTCTACCTAATTCCTTCCAGGGGTACCAGGGGCTATTCCTGGAGCAATTCCCGGAGGAATTCCTGGAGCAATTCCCGGAGGAGTTCCCGGCGGAGTTCCCGGCGGACTCTATTACCCAGGTAATGTACATGAAATTTCCACACACCCAGGTGAGGCAGATTGTGAATGCATTCGCAAGAGATGCACATTTGACACTGCGGAACATTGGTACACCTACCACAGATGACCCACAAGTCACTCCTACTTTAAAAAGTCATTTATGTGACACTGTTTTACAACTATTAAGAGGGAAAATATTCTAAAAGATAAAACACAATGCTTGTGAGACTATAGTAAAGTGGCTGTCTTCATCATACATCCCTGCCATTTACCGTCTTCAACCATTAACCCACTCAAGGAAATTCATTTAAAGGAAATAATTGAAAAGAAGAGAAAAAGGATGATCTGCAACAGGGTGTTTTGCAAACACTTTGTTGACGTTTGCAAAAATGCAAAACAAGAAACCTACCCGACTGGATGGTGTGATCAAGTAAACTGCAATATTATGAAGTTACTGAGAAGTATAAATATATTATCTGTCACATAATATAGTGAAGTATTTTTAAAGTAAAAACAATATAAAAGCAATGGCCGTGTGCAGATGGAGACTGGGAGCCCACTCCCAAAAGAAAATGAGCAGAATTTTGGAGCAATGGCATCAGGGGATCATATTTTCTTTTAATTTAGAAAAAAAAAAAGCGCATAATGTTTTAAAGTAGATTGAAATGTCGAAAGTAATGTTTTCAATACTTCAAGAGTATTTGAATGTTAAGAACTGACAAGGAAGTGAGGACAGCTACCAGCACACTCTCAGGCATGAGCTGGCACAGAGCTGTTGGCCCGATGAGACAGATGAGGCAACTGAGGCTTGCCGAAGTTAAGGCTTGCCTGAAGTCACGTAACTAGGTGGCAATGGATTTGACCATGGATTGATGGATTTGACCATGGGTGGCTTTCTGGCAAGTGCACTGATCTGACAAGGGCACTGATGTTTCTCTCTCTCTCTCTCTCTCTCTCTCTCTCTCTCTCTTCCTCTCAACACAGGGACTGGTCTTGGAGGCTTGGGAGGAGGAGGTGAGCTCAGAAACCAAATCTGCTTACTCACTGACAGGGTCTGGGTGTCACTCTAGTCCACGCAGGGCCTCAAACCTCAGAACTCCAGAAAGCCCAGGCATCAAGGGTGCCCTTGTTTTATAGACCAAGTGCCCAGTGGGGAGAGACTTGTCTGAGAACTGGAACCCACTGGCCTCTTGAGCCCCTCCCCCAGGGTTCTTCCCTGGTGGCCTCTGCTTCTTTCACATTTCTTTTGATCCAACACAACATCCCTGGAATGCTGGCTGAGTGAGTATCATTGCCTCCTTGTCTCCTTTGGAGGCTGAGAAACTGAGCCTGAGAGAGTGTAAACCACAAATCAGGGCTGAAGCTGGACTTCCCACCAGACACTTAGACACTGGGCTTCCAGCAGCTCCCTGTCTGAAGGAGAAGGCTGTCCCTAACAGCCCTTTTAGGACTTGGAGTGTAAGACCCCACAAGCCCTTGCTTTGTCCTGTGGGGATAAATAGTAACGCTGGTGGGCTGGACTTTCTATTCACTACTATCTCTTTCCTCTACAGCACTGGGACCTGGAGGCAAACCGCCCAAGCCAGGTAAGACCTAAGGTCTTAGGACACTGAGAGCAGGCCAGGAGGCAGGAAAGGGGAGGGCTCACGGAGTCTGGCCCTAGGGAGGGAGCCAATGAGCAAGGGGAAAGGAGGGAGGCAGTGGGCAGAGCCAGCCCACCAGGTATGAGCAGGCTAGAGCCAGGTCCCAGGGCTCCAGGGACAGGAGGCTGGAGGCAGCTCTATGTCCTCCCTGTGTGAAGTATGCCCAACATTTACTCTGCAAGTGCCTATGTGCCCAGCTTCCCTGTCCCCTCTGCACAGGGTCTTAGAAATAGCCCTGGTGCTCAGGACAAAGGTAGGGGTTGATATTCCAGTGGCCGCCAAACCTGTGAATGTCACTCTGGAGCTCTGATTCTACCAAGATGGTCCCCTGACCCCAGACCAAGCTCTCTCTAACCCCAGACCCTCATATCCTTGACCTTGATGACAATATGAGCACTTATCCTGACCCCAGGCTGAACCTTGACCCCAGACCAAGCCCTGAACTTAACCACAGGTTAGACCCTGACCTTGGCCCCAGATAAGCACCCTTCTTGATCCCAGGCCCCTTCTAGCTGTGTCCAGACCATAGTGTTTTCCAGGAAGGAGATGCAACTAAATCTGTTCTGGCCTTGCTAAATCTGCCACCAGGGTTCACCACCAGCTCCAAAGAACACAGCCCCAGGAAAGAAGGAGGGCGTGTCCCTCCGGGAAACACTGGTGGATAAGCAGCAGGTGGAGGAAATTGCGTCCTTGTCCAGATTTATGACCCCATCAGTGTGAAATGCTCCACATGTGACCTTGGAACCCCCTCTCCTGCTCCGTGTCTCCCTGGCTCTGAAGCCCAAGGCCCTAGAACAGTTTGGATGGCCAATGGTTCTTACGAAATCCTGCTGTTCAATGATCCAAGTGCAGATGAATCTGCAAGACCCAGATTCCTTTCCCTTGCAAGCCCTTCTGGGTTGTGAAACTCTAGGGCAGAGGCCAGGCCAGAGAGAGGCAAGAGGGCAGGAAAGCTTGGACAGGAGTTTCCTAGAGTCTAGGGGATCTGCAAGGCGGAGTTTGTGGAATTCACTGCTTACCCTGCCAGAACCTGCATCCTGCCTACTTGGAGGGGTGGGTGACATTCACAGGGTCTTTAATGGTAGAAAGAATGTAGGGAAGGACTAGATAAGCCAATATGTGGAAGTAGGACTGTGCTTAGCTGAGAAGACCCAAATTGTGGAAGTTGTGACTGCAAAGCTAGAGGGGGAATTGGCTGATCCCATTGGCAGCAAGGGACACATGGCAGGTTGTGATTAAACACTGGAGGGAAGACTGAGAAAACTGCACATAGAGTCCCATAATGGATGGTCGCTAAAGTGAAGCTTTTATTAATGAACAATTTAATTTAGACTTCTGAAAGAATGACCAGAAGAAAAGTTGGGGCATCTCCTTCTGATGAAAATGAGCTGTATCCCATGACCTGCCTTAGGTCATCTTTCAGCCTCAGAACTCTGGGCTACAAAGGCCTGGACAGAGCCACAGTCCTCCCCCTCCCCCAGGCAGCTCTCCACATCCGAGCCATGGGGATGTCCGGGCCTGCCCAGGCGAGACGGAACGGGCCACAGGCAGTGTATGTCGTGCTTAGGAACAATTAATCCCTTGGCGAGTCGAGGGTGGGTGGCCTGGCAGCTGCTCCATGTGGCCCTGCCTGGGCTCTCAGTGGGGGACCGGGCAGCTGGGAGCCAGCAACACCCACACCCTTGGAACCAGCTGGAGGCCAGTCGCCTACAGGAAAGGACAGGAAGAAGCAGGGCACACCCACTGAGCACCCTAGCATATTGCACACACTAGGTGTTTCTGTTCATAATCTCTCTGGTCTCAGGCAGCTCAGGGATACAATGGCCACTTTGCAGGTAAGAAAACTGAGTAACAGAGGGGTGAAGTTACTTGCTCATACATGCAGAGTCAGCAGGGAAGCAGGATTTGAATCCAGAGCACTCTGATTCCAGGAAGAAAGAGGGTTGGGCTGACCAGGCCCCAGGGCTCCTAGCTGTGGTCGGCATCTCACCCCTTTTCTCCTCATTTCCAGGGGCAGGACTCCTTGGAGCATTTGGGGCAGGTGAGTCCACAGGAAGGCGGGCAAGCAGGGGTGGGTCTGGTCATGCTGGAGGGTGGCCTTGGGACCAGAGAGCTAGGAGGAAGTGTGGGAAAGGGTCAAATGGCTGCAGAGGGGTTGCCTGCCCCACCCCCACCCACCCCAGCCTCTTCTCATTTCCTATTGGTACCCATTTTCTTTTCCCAGCCCTTCTGTGCTTAGGAAAGGTCCAAATATGTCCCCTGCCCTGTTGGAGCCCAGGAAACAGGCCTGGCTTGAAAGAAGCCCCTGACAGAGCTGGGGAGGGGCAGGGCCTATAGTCCTGGGAAGTGAACCCAGCATGCCCCAGGCACAGCCTGACCCACAGCATGCCTGCCAGGAATGGAGACTGGCCTGAGTTAGAGACCCATCTTACAGAGCAGTTGGCTGAGTTTCACACAGGGCCAACTCTCACAAGTAGAAAGTGAGGGAGACTACAACCAGCGAAAGCCAGGTAGGCCCTCCAAGGCTTGGCAGTGCCCCCATGTTGGAGGTCAGTCCCCAGAAAGGGCTGCCCTAGGCTCAGGACTCTGGCAGCCAGGACTAGTGCTTGCAGGAGAGATTCTCATATAATTAGAAACAAACCCAGCACGCTTGTGAACTCCAACCTGATTGCCCATCAGTCCTGGCCAAAACCATGGAATGTCTCCTGGAGGGGGAGGAGCGATTGGGCCCAGATGTGGTAAAGAGAGAGCCAGAGGGACCCATTTGATTTCTCATAAACATTTTAGCATCTGTCTGCAAGCAGGGAGGCTCCTGGATTGTAGGCATGCTAAATGGACAGATAGATAGATGGTAGGGGACAGAAGAGTCTTTGGATACAGGGGAAAGATGATGGGCTGAGCCAGGAGACACCTGTACGGAAGCAGAAGAGAGGCCTGAGGTCAGGGCTATTGTGGGAGCAGGGCAGGGCCTGGGTTGGGCGAGGTCTTGCTGGCAGATTCTACTGAGCTCCAGACCTCACAGAAAGCCCTACTGGGTCTCCTACTAGCTGGTAGGCCTTCTAGGCAAAGCAAGGCCTTGCCAGATGT
>CM053501.1:22091311-22142978 GCA_028627145.1 Eidolon dupreanum | reverse complement strand
ACACACCAGTGTCTTCTCTCCTCACCTGGCTCTGTCTCCTTCTCCCTGCAGGTGCTGGAGGGCTTGCAGGAGGTGGCCCTGGGGCAGGTTAGTGTTGACACCCAAGCAAGACACCCATCTGGGGCCAGAGCCAAACCCAGGGCATCTTTCTGGTGTGGGAAGCAGTCAGAGTACAGGAATGTGAGCCAGGTCTGCCCTGGACACTGGGGTAGTGTCAGTGCTGAGCCCAGGTGCTCTGAGCAACTGTCCAGGACACGAGGGAGTACCACTGGGCCGTGGGTGCTGTTATTATGTAGTGCTGAGAGCTGGATAGAAGAGGCTGTAGGGGCCAATGGAGCCCAATGGGGTTGCTCAACTCAGCAAGGCTTTAGGAAGGCTTCTGGAGGAGAGGGTATGATCATTTGACCCTGAAAGAGCCCTGTAGTTTTGTCAGTATGGCACATATTGCTCTCCAACGCCAAACTCAGTGCTAGGACCAGCAGCTGCTGCTTGGCGTGGAAGTCTTGCAGAATTCCTGGGCGGGGCTGGGTGGACTCAGGACCTCATCTTGTCCTCCCCAAATTAGGGCTTGGGACCTTTCCTGCGGGTACCTTCCCAGGGGCTCCAGTGCCTGGTGGAGTAGCTGGTGCTGCTGCAGCTTATAAAGCTGCGAAAGCTGGTGAGTATGACTCTTTGGGACATGCCATAAGACCCTATGGCCTCCATGGGCTCTCCACCTCGCACAGAACCTTTTCTGGGAGGCAGGCGGGTGGGATCCTCATCTCCAATCTAATGGGGCTCAGGGAGGTAACCAGCTGTGCCCAAGTCTCCAAGGGAGGTCATAGCAGGACCAGACCTCAACACCTGGCCTTCCACGTGCATCCAAGCCTCTCCTGCCTCCCACTGCTCCTTGTATGACCCCTTGCCTCTTCTATTCCTGGCTCTGTAGGTGCTGGGTTTGGCGGTGTCGGGGGACTTGGTGTCGGTGGGCTTGGCGGTATCGGTGGGCTTGGTGGCGTTGGCGGCTTAGGAGTGTCTACAGGTATGGTAGCTAGCTCTGAGTTGCCCAGGTAAAAGCAGCAGGCATGGGTGATGACCACTCTGATGAGGTCGCTTCCATGCCAGGTGCAGTGGTGCCTCAGCCTGGAGCAGGAGTTGGAGTTGGAGCCGGAGCGAAGCCTGGGAAAGTGCCGGGTCAGTGTGGAGTCCTTGGACTAGACGATAGGATCAGGGAAGGGCTGAGGCTCCCACCTCCAAACTGGGCAGGAAGGGCGGGGCCTGGCTACAGTGGATCAGGGAAGAGACCCAGGCCCAAAGCATGATGCAGTGTTGGAAATAGGGGAAATAGGCCCCGGCCTACCTCCAGGTTCTTCTTCCAGGATCTTGGAGCAAAAAACGACCTCAGAGACAGGCTCTGTGGCAGGCATTCAGGTGACAGATGAGGATACTAAGGCTCAGAATGAATAGTCAGTGCAGAGGGCCCTTGGTGGTCACAGCAGAGCCAGGGTGGCCCAGGGTGCACCAACTTCCCATCTGGTGCTCATTCTTCTGTACCAAGCCCTTGAGGAAGTGACTTCAGGTTAAACAAAAGCCTGCCTAAGTTCACACAGCAGGGAGGGAACATCTGGAAGCTGTTAGCCCACAGGTGGGCTGGGCTGGCCATGTAAATAGACTCCAGGAGATGAGATAGTCACAGACTGATTGTGAATGACTTTTGAAACTCCTGGAAGGAGGGCTGCAGCTACTACACATGTGTCCACACTGGGCACTGGATGGGTGGTTCATGAGCCCTGGAGCTGTGGCAGGAAAGGCCAGGGAGGGATTCTTGGAGACTGAGCTCTGTTCATGGCTTCTCCTTCTTTTGGCCACAGGTGTGGGGCTACCAGGTGTATACCCAGGTGGAGTGCTGCCAGGCACGGGTAAGGGCAAGAAAGAGAAGGGCACCCTACAGCAAGGAGAGCAGCCTCCCTGGTGCCCCCCTTCCCAAAGCCTTGGGTCCCTAAACTTCAAAGCTTAGACTAAGGGATACAAGGTCCTTGTCATCTTTTCCAACAAAAGCTGATCAGCTTCCCCCAGCCCACCCAAGCCCTGACCCCAAGCCCAGACCCAGAGCATCATCACAGCCTGAGGTGGGCTTCCGAAGACACAACAAGTCCCCAGTGTGGCCAGCTGTTTCCCAAAAGCCATGAGTCACCAGGGAGCCTACCCAGAGCATCCGCCCTGCAGGAGACCCTCAGAGCTGTCCTATCACTCTCCCCTCCCTGCCAGAGCCTGGCCACCCTGCCCAACATGTGACCTCCTGAATTCCCCCAAAAGCCCAGACTCTGGCTGCTCTGCGCAATTTGCTGACAGTGTCCCTCCCTCTGTCCCTCTGGCCGAGGTGGCCCAGCCCCAGGGGAAATAGGAGAGCTGGGAACGACAAACACTGGCAAATGCAGTTCCTGGCCACAGCAAATGGCTGTATGTGTTAGGCTGTGAATGCACATCAAGCAAGGGCCCCGAAAGAGCACGAGCTTCCCACTTCCAGCTGGCTTTTACTGTCTGCCTTCCCTGATGGGGGTGGTCAGGGCGGCTAGACATTCACTCCAGCTTAGAGACAAGGCCAAAAGAGGCACAAACTCACATGACTAGGAAATGAGACTAAAACTCAGATCATCTGAGTCAGACAGGGAAGGAAAATCACCACCAAACAGCTACCACCCCACATGAACTATGTCTCTTGCTAATGGTCAGTACAGAAGATCAGCTGTGTGACCCGAGGTGTGGTGTGAGTGCCAGGCTGGGCCTGCAAGGCCTGCCTTCCAGCCCTCACTGCCAGCCCCTACTTTGCCCCCTCAGGAGCTCGGTTCCCAGGTATAGGGGTACTCCCTGGGGTTCCCACTGGAACAGGAGTCAAGCCCAAGGCCCCAGGTATGTGGCCCATGGGCTGGGGACCCATGGACTCTGCACCCAACCTCAGGCCCCTCTGACCTGGGAATGGGGGTGGAGGGTGGGGACCCTAGGTTCTGGGCTCTCTGGGTGGATACCCCTGTGTTCTAGCCCTGGTACAACTGACTGAGATGGTCAGCACACCTCTCAGAAATCCTTGAGTATGTATGAGGGCAGCATGAACCGGGAGGTCTGGGCAGAACAGGCCACCAACCCCTTGGTGCTGCCTGGTGCCTGCCGTTGGTGCCTCAGTGCCCTGCACCTATGGTGGCAGGGCTGCAGTGATGGCTCCCTGTCATTGTAGGTGGAGGCGGAGCTTTTGCTGGAATCCCAGGTGAGGAGAGGCTGAGTTCCCCTGGTGGGTGGGCAGACCAGCAGGGTAGCCAGTCAGGCAAGAGCTCTTGCCCTGGAAGGGGCTTGGCATTTATAATCCCATCAGGCCTGTCCAATTTCCCTTATGCCTTCTGCTCTAGTCCTTGGACTGGCCTCAGCAAAGTGGCATCAATCACAGGTCTACTTCCTCAGTCCCATCCCCCCATGTGTAGCAGCCCACATGAGCCCAGAAAACCTGCCAGTCTATGCCAAATGCTGTAAGGGCTGCAGGACCCAACCGTGGCCCAAGACTCAGGAGGGAGAGGGTCTTGCAGCTTCCTAGAGGAAGCGGCCCAGTGCTAGGAGGACTCAGCTGACTGGTGACATGGAGCAAGAAGGCCCTCTAGACAGGATGGTTTGCAGAGGCAGTGAGGGCTCATTCTATCTGAGCACAAAGTAGAGACTGAGGCTGGGGGCTTAGCAGGAGCTGCTGACCCAAGTTGCTAGGACCTGATTTTGCATTTCTTGTTCTCACAGGAGTTGGACCTTTTGGAGGCCAGCAGCCTGGAGTCCCACTGGGGTACCCCATCAAGGCACCCAAGTTGCCAGGTAAGTCAGAAGAAGGATCCAAGAGGCACCACTTGCCGAGTCTCACTGCTGAGAAGCCAACTTGTGGGGGGTACTTGTTTGGCCATCAGTGTCTCTGGTGGAGGCTAACAGAAAACCCTGGTGCAGAACTCCACTTCTGGTTGCCAGCAAAGGAAAGTGTGGGGAAGCCATGCTGCAGTTGTTGGCCTCACTCATATGCACATACATGCACATGCATGTACATACACAGAGACCCACAGCCCTGATGGGAAACCATGTGTATTTGTATTGATGATAAGAAATACTGTTCATTGGAAAGATGAGATGTTTCCTATTGGGGAGGGGAGCAAGGAAGACTCAGACTCTAGGAACCTAGCAGGGCCTGAATTGGTAGTGGGATGGGTACCCCATCAGGCCCTGGGGCAGGGGTGCCCTCTTCTCCCACCCAGGGCCTCTGCTCTCCTGAGAGACGATGTGATCCCCTCATGACCCTCGGGGGAAAGGGCAATCAGGCCTCAGCACCTTTGGGAATAGGTCTGTCCACCCAGGTAGTGAGAGCACAGCAAGGCATGGGGTTGTTGTGGGGCAGTGCCTCAGCCTACCCTACCCTCTCCTCAGGCGGCTATGGACTGCCCTACAGCACTGGGAAACTGCCCTACGGTGAGTAAGGCCTTCCTAGACCAGTGGGCTTTTGGCTCTTTCAAGATGCAGGGTCCTGGCAAGGGAGCTGCAGCCCCAGCCCTGGGCTAGGAGAGCACCCCGCTGGAGGCAGGGTGGAATCTTGGAAAGGGAAATCCCTAAGGAAGGAACATGGAACTTGGACTCAGACAGCTTGGTTCTCAATCCTGGCCCTTATGCTTATTTCCAGGCCTTGAGAGAGACAGGTTTTTCTCTGAGCCTTAGTGTCATAGTGTGTAAAATGGAAGTAACCATTCTCCACACATGTTTGAATTTGTTTTCACTCTGGCTGGGGGTGACAAGGTGGAGACTCTGGGCAGCCCAGCCCCTGAAGGGCAGGGCAAGGGGGCAGCCTCAGTGAGATCTGCATGGATGTCCACTGAGCCTCTCCATTTCACAGGCTATGGGCCTGGAGGAGTGGCTGGTGCCGGGGCCAAGGCTGGGTACCCAACAGGGACAGGTAAGGAAAGCCTCCACCCACTGCCAGCCAAAGTGGCACTGATGACCCAAGCTCCAGAGGCCTGGGGCTGGCCAGGGTCTCTCCAGAAAGCAGGCTAGACCTCCCTTCATTCAGACTCCAGTATGAGCCTGGAGAAGAATCCTGGGTAGGGCAACTCTGTCAGCCTCTGCTGGCTGTGAAGCCCCCCACCCCACCCACACCCATACATGAATGGTGTGATTCTCTTGGGCTAGAACAGAAGATGCAGGGACACAGTTTTCAGTCTCTTCTCTTCTCCTCCCCCAGGAGTTGGCCCCCAGGCTGCAGCAGCAGCAGCTAAAGCAGCAAAGTATGGTGAGTACCTCTGGAGTCCCTACCTGCTAGCCCCCAGCCCCCAACCTCTCAATGCCTGTTATCACTGAGAGCCTGCCTCTCAGATAACTAACCAAGGCAGCTCCTCCCCACCCTACCCCCATATATTAGACTTTTTCACCACCACCCATTCCTCCCTCCCTCTCTCAAACCATTCATTCATTTACTCTTCCTTCCATTCCTCTTTCCATAATCAACCCATTCATCCATCCCTCCATTCCTTCATCCTTCCCTTCATTCATTCCTCAGTCTCTCCATCCATTTATTTCTCCACCATCCATCTGTCCATCTATCCACTCATCCATCTAATTATCCGCCCCTCCCTTCCCTCTTCTTTCCCTCCATCCATCTCAGAGACAAAAGACAAATAAAAGCTCCACTGGAGACTGTAGGCCCTATTGTGGTTGTCGAGAAGAGGGAGATAATATTTCTACCTGGAGAAGAAAATCAGGAAGCCCTCTCAGAGAAAATGACATTTGATTCAGGCCTTAAAATATAGGTGGAGTTTGCCATGTAGTTAAAATAGGAAAGAGGAGCCCGGGCAGAGGAAATGGGTACTATGTGGTTAGAATGATCATTTTAGGTGGAAACTACATGAGCATTTTAACAATTTAATAGTTTAGTATCAATTTAATGTGTACTATAAAAATTTAAACTAGCCCATGACCCCTTGGCTAGCATATATGTGCCTGTACAGTGAGCAGACTGGGCATCTGTACCCCTGCCCCAGGTAGTCCCAATTCAGAGCAACATCACTGGGGCCAAAGTCCTTGCCTTCATCCACAGTGCCAGGGGAGCCCTTCCTGTGCCCATGGTGGGACAGAAGACATCTGCCACTAGCCAATGGGGCAAGAATGTAGAGGGAAGCACTGCGCTGGAGGTCTGCCCCAGGGAGGCCCCACAGGCCCTCCCTCCAGGCCCCCAAGGGTGGAATGTGGGAGCAGAAGATCAGGGCAGTGAGGGGCTGCCAGAACCAGGCAGCCAGGCACTTGGATTACACACTTGGCCGAGTCTTCGGAACACAGGGAGAGGAAGCCTTGAACATTCCTACAGGGGCCCCTCTGGTCCGGGGAGTGGCCACTTGTGGTTTCTCAGTATGTGGCAGTGATTAGAATGGGATTTGTCTGAAAACATACAAGTCCCTTAATAAGCGTGTTGAAATGGACACTTTGGGGGTGAGTCAAAGAACAGTGGGGTGGGGGCCTTCTCAAGCAGGCCCAGCCAGAGATGCCTGGGCCTCATTCCCAGAGAAGATTGTACTGGTTAAAATGCCCCTGGGAGCCACATTTGCACTATCCTCAACCCTGCAGGTGCTGGAGGAGCCGGAGTTCTCCCTGGTGTTGGTGTTGGAGGTGCCGGCATTCCTGGTGGGGTCGGAGCAATTCCTGGGATTGGAGGCATTGCAGGTAGTGTCTGTTCCATCACAGGAGGGGTTGTCCTTGAATGAGCCACCAGGGAAGTACCTCACCCTCTGTGGCTGTCTCTCTAGGAGCCGGGACTCCAGCTGCTGCTGCGAAGGCGGCTGCTAAGGCAGCTAAATATGGTAAGTGCCCTCGGGAGAGACAAGACCAGGGCTCCAGCCTGCCCTCAGACCCTTGGGACCTACCCAGGCCTCTGCATGGCCTTGGAGACCCCAGTCCTCTAAAGTTAGATGGACTTCTCCTTTGTCCATCTGTGGCAGCCTTCCTTCTACCTCCCCAAACATGCCTTGTGCATGCCTTCTTGCCTTTGCCCATTCTGGCCACTCTGCCTCACCATCTCTGTTGTTTTCCGCTGATTGACCTAGCAGTGGGGCCTCTGTAGAGCATCTGGCTCCTCCCACTCTACTCCTAGAGCCAACCTACAGCTCCTGCACCAACTGGGTGCCCAGTGGAGAGCTCTGCCTTTGCTTTAGATTTGGACCATGTTCTTCTCACCCACAGACTCCAACCCTCAGAGCTTTGTAGGGGCTCTCTCAGCCCTCCTTATCTCTCAGATGAGAAATAATCCACTCAGAGGCAATGCCAGCCCACCTGGGATCCTGCATTCAGGACCTGTCACTCCCACAGCTCCCAGAGCCATACCCTTGGAGGCCCTCTGAGGTGCCCACAGAGTCCAGACCAAGAGAACAATCCTTTTCTTCCACAGGAGCTCCTGGAGGCTTGGTACCTGGTGCGCCAGGCTTTGGAGTACCAGGTGGTCCAGGAGTTGGAGTTCCTGGTGTTGGAGTCCCTGGTGTTGGAGTCCCAGGTGTTGGAGTCCCAGGTGTTGGGGTCCCAGGTGTTGGAGTCCCAGGTGTTGGAGTCCCAGGTGTTGGAGTCCCAGGTGTTGGAGTACCAGGTATTGGGGTCCCAGGAATCGTGGGTGGGCCAGGTGAGCTGGGTGTGTGTGTGTGTGTGTGAGAAAGAGAGAGAGAGAGAGAGAGAGAAAGAAAGAGAGAGAGAGAGAGAAAGAAAGAGAGAGAGAGAGAGAGAGAGAGAGAGAGAGAGAGAGAGATATTAAAACTACTGCCAAGATTTTTGGATTCTCCCTAATACCTCACCCATCTATCCTCTGCTACCATACCCTTGGCCATGACTCTTCTTCTCTCTTTTGGGTTATAACAACCTTCTAACTAGTTACTGCCAGCAGCATCTTCTCCAGTTCACCTTCTGGGTGTCTGTGTGTTCCTGGGGTAAAGAACCATGTCTTTTTCATCTCTGTGTTCCCAGCTGTTAGCTGAATAGATGCTCAGTAAATAGTAGATAGATGGGTGAGTGGATGGGTGGACGGGTGGGTGGATGGATGGATGGATGGATGGATGGATAGATGGATAAATAGGCAGATGGACCACTGGGTATGTGGGTGAATGGCCACGTGGATGAGTAGAGAAGTTGGTGGATAAGAGGATGAATGATCAGGTAAAAGATGGATGGATACATGAATGAATAGATACATGGGTAAAATAGTGAGTGAAGAGATGAACGGATAGATAGATGGTGAAGGACTAAATAAGTGGTTAGAATGTTAAATGGATGGATGGATAGATGATTGGCTGGATAGATCAGTACAAGGTTGGTACAGAAGATGAATAGATAGGTAGGTAGAAAGCAAATGCAAAATGGATGGTTGGACAGATAGCTAGGTGAATGGGTGGATGAGTGAATAAGTGGATGGATAGATGGGTGCACAGATGGACAGAGAGTTAAGTGGTTAAGTGAGTAGAATGAAGCCTAAAGATAGACAGACAAATAGATATATGGGTAGATAAATGGGCAGTTGAGTAGACAGATAAACAGTTGGAGATGTAAGTAGGTGAATGGATGAATAGACATCCACTGGGTTGGCTCAATAGATAAAAAGAAGATGGACCGGACAGATGGGTGGACAGGGAGATATATATTGAGCATCTCTCCTCCTCTCCAGTTCATTTGTGTCCCCTTTGGTCTCTCAGGGGCTGTGTCACCAGCTGCAGCTGCTAAAGCAGCCGCCAAAGCAGCCAAATATGGTGAGTGTGCTGATAGCTGTGCCCTACCCTATTCTGGCCAGAGAAGGGGAGTCATTTGCCCAGTGTTATACTGCAAGTCACTGGCAAAGCTTGGACCTGGACCTGTTTGGGCCCCCAGATGATGTCTCCCCCCAGCTGTCTCTCATTGTGAGGCCATGAGGCTGAGTGATGGTAAAGTCCCCGTATGGCATTCCCAGAGGGGAAAGTGTCCCTGACCCTCTTGCCCTAGCCAAGGCGCTCTCAGAGGAGCCCAAGCCTGGCTGAGGAAATGAGACCTGCCCACAATCTCTCTATAACAAAGGGTCCTTACCCCAGTCAGAGAAGAGAGGGGTTGGGGGAACAATGGGGGAGGGTGTCAGTAAAGCCTTACTAGAGGAGGCTGGTAGGGGCCCAAGCATTCTATGGTTTCATGTCTTTCAAGGATCAGACTTGGGGTAGGCTTGCAACCTCTTTCCAGTCCACCAGCATCCCCCAGGGCCCTCCCAGCCTCTCTTACTGAGATCCTTTCCATTTGATTCTTCTCCCTCTGCAGGGGCCAGAGCCGGAGTGGGAGTTGGAGGCATTCCCACTTATGGGGTTGGTCCTGGGGGCTTTCCTGGCTTTCCTGGAGCTGGAGTCGGAGGTGTCCCTGGAGGCATCCCTGGAGTTGGTGTTTCCCGTGAGCCCTAGTTCCATCTGAGGGAACCGGGAGATAGCATGGGGGCTTCTCTTCTGTAGGGCTCTAGGGGGAATACAGGAGTGTAGACTGGGCTTCAGTGTGTGCTCTGGGAGAAGTTTGGAGAGAGCTCAGGGAGGGAGGGCCTGCAGGGTCTTTTGGGGCAGGAGAGCAATCAGCACAGCCCTACTGAGATCCAGCAAGTTTTCTGAGGGTCTCTTTCTCTTTTCCTCATAGCTGCAGCCCAGGCAGCAGCAGCCAAGGCAGCCAAGTATGGTAAGTGTCCCTGCCCTGCCTGCTCTCATGCCCAGGGCAGCACTCTCCCCTCCCCTCCATCCCCATCCCTGCCCTGCTTTGCCCTGGGGCCCAGGCTCTGAGCTCAGAGCGATTCTCCAGCATGAAGACAGAGCAAGCTAACATTCAGGCTTCTGGGGCTGAAATGGCTCCTAGCCCCATCTTCCAAGCCACACTTAACTTTTCTGCTCTTTTCAATTGCCCACCAGTAAAATTATTGGTGCCCTGTTTATCACCCCACCCCAAACTGGCAAACTGAAGGTGCCAATGTAGATCATTCTGTTCCCCATCCCACCTCCATCCTCTGCTCCCTCAAGAATGGGGTGCTTTGAGGAGCAGAACTGGATGCTCTTTACTCTTCTAGGTGCTGGAGGAGCGGGAGTCCTGGGAGGGCTGGTGCCAGGTGCTGGAGGTGCAATACCAGGTGTGCCGGGCGCTGGAGTGGTGCCAGGTGAGCTGTGTACCCAACTCAGAGATGGGTTTGGTTTGTGTCATGGAAAGGGCCCTGGAGTTGACCCAGGCCAAGTACAGCATTTTATAGATGGCAAGACTGAGCCCAGAGATGGGGAGGAGGGAAATAATGTCCACTATTTTGGAGGGAATACCCTTTATATGATTCCAGTCTACTAAACGAACTTGGCAAGTCCATCCCTCCAGGGACACTCAGGACATCTGAGATGTCACTAGGCTGGGCAGTGGACCTCTGCTCTGCCAGAGTTGGGTGGCTTCATTTACTCCAGGGGCCTTTCTGTTCCTGATCAGGTGGGAGGGCTTGTGTCACCCTTTGATTCGCCTGGTCTCTTTCTCGTCCACTAGTCAGAGACCAGAGGGAAGAGATTAAGAGTTAAAGTGAGATTAAGTAACAACCTTCCTTGGTTGTTTTTCCTACTAGAAGATTTCTCTTCTGCATTCCTTCTTCTTTCCGGGAGAAAATTCCCCTTTTGAGTTTCCCCAAGAAATGAGCTGTTTCCTCCAATAGTTTTAAATACAAGCACAATTAAAATTTTTTTAAATTAACATCATCTTTAGCAGAAAGTTCCACAAATATTTTAGCCAGAGGCTTGGAGAGGATCTAGGCCTCTGCCAATTACAACTTTGGGTTCCTCCCCACCATAGCTGGAGCTAGACTGTTGCAATCTCAGAGCTTCTCAAGGAAGGGACATGCCCAGGGCGGCTAGTGGGTCATCCTCAGAGCAGGCCTGGAACATAGCAGCCTGCCTCAAGCTAGGCTCTGCACCAGAGACGGTCTTCTGAGAGGGGACGCTTCCCTAGAAGGGGACTCCAGGAGGTCTTTCCACAATGGGGGATGGGGGAGAGAGAGGAGGGTGCAAGGGACCCCTTTCTGATCCCCACTCTTCACCTCTCCAGGAGCAGGGACCCCAGCAGCTGCAGCCGCTGCAGCAGCCGCCAAAGCTGCCCAATTTGGTAATTTCCCACCTCCCTGCTAAATCTGCTCCCCACGCTCATCCTATAACACTGCTCTCTCGTCCTCTGCTCTGGGGTCTGGCAGCTCCCTCAGGCTGTCACATTCTGAGCTTGGGCCTTTTGACCCATCTGCTTACTTTTAGGAGTATGGGTGGTCTCTGATTAGAAAAGCAAAGCAAGAACAGACCCTGATGAGCCCCCCAGGACTTGGCTCCCCACCCTTCCCAAAGACCCTGCCGCCCCTGAGACCTTCCTCCCTTCCTCAAGCTGGGCAAATCCGGCTTCCTAACCCTCTCAATGGTAGTATTTCTTACTCCCTAACAAGGATCTCCATCTCTCATTACATCTGAGGGCCACCCTGACAGCCCTGGGTGCTCATACCTTCCTGAAGCAAATGGCAGTAGCCCCAACTTAGAGTTCAACTATCTGCCAGGCCCTGAGCCAGGGGGTCTACGTGCCTTGGTTTTAGGGACCTGAGGGCAGCAAGATTCAGATCAGAAAATCTAGGGCTTCAGAGAAATCTTAACTTCACATTCACTGACCCCCAAACTCACGTATGACAAACAACCCCTTTTTTGTAAAGCTGCCATTTGCTGAGGTGATCCATATACCAAATATATGCAGTCGGTATCATTATTCCTATTTTACATATGTGGAAACTGAGGTTCTGAGCACTTAAGTAACTTGCCCACACACAGCTAAACAGTAGCTGAGCTGAGCTTTGAACCCAGGTCTGCCTGTCTCCTTTTACTACATAATCCTGCCTTCACCACCCTCAAAAGTCTCAAACAGGTCCTTGCTCCTCCAAAGGTTATGAACTGCTGGTCCTGCACATGCCTCATATTAGGGATGAGGAAGGAGGCCCATCGTGGAAAAATAACTTGTCCAGAGTCACACAGCAATTCTATGCCCCAACTGGGATAAAAACCCAAGTCTCCTGATTCCCAGCTTGCTGCTCTTTCCATTGGCTTCTGTCATCCTTGGTTGGGACTGGGTTAAGGATCAGTCTTTTCACTCTTATAGGGTTAGGCCCTGGCGCTGGCGTGGGTCCTGGCATTGGTATTGGCCCCGGCGGTGTTATAGGTGAGCTGAATGAGTAAGTGGGCCTGAGGAGCCTCTGAATCCTCCATGGGTGATGTCCCTGACCTCCCTCCCTCTCCTCTAGGAGCAGGGACCCCAGCTGCAGCCAAATCTGCTGCTAAGGCAGCTGCCAAAGCCCAGTTCCGTGAGTGCCTCGCCTGCCTTTCCCTCCTCACCCCACCAAGCCCAGGCTGGCCCAGCATGACCCAAGCTGGGCCCCAAGCAGCCTCCTAGTCCCACCAGGCAGGCTTGAGGGGTCCCCAAGGCAGCAGGCAGAGGGGTTGGAGGAGCAGATTTGATGTGAGGATGACCAGGTTCGAATCCTGGGCCCCACAACAGCTGAGTGACCTCTTGAGTTTCCTGTCCTTGTGTGTGACATGTGGGTGCTGACAGCATCTGCTGCAGAAATTTGTTGGGAGAATTAAATGAGTTCATCCAAGAGGGAAGAGTGGGAGTTTCGGCTGGAAAGGAAAGTGGTGTAGAGTATGCAGCCCTGAATGCTGGCTGGGGGAGGAGCCGGACTTGGGGGTCAGTGGGAATTTTAGGAAGGCCATTCTGTTGGCAGCATAGAGGGCATATTAAGAGGGAGGAGGCCCCTAAGGGTCTGGGTCCCTTTCCTTGGGGCCTGGTTCAGTTCCCCGGGCAGGACAGACCCATAGAGGCATGCTTCCTGCCTGTTGCCACCACCCCCAATGCCCATCTCCCCCAGGGGCTGCAGCTGGGCTTCCTGCTGGTGTTCCCGGATTTGGAGCTGGTGCCGGGGTTCCCGGATTTGGAGCTGGTGCCGGGGTTCCCGGATTTGGAGCTGGTGCTGGTGTTCCAGGCTTTGGGGCAGGTGCAGGTGAGGGGCCTTCTAGGCTGAGGAGAAATGACCCCTGAGCTCAAAGGAGGAAGACCTCACCCTTCCCGGAACATCCCCAAACACCTCATCCAGGGGCTCATAGTAAATTCCCCACTAGGTTCTTCTGAGCTATAAGAGATGACTAGGGTAACAGATTGAGGGGAGGCTAGGTGAGGAGGCCTCAGGCTGCCAGATGTCAGAGTTGGTACTTCCTCAGTGGAGGGGTCATGAGGCTCCAAACTGAGAAGAAGCTGACCATCCAGGAAAGGAGGCTGGAGATGCCCAGGCTCAGTGGACATGGGTGGGCCAGCCTGGCTCCCCTTCAGCACTGCACTTGGCAAAAGGGCCACTAGGAACTCTAGTTCTTCACTTGGTGGTTACTGGGACTGCTCTGCATCCAGTCTCAGGTAGATCACACTGGACCTGGAGGAGACAGGAGGGGGCAGATGGAAGAAGGAGGCACAGTTCAGCCCTCAAGCACCCTCAGGCCAGACTGGCAGAGGCATGGTTAGATACTGGAGCTCTGTACCTGGCAGGGTGAGCTCCTGGATGGGAAGCCATGGCTTCAGGGCTTTGAGAAGAGCAAAGAAGGCCAAGGAAGGCAAGGAGGGCTCCCTGGAGGAAGCAGATCCCCCAAGCCCAGAGCTCAGCTGCTGACCAACCCACTTTTTTTTTCCTCCTTTTTCTGCAGTCCCTGGATCCCTGGCTGCTGCTAAAGCAGCCAAATATGGTGAGTGCCCCCACACAGGACTTCCAATGATTGGTTCCACTGCTGCCCCACCATCCTCGACAACACCTGGTCATCCATGCCCCCTCCCTCTGAGCCAGGTCTCAGTGCCCAGAGCCTGCAGCACAGGGCTGGGCTGGTCAGGATGGAAAAAAAGGCAGTTTCTAAGACACATTCATGATGGTTTAGCAGACCTGGCTCCCACCCACTAAATGCCTAGCTAGCCTCAGCCCCCGCCCCGCAACCAAAAATGCCACTCACGCTTGCAACCTCCCTAGGAACAGTTCCACCCTGGTGAGGACCATGGTCCCTAAGGCCCTTCGGGCCCTCATAGTTTTGTGGGACCCAGGGCCACAGAGGAGCCAGGGTTGATGTCAGCTAGGTGGCTTCCGCCTCCTGGCCAGCAGAGCCCCAGCCCCCCACCCGCTTCCCTGTCAGCATGACTGTGCTTGCCACGAGCCACGAGGACGTGGCAGACATGCCTACCCCTCCACTTGGCATTCAGCAGCCCTGGCTGGCCAGACCCACACTGTCTGTGGCCCTTGCATTCCTGGCCTCCTGAGATCCAGGCCGGGGCCTCAGCCAGGGAAACACCAGCCGGCCCTGGCCAGTCTATTTAGGGCCTGTTTCCACCTCGGAAAATCCCAGTCTCTTCAGCCCCCACTCCTGGCGGCCCTGGTGACCTGCGGGCCCCTCTTCTGTGTCTTGCTGGCTGCTCCGCTGGCCTGTGTCTGGCAGCCATTACCAGGGAAACAAAGCAGTTAAGAGCTCCAGAGCCATTACCTGCCCACGGGACTTTGAGCATCTTGCTTAACCTCTGCTGTGCCTCAATTTTCTCTTCTGCAAAATGGGGATTATAATAGTACCCACCTTTTCTGTTGCAATGGATAATAAGCAGGCTAACCCATGAGAAGCACTGATAACTGTGAAACTCCTGCTGCTGCTACCCCTAGCAGCTCTGCTGTGGACAGTGGTTCAGAACTAGAATACATTCACAGATGGTGTGTTCTTTTACTCTCCAAACACCCGTAGTGTGAGTGGGATAAGGACCATCACTTTTAGGGAGATGGGGCTCTGGAAGTGAGAGAGTAACAGCTATAATGAGTGGAGAAACCAAGATTCAAATGAACCCAGGGCTGTCAGAACCTGAGACTAGCGATCCCGCCTCGGCAGCTTTCAGCTACCACTGTGGCGGATTGCAGGTCTGGCTCTAGTGCTAGCCTGGTGGGTGTGGCGGGGTGGGGGAGTGGAGAGGAGATAGGCAGGCAGGCCAAGGCTCAAGGGAGCCCACCCTTGCCTGATTAGTTAGTGACACGGGCCCAGGTGTCTAAGAACGAACTTCTGTCCAGTGCTCCTTCTCCCAGGTCACATGGCCTCGGCCACCTATCTACTTGCTTAGTGATCTTGGGTCAGGGAGACCATTTCCTTCAGAAATGAAGGGACTGACTCTCCATCTTCTCTCTTCAGGAGCAGGAGTGCCCGGGGCCCTTGGAGTACCTGGAGCTCTTGGAGTACCCGGAGCTCTTGGAGTACCCGGAGCTCTTGGAGTACCCGGAGCTCTTGGAGTGCCTGGAGGTCTTGGTGAGCTGAAACTCCAGGATGGGCTAAGAGGGGAGGGAGACTGACCCATGGAGAATCACTTCCTGAGCTCCCTTTGTGTCCCCAGGAGCTGGACCTGCTGCCTTGGCTGCTGCCACCAAAGCTGCTGCCAAAGCTGCCCAGTTTGGTGAGCACTGTTTGAAGGTGGGGGCTGCCACCAGGCAACAGGGTTTGGGGTGCCTCTGACCCTGCACCATGGAGTACTATTCCATGATCTACCCCTGAAGCCCTCAGGGGCATCATTTCCCCAGGGCTCAGCCCACCTCCTGGCCCCAGTGCACCCGCAAAGGCCCTGGTCCTGGGATAAAAACTTCAGCCCTCCAGAGACAGGCAGCAAGCATTCCACCAGTTTATGTCTAATGCACAGCTCTCTCCACAGGCCTGGGGGGTGCCGGTGGGCTTGGAGCTGGAGGACTGGGAATTGGAGGGCTTGGGCCTGGTGGAGCTGTCCCAGGGCTTGGGGGCTTAGGAGGTAAGAGGCTGCCCTGCAATCACTGAGTACATAGTGTGTGTGTGTGTGTGTGTGTGTGTGTGTGTGTGTGTGTGTGTGAGAGAGAGAGAGAGAGAGAGAGAGAGAGAGAGAGAGACAGAGAGAGATAGACAGAGAGACAGAGAAAGAGAGTGACAAAAAGAGTGACAGAGAGACTTTCCTTCCCACCTTGCCACATCTTGCTCATGCTGTCTTCTCTGTCCCCACCCCAGCCCCACTTCATCTGCAACTCAAGTCTGTGGCAGGCATGTCCCCTCTCTGGGCTCCTGCAGCATTTAGACAGGGCCTTGAGTAAGCAGAAGCTAGGGCTGCTTCTTGCAGCTGGGATCCCAACCTTCTCCCTTTCCTCTCTCCGTCAACCAACATGGCCACTTAAAGTGGAAGTTCATTACGATCATAATGGTTCTGCCCATTTTCTAGAAGAAATTGGAGGGAATTACTTCCCTAAAGTCTCTGCCATCCTGTTGGGCCTTGTGTTAACATTTTACTCTTTCTTGGGTCACCATTGTGTCTCCCTATCCAACCCATCTGAAGTCTCTTCTTGTGTGTGCCATAAGACCAGACACAGAGTAGGAGCTTAATAAAGACTTTTGGAAAGATGGATGGATGAAGCAGGGGTAGAAGGCTGGTAGGATGAGTCAGTGGGCAGATGGTAAATGGTGAGGAGGTCAGGTAGGAACATGACTCTGGGAAGGAAAGTATATTCCTGAGCCCTCACGTGCCCCATCTCCTCAGGTGTGTCCCCTGCTGCAGCTGCTAAAGCAGCCAAATATGGTGAGTGGCTCCCTGCTGCCCTCCCCTGCCCAGGCCCACAGGCTGCTTATACCCTCCATCCTGACTGCCCCATCCCCACTCAGCGCAGGCTTCAATCCTGCTTGAAGCATGCCTGATGACCTGTCCAGGGTCTCCCTGACCCCAGAACCCAGAAGGGATGCTCAGGGTCCCTTAGACTGTGTCTTGTCCCAACTCCCATCTGCCCTCTTCTCAGGTGCTGCTGGCCTTGGAGGTGTCTTAGGAGCTGCCAGGCCATTCCCAGGTGGAGGTAGGGGCCATCTCTGATATGAAGTCCTCAGCTCTTCCCAGATCTACAGGAAGCCTGTTGGGCTAGTAGGGGAAATCCTGGAGCAGCATCTAGCACAAGGACATGAGAGAGAGAGAAGGGATAGAGGGGACAGTATAAGAGAGGAAATGTCCTGGGCAAAGGGGCAAATCTCAAGGTCAGGGGAGGGGGCACACTGTGGGCCTCAGGCATCAGGCTGACAAACTGAGGCTATGGGGCCCAACACCAGGATGCCAGGTGGAGACAAGTTTTGTGAAGAAAGCCACTCTGGGTATGGGGAAGGGGGTGGGCAGTAGGGAGGAAGTAGTGCTGGGCAGAGAGGAAGACGGGCCTGCCTTGTGCCAACCCCAAGTCCTTCCTGCAGGAGTTGCAGCAAGACCTGGCTTCGGATTGTCTCCTATTTACCCAGGTATGCCCAGGCTTCCTGCCTCGGGCCCTGTACTGCAGCTCTGGTCCCGTCCTTCTTCCTCCCCTTCTTCATCTCCTACTCAGAACGGATGAGCTAAGCCCTGGGATGGACCCCATAACCTCAGATTACATGAGGCTGGGCCTTCTCTTATTCTTCTTTCCCTCCCTTGCAAGGCCAGGAAGCATAAGCTTTTCTAAAATGCCATGTTCTAGAGGGGGTAAACTGAGGTTCAGAGAGTGCCAGGGACTTGCCTAAAGTCACACAGTGAGTGAAGAGGTCAGGGCTCCCAGAACCCAAGCCCAGAACCTAGCCCCTCTCAGGCCAAGGTACCTGGGAGGGCTTGGCGGGCTTCTGGAAGTGGCACACTCACAGCCCATCTCCTTGCCTTGCAGGTGGTGGAGCTGGGGGTTTGGGAGTTGGTGGTGAGTCTGCAAGAAGAGGGGGCAAGGCCCTGAGCCCCTTTTCTGGGGTTGGGGGGAAAGTACTGTTGAGGGAGTGGCTAGTTTGGCCACAGCCCTCAGCTGGCCTTCTGGTGTGGGGGCTTGAGAGAGCCCTCAGGGGAGTTACGAAAACTGAAAGTTCAGCCCTGGGATGTAAGGAAAGGAGGCAAGGATCCTGATTCCTGGAGCTCCCGGCCTGGCACTTGACTGGACACCAGATGTGAGACAGGAACTTCGGTCACCTCAGGGCTTGGGGACTAAGTGGAGAGACTGACAGTTTCCCATAGAAAAGGAAAGAAACTGTAAAGAAGAGTAAGGTCCATCAAGCAGGTGTCCAGGGAGGCCAAAGCCTCCCTGACCCCAGCATGTTCACTGGGGCAAGGCTGAGGCTGGGGGCTGACTAGGCAGGGGACAGAGAGGGAGCACCTGCTGAGCTGCTCAAACCTCCATGTGTTAGATATGATCCGCAAAGCCTTCAGAACCCACTGTGGCAGGATCAAGGCCCTGCACATCGAGGGGGCCCTGGGGTAGGCATGAAAGCCTGGCCTCCCCTCCCAACCCCCACCCTTTCCTCTATAGGCAAACCTCCCAAGCCCTATGGAGGGGCCTTGGGAGCCTTGGGATACCAAGGTGAGTAGAGACCCAAATCCCAGAAGGAGGCAAGGAGGGAAGAACAGAGACAGAGGCAAAGGCTGGGGCCCATCAGTCTGGGAAAGGGGGAAGCACGTTTGTACTAAGCCTGGCAGGAATTGGGGAGACTGGGGGAGCGGGACACCTCATTTGTCCCATCTTCTGTTTTTGACACAGATGATCAGATCTGGGAGTGAGCCTGAGACCCTCCAGGTTCACCCTGGCCTGGCCTGGCAGTCCCTCCCTCCCTCCTTGCTGCCCACATGCCCCCTGCAGGAAGGAGCCAAGGGAAAGAGAAGGGAGGAGGAGAAGGAAAGAATTCAGAGGGGCAGAGACAGAGAGAGAAAATGAATGAGACAATGGGAGCCCTAGAGTTAGGGAAATCTGAAGTATTGGCAAGGGAACCCCAAGTGCCCAGGCTGGGCAGAGTGGGAAGAGGCTACCATCTGGCCATGCCCTTGCTCAAAGACACAGACATGTCTCTAGGAGTGTATGGGGAGGGTCCAGATAACCACCCCCCAGTTCCTCCCAATAATACCCAAAAGAGACACAAAGAAGCCTCAGCTCTGCCCCTGTAGTCACTCAGGCTGTGGATTCTCTTCTACTCTCATGTGCTTCCTGATACACAGATAAGGCAGTTGAGGCCAGGGTGTGGAGAGGCAGAGGCAAGACTAGCTTGACCCTTTCCTGGATGCTTGCGGCCGGCCCTGTTTCGTTGCTTTCAAACCCTGGATGAGCTTCACAGGGATGCCTGTCCCTGCCCCATTTGGCTGCTCACTGCCACCAGGTGGTGGTAACGAGCCATGTCGAGCTCCGGCAGGAGTAGGAACTTCCCTTGTCTCTACTACCAGACAATGTGCCTTGATGATTAGAAACAAGGTTTACCAGTCAGACCCTGCCCAGGAGAGGGCTGGAGTCCTGGGTTCCAGTCCCAGGTCACCCACTGACTGTGGATGAGTAAGAGTCTCCCTCTCTTTGAGCCTCAGTTTACTTACTTGAGGCACTCTCATGTTTATCATGCCATTTCCTTTGATGGAGGTGCTGCTCTGAGTGGCTCACTAAAGGCTACCCAGGTGCAGTAGACTCAGAGTATAGAGACCTTATCCAAGCCTGGTCCTTCCCAGATCTGGCCCTATCCTATGCCCTTTTCTGAGCCTTGGTTTCATCAATCACATCTTGAGCCCTGCTCTCTCCCACCTGTCCAGTGGGAGTTTGTACAATGAGAGTTTGGCTTGGATTGGAGCCCAGGCTTCTAGTGGCTTCTTTGAGCCTCAGTTCCCCGCTGTGAGGATATTGGAGTTGGTCAGTGGGCAGTGGCTTGAGCAGCATAGAGGAGGTGCCGGACTGACTATTGCGTGTCCCTTCTCCCACCTAGGTGGGGCCTGCCTGGGGAAATCCTGTGGCCGGAAGAGAAAGTGAGCTTCCCAGGACCCCTGACTCACGACCTCATCAACGTTGGTGCTACTGCTTGGTGGAGAATGTAAACCCTTTGTGACACCCCTCCTATGCCCCCTCCTAAGTCCCCACCCCTGGAGGGGACAGGGTTGGCCGGGCGGACTTGGAAATCCACAGGACAAAGAAACAAGAACGGTGGTCAAGTGGGCCCCGGGAACCCCCACACACACACTTCAGAGGCAAGGGGTTGGTGGGCTTGCCCCCGCCTACTTCCTACCCAGTAACTCCCTCTCCATACACTCTCCATCTCCAGGGGAACTTGGTGCTAAGTGCTGGTGCTTTCATCTTCCTGAGGGGAGGGAGGAGGGAAGGGCAGCCCTTCCCTGGGGCTCGTCCGATAATGGTGCGGACACTTCCTGGGCAGGCCCACCTCCCTCTGCCCACCAGGACCCACCCTTGGCTGTGGTTCAGTTGGTACCCAAGCATCGAAAACCTCAAGCTGGATTCGGTCACACCATCTCTTGGCCCCCTTTGCCCCCACTCCCCCCACCAATCACTATTCCCCACATCTGGGGCACCTTCGATCAGAAGAACCCCATTGGGAATAGCTCTCTTGCTCTTGTGGAATTCATCCACCCATCTGTCCATCCGTCCATCCATCCTTGTCCCCAGCTGACTGCCTGGCACCACTAGCTGGCCGGGTGCCTCCACCATCATCCTGGTTAACCTGTCATGGCAGCATGTTCCCTGCCTCTGTCCCACCACATACACCCCTATGAAGGGGCCTAGGGTGTGAGGGGCTGTGCCAGCTGGGGCGGCAGGAATCTCCTCCCCAACCTGGGTCCCCCCCCACGCAGTACTGTATCCCCCATCCCTCCCTCGAGCCACTGTACTTCACAGCATTTCCCACCCCCTGCCCTGCCCATCTCTTTGTGTCTCGCTGTGATAGATCAATAAATATTTTATTTTTTGTCCTGGATATTTGGGGATTATTTTTGATTGTTGATGTTCTCTCTTGGTTTTATTTTTGTGGTTAATTGAAAAAGAATTTTTTTTTCTGATTTAGGGAGCTATATCCCCAGTAGAAAATTCATTTTAATCACTTTGGTATAACTCTGGATGAAATACACATTTTTTAATAAGAAAAGAGAATTAACTGCTTCAGAAAAGACTAATAAATGAAAACTTTTTAAAGGAAACTGTGTCTTGGCCTCCTTTGTAATCTTTCATCTGCCTTCAGCTCCTGGCCCTGGTAGGGAACAGGGCTCAACCTTGGGAAACCTCCAATATTCAAGGTGTATTTGGGGAAGCTGCTTACCAGAATCCCCTACTGTTGGCTTCTGGCATATGATCGTTCTCCAAGTTCGGCTTGTCCTTTAACAGTAAAAGCCACTTTGTAGGGGAAATGGGGCAACCAGCCCCACACACAATCACCGACAGTGGGTCTCCTATAGAGGCTACCTCACCCACACAGCCATACCTTCTCCAACCCTCGCCCCATAAGACCAAGACCTTGAGCACGGAGTCTCGTGGGTGGCCTCTGAGCACTGAGGGTGCAGCTAGAGGGGTAGAGGAAACAAAAGCAACCCTTCTCCAGACCAAACCCTTGGCCTTGGTGAACAGCCATGCAGAAAAGGGGGAAATGGCCCCACCTAAGAAAACCAAAAGACATATTTCCCTCTGAAACATCCACTCTAAGGAAGACTCTCTCAAACACATGGCACGTAAGGCACCACTTAACTTCTTTACAGAATGTAACAAATGTCATCTTGCAGGTGACACTGGGAGACTCAGTATCACCCTTAGATGCGCCCATTCCCAAGGACATCCCCCTCCCTTTAAAGCCAGAAATCCACAGGGCCTGAGAATATACCTACAATTACCTTCTAAACTACACTCTGGGTATCAGATTCTGGAATTCCCTTCTCAAACCATCAAGTCCACTTCCAGGGCCCATATGGTCTCGAGCCTGCATCTGACCTCCTGAAGAAGGACCCCACCCACCCCTAAGCCAGAAGTGTGGCAAGGGAGGTGTTTGTTGGGAGTGTGTGTAGAATTTGCTGGGCAGACTGGAGTATCTTGCATTTGTTTACGAGGACCCTCGCAGTGCCAGGAGTTGGGATAGAAAGAGAAAGAGGGTGAGAGGATATTCAGGGATAGCTTTCTAGAGGATAGCAGAGCACAAAAAGCAATTTATCAGACAAAGACTAGAGCAGGAAGGATGTCGTGCCTTTGGGGCAGGGAGAGCAGCCCATGCAAAGGCCTAGAGGGCAGGCAGGACAGCCTGAGTGCCTGGTGGGACCAGGCAGAGCTAAGGAAAGATGGAGGAAAGATCTGAAGGTGGTAGTGGTGGGTTCACCGAGACCCAAAGGGAGTTGCTGTAACAGTAAGTGAGAAGCAATAGCCTTCCCAAGAGTAGTGACAAAGGAGATGCAATCATTCATTTATTTGTTCAACAAAACATCCCTTGCTGGTACCTCTTTAGCCCTCTGGCCTCCAAAAATTGGCCAGCCCCAGCTGGGGGCCTCCTTGCTTTGGTTTCCCATGGTTCATGGCTTCAAATACCACCTATGCACTAGCACCTCCCAAATACCTCTAGCATAGGCCTCTTTCCTGAGCTGCAGACTTGCACATCCAAAGCTAATTCTTAATATCTCTACCTGGAAGTCTCATAGGCATCCCTGAGAAGCACAGTTCTTCCCCACCCCCAAAAAGCATGCTCCCCTTCCCACCTTTCCCATCTCAGTAAATGGTAGCTCCAGTGGATCAGGCTGGTGGCTTGGAGTCACCTCTGACTCCTCTCCTCTCACTCCCCACAGCAGATGCACCAGCAAATCCTGCAGCGCTACCTTCAGAAGATATCCAGAGTCCAGCCACTTCTCACAAGCTCCAGGGGCCATGCCCTGGTCTGCCAGCAGCTAGTGCCTAGATTACTGACAGCTTCCTAACTGGGCTGCCTGATTTTGCCCTGGCTCCTCTTCAACCTTCTCTCCATGCAGCAGCCAAAACAATCCTCTTAAAACATAAGTCAGCTCAGGTCATGCATCTGCTCAAAATACTGTACTCATCTCACTCAGGGTCAAAGCCAGAGGCCTTTCAATGGTCCAAAAGCCCCTACCTGAGTTGCACCAGCTGTTCTGACCTCACATCCTGCTACTCAGCCCACAGCCAGGCCATACAGGGGCTCTCTCTTTCATCATATAGGCAGCAGCCTCTGCCCCCTCCCCCTACTGCCCACAGCAGGCCTCCACGTCTGTTCTCTCCTGTTCAGAATGCTCTTCCCTCAGCTGTCAATGTGGGTCTCATATGTGATTAAGAATCTTGGGGTGGGGGAGATTATCCTATATTATCAGAATGGGCCCTAAATACAATCACATGTATTCTCATAAGAAGCTGAAAGAATTGTATGCCGACAAACTGGATAACCTACAAGAAATTGATAAATTCCTAAAAACATACAACCTACCAAGACTGAATCATGAAGAAATAGAAAATCTGAACAGACCAATAACAAGTAAGAAGGTTAAAGCAGATATCAAAAATTTCCCAATAAAGAAAAGCTAGGCCCAGGCATCTTCACTGGTGACGTCTACCAAATATTTAAAGAAGAATTAATACCAATCCTCCTGAAACTCATCCAAAAAATCAAAGAGGAGAGAACACTTTCAAGTGCATTCTAAGAGGCCAGCATTATTACCCTGATACCAAAGGCAAAGACACTACAAGAAAAGAAAACTACAAAGAAGTGACATCAGCAAGATGGCAAAATAAAAGGTCTTCAGCGCATGCTTCCTTATAGAAACAGCTCTAAAACTCATATGGAACCACAAAAGACCCCAAATAGCCAAAGCAATCTTGAGCAGGAAGAACAAAGCTGGAGATATCACACTTTCTGATTTCAAAATATATTATAAAGCTACAGTAATAAAAACAGAAACATAGACCAATGGAACAGAATAGAGAGCCCAGAAATAAATCCATGCATTTATAATCAACTAATCTTTGACAAATGTCCAAAAAACACACAATGGAGTAAGGATAGTCTTTTCAATAACTGGTGTTGGAAAAAATGGATGTTGGACATTCAGATGCAGAAAAATGAAATTGGACCCTTATCTTACATCATACACAAAAGTCAACTTAAAATGTAATAAAGACAAACAGAAGACCTGAAACTGTAAAACTACTAGAAGAAAACACAGGAAAAAGCTTTTTGGCATTGATCAAAGCAATAATTTTTTTGAATATGACCCCACAAGCACAGACAATAAAAGTAAAAATAGACAAGTGATAGTGCATCAAACAATAGCTTCTGTACAGCAAAAGAAACAATTAACAGAGTAAAGAGACAATCTATGAAATGGAAGAAAATATTTCCAAACAATACATTTGATATGGGCTAATATTTAAAACATATAAGAAACAACTAATAGCAAAACAAACGAAACAAAAAACATATAACCTGCTTTTAAAATAAGCAAAGAACCTGAATAGACTTTTCTCAGAAGACATACAAATAGCCAAAAGGCACATGAAAAGGTACTCAACATCACCAATCACCAGGTAATGCAAATGCAAATCAAAACCACAATGATATCACCTCACATGTGTTAGAATGGCTGTTATGGAAAAACAGAGGTAACACGTGTTGGAGAAGATGTGAAAAAAAGGGAACCCTTGGACACTGATGATGGGAATGTAAATTAGAACAGCTACTATGGAAAACAGTGTGGCGATGCCTCGAAAAATTAAAAACATAACTACCGCATGATACACAAATCCCACTTCTGGCGATACATGCAAAGAAAATTCAATCAGTATCTAAAAGAAATATCTGCACTTCCATGTTTCTTGCAGCATTACTCACAACAGCCAAGATATGGAAGCAACCTAAATATCCATCAACAGATGAATGGATAAAGGAAACATGTTGTATATGCATAATAGAATATTATTCATTCTTAAAAAAAGAAGAAAAGCTTGCCATTTGCAACAACATGGATGAACTGGGAGGACATTATGCTAAGTAAAATAAGCCAGAAACAGAAAGACAAATATTGCATATCACTTACATGTGGAATCTAAAGAAGTAGAAGTCATAGAAGCAGAGAGTAGAATGGTGGTTGTCAGGGGCTGGAGAGTAGGGGAAATAGGGTCAAAGGGAATGTTGGTCAAAGGGAATGAAGTTTCAGTTATGCAATTATAAGTTCTGGAGATCTAATGTACAGCACAGCAACTAGTTAGTAGCACTGTATTGTATACTTAAAATTTTCTGAGTGGAACTTAAGTGTTCTCACTACAAAAAAAAAGCACCTATGTCAAAAATCAACTATTTCAGGTGATGGAAATGTTAATTAGCTTGATTGTAGTAATCATTTCATAATGTATATGTATATAAAAACATATTGTACAACTTAAAATAGACAATGTTTATTTGTCAATTATACCTCAATCAAGCTAAATATTTCAATTGATTAAAAGACAACTACAGACCAATATTCCTGATGAATATTGATAAAAATCTTCAATAAAATTCTAGCAAACTAAGAGCACATTAAAAGGATTATATACCATGACCAGGTGGGATTTATTCCTGGAAGGCAAAGATGATTCAACATCTAAAAATCAATCAATATAACACACCACATTAACAGAATGAAGGATAAAAATCACGTGATCATCTCAATAGATGTGGAAAAGCATTTGACAATATTTCACACGCTTTCATGATAAAAACCACTCAACAAACTAGGAATAGAAGGAAACTGCCCCAACATAATAAAAGCCATACAAGACGAGCCCATAGCTAACATCATACTCAATGGTCAAAAACTGAAATTTTTCCTCTGATATCAGGAATATAAAAAAGATGCCCATTCTCACCACTTGTATTCAACATAGTATGAGAATTTCCATACAAAACAATCAGGCAAGAAAAAGAAATAAAAGGCATCCAAATTGGAAATGAATAAAATTATCTCTGTTCATGGATAATATGCTCCTATATGTAGAAAATCCTAAAGATTACACACACACACACACAAACACACACACCTGTTAGAACTAATAAATGAATTCAGCAAAGTTGCAGGATATTAATTTAACACACACACAAAAATCAGTTGCCGAAAAAACTGGGAAATTCATTAATTAAAAATAAATCAGTTGTGTTTTTACATACTTACAAACAATCCAAAAAGATATTAAAATGATTCCATTTACAATAATCTCAAAGAGAATAAAAGTCTTAGGAATAAATTTAACCCTGGAAGAGAAAGACTTGTACATTGAAAACTAGAAACATTGCTGAAAGAAATTAAAGAAGTCACAAATATATAAAAAGATCCCATATTCATGGATTGAAAGACTTAGTATTGTTAAAATGTCCAAAATACTCAAAGCCATCTACAGAGTCAATGCAATCTCCATCAGAATCCCAGTGTTATCTTTTGCAGAAATAGAAAAATTCATCCCAAAATCTCAAGGGCCAAATAATTTTGAAAAAGAACAACAACAAAGTTGGAGGACTCACACTTCCTGATTTCAAAACATATTAAAAAACTACAGTAATCAAAACAATCTGGTATTGACATAAAGACAGATCAATGGAATAGAATAGAGAGCCCAGAAAAAAACCTTCACATATTTGGTCAAATGATCTTTGATAAGAATGCCAGGAACACTCAATGAAGAAAGGGTAGTCTGTTCAACAAATGGTATAGAGAATACCACGCAAAAGAAGTTAAACCCTTACCTTGCACCATAGACAAAAATTAACTCAAAATGGATTGGAGATTTAAACATAAGATTCAAAATTATAAGTTTCCTCTAGGAAAATTCTATGTTTCCTAGCAAAAATACAAAGGGAAGTCTTCATGACATTGGATTTGGCGATGATTTTTAAGATATGACACAAACAGCACAAGCAACAAAAGAAAAAAGGCAAATGAAACTATATCAAACTTAAAACTTCTGTGCATCAAAGGACACAGTCAACATAGTAAAAAGACAACCTACAGAGCAAGAGAAAATATTTGCAAACCATATACATGATAAAAAGTTAATATTCAGAACATATAAAGAACTCCTACAACGCAACAACAATAAATCAAATAACTGGATTAAAAAATGGGCAAAGGACTTCAATAGACATTTCTCCAAAGATAATATACAAATGGCCAACAAACAATTGAAAAGATGCCCAACATCACTAACCAGCAGAGAAAATGCAAGTCAAAACCAATGAAATATTACCTCACATATATTACATTGGTTACTATCAAAAAAGCAGAAAATAACAAGTATTGACAAAGATGTGGAGAAATTGGAACCACTGTACGCTATTGGTGGGGATAAAAAATGGTGAAGCCGCTGTGGAAAACAGTGTGGAGAGTCCTCAAAAACTTGAAAATAGAACTATCATATGATCCAGCAATCCCACCTCTGGGTATTTATCCAAAAGAATTGAAATTAGGGTCTCTAAGAAATATTTGCACACTAATGTTCTTAACAGCACTATTCACAATAGCCAAGAGGTGAAAGCAACCTAAATGTCTACAGATGGATAAAAGGATAAACAAAATGTGATACATACATACAATGGAATATTATTCAGCTTTAAAAGAAAAGGAAATGTCAGATGCTAAAACATGGAAGAACCTAGAGGATAGTATGCTAAGTGAAATAAGCTAGTCACGAGACAAATATTGTATGATTCTACTTATATGTGGCATCTAAAATAGCCAGATTCATAGAAACAGAAAGTAGAATAGTGGTTACCATAAAATGGGAGAGGAGGAGAAGGGAGTTGTTGTTTAATGTGTACTGAATTTTAGATTTGCAAGATGAAAAGTTTTGGAGATTTGTTTCACAACAGTGTAAATATACTTAACACTATTGAAATGTACACTTTAAATGGTTACAATGGTAAATTTACATTATGTGTTCTTTACTGCAATTTTTTAAAAAAAGAAGAAGAAGCTGGAAGAGGAAAGGAACTGATTCTCCTCTAGAGCCTCTGGAAAAAGTGCAGCCCTTGACTTTGGCTCAGGAAAACTGATTTGGGACTTCTGGCCTCCAGAACTGTGAGAAAATTCATTTCTGTTGTTTTAAGGGCCAAGTTTGTGGTAATTTATTATGAAAGCCACAGGAAACTAATACAGTGAATAAGTGATTAATTCTAATGGCAGGTGAATCCCTGCTACGAAGATTAAAAGCCAGGGAAGGAGAGAGTGACAAAGAATGTTAAGTTACTTGGACTGGTTGGGAATGCCTGACCTCAGGCCAAAAAGACCCTGTGATAAGCACCTGCCTAGGAAGTCAGAACAGCAGAGAGGTGTACCTTGGTTAACAAAAGTGAGCAAGGAGTGAAGAAATAAGTGCAAAGAAGTAGCAAGGGGCTAGGTTCTATAAGGGTCAAAGTAAGGGCTTTAGATATGAAAGAAGGAAATGTCATACCTTGTCCCATGTGTGGGGTTCTGAAGGGTAACAGGGGGACAGACTTAGGGCTGTTGCACTGAAAGCCCAGCTAGACAAAGGAGAAGGGAGAAGTGATGGAATTCTGGATATATGTTGTACAGAGAGCCAATAGGATTTGCTGATGGATCAGATGCAAGGAGTAGGGAGAATGCGACAAGTTTAGGATGCCTGCAAGTTTGGGCCTGAACCACATTAGATGATGGTGGTAGCATTCACCAAGATGAGAAACACCTGGGGGGGGTGCGGAGCAAATCTGGGAACAAATTAAGAGCTCTGGCCTGGATTCATTAAGTTTGTGGTGCCCATTTGTCATCCAAGTGAAGATGCCAAGTAGACATCTGGGTCCTTTTGTCTGCAATTCAAGGAGAGGAGAGGGAGTCACTGAGCCACATGACTGAGTGAAGAGGCAGACTGTGTCTGACAGCAGGGATCCAATAATGTCATCTCTCTTTTCATACGCAGGCTAGGACACCTCAGGCTCTGACCTTTGCTTTGGGTAACAGTCTTAGGCTCATCCTGTGACAGTGTCCCCACAGAGCCTCTCATTTGTCACCAGCTTATGTTCAGCCAGGCACCAGTTGGACAAATCCTGATGACTGACCTGGAGTAATCAAGACTTTCCCATAGTATTCTCAACTTCTCATCTAAAAAATTTTTATTATGAATCCCATCAGTAAAATATTATTGAGATATATACGCCACTTGGATTGCAAATGGGCATCTAAAACCTAACACGTCCAAGCCAGAGCTCTTAATTTGCACCTAAATTAAGATTTGTGCCCTATCACATGTACACGTAGACCTATTCACTTATAAATTATATACATACTTGACTATACAAATAATAAAATACATTCATCACATAACAGTACAAAAATAATCTATCTTACTAAAGATAAGATAAACAATATTTGAATGACTCTATTAAAAATACAAAATTCCTTTTTTGCTTTCAGTTAAAAAAACACTTACTACCTTGTATGAGTTATGTGGCAGAATACGTCAGTTCTAATAAGCCAGTCACTGGTTTCACTGGAAATGTTGCTGACAAATGTTCCTCCAACTGGGGATGGAAACACCAGCTCGTCTTGCAGTATTAGCATTGTCTTCCATACTCGCTTTCTTTTCAGGAATCTTTGGCAGCCACAAGTCCATTCTGTGATGGTTAGTTTTGTTAAAACTAGATAATGTCAGCTAATGGTCAATGGTCCCTTCAGATATATGCACTATGCACCCCCTCCGCCTGTGCTGTGGCCCTCTCCTTCACCCTGGGGTGGTAACTGCTGCCACCCCCTGAGACTGTGCCTGTCCTCATTGGTTTCCCTTAACCCTGCCCAGTCTGTTGTAAAATCACCTTTATTGAATTCTTCTCAGTAAATTCCACTGAGTGCTCCTATTTCCCACCAGGATCCTGTCTGAGATATCCCCTATAAGAGAGCAACAAACAGGCAAAAACGTTGCTATACAGCCTCTGAGGACCTCCATGCCTCCTTGGGACATCCTACTGCAAGTACTCTGGGACTATCTGACCAGTAGACAAAGTGAGTTCACTAGTGTCAATCTGAATATTAAGTTATTTTTAAAGCTGAACTTCTTTCTTATTAGAAATCAAAATTGAAATATTTTCTTCCTACCTCTAGGTAATTGTTTTGCACCCAGGCGTGAGTGCCCCCACCTTACAAGTCCTAGCTTGAGAAATCTAGCAAATATGATGGCTGGAGCAGGAGTCTGGGCATCTCTGCCCTTATTTACTGGGTGCACTTGGGCACATGGCTCAACCTCTCTGCTCATAACTTCCTGCGCAGTGGGATGAAGTGGGAGAGTGTGCCTAAGGGAGATAGTGTTGCCCCCTCCCCAAGGGGCATTCTAGGATTTTCTACTTCTAGGCAGGGTGCTCCACCCTTCCAGTGCTGTACTGGGCACCTGTGCTTTGGGTACCCATCAATTCCTCTGTTCACTTCACTCAGCTAAAACCTTGTTCAGCTGTGGCCCCTCCTGAACGCTGGGCAAGGCAGTGCCAGCGCCAGCATCAGATCGCCAACACTGGGAAGAGGAAACCCCTGAGAACATCTGTCACAGCCTGGCAGAGGTTCACTCCTCCCCAAGGTCCTGCTCCTTTAGCACCCTGCCTAGCCGGTGAGGGCCTAACACTTGGGCCATCACCTTCCTGCCTCTGCCCTCACTGCAGGCCTGAGAAGGAGAGGACCTGGCCAGCACACCTCCCCAAGGCGACCTCCAAGGTCTTCAGGGTCCACGTCTCCTCTAGCTCAGGTCCCGATTCTTAGCGGCCACCCAACTGGCTTAGGTCAGAGGGTCTCCCCGTGAGAAAACTGAGGCTCCTTCTTGGGGCTTCTAAACCCGCTTAGGCTGCCGCATCAGAGTACAGCTCCCTCCTAGTCAGCAGTTTTCGATTTACACATCTGTGCCTCGCGGTGCTAAGCCCAGTCGTCGCTCAGTAGAGATGAATGAAAGGGGCCGGCGGGAAGAGTCCGGAGGGGGTGGGGCGCCGCCGAGGGCACGGGGCGGGGCCGCGCAGGGCAGTTCCGCCGCTCGCCCGCCCCGCCCCGCCCCATGCCGCAGCCCCGAGGCCCCGCCCGGGCCCGCCCCTCCGCTCGCTCCCCAGGCCGCCGCGGCTCCGAGCGGGTGGCGGAGCCGGCATCTGAGAGACGGCAGTGGCACGGCAAACCCCGAGCCCACCCCGGCCCGGCCCGCGCTCTCCGCCTCCGCCTCCCGGGCCGGCGGCGGCTGCGGGCGAGCTCGCGGGGCCCGGGCCGCCCCCAGCCCCGCTGGGCCCCGCCCCCCGCCGAGTGCATGAGGTTGACGCTACTTTGTTGCACCTGGAGGGAAGAACGTATGGGAGAGGAAGGTGCGCGGGGCGCAAGCCGGGCGGGCGGGCAGGCTGGGGCGCCGTCTCAGGGGAACCGGGGGCACGGGAGGGGGCCGAGCCGGGCCGCAGCGGAGGCCAGGTCTGCTGCGAGGCCGCACTTCTGCCTCTTGTGGATGAGCTCGACCTTCCGAAGCCTGCAGGCCCCTCCCTGACACGCTTCCACCCCTTTTTCTCTCCTCGGCCCTGGGTGGGCTTCCCTCCCAGAGGCGGAGAGCTGCTCCTCCCTTTCTTCCCCGCCTTCTCCCATCCCCCGACCGATGTCCACCCCTGAAGAGTCCCAGGCATTGCCCCTCACATCCCCCCGCCCCGGCCTCCATCTGCATGGTCTGCCCACCCGGGCTCGCCCCAGGCTACCGCTTATCCAGTCTCTAACCCAGCCTAGAAAGAAAGGCGCTGGGGAAGCCCAGCCCTGGATCTGAGTCTCTGCCTCGCACCTACTTGGCTCCGTGACCTTGAGCCAAGCGCTACCTGCCGAAACTGTTTCCCAGTCTATACAGTTTGGGGGCCGCATAGTTGGCCCCCAGTATTGGTGGTTGGAGGCCGAATGGAAAGGGCAGAGATGTGCCTCCAGGAAGCCATTGGCAGTGTGCTGCCCTCCCCCCCGACCACCACCCTCCACCGCCCCGCCGTCTCCCTGCACCAAACCCAGTGCCTGCCATCAATATTGACTGGGAGGATGACTCTCATCTCAGCCTCTTCAGCCCCTTCCCCCTTGCTGGGGCTTAAAGCTTGGTACTGCACTACAGTTAGGGTGTGAAGACCCCCCAAAGTTCCCTCAACCCAAAGCAGAGTCAGGTCTCCTTCCCTGAGTTTCTTCAGCCATCACTCAGGCACACCTAGTCCCAACTATGCCAGCCCCTTTAGCTCTGCCCTCCCCTGGGGCTACTGCCAGTCCTCCCACCAGGCCCTGAAGGCCTACTTGGAGCAAGGGCCCACTCACCATCACCCCTGCCTTAGCACCCTGGGTCCTCATGGAGGGCCAGGCCGTGGCCTGGGAGCCTGCTGTGTGACCTGGCAAGCCTTACCCTCTCCAAGGCTCAGTCTCCCCATCTGTACAGTGAGGAAGGGCAGGCCTGGGGGATCTTTCAGGGCCCACCCAGCTCCAGAGGTGCCAGGCCCCAAGAATGACTAAGCATGACTAGTGGCCAGCTTGTGGAGGTGCTAGGCCTCCCTGGAGCAGGTGTCTGGGAGTGTCTAGCTCTGCAGACCCTGCCCCTAGCCAGGTCAAGACATAGCCAAGGCTTGTTTGGGGCCAGCACCTCTGGGCTTCCTGCCCCTCCCCTACCAGGGGCTTCAGCGCAGGACGTACCAATCCAGCCCTCTCCGATCCCTACCTGGATTTGAAGGGTCTTCTGAGTATCTTTCCCTGGGCTGGCAGGGGAGGAAAGGAGGCTGTGACAAGAATGTCACCTGCTGCCTTATTTCTAAATCTTGCTGCTTCTTTTCATTTATCTTGAGTTGAAAAATGCTAGAGGTGAAGGGTGGACATCTGATCCTCATCTTCAGTTTACAGATAGGAAAATTAAGATCCAAAGAGGTTTGGTAATTTAGCCAAGGTCTCAGCAAGATGCTCAGAACTACCTCCTTTTTCCTTCTATTGGGCACATTGACTGCCCAGCCTGGGTGCTGTGTGTGTGCACAAGGATTTGTGCAGGTGCACATGAGGTTGGCAGGGCAGGCTGGGCCTGCACCAAACTGTAACTCCTCTAAGAATGGTTCCTGGCTTCCTTTCCACCCCTGCAGGAAGCGAGTTGCCTGTGTGTGCGAGCTGCGGCCAGAGGATCTATGACGGCCAGTACCTCCAGGCCTTGAACGCTGATTGGCACGCAGACTGCTTCAGGTAAGGTGGGCTGGACAAGGCCTGCCAGAGACAAGAGGCTGGGCAAACAGTCTGGGAGAGCTGGCTGTTTCCCCTGGTGCTGTTTTGGTTGTGACTTCTAGCAAGTCCTTGGCCACAGTTTCCCCATCTGTAAAATGAGGCATTTAGACTAGAAGATCCCTAAAGGTCTCTCTCCAGTTCCCAAGTGTCAGGGCTTATGGGACCTAAAGATGGCCCAACAACCCAGTAAGACCAGAATGAGAAGCAGGCAGGGGATAGCCTTAGAGCTGGCTCTAGAGCCAGAGTTGGGGGTCTCAAAGGAGGTGAGATTTCCCATGTGGAGAAGTATGGCAGGAAGGAATTTCAGGCAGAGGACCCAGCAGGTGCAAAGGGTGGAACGGTGACAGGGCCTGGCCCAGCCAGTGAATAGCCGTGTTCAGGTGGAAAAGCACTGCAAAGAAGGGAAGGTAAAGTTGGGAGGCCCAGCCCACATTATCAGGACATTGACCACCAATTGATGAAATTTATTTTATAGACAGTGGGAACCTCTAACAAGGTTCTTTTTTTCTTTTCTTTTTTTTTTTAAGAGTAATGTCTAACATTTTCTACAATTTAATAAGGGCCAGGCCAAGGAGTTTATATAGTTAAATACTGCATTCTCTCCATCAATTGAGACACAGAGAGGTTAATTTATTTTACCAGAGTCACACAGCCAGTGAGTGAAGTGAACACGCAGTGCCCACACTGGCTGGTGAGGCCAGAAAAGAGGCAGGCACCATGCCCTCAGCTTTCCAGGCAGGTGTTCAGCAGAGGACTGTCAAGAGACAGAGAAAACCACGTGCACAGAGAGGGAGCTGGGACAGCATGGGCAATTGAGGGAAGAAGAACAGCTTGTTTGGTTGGAACAGAGGGAGTCAAGGAATGCAGTGAGCAGGTAAACTTGGAATTTATTGGTGAAGGACCCTGAATGCAAAGATAAGGACCTTCTGAGGACAGTAGGGAGCCAGCACAGGGATTCAGAAAGCAGAAAGCAGGGGAGGGACGTGGGCAGAAGTGCTACTGAAAAGTGCCATCCCAGTGGATAGATGGTAACTTGGCAGAGAGGGACTGTCACAGTAGTTCAGGAATCTGTACTCAAGGCCTGACCTAGGACAGTGACTAGAAGTGGAGAGAATTGCAGACATAAAGGGACAATATTTGGCAAAATTAGTCACATTAGCCACCACTTATTCAGCACTCCTAAAGTTATTTCATTAAGCCTTCACCATAACCAAATGAGGTACCATTATTTGCCCAGCTTACACATGAGAAATGGTGGCTCAGAGAAATCAGGTACCTTACTGAAAGTTGCAACAGCTAGAGCTGGAACTAGAACCTATATCTGTCTCATTCCAAACCACTGCGGAGTTGAAGAGGTGAGGGACCTTGTGGTAGGCCTGGGTGCTAGGGAGGGCAATGGTCTGTTGGGTCTGCTGGAGTTGGGGGCTGGGTTGGTGATAAATTGTGCCCTGTACATACTGAGTTGAAGGTGAATGGACTGTCCAGAATGGTAGTGCCCTGCCCAGAGCTGGCCAAGGTGGTTTGAGTCTGGTCAGAGGTGTGAAGGCCAGAAAGAGTGGCCCACTTAGGGCTGGTGCTGAGACGGTAGATGAGATTTGGGTTGGGGAAAGAACTTTAGGGGTCCCTGTGCCTGGGGTTGGGGGAGAGATGTGGCCTTGGGAGACATGCGGGAGAGCCAGGAGTGTGGCCATAGATGCCACAGGAGGGATGTAGTGGGGCAGGACTCATCGAACCCAGTTTTGGAGGTTCCCCACCCTGCATAACCAGGAGAATGGTGAGGCCTCTGGTGGAGGGAGAAGGGAGAAGACATGTTCTGGCTGTCTGTGGTATGACGAGCACAGGGAAGGCTTCCACAGTTAGGAAGGCCCACAGGCAGTAAGAGACACAGTTTCCACAGTGTGGCTTACACGAGCATTCCTGGCTCAGTGGTATGGGGTTCTCCCAAGAGCCCCCAGAACTGGGTGAGGCCAACAGTGTCCTCATCCCATGACAGGAAAGCAGTTCAGGCAGGAGTCAGTGCTTACCTGGGTCCCATGGCTAATAGGCAGCCAGCTGACTCTCAGCAGGACTCTCAAGGCCCTACATGCTGCTTGGTTTCTCCCTGGAAGCATCTCAGTGCCATGAAGTGGGGTTGGCACCAGCCCCTGGGCTCTGAGGTCTTGCAGTGGGAGAGTTGCTACAGGTACACAGGATGCTTCTGGCATTAGCCCTGGGGGTGATTTTCATCTTAGGGCCTACCCCTTTCAGTGTTCCCAGGGGTCCTACCCACTGTGGGCCCCACCTCCTAGAAGGCTATGGCCAGGCCCAGAGTAGTCTAGTTTTCCCTTAGGCCCAGCAGGGAACCTGCAGCCCATGAGCTCTGGTGCTGCTTTAGCAAGAAAAGCCTTGCAGGCAAGGACAGACTGTCCATGAAAGCTGACCTCTGTTCCCTTGGGGGCAGCTCTGGAAGAAGCAGCTGCTTTTGAGCTTTTCCCTGTCCCCAGAGAGCCCTGAGTCCCCAGTTCCTTTGTCAAAGCAAAGGCTGAGGAGCATGGAGGGTGACTTCTTGAGTGTGTAGGGCTGAGGGCAGAGTGCCTGCCACAGCCTCCCTACCTGCACCAGAGCCCCGGCAGAAGGCCCTTCAGTTGCTTCCTGTTACGGGCTCAAATCAAGTCCTCATATCCACACTGCTGCATTCTCCTCCCATGCTGGGTGGCCACACTGGCCCCACCCTCTACAGCCTCCAATCCTGAGTGCCTAGAGTAGGATGGGGAAGCAGCTGGTTGGCCCACCCCTGCTCTCCCATAGGCCTCCAGATCCCCTGCTCTGGGGACCTGCAAAGGATGCTGGCCTCGACCCTGAGAAGAAGGCGTATCCTTAGAGGGGCCAAGTAAGTAGAAAGCCCCTTCCCCACCTGCCCCAGGCCTCAGGCAGGGCCCCTGGTACGAGGGCTGGGGCTAGAGGCAACTGTGGGATAGTCTGACCTGGGTCCTGGCTGTTGGGCAGGAGAACTGAAACTCCTTGTCACTTTTGGCTTCCTGTCGAGGGGAAGCAGGCCGCTGCTGAAGCTTCTGGCCTTTCTGATACAGTCTTCCCATTAGGCTGGTTCTCCAGCTGCTCTTTCTTTATATCTGGTGTCCAGGGATGTGGCCGTAGGTAGAGATGGACCTGTCATTGCAGAGGTTGCTACTGCCTCCTAGCCCAGCCCTCTCATGCCTTCCCCAGGACCTTAGCCTGTATGGGCTGGACAGATGACTGTTTCCTAGGAGTTCCTCTCTGACCTGCACTGGCCAGTTTTATACACCCTCAGTACCTGGCACTCCTCTCTTAACATCCTTTTGGGGGCAGGGACATGCGTAGGGGACCCCGAAGAGCCAGGCCTGCCTGCTCCACCTGCTTCCTCTGACCCCAGATGTGAAGGAATGGACAGGGTCAGGGCCTCCTGGGTACCTTCTGTCAGCAAAGGTCCATTGAGGCTCCAAGTGCCAGCCACCCAGCCGTTGTTTGAGCCTGGGCTAGATACCCTATCTGAGACAGAGGTCCCCTGGCCCCTGTCAGAGATGAAACCTAGCTGGAGTGCCCTGGAGCAGTTCTGAGAATGCTGGGGGTGGGAACACCTCCAGGTCAAGTACACAGGAACCGCTTATGTTTTCTTTGGGGTCTAGTGTTTATGGATGCCTGGCTTGGGACCTCAGACACCCTGAAGGTTAATCACAGAGACTGGTGGGCCAACAAAGATTGGTAGTGCAGGCTTCATGGGGGCAGGCACCCTAGCCAGGCCTCTGAGCAAGCTTCAAGGAAGTGGTCACCAGGTTGCAGTTGCACTCACAGAGCCCTTGGGTGAGTCAGCGTTGGGTCTTCCAGGATTGCTAAGGTGATGAATGTTTGTGAAGGAGTGAGGGAGGAGGAGTTTGCAGGCGGGCGAAGAGCATTCTTGCCCCTGGAGGAAAGCAGCTGCTTCTGATCCTCCACCAACCTACCCACCCACGGGAAGACAGGCGGCGTCCTGCTTCCTGCAGCCTGGCAGCCTGAAAATGAGGGGGAGACTCCTGTGGTGACACTCCTGTGACGCGATGTGTCTGGTCCGTGGAAGGGTGAAGTGAATCACTCATCAGCACAGGGCGTGGGAGGACTCCTCAGGGTCATGGTGCAGTGACTGCACTGCCTCTTTGCAAAGCCTGCTATGCACCTTCCTGCTAAGTGAAGGTTAAAGCCCCTGGGGATGCGTGCTGGGGTTCTCTCCCCATCCCTGGGTGTCCTCCCTTCATTGGGGCCCCAGCAGTAAGATGCCTGCCCCCTGCTAGCACCCAGGGCTAGGGCAGGAGTGTGGGCGGGGACCTGCAGGGACAGTGGATGACATCATGGCTCTGGTCCAGCTGCTGCTTCCGCTGCCTCCTCTCATATCCCAGGGTGGCTTCCTGAGGCCCTCCCTCCTTACTCTCTTTCACAGGGGGGAGTGAAAGATGGAAGACCTCATCAGACCCCCTCTTCCTGGGTGCACCCCCACCCCTTCTGAACTCAGGCATTTTGTGCCTTAACGTGCTCCCTCCCAGCCCCTGACTGTGGTCCCCTGCCCCTCCCATCAGGCTCCCAGACAATGGGGAACTGGCTGGATCCTCTTAAAGGGACAGTGTCCCACCAGTACTGTTGCTACTGTCCTCTCCCTCCTCCCCCTCCTCACTCATCCCCAGTTCCCTAGTTAAGGAGCAGTCAGTGAGAGCAGGCTGCAGTAATGTGGAGGGTTCCCTAGGGGATAGGGCTGTGTTAGTCAGGTCTCAGTCTTACCTGCCATCTTTTTCCTGAATCTTTGCCCTGCTGAGCCATAACCTCTGAGCCTGGGTCCTTCCTGTCCCTGTGTGACCTTGGCATATCACCCAGCAGGCCCAAACAGCGGCAGAGATAGACAGCTTCTCTGTACATGTTTGCTCTGGCCCCTAGGACTCTGGTTCGGATTCTTGAAAAAATGTCCCTGGGGATTCACTAGGGATCTGAATTTCTATATTTGCTCAGCCTGACCAGCTGGGCTGCTGGTGGCCACCCCACTGGGATGGATACTTGGGTAGAAAGAAGCCAGGCATGTTGATCTAGCTCCAGGACTGTGGGATGACACCTAGAAGCTGGCACATCATTCCTCCTCATTTGTCCTTTAGGGCCCCACCCCCTGCCAGACCTCCCTGGTAGTCCCTGGTGATAGGACAGGGTGATACTGGCCCTGATGACCCCATACATCCAGGCATTCTCCATACAGCACGACTGCTTTTCTAAGGGAAGGTGCGGAGACTAAGGCTGGTTGAGTGGAGGGAGGAGCTATGCTGTGCTGTTCCTTAAACCCCCTCCCTTCTTGTGACTGACAGAACCTGTAGGTCTGACTAGGAAACTAGCAGATCCCCTGTTTTGACTGATCCTGGCTGGTCTCTACTGAGCTTAACTCCTGCCTCAAATTTTAGTGGAACAGAGAGTAGTTTGTGTAACCTTGGACAGTTCATACACTCTGAAATGCATCTGCCTCATCTCTAGAATGAGGACGCCCATGCCTGCCTCATGGTGGCCTGTGAGTATTAAATAAATTTAATTAAGACAGTGAGAAGGTGCTAGCATTTAGTAGGTCTTCACAGCTCCAAGAGCTCACTTTTGTCTCCATCAGCTGGCTCAAGATGCCTCCATGTTGCTGGGGTTGATGGAAGCAGAGAAGGACAAGGATGCAGACATCTTTTTCTAATTCTCATAAAGGTGCCTATAGACTATGGCAAGGCCCAGCTCTGGGGGAGGGGTAGGAGTGAGCCATGCTAAGCCCCAGCTTCTCTTTCAACCAGGTGTTGTGAATGCAGTGCCTCCCTCTCACACCAGTACTATGAGAAGGATGGGCAGCTGTTTTGCAAGAAGGACTATTGGGCCCGCTATGGAGAGTCTTGCCATGGGTGCTCAGAGCACATCACCAAGGGGCTGGTCATGGTGAGCACCTCCCCCCGCACTTATACACCTCGCCTCGTGTGTGTGTGTGTGTGTGTGTGTGTGTGTGTGTGTGTGTGTGTGTGGTGTGTGTTCACAGGTTTCCCTGCTCTAGAGCTCTCTCTTCTTTTCATTGGTATTGTAATTCCACCATGCCTTCATAGCTGTTTGTCTGTATCCCTTAGGCCTCGATCTTAAGAGCCAGCTCTGTCCAAGAGCTCAGCATCTGGCCAACCAGGCTCCCAAAGTTTTTTGGGGCTGCCCTTCTGAGAGGGGAAGAGATAGGGGGGCTGAAGGTGGCTGCTAAGCTGGGTTGTCTTCCCCACACACCCTGCCAGGTGGCCGGGGAGCTGAAGTACCACCCCGAGTGCTTCATCTGCCTCACATGCGGGACTTTCATCGGTGACGGGGACACCTACACGCTGGTGGAGCACTCCAAGCTGTACTGGTGAGTGGCCTGGCCCCTCCGCAAGCCTGCTGTGTCCACCTGTACCACAAGTCTCCCACGCCAGGGCCCTCTCTCTGCCCATGTGGGGTCAGTCGTTAATAAAAGTGATGGTGTAGAAGTGACTAGGAGATATGACACGAGTCACATGGAGAAAGTCTCAGACATTAGCTTTCTTACTGATACATCACTGCAGTGCAATTCTGGCACCAGCCACCAGTTAGCACCAACTCTACCAGTTCAGGGTCCAGTACCCAAGACCACTCTCACTTAAGACTGGTTCAGTGATCCCCAGACCACTCCCACTTCAGACCAGCCAGCTACAGATCAAGGATTACCACAGTCCTTCTCAGGTTTGATAATTCACTAAATGACTCAGAACTCAGGAAAGTACTATACTTAGGATTAATTATTTTTATAAAGGGTACAAATTAGGACCAACCAGATGAAAAGATATGAAAGGCAAGGTCTGAGAGGGTCCCAAATGCAGAGGTTCTATGCATTTTCCCCATGGAATCAGGACATGTGACCCCACTCCTGGAATCACCAGAGTTTTTATTGGGGTTTCATTATGTAGGCAGAATTTATTGACCCTGGGCATATGATTGAACTTAATCTCCAGAAGCCCTCCTCTCCTCGGTGTTGGACTAGGTCAAAACCCCAAACTTCTAATCACATGGTTAGTCTTTCTGGTGACTAGCCCCCATCCTGCGTTATCTTATTAACATAAACTCAAGTGTGGTCTCAGGGGCTCATGAGAAACAAAGGCACTCTTATTTCAGGATTTAGAGCCTCTTACCCAAACAGGTTCTTTATTATACAGTGCTGATAAAGCTGGGTTCCAGGGCAGCATGACTTGATCCCAAATGGACTTTTAATGACTTACTCCTGAATTGGATTTATCCCTAGGCCTTTTTCTGCACAGTTTACAACTTAACAGAGAGTAGACAAACAGAATGACTGAGTGCCAGAAAGGGGCAGGGCTGGACCTACTCAGTTCCTGTTCCCAGTCCCATTGGGCAGCTAAGACCCACCTCCTCCCATGAGGAGCAGTAAGGGTGAAGGAGAAAAGAGCCTGGGACTGGGGAGTAGGGGGGGCGTGATTCTGGTGATTGTGCTAATGTTCTTTTCTTCCTACTCTTTGGATCCCCTCTGCCTGTGGCTCTTGCAGCGGGCACTGCTACTACCAGACTGTGGTGACCCCCGTCATTGAGCAGATCCTGCCTGACTCCCCCGGCTCTCACCTGCCCCACACAGTCACCCTAGTATCTATCCCAGCTTCAGCTCATGGCAAACGTGGCCTCTCGGTCTCCATTGACCCCCCGCATGGCCCACCAGGTTGTGGCACAGAGCACTCTCACACCGTCCGCGTCCAAGGGTGAGTGGCTGGCCTGCTAAGGCTGCAGCTGGTATGGCTTTGACCATGTGGATGCTCTATCTAGATGGGTGGCTGACTGGGGCTGGGGGCTCTGAGAATGGGTGAGCATTTACATACAGATAAAGCCCAGCTCTGACAGCCTGGTATATTAAATGCCTGGTCCAGTCATTCCTCTAAAAACCATTACAAGTGCTAGAGAAAACATTTTAAAATGTTTTCTTTAATCCATGTGTGATCCAATAATACAGAGGAGTAACCAGGCCAGGAATAAGTGAAAGAGGGAGCCCAGGGGTATCAGCAGAATACTGAAGGCAGCCATGTTTTGAGGGCAAATTGAGTGAACTTAAACTTCAATTTTCAAGTCCTTTCATGGCTGGGCCTCTCAGAGCCTTGACCTGCTAATGAAGTTAGTCTAATAAGAGAACTGCTCTCTCCTCCATTAAGCTAAAATTCCAAAAGGGCTTTCAAGGTGAGGATGAATGAGAAATAAACCACACCTTCCATAAGCACCCCCCACCCCGTCCAAGAACTGTAAAATAAACTGATTTGAACCTGAACAGAAGAGGAGAGGGAATCTGAGAATTCATAAACTTGGGATTGCAAACCAAATTTGCCTGGGTGGTTCAAAAAACCTCAAGGCAAAATCATAAGCATTTAAAGTACTTCCCAACTGGTAGTTCTCCCAGGCCCTGACAGAATCAGATGAAGATCCTTTCTGAAGAAACCCACCTCCAGGCTTCATTTGATTTACTTAGATTAGTGTCCCAACAAAGATGAGCAATTCAGTCAAAGTTACTGAACCTATAAGGAAACAAGGCACTGTGAGCAAGAGTCAGCAGAAACAATAGGAAGCAGAACCAGACCTGTAAAACTTTCTGATATTTCAATTATCAGAAACAATATAAAAAAATTTTGCTCAGTGTGTTTTAATAAGAGTTGCTTGAAAAATGAGTGAAGAGTAATGACTTTGGAAAAGAATCATATATATCCTCTAGAAATGAAATATATAATTATTAAAGTGAAAATCTAAACATAAGCATTTAACAAGAGAGTAAGGTTTAAAACAGCTAAAGAGAGAAGCAGAGACAAAAAGATGAAAACTGTGAGAGGTTAAGACACATGGAGAACAGAGTGGTAGGATCTAATCATCTATTTGGAATCCCAGGAAAAGAAAGAGACGATGGAAAGGAGGCAATATTTGAAGATGTAATGGCTGAGAACTTCTAAGACAACAATTACAGACTCAAGCCCAGTAAATCCCAAACAGCAAAATAAAAAGAAATCCACCTATAGATCACCCCATCTAGTGAAACTAGTACACCAAAGGCACACACCAAAAAGAGATGTTCAAAGTGGCCATAGAAATTAGACAAATTACCTTCAAAAATTAACAATTAGACTGACAGCTGATTTCCCAGCGGAAACAATGAAAGCCAGAAATTAAATGATGTATTCAATGCACTCAGCAAAAAATAACCATCAACCTAGAATTCTATATTTGATTAAAATATTCTTCAAGAATGAGGGCAAAATAGACATATTAAAGCAAACAAAACTAAAATTTGATACTAACAGATCTTCCCTAAAGAATATTCTAAAGGATGCAGAAAAGGTCTGAGATGCAAGGACTGAAGATTAGGGAACCAGCCCAGTTGCCAACTCTGTGACATTGAGTGACTCCCTTGTCTTCTCTGGGCTTTGGGGTCTTTGAACAGTGAGGATGTTGGACACCTTGGAGCTTTTTAAGATTTCTCCTAGGCCTCACTGACTCCTTGAGAAGTAGTTTTAAATGTCTCCCATGTCCCCATGTCTGGACGTGGCAGCCAGGTGTCAGCTTCCATTGGATTCAGAAAACTTATACACCTGCCGGGTACCAGGCACCATGCCTAAGAACTGGTGAGAAGTGAAGATGGTACTTGGGAAGGAGGATGCTGTCAGGCTTGACTCTACATCTCCACCCCCACCTTGAGCATCAGCCAGGCCAGCAGCTGCCTCACATACACAAGTAAGCAGACAGATTGGTGAGAGAGATGGGGAAACTCCCAGACCAGCTGGTCTCTGACAGCCACGCAGAATTTTAGAAATGGAAAGCCAGTGACACCTCCCCCTATCTCCCTCACTGCGTGAGCATTCTCTCCAGCCAACATCTGTTTCCTAGTTTCTACAAAGAGCCACCCCTTCTCAGAAGCAACCCAGCTTGCTCAAAGGCTGCTGACTGAATTTACTTGTTTTAAGTGAGGCTTAGTTGACCACTTTTCATTTTGTTTATAGCAGCATTTTAAGGAAAGTTTATCTTTGCCCAGCCCCCTGCTATCTTAGCAGGAGACTGAGGGAGGGGAGAGGTGGTGGCAGGGTGAGGAGGGGTGTCTAAAGAATATATATATTTTAAGGCTATATCCATGAGAAGCCTATATCAGTGAAAATATCTTCATTGCTTTCTCAACTTTTTATCTTGAAATTTACAGAAAATTTGCTAAGTAATTATATTGAATACCTATATACCCTTTACGTAGATTCACCAATTTTAATTTTTTGCTACATTTGGGGTATATGTGTGTGTCTCTACAGAAAGGTATGTGTATACATACATATACTGATTTATTTTTTACATATATATGTACATATTATTATTTACTAAATCATTTGAGAGTAAGTTGCAGATAATATTGATCCTTCCTCTCCCCTCAAAAAACTAGACATTCTCCTAAAAACAAGCACATTCTCTTATATAATTATCAATTGTACCTCATATGTAATCATAATATTTAGGAAATTTAATATTGATAAAATACTTTTATCCAATATACAATCCATATTGAGATGTCGCTAGTTGTCTCAGTACTGTCCTTTATAGCAGTTTCCCCCTGATCCAGGATCCAGTCCATGATCATACATTTCATTGAATCCTCATGTCTCTTCAGTCTTTTTAATTTGTGACAGTTACTCAGCTTTTCATTGTCCTTCGTGACCTTGACATTTATGAAGAGCACAGGTCATTAAGTGGAATATTGCTCCATTTGGATTTAACTGTTGCTTCCTCTTTATTAGATTTAGGTTATGTATTTTGGCCTGTTACTGCATAAGTGATGCTGTGTCCTTTGTGCATCTTACAGACAATATCAGTAAAGTGCACCCTTTATTGGGGCTGCAAGCTTTGATTCCTTGGCTAAAGTTCAAGTAATCTCTTCTGTAAAGGATTTTTTCCCTTCGTAATGTAATCAGTAATTTATTTGTGAGATATGACTCTGTAAATATCATGTTCCCCAAGACCCTTTCACCAAATGGTGCTGGCATCCATGGATGATTCTTACCTGTATCAGTTATTACTATGATGGCTACAAAATGGTGATTTCCTAACTCTTCTTCCTTCTGCATTCATTACCTGGCTTTCCAGTATAAGGAAGAGTTTCTCTCTTATGTGAAAATATACTCTAGATAATGAAAAATTTTTATGTATCTATTTTTCTTAAAGTCCTTAGTCTCCTCTCTGTCTTGTCTCCCAGCCCTTCCCTATCTCAGGGGAGAGACAGAGTGGACATTCCTTAAAAAGCTTTTATGAAGACAAAAGGAAAACCAGATAATTAACATCAAAGAGTTAAAAGAAGCAAGTAAATTTGGCAAATTGGCCATTCCTTGAGTTAGCTTACAGCCAGCTAAACAAAGGCCTCATCCCATCTCCACTCTGCAGCTGTGGCTCAGGTCAGGGGGCTAGCTCCTCCCTGCCGACTCCGACTCCGGAGGAATGAGAGCCTTCACCTCATCTTTCAGGGCAAGTTTGGGAGTCAGTTAGGAAGCCAGTAGATATCAGACTCTTTTTAGGACTCATGACATTCATCTGCCCCAAGCATACCAGGAAGTTCAGAGTATCAGTCTCTCCTACATGACAGAAAATGTTCTGTTGAACAGGAGCTCCTGAGCATCTAGTGTGGGGTAGCAAATACCTAGGGGCATGCTACCTTTCTTCAATTTCACACACACATCAGTTATTAATTACAGAATTCTTCCCACCAAACCAGAGCTCAGTGTTCTAGACATTGCCACCTACTGATCACACAAGATAAAATCATCTGACCCCCACTCCTGATCTGATCCCTTTGGCCTTGGTTTTTTCTCAGGGCTCTAGGGGACAGGCAGTCAGGGTTCTGACCACAGCTCTATGCCCACAGAGTGGACCCAGGCTGCATGAGCCCGGATGTGAAGAATTCCATCCATGTTGGAGACCGGATCCTAGAAATCAATGGCACTCCCATCCGTAATGTGCCCCTGGATGAGGTATGGGTCCTGGGTTTGGGTCCTGAGCAGGATTTGAGGTAGTGCCTTCATGTCTGTCCCCCACCACTTGGGACTCACCTAGCCACATACCTGCTTTCTCCAGATTGATCTGCTGATCCAGGAAACCAGCCGACTGCTCCAGCTGACTCTTGAGCACGACCCCCATGACACACTGGGTCATGTGCCAGGGCCTGAGCCCAGCCCCCTGGGCTCCCCTGCTCACACTCCTAGTGGGGAGGCAGGCAGCTCTGCCCGACAGAAGCCTGTCCTGTAAGTCATCCCTATGCCTTTGTGGTACTTACACTGACTGTATGCCTCAGGATGAGACCTGATTCTTACCCTTTACTTGCACACAGTCTGTGTGGAAGTTAGACCTGCAGAAAAGCAGACCAGCAAGCAGTGCTAGGGACTGTGAAAGGGGAGGGGAAGATAATGAGAAATAGGAAAACAGGTGGGAGCAGCTCCACCAGCTGGGGATTACAGAGCACTTCCAGGGTGAGCCAGCACCCTGGCTTCAAGGAGCAGCAGGCAAGTAACTCAGGATGATGGGAGCATCAGATGTGGCTGGGGAGGGTTGGGTTCCAATGCAGAAGCTAATTGCAAGGCTTTAGATATGGCAAGGGTCTTAGGGCTTTGTCCACCCATCATGGGGCCCCACTGGAAGGTGTTGCTGCAAAGTGATGTGTTTCACAGAGATCACTCTGGTCCCTTGTGCAAAAGAGTGCCCAGGACCAGAGACAACTAGAGGGCTGTTGTGGTCCAGGTTGGGAGTGTCCCGTATCCTCTTGAAGGGGGTCTAGGGGCACAAGGAAGAAACCCAGTGGTACCCTGGTCCTTGCTCCACTTACTATGGGCTTGCTCAGGACTCCCCGTAAAGATTTGGGGAAAGGGGAGACCTTCTGGGGGACAATCTTTAAAAAATAACAATGTTGAAGGCATGTATTTCCTTCCCACCTGTATTTGTCTGGAGCTCAAGCCATCGGCCATGGCAGGGTCATGGGTTTCCTGGGCAGGTCATGCGCCCCTGCACCCTGGGACCCAGATGCTGAGAGACAAAGCTGATCCAGGGCCACCAAGCAGAGAAGGCCAAGGACAAACGTTCCTACCAAGGGTACCTGAACAATAGTGGGCCTCAAACAGGAAGGGTGCCAGGTGCTGGCATCAGGATGGGGTGAGAGCCGAATGACTACCCAGGAGAGCTGCCCTGTGCCATCCTCTCGGAACAGGGACTGCAGTGTGGCATAGGTAGGAGCATGGTAGGCAGAAGGAAAGGGACATGTCAAGGCCTGGCCTCCCCCAGGGAGTCTGGGCCAGGTGTCCACCTGCCCCTGGTGGCAGTAGACATGTGTGTGCCCCTTCCCAGGAGGAGCTGCAGCATTGACAGATCTCCAGGTGCTGGCTCGCTGGGCTCCCCTGCCTCCCACCGCAAGGACCTGGGGCGCTCCGAGTCCCTCCGTGTGGTCTGCCGACCACATCGCATCTTCCGGCCTTCGGACCTCATCCACGGGGAGGTGTTGGGCAAAGGCTGCTTTGGCCAGGCCATCAAGGTATGGGGCCTGCTGGGCAGGGACAGGTCATGAGTGGGAGCAGGGGAGCAGACCAGATGTGACCCATCAGTCTTCCTGCCTCCTCCCACCAGTGCCTCCAGGAATCCACATGAAAGGGGCTTCCAGACTCCCTGACTAGTCCTTACCTCCACCTGGGCCTGTTTGAGCTAGTGAGGGGAAAGGGACCTATTCCAAGTAGACCCAGAACTTTATATGGAGGAGGTTATTAGGTGGCTTCTCGGGTTGGGGATGGGAGGGCAGTCCAGACCACACTAAAGGCCCCATGCTGAGCCTGATGTTGACCCCTCAGGGCCTCTGGGCTGCTTCCCCTTTCACACTCCCCAGCAGAGAAATGAGCCCTTCCCCAGCTCTCATGTCACACCGGCTATGACTAGGCTGGAAGATTCAGGATTATATGGAAGGTGCCGGCCAGTCCACCCACATGTCCAGATAGGCCCTGGCCCCCAGTTCTTGCCCCTGGTCCCCTTGTAGGGAAGGATTTTATGGTAGAACTGCCATCTGCCTCAAGGAGTCAGCCAGCAGAATAGGAGAAAGAAAGCTGGCCTCTGAGTCAGGTCCTGGACGCAGTCCCCAGCCACCCCCCTTCCTGCCAACTGGGTGACCTTGGGCCCTGTTAGGAAACCTCCCAGAGCCTCTGTCTCCTCATCTGTAAAAGTATTAAGTCCTACCCCCTCGAGGGCTGGGAGCATCACATGAAATGTGTTTGAAGAGCTTGAAGCTGACTGTTCATCTCTCTGGCAGTTCTGGGATGGGAATGGGGCCCCCTACAAAGCAGACTTAGAGTGGAGCCTCTGTCTGTATCCATGCCTCGGTGTCCCCATGCAGGTGACACACCGGGAGACAGGAGAGGTGATGGTCATGAAGGAGCTGATTAGATTTGACGAGGAGACACAGAGGACATTTCTCAAGGAGGTCAGTGAGTGGAAATGCACATCCTCTTCTCCAGACTTCTAGGACATGCTGTGGTCCCCACACCTTTTCTCCACTAAGAGTGGGTGGCAGAGGGTCCAGGAGGATGTGACACTCAAGCCACACATTGAAAGAGGAGGCTCCTCCATCTTTGGGACCATCCGTGGGCTCTGGTGAGACGGTGGAGGGAGAAAGAGACATGGGCACAGCCCCAGGCCCAGCCTGTTTGCTCCCCACCAGGTGAAGGTCATGAGATGCCTGGAGCACCCCAATGTGCTCAGGTTCATCGGGGTGCTCTACAAGGACAAGAGGCTCAACTTCATCACCGAGTACATCAAGGGGGGCACACTCCGGGGCATCATCAAGAGCATGGTGAGTGCCAGGCAGAGCTCTGGGCAAGGCATTTCCCCCTCTGGGCCTGGCTCCTCGGCTCTTTGGTGGGGTCAGCCTCTATAAGGCCCACCGAACCCTGATTAGTGTTGTACTATCTCCATCTGAAGCTTGGGAAAAGCCAGGGACCAGAGAACAGTGGCAGCTCCACCGATGGGATACACAGGCTGTTTTGGATCAGCTGTCCTGCAGGGCCCTAGGCCAGACCCAGCCATATCTGCCACAGGTCAAACACCTGAGAAGAGGCAGCTTCTCATTACCTTTGCAGTAGGCCTATGTTTTGCTTCTGGCAAAGCCAAGTTATTTTTACTGTTTGCCATGTTCTGTAAAATTCAGAACTCTGATGGCTTGTATGAAATTACAAAGCCATCTTCAGAAACAAAGTGCTCAGAGGAGTGCTTCTAGCACTTTTGTGCTGCTGGCAGCGCCCTGGGTATCCAGTGCTAGTGCCATCTCGGTGTCACCCTGAGACCTTGAGTTCCTGTCCATCTTCTGCACCTGACTTTGATTCTTCACCCCTCAGCTGAATACCAGAGTTTTACCCCTACAGGCTTATGACCGATGTCCCTTCTCAGAAGGGATTCTGTGGTCAAATACGGTTTAGAAACACTGGGCTTCACCAACTGAGGCTTCTTAATTGCACTCTGAACCCTTCGTGTGCTCCAGTGTTCTTGGCTTCCTGCTGGTGGTCTCCAAGGGGATGAGGTGAGAGAAGGAGGCATTTCTCCAAATGATTGGAGCCCAAAGCCCTGCTCTCCTTAGTGCATGGCTGGCGCCCTGCAAGTGACCTCGCGGGACCCTTGTATACCTGCCGGTTTGTGAAAGTAGGCTCAGGATTTTTAAAAACTTGAAAGAATGGGATTTTGTAGAAGATAAAAAGAGCTTTCCTCAGAGGTGGCGAATCAGAAACTATAGAGAAGTGTTCCCTCCCTCATTTTGAAATCAGTTCTGTTAGAAAATTGTTTTGAATTATTTACCCATACAAGAGACTGATGTGGGTGCAGAAGAGAGTGGGGGTGATTGGACCTTCTAGGACACTTGCTGCTCCTGTTTCTCTCACCCAACTGTCCTGAGCCCGTGGCCCCCATTGGCCCCTCCTGGCCATTGTTGCTCTGCCCCCAGGACAGCCAGTATCCATGGAGTCAGAGAGTGAGCTTTGCCAAGGATATCGCTTCGGGAATGGTGAGCAGACTCTGGTTCTGACTTGTAGGGTATGGGCTGGGTGATCCAACCCCACTTATAAAACATTCTCTCCTGCTAATCTAAAATCCCATCCTGTGGCCCAGAAATGGAAGCCACAAGTAAGCTTTGAGAGTGAGCCAAGGGGACTGAATGGAGAGTGAGAAGAACACCCCTCACTGGCCTGATTGGGGCGGGAGGGGAGGTGGGAGCCTCTGGGCCAAGGCCAGGGTCCGTCAGTGGAGCTGCCTCCCGACCTCCGTGCCCCGCTTCCCGACCTCTGTGCCCCGCCTCCTGACCTCCGTGCCGCTCGCCCCAGGCCTACCTCCACTCCATGAACATCATCCATCGGGACCTCAACTCCCACAACTGCCTGGTCCGTGAGGTGAGCAGCCCGGGCGGGGAGGGACGGGGCAGCAGGAGGCTTTGGGGAAACATACTTAAGTAGGGGCAGTGGGGCAGGGAGTCCGGGCTCAGAGGGTTGGTGATGGAGGACCACAGGCTGTTCACAGAAGGCAAGGAGTGACTGAGTGACCGTGTCCAACTGGAGAGGTTTCCTGGGGCTGCCATAACAAAGTACCACAGACGGAATGGCTTAAAGTAACAGAAATGTCTTCTCAGAGTTCAAGAAGCCAAAAGTCCAAAATCAAAGTATCAGCAAGGTTAGTTCCTTCTAGAGGCTCTGAGGGAAACTCTCCCGTGTCCCTCTCCTAGCTTCTGGTGGCTGCTGGCACTCCTCGCCATTCCTTGGCTTAGAGCTGCATCACTCCAATCTCTGCCACCGTCTTCACATGGCTTTATTCCCTCTGTGTGTCCGTGTGCCCTTATGAAGGACACCATTGAATTCAGGGCCCACCCTAATCGAACGTAACCTCATCCTAACTAATTGTATCTGCATAGACCCTGTTTCCAGATAAGGTCACATTGAGGTGCTGGGTGGACATGAATTAGGACGAGGGACATGATTCATGACACTGCAGGCTGATTGAGATCCAGTCCTAGAGAAGGAGGTTCTCTAGGCAGGTGTTTGCCCAGCAAATTCAGCGCAGGAAGAGTGTTTCTGGTGACAGGAACAGCATATGCAAAGGCCCAGAGGTATAAAATTCAGGAAGCAATGAGTTGCTCACTGTCAAATGGGAGTCCCAGCCCCCTGGGAATGTCAAGGCAGCTCCAGAATCCTCTGGGCTATGGGAAGTATTGGGCAGTGAGCCCAGAGATGTGGGCAGGGCTGTTCCCATGGACCTCCCAGGGAGCGAGCTCAGACTGCCCCTGCTGGAGATGAGCATCACTGCAGAGTCCAACCAATGTGGTGGGCAGAGTGCGGACAGAGTGGCCCATCACAGCCTCAGTTCCACAGCAGAGTCCATCCCCTCGGAATCTGATGAAAATTGTGAGCTCTCCTGTCCCCAGAATCCATCTGTGTACAGTCAAAGCCTTTGCCTATAATTTGGGGTCTCTGTGAGTCCAATGGTCACACTGGCTGGTTTCCCATAGCAGGGTCTGCAGAACCCTATATCATTAGATTTTGGGGGACTCATTGAAAGTGCAGAGTCCTGTGCCCCACCTCAGAACTTGTGAGAGCAATGGGGCAGGAACCAGCACTTGAACAATCCTGGTGGACCCTGGCCTTTAAGAACTGCTGCCTGGGGGTTCAAAGACCCCAGGGTCAAGATCCCTCAGCTAACCTTCCAGCTGGTATTACACCTGAGGAGACGGAGCTCTGAGCGACTTTGTACCTGAGACCTCATCGAGGTGGGCCCAGGACCCACATTCAGCCCCTCCCCTAGCCATCTTCGTAGAGTTTTCACTAGGTGACTCTCCACATTTGTGTCACTCCCAGAAGCATCACAGAGCCCATCCCTTTAGAGTGAGCATAGCTCTAATCCCCACCTGGCCACCTCAGCCTGTCTGGGCCCACTCCTTGGTGTCCATGCAGCAGTGCTTAGTTCTGGGGCTGGCAAGTAATATCCAGAATTCCAGGGCCCTGGAGCACTCAGAGGATCTCCCCAGCCCCGTGACTTGACACTGTGCCCCAGCACTCCCTGCCTGTTCCCCATCTGTCAGGAGGCCCCTCCCAGATTTTCCCATCTTGTGGGGCAGATGCAGTAGTCAGCATGTCCAGTCTGCAGGGTTCCAGGCCGAGCCCTGGGTGGGGCTCCTGTAAACTTAGAACAGTAGAGCCGGGTCTCCCAAGTCCTAGGTTTGAATCCCAGCCCTGTCACTGACCAGCTGGATGGCCTTGGGCAACTTTCTTAACCTCTCTGGGCCTGAGTCACCTCATCTGTCAAGTGGGGATAAAAATAATACTTACCTTACCAGATTGTTGGAAGATTAAGAGATAAAATAATAAAGAAATGGGAGAATGGGGCCACACTGGTGTTTTCAGTAGCTTTGGGTAGCTCCAAAGCTACAAAGAGCAGAGGAGTTTGGGGAAGGAAAGGGGTCCCCACCCCACACCTGAGCCCCTGTGAGGAGTGGGGTTGCAGGCTCCCAGTGCAGAGGCATCTGTCTGGATTGGTGTGGGGTCCAGGCTAGGAACAGGTAGCA
>CM053501.1:22038806-22090811 GCA_028627145.1 Eidolon dupreanum | reverse complement strand
GGTAAGTCCTGGTCCTCGTGTTGGACAGATCATCGGGCGGGTGAATGCCGATCCTGACTACCTGCCTCGCACCATGGACTTTGGCCTTAATGTGCGAGGCTTTCTGGACCGCTACTGCCCCCCAAACTGTCCCCCAAGCTTCTTCCCCATTACTGTGCGCTGCTGTGATCTGGACCCGGAGAAGAGGTGAGTAGTGGGGCTCAGCCTGGGGCTGCCTTAAGGGGTGATCTGTTCCCCAGCAGAGCCAAAACCCACTATCTGCTTCTCCCTCACCTGTTGCTCCAGGCCCTCCTTTGTGAAGCTGGAGCAGTGGCTAGAGACCCTCCGCATGCACTTGGCTGGCCACTTGCCACTGAGTCCACAGCTGGAGCAACTAGACAGGGGTTTCTGGGAGACCTACCGGCGTGGTGAAAGTGGACTGCCTGCCCACCCTGAGGTTCCTGACTGAGCCCAGCTCATCCAACAGCCCCTGGCCCCACTCTGGAGAGTCCACCCTGCACCAGATTTCTCTGCAGGAGGTAGCCAAGTGTGGAGCCCTTAGTGGGCAGTGGACGCCCAGATCCCTCCCTAGCACCAGGCTGACTTGCCTTCTCCTACCCTGCGGGCTGTGGCCCCTGCCCTGTCTCTGCCCGTGGCCCTAGAGCTGGCCTGGCTGCACATACATCATCACTTTGCCCCGCCTTACCTCTGCCTCGGTGGGGCTGTCCCCTCACTTCTTCTTGCATGAGCTGGAGGGCCTGTGTGAGTTGTGCCCCATCCTGCACCCCACCGCCCGGCCATCCTGTACACACTCCATCTGTCTGCAGCTCCTCCAAGGCTGGGCTGGAGTACAGCCTCAGACCATGCCCTGTCACAGCTGTGCACATAGGAGGATGTGTGTCAAGGGAGAGGCCATGTTTCCAGGAGCCATAGAGGAGTCGGGCCCATCACCCCCCGAGGGGTATCTAGGTAGTAGCAGGTATTGATAACTATTCAAACCCCCAAAGCAGAGAGAGGTTTGCTCCTGCTGGGGGGGTGTCCCTACTGGCTAGGCAACAGCCTTCCTTACTTTGGGTCTTTTTGTTTCTTTACTGAAGCCACTATAAGGAGGAGCAGGTACCAGGCCTCAGGGTGAAGGGATAGTCCCTGGGTCAGAGCTGCTGGGAGGAGCCACAGAGGGAGTTTGGGCAGAGCGGACCAGGCAGGTGTCCACCAGCATCCCGGCCCCCTGAACTTCATCTCTGCCCCCTCCTGGGCATCTCCTCGAGGCTCCCTGCAGTGGCTGGAGCAGCCCCTGCCCTTCCCCATGCCCCTCTGTTCTCTAGGTTCTTTCTGTGTAATCTATTTTTTAAGAAGAGTTTGTATTATTTTTTCATACGGCTGCAGCAGCAGCTGCCAGGGGCTTGGGGTTTTATTTTTTTGGCGGGTGGGGGTGGGGGGCCATTTTGTCACTGCCTCAGTTGAGCATCTAGGAAGTATTAAAACTGTGAAGCCTTCTCAGTGCACTTTGAACCTGGAAAACATGCCCACAGGTCTGCAACTCAGGGAGGTGAGACAATCACCTCCATCCAGGAATCGTAATGTCTAAAGAACAAAAACCAAACTCAGAACAATAAACTCAATTCTGTACTCCCCCCAGATCCAGTGTCACAGTGTGTGTTTGGGGACCCAAGGAAATAGCACAAAAGAGCTTTATGACTAGAAGCCCATGGGAAGACAAGAATAGAGGGGCAGGTGTGGATGGGCAGAGGATGCAGAGGGCAGGAGCAGAGGTGGTAGTCCAGTGGGACAAGTGAAGACCCCCAAAGCTGGGTTTGAGAGTAGGGAAGAGCAGGAGGGAGATGCTGGGGAATGTATTACTTTCATTTCGTTTTCTTCCTAAAACAAAGGGTCCAGTCAGAAAAACAGAAACCATACTAGTTATTTTAAATAAAGGGCATTTAATTCAGGGAATTGTTTGCACAGCTGCTCAAACAGTGGATACTGAGGTAACCTGGAGATGACTGCAGGAAACAGCTGTCACCCTTTGGTCAGCATTTAAGGAAAGTGGAGGTGACTTTAGTTATCTGATGTTGTACAACAAATCACTCCTTAAACCCAGTGGCTTAAAATAGCAGTAATTGCTCATTGCTCACAATTTCTCTGTGAGGAATTTGGGAGCAGCTTGGGTGGGTGATTTTGGTCTAGGATCTTTCCTGAAGTGGTGGTCAGATAATGCCTGGGGAGGTGGCTGGAACCAGAGAGTCCACTTGCAAGGACCCTTGTTTGTATGTGGCTCATTCACATGGCCGCAAGTTGGCACTGGCTGTTGACAAGAGGCCTCAGGGACCTCTCCACAGAGCTTGTTGAGTGCCATGGCATCCTCTAGGATAAGCATCCCAAGAAGGCAAAGCAGAAGCTCCACTGTCTTTTATGACCTTGTCTCAGAAGGTGCACAGCGTCACTTTCACCCTATTTCATTGATTTCATGGGCCAACCCTGACTCAAAGGGAACTGCACAAGGCCGTGAATACCAGGACCAGGAGGGATCACTAAAGATTATCTTGGAAGCTGGCCAGGAACCTGGAGGGAAGAGCCCTATGGGACTAGTGCTTAGATCTTTTGTTACGTGTGTTGCGGGGAAGGGTTGGATTCCAAGCAGTTGGTGCTGGAACTTCTAAGAAGGTAAGTGCAAAAATGGTCAGTGTTGGAGTTAAAGGTCTGCTACTGCTGATTAGTGCTGGGGGCAGAAGAAAGTCCCTTCCCTTCTTTCACTTTCCAGTGTCCCTCAGCTGGATCCTACTAGAATTCCAACCTTAACAGGAAGCCAGCTGGCAAGGAAGTCTGAGAAGTATAGTTTCCAGCAGTCCAGTAACAGTATCAGAACAAAATGGAGTGGGCTTGGGGCTGAGATACAGTAAGTAAACAGCATAGTCCTCCCCTTAAGCCATTCATCATCCATAAATGCCTTTCTACTATATTCAATTTCCATACAACTCTAACAACCTTATGCTTCCACCTAACACTGCGCAAAGTATCCTTTGTACACAGATGAGTCATTCCCTAAAAGGACAAACAGCAAAGTTCTATAGTCATCATATCCATCACTGTTAATTCTAGTCAAAATTGCACTTAAATACTCTGTAACTGAAAGACAAATAGTAAAGTTCATCATCATCAATACTTCCACATAAAATAAGGAAAGTAGAAGGAAAAAATAATTGATAGACACAACAAGCAAAGAAGAAAATATGCAGAGCTGCTATAGTCATTGCTACGATTGATTGTGATGTCATAATTGATTTTGTAACACTTAGCAATGAGATAGTTCACATACAAGTCTCTTACTTAAAATGTAAAATTCAGTAGTTTCTAATGTACTCAGAGTTGTGGAACCATCACAATTTAATTTTAGAACATTTTCATCACCCCTAAAAAGGAGACCCTATGCCTATTAGCAGCCACTCCCCATTTCACCCCTCCCCCAGCCCTATGCAACCACTAATCTTTCTGTTTCTACAGATTTAGATATGTTTTGGCCATACAATATGTAGTCTTCTGTGGCGTCTTTCAAAACATATTTTTAAGGTTCGTTCATATCATAGCATATTATCAGTATTTCATTCCTTTTTATGTAGAAAAATATTCCCCTATATAGATATACCACTATTCATCACTCATAGATGTGTTGATAGACATGTGATCTGTTTCCACTTTTTGGCTGCTATGAATAATACCACTATGAACAATGGTGTACAAGTTTTTGTGAATGTATTCACACAAGTTTTTGTGTGAATTTTAATTGCACTTGGTTGTCTACCTGAGAGTAGTAACCTACTTTTAACATTTTGAGGAACTTCCAAATTGTTTTCCACATAGACTTTACCATTTTACATTCCTACCAGCAATGTATTAGGGTTTCAATTTCTTCATGTCTCACTAACACTTATTTTTATGAAAGCCAGCCTTTTGGGTGTTAAGTAGTATCTTATTGTGGTTTTGATTTGCATTTCCGTAATGACTAATAATGTTGAGCACCTTTTCTGGGGCTTATTGGTCATTTGTATATCTTCTTTGGAGAAATATCTATTCAAGTCCTTTGCCCATTTTAAATTGGGTTAATCTTATTATTGAGTTGTAAGAGTTCTTAAAATATTCTGGATACAGTCCCTTATCATATGTATGATTTGCAAATAGTTTCTCCCATTCTGTGGATTGTCTTCTCACTTCTTTGATAATGTTTTGATGCACAGAAGTTTTAAATTTTTATGAAATGGACTGATTGCTTAAAAGACACAGCCAAAACTCACCAAGGAATAAACAAAATGTGACTAATAATTTACTCAAAGAGTTAATTTGTAATTTAAAATCCTCAGAAAAGGAAAACTTCAGGCTCAGATGGTGTCACTGGCAAATTCAAAGAAGGAAAAACACTAGTTCTACACAATCTCTTTCAGAAAATAGAAGAAAAAGGAACACTTATTTTATGAGGTCAAAATTAACCTGAATCTGATACAGACTGGAAGAATTTACAAATCATATATCCAACAAAAGGCTTTATACAGAACATAACTGTAAAAACTCAAAAACAAGAAAAACCCCAATTTTTTAAAAATAGGCAAAAGATTTTAACAACCACTTCACCTACAAAGATATACAGATTCCAAACAAGCACATGAAAAGATGCTTTACATTATTATTAAGGACACACCAAACTAAAACCATTATGAGGTTCAACTCACACCTATTAGGATAGCTAATATTTTTTTAACATAATACCAAGTGTCAGCGAGTATGGGGAACAACTGGAGCTCTTGTATATTAGAGGCGGGAATGCCAGATGGTACAGTCACTCTGTATCCCTACAAAGTTAAATACACCATATAATTTATCAAATAACCCTGCAATCTTACTACTAGGTATTTACCCTAGAGAAATTAAAACTTATGTTCACACACCAAAAAAAATTTTCTTAACCACATAAGCGCATTGATATTCTTAAAAGCTCTAGTCATAATTGCCAAAATCTGGAAACAACCCAATATCTTTCAACAAGTGAATGAATAAACTGCAATAAATTCATACAGTGGAATACCACTTAATAAAGAATGAACCGTTGATACATGCAACAACACGAATAAATCTCCAAATATGTTTACAAGAAACTAACTTGAAATGTGATGGTATAAATAGATTAAAAGTAAAAGGATGGGAAAAGATATACCACACAAATACTATTTTTTTTTTAAAGCTGGACTGGCTGTATTTAGATTAGATTAGATTAATCAAAGTAGACTTCAGAGCTGGGAAAATGATTAGGGATAAAGAGGGAATTCCAAATGATAATAGTCAGCTAACCAAGAAGACATAACTATCCAAAATGTGTATACATCTAAAAACACTTTTGAAATACATGAAGCAAAAACTGCTAGTAAAAATAGACATCACACAAACACCAACTTTACAGCCACGTGAAGTAGTACCTTTGAAGTGGATCCTCCAGTCTTCAGCTGACTGCAGCCCCTGAGCCAGAACTATCCAGATGAGCCACTCCTGAATTCCAGACCTTCAGAAACTGTGAGGATTAAGTGTTTGTTGTTATTTTAAACCACTAAATTCTAGTGTTAAGTTGTTACACAGCAATAGACACCTGATATAGCCACCATAAAACCTCTCTGGTTCTCTGACCATAACTTGACCTGGGAATTTAAAGTCCCAAGCTAATCCTTTTTCTGTAACTCTGCAATGCCATCAGAAATAGCTCACCTCACCATTCTTAGAGTTTTCCTTAGCCACTTGTTTTCACATGCCATTGGATTCAATAGGCACTTCAAGTCAAGCAACCATGAGTGGTAATTTGATTATCTGAGATGTCTCTTTATGCCAAGTGGATAGCAGAATCCCATCTACATTGGCAAGGTGCTCAGCACCAAGTTCAAAGGTCAAAGACATAACCAAATAAATTTCACAATCCTACCTATGAAGGTCTATTTCTCTTACCATCTGTCTTCCTTCTAACTTCTGACAATAGGAAACAATAAAGGGACCTCAGATGATGGACATGGGAGAAAGACTTCCTTCCACTTTTCCAGGGATTGTCTATATTTCTCAAGCAGCAGCAAACATTTGGCTTCTGCCCCCAATCACTTGCAGCATGCATAGCCCAGGCTGCCTATAACTCTTCAGAAATCTGAGCACCAGCCACCCACCTCCTCAGTAGTCTGGGGAGCACCCAAGGGCACCCTGTCCTCAGGTTCCTCAGGGTTCTGAACACCAACTGCATAGAGATATAGTTAAAGCTCCTAAGTCCAGTAAATTATAAATTTTGGTTTCTACTATCCTGACTGGTCCCTTAATAGTACTTGATACTAGGAGTGGGGTTGAAATATTTGCTGGGTAAATAATGAATAAAATAATTCATAATTGAACTTACAAGATCTAGGATTCCCAGCTGCCATCTTACTCTCAGAATAAACAGCTAAATTATTCAATAATTAAAGCATTCAACATTTACTCTCCATGTTAACCTCTTGGCCACTTCATCAAAACAGTCTATCAACCTCTTGCTGTTTCCACTCCTTAGCCCTATAAATTTAAATGAGACTCAGACTCTACAACGCTCTGTTTGAACAAAAAATCAAATAGATTTGGAATTTTATTAAATTTCTTTAGGTAAGGAAAGGAAAAAATTGCCAAAGAGCCTTTCCTAGCTTAACAGAATGAACCTTAATATTTATATCTTTCAGAAAGCATATACATCAGATTTAACATCATCATGAGGGCAACAATTTATTACATAAGATAACCAGAATGCAGACTTTTAGGGATTATTGATTATAGTTCACAGAATATAGTAAAAAACTCTGAAGTCTGGTGTTTTGGAAGACTCATTTAAACAAACACCACGTCTAGAAAAGGATTATATATTTGCACACCCTCACATCCGACAGGAGTATAGAACTGATACTTTTGTGAATGCTTTCAATTTACTACTTCGTCAGAAATAGCTTTCTGATAATGATGTCAGCATTTCTGCAGCCGTAGGACAAGAACATATATTTTATACTTCTCTTTCTAAGCCTTTAATTAGCATTTGCAAGCCTACTCCCTAGAATTCCATTAGTTAACACTAAAAAAAAAAATGAGACCTAATGAGCCTAACATAAAATATGGAAATTGAACCACCAGGATAGTTTTTGGATAAAGTTTACACACAGTAAAGTGCAAAAATCTTAAGTGCACAATTTGAAGATTTATAATAAATGGATACACCTATGTAACCACAACATGAATTAAGAAATAGAACATTTCTCAGAAGGAAATTTAACTTTGGGTGGTGAACACACAATGCAATTATATATATGTAACATATTGTTTAGTTGCACTCTTGAATCTTATTTGATTTTATTACCCAATGTCACCCCAATAATTTCAATTTAAAATAAATGAAGGAATGAGTGATATAGAACATTTCTGTCTCCCCAGAAAGTTCCCTTGGTGCTCTTCTCTAAATTCCCACCACCACCGCTTCATAGGCAACCATTGTTATGATTTCTATCATGCTAAAACACATTTTCCAGCCTTAAACTTCAAATAAATGAAATCATGCAGCCTGTACTCTTTCATATCTGGCTTCTTCTGTTCAACCTAATTCTTTCTTTCCAGGTGTGTCCATGTCATTGGGTATAGTTGTATTTCATTATTTTTATTCCTCATTTGTATTCCATTGTATGAATATACTATACCACAATTTGTTTATACATTCTTCTGTTAATGGACATTTTGGTTTTTCCTGGGTTTTGACTATTACACATTCAAACACAAGTGATTGTAAGGACATACATTTTCATTTCTATTTAATAAATACCCAGGAGTGGAATTGCTGGGTTACATGATAAGTGGGTGCTTAACTTTATAAGAAAGTGCCAAAGTTCATGTCAACTAGCAATGTCTGAGAGTTCTATTTTCTCTGTATCCGCAACAGCAGTAGGTGTCATCAGTCTTTTTAATTTTAGCCATTGGCTTCTCATTGTGAACTTAATATGCATTTCTCTAGTGACCAATTATTCTGATTATCTTCTCATTTGCTTATTTGCCTCCTTATATTTTATTTGGTAAAGTATCTGTTCAAAATGTTTGCCATTTCTTATTGATATTTTCATATTACTAAGTTATAAGTGTCTTTTATATATTCTGGGTTCCAGTCATTTTCAGATGTGTTTTACAAATACTTTTTCCCAGTTCGTGACTTGTTTTCATTTTCTGAGCTGTCTTTTGAAGACCAGAAGCTCTTAATGTTGATGAAGTTCAATTTATCAGTTTTTTTTTTTCTTTTACAGCCGTGCTTTTTGTGTCCTAAGAAATATTTGCTTATCCTAAGGTCAAAAAGTTTTTTCTGTGTTTTCTTCTAGAATACTTACAGTTTGAGTGCTAATGTTTAGGCCTGTGATCCATTTTGACGTAATTTTTTATTAGGATGTGAGTTTAGTGACCAGGTTCATTGTTGGTATTTGTAGAGCTAACCATTGCAGCACCATTTTTTTTGTTTTTGTTTTCTTCATTGAAATATAATTGAAAAAAACATTGTATTAGCTTTAAGTATACAACATAATGATTTGATATATGTATAAATTGTGAAATGATTAACACAGTAAGTTTAGTAACATTTATTAAAAAAAACTATCCTTGTTTTTTGTATTTTGAAGCTCTATTATTAAGTGCCTACACATTGCAATTGTTATGTCTTCTTGATGAATTGACCCTTTTGTCATCATGAAATGTTCTTGTCTTATATTAATTCAGCCATTCCACCACATATCTTTTTGTATCCTTTTACTTTCAACTTATCTGTGCCTTTAGTTCTAAGTTATATCTTTTAAAAACGACATATGATTTGATCCTGTTTTTGTTGTTCATTCTTTCAAACTCTACCTTTAATAATATTTTGTCCACCTACATTTAATATAATTAAAATTTTGCAATTATTGCTTTTATTTTTGTCCATTTTCTTTATTCCTGTGTTTTCTTTTTCTGTCTTCTTTTGAATTGAGTTCTTTGTTTCTTAGAATTCCACTTTATCTCCATCTTTGCTTTTTTAGTTATACCACTTCGTGTGTTTTATTGATTGCTCTAGATGTTACAAAACTAAGTCTGAATTCAGTTTAACTTGAATTAATGTTTATGTTCACACATAATGCCAGAAAAATGTAACTTAATTTACCTTTTCCCATCCTTTGCGCTATTATTATGTTTTATTTCTAGATATGCTATAAACCTCATAATGTGTTGTTAGTATTTTTTGCTTTAAACCACCAATAAAAACATCTTTATTTTTACCTACATAATTGTAAATTGTGGTGTTCGCCATTTCTTCCGTTAGATATGAGTTTCTATCCGGTATTATTCCCCCTCTGATGAACATCCTATTGTAATTTCACAGTGCATGTCTGCTAGAGACAAATTTTCTCTGCTTTTGTTTGTTGAAAAAGTTTTATTTTACTTTCATTTTTGAAGGCCATTTTTATTCGGTATAGAATTCTAGGCTGACAGGTTATATTCTCAGCCTTTACACGTGTCTTTCTATTATCTTCTGGCCTCCAGTGTTTCTGATTAGGTGTTAGCCATTGTTCTTATTATTCCCTTGTATGTTGTGTCTTTTTTTTCTGTCTCCTTTTATGATTTTCTCTTCACCTTTGGTTTTTAGCAGCTTGACTCTGGTTTGCTTAGGTGTGACTTTCTTTGTATTTATCCAGTTTGGGCTTCATGAAGTTTTTTGAATCTAAGGGTTGATTCTTTTAATCAAAGTTGGAAATTTTGGTTTCACTTCCAGTACAACCAAGTAAGCACCTAACAAACCTCACTCTCCCAGAGATAACAACTGTAAACTCTAGGCAATATTTGTAAATGGCATGAAGGGAATGGAAGGTGAAAAAAGCAGGCAAATTTGGAAAGGGGGTTGAAAATTGGAAGAAGGGCCTGGCACAGTGTGAATGTCCCACTTTTACAGCTTTTAGTCTGAGGTCAAGACAAAGACAGTGTTTATATAGTAAGTGCTCTGTCCAAACTAATATTTCTGGCTTGAAGAACTAGAAGACAATATTTGGGATAAACATGGTTGATGGAAAGTAAAGGGGAATCATGGAAAAAAGACAACCAAGTGACTCCCAGGTTCTGGCACAAGTCTGCCCAAGTCTCCACCTGACTCCTACACCATGCATGCAATGGCAGATTCAAGGAGGCTAAAAGGACTGAACTGAGATTTGAGCTGCTGACCAAAAGACAAAGTTTGAATTTGAATCCATCCAATTAATTTCCTACTTAAAAAAAAAATCAATATAGAGTTATATAAAAGAATCTAAAATCTCCCCCATCATAATATTCACAAGGTCCAGGATAAAACCAAAATCCTTAACATATGACAAACAAGAAAATGTGACCAATCTCAAGAGAAAAGAAGATCATCCAAGGTCAATCTTAAAATGACCCAAATGCTGACATTTTTACTTTAAAGTCTCTATTATAATTATGCCCATGGAGCAAAAGGAAAATATTTTCACAATGAATTAAAAGATAGGAAATCTTAGCAGAGAAATAGAAACTGAAAAAGCAAATGGAAATTCTAGAACTCTGTTTTTTGTTTAGTTTTCTCTTAAGTATAGGTCACATTTCCCTGCTTCTCTGAATGTATTTCTGATAATTTTTTACATGCTTTGTATATTATGTATAAAAGAAAAGTAGAGACCAATGTATAATTGTTTTGTTCACATTTTTCTCAGAGGATGCCATCCCTTTTCTCCATCAGGAGGTTAGGGTAGAGGAATAATCATTGCAATTCCTCCAAGAATATAGTTGATCTGGGGATGATGTGTAGCTTTAATTAGACTGAGTTCACCTCTGGTTTTAGATGGAATTAAGGAGATCTCTCTGCCCTAAGCCCAAACTCTAACTTCCAGTGTCATCATAGAGCAACCAATCTTTGATCTTCTCAGGATTTGAACTCAAAAGAAGGTGCAATTTAGCCTGAATTAGTTTTGCTTCACTTTTGTATTTAATTCTAGTAGTGTCCTAGAATCTAAGCATCATGAGACTTTGTCACATACTCAGGAAGTGGGGACTCTAAGATTGTCAGGTTGCTCAAACTATTTGTTTTTAAGAACATAACACTTTTTAAGAACAAATTTACACATATTGTACAAGCCAAATTTTTTTCAAATATAAATATTTACATATATTTTGTTTAGTTGAAATGTTATTTGGTTGTAAAACCAATCTTCTATTTCAAAAAAAGTAAAATACTTTAAGTATTTGAGCTGCCTTTACAAATGGACTAACAAGTCTTAAGTTAAACAATATTTTATACATGTATTTTTTATTAAAATGTAATTCACGTGCCATAAAATTCATCCTTTCACAGGCATCCAATGGTTTTTAAATATATTTACAAGGTTGTGCAACCATCACCACTATCTAATTACAGAACATTTTCATCACCCCTAAAAGAAATCTCATACACACTAGTAGACATTCTTCATTTCCCCCTCTCCACAGCCTCTGAAAACCAGCAACCTAGTTTCTGTCTCTATGGAGTCATCTATTCTGGACATTCATATAAATGGAATCATACAATATGTAGCCTTTTGTCTGGCTTCTTTCACTTAGCATAATGTTTTCAAGGTTCACTCATGTTGTATCATGAATCTGTATGGCTGAATAACATTCCATTGTGTGTGTATATATGTGTGTGTGTGTGTATACACGTACATACATGTATAATCATATTTTGTTTATCCATTCATGAATTAAAGGGTAATTTGATTATTTTTACCTTTTTGCTATTATGAATAATAATACTAAAAACATTTATTATCAGTTTTTGTTTGAACATGTTTTCAATTCTCTTGGGTATATACCTTGGAGTGGAATTGCTAGGTGATATGGTAACTAATCTGTTTAACTTTTTTGAGAAATGCCAAACTGTTTTCCAAAGTAGCCAAGCCATTTTAATTTCCCACCAGCAACTTATGTGGGACTTAATTTTTCCATATCTTCACAAACATTTGTTATTTTCTCTTTTTTATTATAAACATCCTAGTAGGTGTGAAATGCTATATTATTGTGGTTTTAATTTGCATTTCCTTAATAGCTAATGATGTTGAACATCTTTTCATGTGTTTATTGGCCATCTGTATATCTTCTCTGGAGAAACATATATTCAGAACCTTTTCCCATTATTTAATTGGGCTATTTGTCTTTTTATTTTTGAGTTTTAAATCCTTATGGGGTATATGATTTGCAAATATTTTCTACCATTCTGACGGTTGTCTTTTTTACTTTTGTTGATGATGTCCTTTGAAGCACAAATTTTTAATTCTGATGGAAATCAATTTGTCCATTTTTTTCCTTTGCTGCTCATGCTTGAGGTGTTATCTCTGAAGTCATTGCCTCATCCAAGGTTAAAAAGATTTATACCTATACTTCAGAGAGTTTTAGTTTAAGCTCTTATGTTTAGGTCTATGATTCATTTTGAGTTAATATTTGTATATGATGTGAGATAGGAACCCAGCTTATTTTTTTTATTTATTTTTATTTTTTTGCATATGGATATCCAGTTGTCCCAGCACCATTTGTTAAGGAGGCTATTTTTTTCCCCATTGAATGATTTTGGCACCATTGTCAAAAATCAATTGACCATAAGTATATGGATTTATTTCTGAACTTTCCATTCTATTCTATCTTTATGCCTATGCCAATCGTCTTCATTACTGTAGCTTTGCAGTAACCTTTGAAATAGGGAAGTGTAAGCTCTTCAACTTTTTATTCTTTTTTAAAATTGTTTTGACTATTCGGGGTTCCTTGAATTTTAGGAAGAGCTTGTCCATTTCTGGGGTGAGGAAGCCAGTTGGGCTTTTAATAGGGATTGTTTTCAATCTGTAGGTCAATTGAAGAGTATTGGAGTATTGACATCTTAACAATATTGTCTTCCAATTCATGATCATATCTTTCCATTTATTTAGCTCTTCTTTCATTTCTTTCAATGATATTTTATAGTTTCAGTGCATAAATCTTGTATTTCTTTTGTTAAATTTATTCTTAAGTATTTTATTCTTTAATGAAATTATGTTCTTAATTTCTTTCTGGATTATTCATTGTTAGTAATACAGCTGAATCTTGTATATGAGTCTTGTATTATGGCTGAACTCTTACTAGCTCTACCAGTTTTTTTGTGAATTTCTTAGGATTTTCTATATACAAATGGAGGTAGTTCTATATGCAAATGGAAGTAGTTTTACTTTTTCTTTTCCAGTCTGGATATCTTTATTTGCTTTTCTTCCCTAATTGCCCTGCCTAGAACCTCCAGTACAATGTTGAATAGAAGTGGTGAGAGCAGACATCCTTGTCTTATTTGGGGGTCTTAGAAAGCTTTCAGTGTGATGTTAAGCTGTGGGTTTTTTCCATTGTACTGAAGAAGTTTCCTTCTATACCTAGTTTGGGTGTTTTTTTTTTTTTTTTCATGAAAGCATGTTGAATTTTATAAAATTCTTTTTCTGAATCTATTGAGTTAATCATGTGGGTTTTGTAGACAATATTTTAAGTAGAAAAAAACACTTTTTCAAATTCTTCATATACTATTTCTGTGGTTTACATACATATTTTAACTTTCTCTCTTATAAGAAACCTGACAAGTTGGTCACTTGCATTAAGCATTATAAAACAAAGGCAAAATGGCTAATTGTCTTTTGGAAAAATATTCTGTATGCAACAACTGCCAGTATCAGAAATATTATTTAGTGGTTGTAATAACATGCCAGAAAATAGGATATAAAATTTACTTACTGTATTGTTTTTCAGATGGTACCTGACCTTCAATAATTGGAAATGAGGGTTTCCCATTAATAAAACCACTGCAGTGCATTTAGTGGTTAACTACTGTTTTTTCCTTTGTGGTACCATATTATTAAAAGAATTAAGTACCTGGGATTTATGCTTGAGTTGATTTATAAGTCAAATAATGCACATTTCCTTTTAGAAAGAATGTTTTGTGGTCACAATTACTTCAAATTATAATTACATTCCACTAATCTCACATATAATGTGTTAGCAATTATAGAACTGTGCTTCAGACACGTGGCGATTTTATAAGTTGGACAAATGTAAAATGCTAAAAGATGTGAACAACTGTTCCTCTAAGTTTAGAGTGCTGCAAAATGTAGGTAATAGTTTCCAGTTAATATAATCAGCCTATAATACAGCATTCTAAATCATAACGACTTGAAAATACAACTCTAAAGGTCATTCCTTTGTCAAACGACAAAAATTTGGCAAATCAGTACAGCACTTCGTAATAAAATAAAATTATGTTGTATTTGTTGGAATCATGTCACTTTAATGATCATTTCCACTGCAAAAACACCATTTAAGTGCAAAATCAAATTACTAAGTCTTTTTGCCAGAGTTTATAGCAGAGCCAGTTGTTTTATACAAATTAATACGGCTTTTAAAATTATATAATTTCCTTCTTTTAGAGGGCATTCCTTCTTGTAACCTGCAGAGATAACACAGCAGAACAATCGTGTACATAAAATGTGGTGATTCTTTCTGAGGTTGGCTCCAAACTACTCATGAAAAGCTTTATAATTCTACTTTAAGAAGTTCAAACATGCCAATAACAAATTAATTTTTCAAATATTGGTAAGTCTTCCACAAATAGTCAAACTCACAATAATAGATAATCATATATACAGTTCTTTTTTCTTGTGTGAACGAATATGACCTATTCCAATTTAAATACTATTAGTTTATTTTTCTTATTTTGCCATACTGGCTAATACCACCTGTATAATGTAGAACAGAAGCGGTGATAAGTGGGCAATCTTTCTTCCTCCTAATTGTAAAGGGGTGCTTTCAATATTTTCTTTTGAAAATCATATCTTTATAGGTTTTCAGTGAATATTCTGTATCAGGCAGTAATTTCTTTCTATTATTTGCCTAGAGCTCATAGCATGAATAGATTTTGAAGTGTATGGAACATTTCCTTTTCATTTATTGAGATGTTCATATGGTTTTCCTTTTTAAAAACAGTTATGTAATAAATTACATTGATTTTTTTAATGTTAAAAATCTTGCATTCTTGGAACAAATCAAATTTTGCTATAATGTATTCATTTTTATACGTACTGTTGGAATCTATTGGCTAAGTTTTTTTTTATGATACATCCATAATTCAGAGGAAGATGCTCCTATAATTTTCCATTCTCCTGTTGATATTGCTTGGTTTGGGCATTAAGCTTATACTAACTTCATAGATTTGTGGGTCCTCTTTTTTTTCTTTTTTTTTCTATTCTTTGAAAGAGTATATATTACACTATTGTGCAATTCCTTGAATGTTTAGCAGAAATCATCTGTAAAGCTGTTTCGAGTGTTGTCATCTTAAGATTTAAAATATCATGCAACTTCTTTGATGATTTTCCATGTTAACTTGAGTGAGTTTTGATAATTTGCATTTTTCTAGGAAGCTCGCCATTTAGTCTAAGATTTTAAATTATTGTTAGAAAATTGATGGTTAATGGCCAGCCAATGGTTGGTCCAAAGTTTTCCTTAAACTGCTTGAGCCAGTACCTTCTGCCTTTGTCACGAGGATCTATGTGTGTCTACATGTGTGCTGGGGCACATGAAATTCAGGCAGGTAACCAGTCTGACTTGGTTTTTACTTTCTGCTTTACAAGGCTGCATGGTCAGTCAGGAACCTGGGGTTAGGATCCTCTTCTGCATACACATGCAGCCCTTAGTGTGTGCATTCTTTGAGATCCCCAAGGATATGCTGGAGTTTCTCAAAGTCCCCTATGGCTATCTTGTGCCCTACATCTTTTTAAAATTTTGCCTGGTTTCTTGCTTGCTCCAGAGAGCACTGTAGGCTTAGGCGATAGTGACATCAGTCTTTCCCAATTGTTTGCCACCAATTGATATTATTTTCGACATAACCCCTCACCATGAGTTTTTTTGCAGAGGTCTAAATCAGGTCAGCCCCTCCAGCAGCAGTGATGCTGCCAGTTTTCCTGGCTACCATGTCATTTGGAGGGAAAGGGAGGGAAATGGGAACAGTCTGGAGATAAAATGCCACAGATCCAGTCTTATTACCAAGGTTCAGGAGTTTTTTTTGAATAAATGCCCTTCAATATGTTGTATGCCTTTAGTTAACTTCCAGAGTACTGAAAAGGTTGTATTTGATCATTTTGCCAGTTTCATCACTGATTTTTGAAAGGATTTGCCAAGGTCTTCCCTCTTTCACTTCCCTCTTTTTTCTCACTGCTTCTTATAATGCTCTGGTAGAAGTTTCTTTTTCGTGAAGCAAATCTACTAGTAATGCTTTCAGAAAGTATCTATGAGATAAAATCTTTTTTAAAAAAAAATCTTTTTTCTTATGGGTCCATTAAAAAATATATTTAGTATTCATAGTGTTTCTTCATTCTTGAAAATTCTGACTCAATAATTCTGGAAAATTCTTAGTCATGATATATTCAAATACCTCTACCTAATTCTTTCCATACTCTTTCTGGAAATTCTATTAGACATATGTTAAATATTCTGATTCTATTGTTTGTGTTTTCTAACTTCTTTTTCATATTTTTTCATCATTTCAGTTTTCTGTGCTTCTTCAAATCACTGTTACAGTTCACTAATCCTTGCTTCCATTGTGTTTAATCTGCTGCTAAATCCACTCATTGAGGGCTTTATTGTGATCTTTGTTTCAGCGACTACATTTTTCATTTTTAGAAACTATTTGGTTCTTTGGCAAATCATGGGGGTTTTATAGTGTTTGTTTTCTTAAGGTTTAGATTTATTTTATGACTTTAATAATTTTCAACATACTGAATTTTTTGTTCTCTTTCAGGTTTTGTTGCATAATCTCAACATCTAGGGGCTCTGATTGTCTTAATTGTTCTACTCTGAGTCTCACATGTGGAAAATTATTTCCTCAAGGGCTTTGGCATTTCTTAACTGTAAACTTATCATTTGTTTTGTCTTTCATTTTATTTTCAGAATCCCTTACAGCCTCATATCTTAAGGGCTCCCCAGGCCTCCATCCTCACTTCTTTTTCTCCCTCAGGACTATCTTTATTTCTATTCATTTCTTGTGTTGCAAACTACTGAACCATTGCTATTGAGTGACCTAGAATCACACATATACCTGAAGTCAGGACAGGGCTTTGAATTTTCAGGTTGAGGCAGACAAGCTTATCACCTCCCTGGGTAGACACTTTATCTCTAGTCTATCCTTTCATTGAGAGTGTGGCTTTTCAAGGGTCAAGCTTTACGGGGCTCATAGGTGAGCCTAGGTTGCCATATATGTATAGTGTGTCTATCTATGTGTACACACACACACACACACCACACATGTATTATCCTGTTTTTTTTTTCTGGCCATCCCAGTGCAGGGCCTCATCTCCTGTCACTCCTGGTTACTGACCCTTATTGACACCTAAGGGAAGACACATTATCAGCTCACTGGCTGTCATCTACAATGTTTAATCCCCTATTTCTTTCTGGACTCCTGAGATTTCCCTTCCTTTCATGGGAGCACAGCTGTGCCTTTAGAATAAAATTTTTAAATTTTATCATACATTTCAAAGAGCTTTAATAGGAGAGTTTTCTGGTTATCTTAGCCTGCCAAATCAGAAACATATGGGGAGGTTCCTCAGAGTATGTTTCAAAGCCCCTCTTCTGCCAAAATTCTGATACAGCCTCTTAGGGAGTAATGCAAAATGTGGGTGGAGTTGGGGCCAGAAATGGGATGGACGTGGTGATCATTCCTATGTAATTTGAAAAACAATATACAACCTACTTCCCTAGTTTTCTGATTCAATTCCTAGTGTTTTAAACATTTGTATTCCCAGTGCCTCATACAGTTTCATGGCCCATAAAAAATATTGAGTAAATGTATGATGAATGAATGAATGAATGAATGAATGGAAAATTATTGGCAGACACTTTGTGATCAGTCTAAAATAACGAGAATGCCTATTGTGGAGCTCTGATATGTGATCAAACTAGACAGTACCTGACTACAGTCCAGTACATATTAACTGATCAATAAAAGTCCATTTTCCTTTACCCTAAAAACGGGGAAGAGGAATTCACCACCCTGTGGGTTGGGCAGGCTCAGATCAGACTGATTCCAGGATGTGGACAATCTGCATTCCAGCCTTAGTTCAAGTCTCTGACAACCTTGATGGAGGTCAAGTGGGAAGCATGCGGGTTGGCCTAGATTCCATTCTATGGATTCGAACCCAAGAGTGCTTGATAAATGGGCCAGTCAGCCTGGAGGACAGCCCCTAGGGGGTGTGTCAGGGGTCTGTATTAGGCACCACCTATTTGTTTGGGGCGTGGCACAGAGTTGCAAAGAATCAGGAACACTTTGAGTGAATTACCACACCAGATGGCTTTTTCCTTCTCCATTCTCCCCTCCTTCCTCCATTCTTTCCTCAGCCCTTTCCTGACTCTCTCCTCAAAGAGCTCCTCCTCCAGCACAGCTGCCTACCCCAGGGGTTCCAGGCTCTTCCTCTCTCCAGCCTGTTACAGGGGGGCCCAAAAGCTCTTCAAAGTCTGTGTCCCCCACACTCAATCCTCCTTCTGAGATTCCATCTCCAGAGTGTCATCCTGGGCCACACCCTCCCCTTTCTGAATCTGCTTAGTCACCAAGTCTCCTGGGTGGAATACACCTCTGGGTATCTCTGCAGTGAAGCCTTTGCTAGCCACCCTCTAAGCCATCACCTGAGGTCAAAGTTACGTCAGCCACTAGCACTGCCTCTGGATTAGCACATCTAACTCATCTCCAGCCTCTAGCCCTGGGGTACTGGCCCCTGAGCCTGATCAGGGCCTCAGACCGGCTTTGTCTGCCTTCAACAGTGGTTGACTTTGCTTGTGTTTTAAATAGGCCAACACTTAAGCTAGATTTTACATATTAAAAAAATAATTCTGGCTGCATTGAGAAATCCGCTGGGCCTACATGCATTCCACCCCCTTGGAGGGAATATCAGCTGTCCCCACATGGCAAGTGTTCCTTTCAAAGGGGACTCATATATCCCCTGGTGAACACAGACCCCAACCAGTCTGCCTTTTCCCCTAAAGGCACTTGAGATTAAGGCTCCTCTCTCTCTAGTCCATCATCATCCTTACTGCCAAAGTTGACCCTGCTATTCAGCAGCTTGTCTAAATCCCTGCAGAGGAAATCGGCCTCCTTCACCTGGTCATTCAAGGCCCTTCCCCTTTCCACCCACGCTACCTCTCCAGCCTCACCCCAGTCTTTCTGCTCCCCTGGAGCACCACAGCTTGCTGCTTCACAGGTCTTCTCACATTTCCCAAGCGCGTCCTGCTTTCCCAAGCCTTTCTGCATATAAATAGGGCTTTTGGACCTCCTTCGTTTACATAAGAATGCTTGTACCGGGCTATATACACAAGTGTGTACACTACTGTCCATGTAAGAAACTTCAAAATCTCTAGAGAATTTTTGTGAGCTTACTTGAATTAAATTGACAACATATGCAGGGGAGCCAGATCTCAAATGCTCCAGAGAATAAAGTTTGCAGTTTCTTTTTTGCATTTGAAATCAAGGAGGGAAGTAAGGAAGATTACATTAAGGTGGGAGGAAAGCAAGGTGGTGATTTGGGTTACAGGAAGTTAAGATTATGTGCTCTCTTGAGGGTGGTCACTCTTTAGAAGGAGGGGTCTGAAAAGAGGCATTTCAAAGGTGTGTTAATCTAGATGCACAGAAACAATGAACAGGGCTTTGCTTAAGGCAAAGCTAAGCCTTTTACTAAAGAAGTTATGTGTCTTGGACATGACTACCCACCATGACCTGCCCAGTTAGGAATTTATGTGAGGTCACTCGCCATAGAACCCCCGTTTTGGTCCACACTAAGTATAAAACACTGCCCAATGGGCTGTCTTTGAAGAGAGATTGTTCCTAAAATTTTTATTTTGATGAAGTTCAAACATTAAGTAAAGTTGAATTAATATGTTAATACTCACCACCTACATTCAATAATTGTTGCCATTTGCCTATGTGTATAGGGTGGGTGGGTGGGTGGGTTTGTTCATTGGTTGGTTTTGCTGAACCATTTGAAATTAACTGGCAAACATCATAACATTTCACTTTCCGAATACACTGAACACTTCAGCATACATCTCCTAAAAATACATTCTCTTCAAAACCACAATACCATTATCAAACTCAAGAAAATTAACAACAATTCCCAGTATCACCTAATATTTAGTCCATTCTTGTTTCCCCAATTGTCTTAGAAAGTATTGTATAGCTGTTTTGTTGTTTTCTTGGTCACATCAAGATCCAGTCTAGGCTTACGGACTACCCTGCCTATTGTGTCTTTGTTCTTTTACTCTAAAACACTGCCTCCACCAATCTTTGTCCCCTTTTTAAGCAACCAGGTCAATTGTCTCATTTGTCTCATTTCCTTGAGGTGTCATTTAACTCATTCCTCTATCCCCTATATTTCCTGTATCTGGAACAGAAGTTAAAATGTAAAAGGCTTGACTGGGCTCACATTAAACATTTTGACAAGACCATCTCATTGGTGGTACAGTGCACATAGGGGACAGGAGTTTGATTTACTCTCTGTGTTTAGACTGACATCTAACTAGTTGACATTACAGGGAAAAGGGAAAAGCTGTGTATAGAGACCAGAGCTGCTGAGTGTGGCCTGGGCTGTCTTGCAAGGTGGTGAGCCCCTCGTCTCTGGGGGTGTTCTAACAGGGGATAGAGGACCATCAAATATACTGATGAGGAGTCTCTTGCTTTGGTTAGAGCACCACACTCCCCTTATCCACTCTAGCTGGATACTTTAAGGAGTGTTTTTGGTGGTCACAATCAAATGTTGGTAGACAGTGGACGCTCATGGCCCTGAAACATGTGAGACAGTTCCATAAAAAGAACTATGTCATCCAAAATGCTATTGAGAACTGCTGGGTGAGAGGCTCAGTTAGAAAACATTTTTCAACCCTCTTTCAGCAGTGGAAATATTTTTCAAACAATAGCTTCTCCAACTGAGAATACAGAATAGAATCACAGTGCTTAAAGCCAGGGTGGCTCCCGCCATGGCCCCCTCTAGAACCCTAGGGCACCGAAGAGCACACATGAAAACCACTGAGCTTGGTGGCCTGAGATGCAGATGCTTCTCAAATTCTCTCCCTCCATCAGAAGTAGGATATCCATTGCAGTCCCCACAGCCACCGTCACTCAGGCTCTGGGTACCTGCGGGCAAATGCTGACCCTCTCAGGCTCAGGTGAGGTGACAGCAGTGCCCACCTTCTCTTAAAAGAACTGCAGGAAGCATGGCCAGGCAGTGCCTGGCTTATGGAAGGGGCTCCATAACATTCGTTAAAGCCAAATCCAAATTTCCTTTACTCTCTTGAATTAGAAATACATTCACATGGTAGAAAATTCAAAAGGTGCGAATGATTTATACTGCAGCTGTCCACAGCAGATGGAGGTATATTCTCTCCCCAGGCACAAACTTGCTTCTAATGGGTGCATATTTCTCAGTTCCTTGCTTTTTTCTACCTCATAATCTCAGAAATCACTTCATTCCAGTACATGAAAGGTTTCTCATTCTTGCACAACTTTTTTTCCAAAGTGTAAGACACATACATAAAAGTGCACGTAAGGGAAAAGCTCAATGAAATCTCACAGTGAACACACTCAGGTGACCAGCCCAGCTTCGGCACCATGCTACCTCATGCTTTTGCATTTCTATTAAGTATATATTATATTACAATGCCTGCTTTTGCATTTTTCTTATATAAATAGACTCAGAATATGTTCTCTTTTGTGTCTGGCTTCTTTTACTCAGCACCATGTCTGTGAAATTCACCCACGTTGTGTGTAGTTGTAGCTGATTCATTCTCACTTCTGTGAGCTACTCCTGTGAAGGAATACATTACCATTTATTCAACTATCTACTGTTGATGGGCATCTGTGCAGGTTCCAAGATCTAGTTATATCTAATGGTGCAGCTGTGAACATTTTAGTACATGCCTTTCAAGGAACAAAATTAGGTTAGGTATTTCTAATAAATAAATACCTATGGATGGATGCTTCATTAGTTCTTAGTATATAACACTGTGTGGATGAACCATAATTTATATTTAAATTGCTTCTACTTTTTTGGAAATAATCTTATACATATATCATTTCCCACAAGTATGAGTATATCTATATCTTAAATATTGAAAATGTAATTGTTACATTTTAGGGTTCTGTATAAGATTGGTACTACCACTAAAATAAAATTTAAAACTACTCTTCTAACTAACCCTTTCTCCCAGTGCTTCTCAATACAGGCACTCTTAGCATTTTAGGCAACCTTTACTGTGTAAATTGGTCCAAAGAACTGGATTCATTAAATGTGAATTACTCCCCCAAGTCATTGAGAGAAGTAAAAAAAAAAAAAATGTCCACACATTTCCCATTAGAAAGAGCAGTATTTCCCCTACTGGGGACTATTGTTATAACCAAGCAAGAATTGCCTCAGCAGTATTCTTGCTTTATATTACACCTCTATTAGAATATCTCTAGAGATAGGGATCTCACTCTCTGACAAGGAAGCCTTTCCATTTTCATACAGCTTTGATCACTGTCCAGTCCCTCCCCATCCTGTATCTTGCAGCTATTATCCAAATTCACTCGTCTCAACACATGAATGGTAAATCTAACCCCTCTTCAGCCTCGGCTTTGTCTTTTGGCTAAAAATCCCCAGGTCTACCTCATTTTACACATAGGACATGGTTTCCAGACCTTTCAACATACTGGAAAGCATCATTTTATTTATTCTACTCTAAAACTGTACTGCTTAGAGCTGCTATGTTTCCTCCACCAGAAAGGAGCATTCATTTTACTTGATTTAGTCCTTATTAGTTGAACTCTTATGATCGCTAGTGATAGAAACCAACTCAAACTGGCTTATGGAAAACAAAGTAAAACAAAAATCAAATCCAGTGGTTTATGTTAGCAGTCCCAGGTTAGCAACCCCAACAAGGAAGTGTTTGCCTCATTGCAAATGTGCATCAATGCAGGAAAGGCTACAACTAATTGACCTGCAGGGTCATATCCCCAGGAAGATGAATACTATTATTGCCAACACCTGGATTCTTTGTCCTCGCATATGTGTAGAAGATGGGTGAATGCCTGAGAAACAGCAATGATGGCAAGATAAAAATCAGTGCATGTCTATTACATTACCTTAAAGATGGATGGCATTTGCTTTTTGGGAACCAGAGCTCACTGCATCTCAGAATGACTTTACCAATGACTACACATTCCACATCAGTACAGTTTAAAGCCAGGTCTCACTTATCCTGAAGTAATGCTACTAGCTTTTTCAGAAATCCATTTATTTGGCAAACATGTGTTGCGCATCCATTTGCCATCATTTCAGTAGGTGAGTAGGATAGAAATGAAAACCAAGTGGCCCTTGGACTGGAGGACCCACAGCACTCTGGAGAGGCAGATATGCCAATAGACAGTGTTGTGGAATCAATGCTGTGAGAGGCTCCCCAAGGGAGGTGGCACTTGCAATAAGCTTAGAGAAGGAGTAGCATTTGCCTGGTGGACATGTGGGAGCAGCAAGGATGGAGAGGCAGGGGGCATTCTGGGAAGTGGGAACAGAGTATGCAAAGGCATAGATGTGAGCAAGGACTTGGGAGTGTCTTGGGACTACGAGGAGTCCAGCACTGTAAGAGGATGCAGTATAGGGGAGAGGCTAGGGATGGGGCTGATCAGGTAGGCAGGACCAGATGGCGACCTCGAACCAAGCATGGTGACACCTGTAGCCCCAGTCACCAAGTTCCCTAGCTTTTAAAATACAAATAGCTATCATTCCAGCAGCACCTGTTCCACAAGGTCTCAGGAAGCTCAGTCTCTTCTCCACCAAATGCCTCTGAGGTCTTCCCCGGAGGGTTACCATCTCAACATTGTCCCATGTTACTACTTGCCTGACTCATTGCTTCAGATAATCTTGTCATGCTCCCCAATTTGTTCAAGTTTCTGATCTGCTTCACCCTCAAAACGTGGACCTTCCCTTTCTACCCAAGGCTTGAGCTATCAGAGCAGAATTCCAGTGCAGAAATGAAAAATTTAGTGTGGGTAATGGGCAGCAGGCTCCTCCAGTCCAGTAGCTGTGCCATAGAGGGTCTCCTCCCGGCATGAACCCCCAACCCTCAAAGCCCTCTAACCTCTCCCTTTCTTTTGTTCCCAGCTCTTTGTTACAAAAAAAAAAAAAAAAAAAATTTTTTTTTTAGAAGAAAAATTCAGAGATGCTCCCAATGGTGCAGCTTTTGCACTAGTTTGCCCAATTTTGTGTTTACCACCATGTACAGTTGGTCTTCTGCAAAGCACATTTTGGAAACCTCTGAGCCAGTCCAAAGAGGTACAAAAGCAAAATTCATCAGCAAATGCCTGGATATATAAACTGAACAATCTTTGAAGTAATTATCAAGTCCCTACTTATGAATAGTGGAGGATGCCCCTGCATGGCTTTCTCCATTTGGCTCTCTTGTGCTGCTGTAAAGATTAAATGAAAGTATAAGAGCATAATTTCCTAGCCTGGGGACATACAGTAGGTGCCCAAAAGTTTGCTGGACTTGAATCTAAATCTTACTTGATCAGATAGTCACAAAAATATTCTTTGAAAAGAGAAGTCGGCACTTGATTTCAAAGTGGACATTTCCTTGTTGTGTTCCTACAGAACGGCCTCCCCACCCACCTCCACCCCATTCGTCTCCCCAGCTCTTGCCTTCCCATGGATGTAGGTCTCCATGATGCCTTATCAAAGGAGTCCTTTTTTCACTGGTATTCCAAAGAAGGTGGGAACATCCCATCCTGAAACATTTTCACTGTCATGGACGTAAGAAAACATCTGTCCAAACCTGTAGAGAATTTTTATAAGTTTATTTGAGCCAAAGGGACGACATTGCTGGAAAGCAAGATCTCAAATACTCCCTTGAGGGTGGTTATGTCTTCAAAGGGTCTGGAAAAAAAGGATTACTCTGGCATTTCAAAGGTGTGTATAACAGATGCATAAAAACAATGGACAGGGCTTGCTTAAAAGCCTTCTACTAAAGAAGTTATAAGCCTGGGGCATGACAACCTACCATGACCTGCCCAGTTAGGAATTTATGATCAGATCACCCTGTGAGGTTACTTTTGGTTAGATTTATTACAGCATCCCTTTTTCCACCACAGCACTGATGTGTCACTACTGTCTAGGGCCACATCAGGAGCAACGTTGACCGCTGACATTTATGTATAAGGCCCTGCCCAGGAAAAAATCCATCTCTCACCCCCTTGGTACCCTAGGGAAGCTGGTGGGTAAATTTCACAGTAGCACTGTCATCCATTCTTCCATCAGGGGTTCACAAGTTTGAGTTTAGGGTCAGACTCCTCATTACACTTCCATTATATTCCCTCTTACTATCCAAGACCCCTATCCTCTGATAGCTGAGGTTTGCTCAAGCATCAAACCCTTCATTAGCAGCCTGCAGAGATGAAAAAGATTATCCCTGCCCTCCAGGTAATGTAGAAAGGAGGCAAGAGAACTAAATGTTAAATCAAGCTATATCCAAAGTCTGCAATGTGTTGTTGCCAGACAACGGGAAACCTGCAGAACAGAGGAAGAAGATTCCTGCTGGGATTACTAACAAACCATTTACCCATACAGTGAAGGGAAAACATAAAAACAGTCTTTAAGTCATGCCCTACACAAAATAAACAGGATCATTCATTCCCTAGGGACTAAAACCATGGGGGAACCTATGGATCAAAGGCTAGCATGCCTTTTCAAGCTACATACCCTTATCTTTTACTCTGTATATCCATATCATCAAAGGAAAATGGGTAAACAAAAGTCTTTAAACTGTAACTCATAGGAACAAAGAATGATATATAAATAATTCTCTGAAAACTCTGGGCTTTTTTATGTTCGCTTTTTCTTAGTCTTGTTCTCTGTCCTTCTCATTGTCTTTTCTCTCTGCCTCTCTGTCCCTCTCGGCTCTCTCACTCTTTGTCTCTGGGATGAGACCTCGCTCTGTCTTTGGAGAGTTACCCCTTCTCTCACTTTCTTTTGGATTCTAACTCTGATGTGCCCTTCCTGCACTGTCAAGAACTCTCTCTGGGTGCAGGGCTTGAGACTCCATCACTTGGAGGAATTTGCCCTGTCCTGCATCACAGGCACTCACTGACTGCTTGCCAGGTTAAAAGAAATCCATCCAGCCCTACAGAAGGGTGTTTGACAACAACTGTCCTTGGGAAGGAGAACTTGGTGGTCTGGAATCCAAGGTGCGAGGAAGACAAACTTTTCACTCTATACTAATGGGTGAATTTTGAATCTTGCACATTGTGCTCATAAAGCTTCTTTTTAAAAATAAAATTTACATATTTGTGTGTGTGTGTGTGTGTGTGTGTGTGTGTGTGTGTGTGTGTGTATGTATTAGGATAGAATATGTATGCTAGAGTGTTTTGAGAATATAGAGGTTAGGCTTTCTGGGGGAGGTAACACGTGAGAATGGTTTTGAAAGAGAATTAAAATGTGCCCATCAGGAAAGTGGGTAGGGGGTAATAGAGAGGGCCTGCTAGGAAGAGGGAACAGCATGGGCAAAGGCCTACAAGCTTAGGAAAGCAGGATGTGTTCCGGGAATCATGAGATGTGTGAGGTCATAATTGAGGCACATTGGGGAGCTGGAGCTGATTGGATGAGTACCCCTGTTGGAGATGGGGTTTTCCAGGAACAGTCTGAGGATCAGAAAAGGCTGAGGACAGAATGGGGGACAAGGAAAGGAAGAAAGCCAAGGTTAAAAGGGCAAGAGGCCATGTGGGGTTCAGACTCTTACTCAAGGTGTCCCTCCCTGATCCTTTACAATTCTATGCCATGCCCCAAACAGATAAATAGGTGGTACCTAATATAGACCCCTGATATACTCCCTATGATGCATCTAATGCATCTGACTTAGAGTGAGGATGGTGTGAACAGGACCAATACATCAGAAATTGGCGGGTCCAATCCACAGAATGGAATCTGGACCAACCCACATGCTTCCCACTTGCCCTCCATCAAGGTCGTCAGAGACCTGGACCAAGGTTGGAATGAAGGTTGTCCATGCTCAGGAATTAGTCTGACCTGAGCCTGCCAAGCCTATGGGGCCACAATCAGCTCCTCCTTCCTCCCTTAGGCTGCACTGTCCAATATAGGAGCCACTAGTCACAGATAGCTATTTAATTCACAGCCTCAATAACTACCTTTCAAATATTAAATAGCTCAGTGAATACCTCCTCAGGTGTTTCTGACTTAGCAAACTACAATAATCTAAAATTTTTCTTATCACATATTCTTTAAAATGACCAATGAAACAGAACAGAAATTATTTCAAATGCACAGCTGAGTTCCCACAAAAGAAAGAAAAACAAGAAGAGATTGAGCCCTGCAGATGACAGCTGATGCATCTGCTCTGGAGTGACAATGGGATGAGCAGCAGGGACTTGTGCCTAAAGTCCATATGGGGATAGGAGACAGCCTTGGAGTGCACCTAAGGTCAAAGTGGACCTGAGCTCTCTGCAGAAATCTGGACCCTTGAAAAGTAACACTCCCAGGAAAAGGGTAAACTGAGAGAACGAGCCCGTCTACAAAGTGGTGACAAGAAAGCTTGTGTGTTCCAGTCTGAGAATCCAAAACTCCCAAGCCAGCATGATATGGTTCAGAATATCAATTTACTGGATAGGGATAGTCTAGAAACTTCCTGGCCAATACATTGACATAAATACAGGGCCCAGTCCAAGAATGCTCTGGGGGAATGAGCAAAAGGGAGAGAGCCCTGAAGCCATGCTTCCAGAATCAAAGCTGCAACAGACTCTAACAGAAGTAAAAATAAAAATAATAATAATAATAATAATAATAATAATAATAATTAAGAGTCAGCCACCTTATGGATGAGCTCACAGTAAGAAATGCCAAAATCCCTGGAGTCACAACCCACTAGGAGTGAAACTTGGAAGACACAACAAACAGAAGATCTTCAGAATACATATCAATCTAAAAGAGAACACAAAATAAGTCTTCAAAAGTGATTATAAAGCATGTTTGCTTTTAGAGGGAAGAAGTGACTGAAAGTGAGCATTAGGAAGGCTCCTGGGGTACTAGAATGTTCTGTGTCCTGACCCTGGTGCTGGTTACAAGGGTTTGTTCGGTTCTTGAAAATTTAGTGAGGTGTACACCTGTAATAAAATGATTAACAAATGATTAAAGGAAAAATAACAGAGATCAGAACTCTAAAGAATAAGGCTTTATAGGTGGCAGGTTTAGAGAAGAACCAAATAGGACTTTTAAAAAATGAAAAACATACTCAATGAAATAAATTTTAAAAAAAGAAATGAGTTACATAACAGGTATAATGTACCTGAAATGAAAATTAGTGAACTAGGAGACCTAGCTGAAGAACACATTATCTGTGTTCAGAATATACAAAAAGCTAAAATGATGGAAAATATATCAGTTAGGAGACATAGAAGAGAGAATAAGAGAGAAAAATTTGACATGGGTCTAATACAATTCTATAAGGAGAAGAATGGGGGAAAGACAATATTTAAAGAAATAACAAGAAATTTCCAACTTCCGGTCAAGATGTCATAGTAGGTAGACACTGGGTAGACACCTCCTCTCGTAACCACATCAAAATTATAACTAAACTATAGAACAACCATCACTGAGAATCACCTGAGTCCAGCTGAATAGGAGTCCTACAACTGGGGACATAGAAAGCATCTTGAGAACTGGTAGGAAGGGTGGTCATGAAATGGGCTGGTTCCACAACCACGTGTGGCAGTTGAGAATCAGGAGGGGTATTTCGGCTACAGACATCCCCCAAGAGGAGCGAGGGGTCCTGGCCCCAGCTCAGTGTTCCAATGCCATAAGAAGAAGTCCCCACAATCTCTGGCTGTGAAAAACAGTGAAGACTGTGGTTGAGTGAGACATTGACATGAATACAGGGCCCAGTCCAGTGATACTCTGGGGGCATGAGCAAAAGGGAAAAGGAGGGCTACAGGAATCGCAGATGTTCCTCTTTAAGGGCCCGTATCCAAACTTACTCGCTGGCAGACTCACTCACTCTGAGGTCCAGCACTGGGGCAGCAGCCCGAAAAGTGCCAGGGATATACAGAGGAACTGAATTGTCTGGCTTCAGGGTAAGGGCTGAAGGGGCAGCTTTCTCCCAAATAGAAGTGCTGGCAGAATCTATTGTTTCTTTGTTGAGCCCTCCCCACTCCCAACATGCAGACTCAGAAGGCCACCACATGAGTCTCCATCAGCCTGACTATTACAGGTCACCCTGTTGGCTGACTCCCTGAGACCCCACCTCTCCTAACTTGCAGGCCTACCCAAGTTGCCTCTAGTGGCTTTTCCATGCAAATGGCCTGTCTTGGCCCATGCCGAGGACTTTACTAACATCTCTCAAAGGTTCACAAAACCCGAACAAACAGCATCTGGCCTTGGCATGCTCCATACCTCTTGCTGAGCAGCCTCAAGCCCAGCACAAGCTAAGCCAGTCTCAGTTCATGGCTTGACTTCTCAAGGCACCTCTAAGACCAGCATAGATGGCGACTGTTACCAGGTGGTCCTGGGCAGTGCACAGGCTGCAGCTGAACTTGGCCTGAGGTGGGGCCTCTCTCAGGAAGCCCTGGACCTGGTACACCCAGTTGCTAGCTTGGACCAGAGCTGGAGCACTACCCGGGCTATATCCAAAAATGACACACCCAAAGGGCAGACTGGGCAGGCACCAGAGCTCTGCTAGAGTGAATCCTGCTCCACAGGATCAGCCCTTCACTGGCCAGTCCTCACAACCAATCAGCCCAAGCGTCATTTCCTCCTACTGACATGCAAATATCAACCAAGGATGAACTACAACATGAGGGCACACACAACCCATACAAGGGACACACCTGGAGCGCCCAGCTCAGCTGACCAGTAGAAACTGTACCACTGGGACCCATAGGACACCTACTTACTAAGACCACTCTACTAAGACTGGGAGACTTAGGAGCCCTGCCTAATATATAGAAACAAATACAAGGACCAGCCAAAATGGGAATGCAAAGAAGCATGTCCCAAATGTAATAACAAAACAAAGCTCCATAAAAAGAACTGAACAAAATGGAGATAAGCAATCTACCAGATGTGGAGTTTAGAACAGTGGTCATAAGGATGCCCAATGAACTTAAGGGTAAAAGTAGATGAACTCAGTGAAAACTTTAACAAAGAGATAGAAAACATAAAAAAAGAACCAGTCAACAATGAAGAATACAATAACTGAAATGAAGAATACATTAGCGGGAATCAACAGTAGATTACACAAAGTAGAGGACTGAATCAGCACTTTAGAAAATAAGGGAGCAGAAAACACCCAAACACATCAGCAACAAGAAAAAAGAATCCAAAAAAACAAGGATAAGGAGCCTCTAGAACAACACTAAACGTACCAACATTTGCATCATAAGGAGCCTCTAGAACAACACTAAACATACCAACATTTGCATCATAAGGGTACCGGAAGGAGAAGGGAGAGAGTAAGGAATCGAAAACCTGATGATCAGCACTGAAAGGGTTAGTGTGAAGAATCCACATGGAAGGACCAGAAAACTCTTTTAAGTGGTGTCTGGAGAAAATGAATTTCTTAATTCACCCAGCTGGAATCTTTGTTTTTAACTACTACGAAGAAGTAAGGAAGAAATGAGTGGTGGATTGGCCCCAAGTAAAAGCACATGTATGTATCCAACTTACCCTTTTTTCTGACCAACAGTGACTTATAGTGGATATTTTCCAAGTATGGCAAAGTTGTAAAGGTTACTATATAATGAAAGATAAAGATACCAGGAAGAGTAAAAGGGTTGTATTTATTTTATTCTTGGATAAAGATTCTGCACAAAACTGTACCAGTGCAATAAACAACAAATAGTTATTTGGTAGAGTGATAAAAGCAAGCATTGCTATTGACAATGGAAGAGTAGCTGAGTTCATCCGAAGATGAAACTACTTTGATAAATCTAAGTGTTATAAATATGGGGAAAGTGGACACTTAAGTTCTGCCTATCCTAAAAATATGCTTGGAGAACGTGAACTTCCAAAGAAGAAAGATAAAAAAAAGAAAGTTCCTGAACCAGATGAAATTGAGGAAGTAGAAGGAAGTGAAGATGAAGGGGAAGATCCAGCTCTTGGCAGCCTCAGTCAGGCCATAGCTTTTCAGGTAACTAATATATTTTCATAATATTCCCACCTCCAGCATGGATAGAAACAAGCCCAAACTGAAGAACAAAAAAAATGGAAACTAAGTTCAGAGTGTCCCTCGACATCAGATGATTTAAGACACCCAAGGATAAAGAAAAGCACATATTTCAGTGATGATGAAGAACTTAGCAATTAAAATTATATTTATTATGTAAATATCATTAAAAACTTTTTTATTCTTGGAGTATCAAGTTTAGTTGGGACTAAAGATTACTTTTAGAATTTGGGTATAAGAATACTTAGTACCAAATAATTTTTTACTATAATTGAAAAGAAGTTCTAAAGTAACATGTTTCTATTTTGCCTTAGCATAATAATAAAAATCAAGAATTGCTAATAAAAAAAAAGAAAGAATGACTGATAACTACCCTAACCTGGAGAAGGAAATAGACATACAAGCCCAGAATACGCACAGAGTCTCAAACAAGATGAAACTAAAGAGGCCCACACCAAGACACATCGTAATTAAAATGCCAAAGTTTAAAGACAAAGAGAAAATCTTAAAAGCATCAAGAGAAAAGCAATTAGTTATATACGAGGGCACTCTCATAAGAATGTCAGCTGATTTCTCAACAGAAACCTTACTGGCCAGAAGGAATTGGCATGAAATACACAAAGTGATGAAAAGCAAGAACCTACAACCAAGATTACTCTACCCAGCAAAGCTATCATTTAGAATCGAAGGGCACATAAAGAGCTTCACAGACAAAAAAAAGCTAAAGAAGTTCATCACCACCAAACCGGTATTACAAGAAATGTTAGAGGGACTTCTTTAAGAATAAAAAAAAAAAAAAAAAGATAAAAAATATGAATAAAATGGCAATAACTACATACATATCAAAAATTACTTGAAATGTAAAAGGATTAAATTCTCTAATCAAATAATAGGGTGGCTGAATGGATAAGAAAACAAGACCCTTACATATGCTGCCCACAAGAGACTAACTTCTGATCATAAGACACACGCAGAATGAAAATAAAAGTATAGAAAAAGATATTTCATGAAAATAGAAATAAAAAAATTAATCTGGGGTAGCAATACTTATACTAGACAAAATGACTTTAAAACAAAGGCTATAACAAGAGACAAAGAAGGACCCAGCAATCTCACTCCTGGGTATTTATCTAAGAAACCCAAAATATTATTTTGAATGAACATGTGCTTTCATTCATAAGTTTACTGCAGCATTATTTACAATAGCCAAGATTCAGAGGCAACCTAGGTATCCATCAATGGATGAATGGATAAAGAAGAGGTGGTACTCAGCCATAAAAATTTTTCTAAAAGAATGAGATCTTGCCATCTGCAGCAACATGGATGGACCTAGAGGGTATTGTGCTGAGTGGAGTTAAGGCAGATAGTGAAAGACAAATGCCATATGATTTCCCTCACATGTGGAATCCAAAGAACAAAATAAACAAACAAAACAGAAACAAACTCATAGATACAGAGAACATTTTGAGGTTGCTGGATGAGAGGGGGGTTGAGGGTAAGTAAAAAAGTAGGGATTTAGAAATACAAATTGGTAGTTACAAAATAGTCCTGGGGATGTAAAGTATAGCATAAGGAATACAGTCAATAATATTAATAACTATGTATGGTACCAGATGGGTACTAGACTTATTGAGATGCTCACTTCATAAGTTATATAAATGTCTATGCTGTACACCTGAAACTAATATTGTATGCCAACTATAATTGAAAAATAAAAAAATATATATTTAGAATAAACTTCCAGATTTGACAAAAGGTACAAGAAGCATGAACCCTCCCATGCTTAGAAACAGTAAGTCTACATTTAGAACTATCACAGTGAAAGTGAAGAAAAAGGCAAAAGGAAAAACTATTTAAAGCTACCAAGGAAAAAAAGCTGATTATCTGACAACAGATCTGACAACTGACAGGATCCATAGCAATGATCGAAGACAAAAAAGATGATGCAATAACATCAACAAATTCTTTGGGAAAATCATTCTCGACTGTAAAATCTATACCTGGCTTAATCATCCTTCAATAATGAAAGTGAAATTAATTTTTTTTCCCAGAAAAGACTGAAAGCATTTATCTCTCAGAAATCCTTTCTAAAAGAACTATAAAAGATGTATTCCAGGAAGAATTAGAATTCAGAATAAAGTGGTAGATTATAAGATGTGATAGCAAAGACATTAGTATGTATGTGGATAAATCTAAATAGGCATGAACTTTTTAAAAGCCTAATTTTAGTGCTGAAAATAAAATATTGGAAATCAATAACTTGTAAAATGTTGTAATTGTTTTTTCAGGTCTACCGTAACAAACTGCCACAAACTGGGTAAACTAAAAAAACAGAAATTTATTCTCTCAGAGTTCTGGTGGTCAAAAATCCAGAAATTAAGGTATCATGAAGGCTGCTTCCCTCAGAAGGCTCTGAGGAAGAATCCATTCCATGTACCTCTCCTAGCTTCCGATAGCCACTGGCACTCTTTGGATTGTAGCTGTATCTCTCCAATTCTTGCCTCCATCTTTATGTATCTTTTGGGAGCCACTATTCTACAGACATCAAGAGAGTTATTATAGACTTCTAGGGTCCTTTTTTTTTGTCTGGGATTAACTTTAGACTTTTTAAATAAAATATGCATGCTGGAAATTGAATGACAACTTCTAAATTTTAAAATATTTGAAATAGAATTATTATAGAAAAAGTTAGGGGACAGAATAAAAATTTTGATCAATTTAATAGAAGATGGCAATCAAAGAAAAAGAATATAGAAAACACAAAATAAGATGACAAATAATCCAACTATATTACAATAAATGAAAATGGACTAACTTACCAATGGAAAGGTAGACATAACCTGATCATACGTTATTAACAATATTTAACCATATGCTATTTATAAGAACTCACCTAAAAATATTCATAAAGGCTAAATATAAATAAATGTAAAGGGATGAGGAAAAAAATATGCTAGGCAAAAGAAACCTGTCATATATGTGTGTCCTATATATTAATATGGACATATTTTGATAGGCAAAAAAAAGCTAATATGAATAAAGAGCCTCACTACATAATGTTAAAAGGATAAGATGACCAAGAAGATAAAATAATTTAAACTTGTATGCATATAACAAGTCTCCAAATATACAATGCAAAAATTACAGAATTACAAGGGTAAACTGACAAATCCACAATCATAGTGCGAGATTTCAATATACCTCTTCCATTAGTTGAGAGATTGATGAAGCATACAAAAAATTAGTGTGACATAGAAGATTTAAACTACTTTCATAAAACTCCATATTCAACAATTAGAGAATACACATAAAACATTTGTTAAAACTGACCATATGCTAAGTCAGAAACAAACCTTAATACCAAAAAAATTAATATCATACATACCAATGAGAAATCTAAGAGAGAAAACACATCCAAGTTCCCACACAGTTGAAATTTTAAAATATACTCTAAGTATTTACTGGTCAAAGAAGAAATGAAAATACCATACAACAAAACTGGTAGGATATGGGCATAGGAATACCTAGGGGAAAATTTATAACCTTAAATGTATGTCAGAAAATCAGTGATAGGGGAGTAGGGGGGAGAGGGGAGGTAGATAGGGTAAAAGGGGTCAAATATGTGGTGACAGAAAAAAACCTAACTATGGGAGGCAAACACATATGAATATATATATGCCTTACTGTCAAAATGTACAGCTGAAACTTACTGGATTTCGTTAACCAATGTCACCACAAAAGAATTTATCAATTAATTAAGCTAAAAAAAAAAAAAGAAAGTGAAACCAAATGTCAGTGAGCTGGGCATCCAACTCAGAGTGGGGGTGAAAAAATCCCAGAGAAAGAATAAAGGAAACAATAAGACAGAGAACAAAGAAATGAAAGGGTACGCAACCCCAAAAGTGGTTCTTTTTAACACCTAATAAATCTTCTAGCAAGAGAGAGAGAGGGACAGGGAGGAGAAGAAGAAGTAGGGAAGGAGAGAAGAGGAAAAAGGAGAGAGAGAGAAAAAAAAACTATTGGAAAAAGGGGTCATATTACAGATATAGTAGATTGTACTGTGAACCACTTTATGACATTAAATTTAAAATCTTAGATGAAATAATTTATCTTAAAAATATCTTACCAAAATGTATTTAAGAAGAAACAGAAAACCCAAATAAATCTATAACCATTTTTTAAATAGATAGTTTAATATTCAACCACCAATTGGCCATAGTGGGAGAATGGATAAATTGTGGTTTATTCACATAATGGAATACCATACAACTGTTAAAAAAAATGAATGAGTTTTACAAATATTAACATAAATAAATCTGAGAAAAATAATTTGGAATGGAAACATTTTCAAAAGAAATTGTAGTCTGATGCCATTGTATAAAATGGTAAAATATAATGATAGTAGCATCTATTCTTTAGAGATGAAAGGGGTTGAGTGTAATTCAATAGGGTGTGGTAATGGCCCTGGAGGCCAGGAGGACTAGAGGCCCAGTATGCCCTGGTGAGAACTGATACTCAGTTTCAATGCCTAGTGCCAGATCAGCCACCCTGGAAGCTGCCTAGATTCTGCTGAGTGAACAGACCCACTCTTCTGCCTTCAGGCCTCATGGTGCCAGACTGTACCACCACACATGTTCCAAGACCTCTGAGCCAAAGAACTCCTAGCTATGACCCTCAGTATCCCCTTTTTGTTCTTTCCACCCCATTCCCCTCTTGTGACCCAGAGCTTCAGGTAGCCAGAGGGAACCCAAAAAAGGCTAAAATCCTCCCTGTTCTAAAGGAGACATTAAATTATCTGTCTATTGGAAAGGCAGATAATTTAAATGACTAGCTGTCACAATACTGCCTGACTTTGAGATCACAAAAGTTTCACAAAAGTCAGTGAAACTAAATATTGTATTTCAAATATAAACATTTTAACAAAATGTCAAGTAAAAACTTACATTTATTAAAAAAATTAATGGTCAGCAGATTAAAAGGATAAAAATAAAATATTCAAAAGTAACAATCTGAGGATAAAAAAAATGACATAGATAGAGGCATTATTCATCCCTCTTGCCACCAAATCAAAGTTGTGACTGAAACATGAAGCAAACAGCAAGGAAAGTAGCCCAAGATCTAGACAACAGAAGCACTACAACTAGGGAGAGAAATAATTAATCAACCTGCAATGGTAGAAGGTAGAAGGGAGGCAAAGACGAGGATGCCTGGTCCCAAGCAGCTGAGTGGGACAGAGACTGCAGCAACCAGCAGCTGCAGGCGCCTCTTAAAGGGGCCATGTCCATGAGAGGACTTTCGTGGTGATGGACTTGCTTGCTCTGAGCATCAGCGCTGAGTTGGCTACATGGGGGTCACCAGGGACTTACAGGTGGACACTGCATTGTCGGAGTGAGGGCCAGAGGCGATGCTCTCTCCTGGGCAGAATATCCATTGTTCCTCTGTTGAGCCCTCCCCACTCCCAGTGTGCAGACACAGTGCTGCCATATCTGAGACATCATCAAACTGGATAAGAGAGGTTGCTCCACCCAGAGGATTCCTTGAAACTCTGCCTCTCCCAATTTGCGGCCCCGACAAGCCACATCCAGGTGCATCCTCGGCCAGTCAGGTGTTCCTTGCTGAACAGCACTAAGACTCACGTTGGTGACAGCTGGCCTTGGTTTCTGGTTTCTTTAGGCAACTTATAAGCACAGCATCTGTGGATTCTTGCTGAATCTTAACAGGTGGTCCCGGAGGGGCACAGGCTGGGGCTAAACTTGGCCTGCAGCTGAACCCCTCTCTGGACTGTGCCACTGGACACCTACTACACAAAGCCACGCTAATAAGACTGGGAGACTTATGAGCTTTGCTTGGTGCACAGAAACAGACACAGAAAGACTGCCAAAATGGGAAGACAAAGAAGCAGAAATCATATGAGAACAGACTAGAGATCCAGGAATAATGGAGTCCAGCAATCTAACAGATGCAGAGTTCAAAACACTGGTTATAAAGATACTCAATGGTCTACAGCCATGCCACCTGAATGTACCCGATCTTGTCTGATCTTAGAAGCTAAGCAAGGTTGGGCCTGGTAAGTACTTGGATGGGAGACCACCTAGGAACACCAGGTGCTATAAGCAATAACAAACAAACAAAAAAGATGCTAAATGAACTTAGAGGAAGTGTAGATGAATTCACTGAGAACTTTAACAAAGAGATAAAAAAAAAAAACATAAAAATGGAAATGAAAATTATAAAAGGGAACCAGTCAGAAATGAAGAACACATTATCTGAGATGAAGAGTATATTAGATTGAATAAACAGAGTGGATAAAGAAAATTGAACTACCGGTATAGAGGATAGGGAAGCCAAGGACACTCAGTCAGAATGGCAAGAAAAAAGAAAGCAAGACTATAATAGTAATTTAAGGAGCCTATGAGACACTATTAAATGTAAAAATATCCATATTATAGGGATACCAGAAGGAAAACAAGACGTCAAAGAGCTATTTGAAGAAATAATGATAGGAAACTTCCCTCACCTGATGAAGGAAATAGACATACAACCCCACGAAGCTCAGGGAATCCCAAGAAAGAGGAACCCAAAGAGACCCACAACAAAACATATCATAATTAAAATGTCAAAGGTTAAATACAAAGATTCTTATTTTTTTTAGGTGAGGCAATGTTTGGTTGACCTCACAGATTGCAAGGGCCTTGTCAGCTTGCAATCCCTTATTTTTTATTTTGTATGCCTACAGCAGCTAGTCTTCTTAGGTTGTCTCCCATCCAAGTACTAATCAGGCCCGACCCTACTTAGCTTCCAAGATCAGATGGGATAGGACTTGTTCAGGGTGGCATGGCCATAGAGAAATACAAAGAATCTTAAAAGTAGCAAGAGAAAAGCAGTTAGTTACCTACAAGGGCGCACCCATAAGACTGGCAGCTGATTTTTCAAAAGAAACCATGCAGGACAGAAGGGCTTGGCACAAAATATTCGATGTGATGAAAATCTGGGATCTACAACCAAGAATACTTTATCCAGCGAAGCTATCATTTGGAGGACAGATAAAGGGCTTCTCAAAGAAAAATAAGCTAAAGGAATTTATCAACACCAAGCCGATATTACAGGAAATGTTTGAGGGACCCCTTTAAAAAGAAAAAAACATATATGAAAAACAGGAATAAAGAATGGTCATAACTACATTCCTACCAACAAGTACCTCAAATGGAAAAGAATTAAGTGCTCCAACCAAAAGACAGAGTGGCTGAATGGATAAGAAAACAAGACCCCTACTTATGCTGCCTACAAGAAACTCACTTCAGATTAAAAGACACACACAGACTAAAAGGGGATGGAAAAAGATATTGTCTTGATGGACCTAGAGAGTATTGCGCTAAATGAAATGGATCAGATAAACACAAATATTGCATGATTTCACAAACACATGGAATCTAAAAAACAAAATAAACAACAACAAAAGCGGAAATAAACTCAGATACAGAGTATTTTGAGGGCTACTAGATGGGAGGGGGGTTGGGGGATTGGGTAGTTGCAGAATAGATATGAAGATGTAAAGTGTAGCATGGGGAAGAAGGTTAGTAATGTAATAAAATATGTGAGGGGGAAGAGGGGTACTAGACTTCGTGGGGCGATTGCTTTGTGAGTTATGTGGATTTATTATTGTATGCCAACTATAATTGAAAAAAACTCATTGAATTGTACAATGTAAATATAAGCTAATTGTCTATTATATTTCAATAAAGCCTTAAAAAAAAACAACCTGAATACCTATTCAAAATGAAGAATATTAAATAATAAAAAATTAAAATTGAAATGTTTTTCTCTTTAAAAAGAGCCATCTAAAAAAATAAAGCACATGAAATCAAACATATATCACAAGAAAACTACAGATCAATATCTATTATGATTATAGATATAAAAATCCTCAACAATATGCTAGCAATTCAAACCTAGCAGTGTATAAAAAGGATTCCATACCATAAACAAGTGAGATTTATACCAAGAATACAAGGTTGGTTTAACATCCAAAAATCAAACAATGTAATGTACGACATCAATAAAATAAAGGACAAAACCTCAAAAAAACAACAATAGCAACAACCAGACATTTGACAAAATTCAACACTCCTTCATAATAAATCACAAAAAAAATAGTGAATAGAAGAGAACTGCCTTAATCTGATAAAGTTATCTATGAAAAACCCACAGCTAATATACTTAATCATGAAAGATTGGATATTTTCCTTGTAAGATCAGGAAAAAGGCAAAGATATTTGCTCTCATCACTTCTGTTCAACACTAGGTTCAACAAGAAAGTGAAATGAAAATGAATGCAGATTGGAAAAAATGTAAAACTATATTTGCAGATGACATGATCTGGCACACAGAAAACTCTAAGGAATCTGCTTAAAAGCTATCAGAACTAACAAATGAGTTCAGCAAGATTGCAGTATACAAGATAAATACATAAAAGTCAACTACATTTTTATACATTAGTAATGGGCAAACTGAAAAAGAAATTAAGAAAACAATCCCATTTTACAATAACATCCAAAAAATTCCTTAGAAATAAATTTAACAAAAGAAACGTAAAATTTATACTCTGAAAACTACAAAACATTGGTGAAAGAAATTAAAGATGACCTAAATAAATTTGAAGGCACCTCATGTTCACAGACTTGAAGCCTTAAAATTGTTAAGCTAGCAATACTTCCCAAATCAATCTACATATTCAATGCAGTGCCTATTAAAATCCTAGCTGAATTCTCTCAAGAGATTGACAAGCTGATCCTAAAATACGTTACGGAAATTCAAGGGACCTCAAATAGCCAAAACAATTTTGAAAAAAAAAAAAAAGAAATTGAAGGCACTCACCCTTTCTGATTTTAAAACTTTCTGCAAAGCAACAGTAATCAAAACAGTGCTTGAATAAGGCTAGACTTATAGACCAATAAAATAGAAATGAGTTCAGAAATAAACTCTCACATTTAGTCAGCTGATTGTGCCAACATAATTAAATAAGGAAATAACAGTCTTCAACAAATGGTGCTGGAACAACTGGATATTCACATGTGAATGAATGCAGTTGGAACCCTATGTCACACCATATACACAAATTAACTCAAAATGGATCAAAGGCCTAAATATAAGAACTGAAACTATAAAACTCTTAGGAGAAAAACATAGACATGTCTTTGTAACATTGGATTAGGCAATGGTTTCTTAGATGTGACATTTAAAGCATAAGCAACTACGAAAAAAATAGAAAATTAGACACCATTAAAATTTTTAAACTTTATGCTTCAAATGATACCATAAAGAAAGTGAAAAAACCATAGAAAGGGAGAAAAATTTTGTAAATCGTGTATCTGATAAGGGTCTTGTATCTAGAATAAAGAACTCATACAACTCAATAACAAGACAAATAACCAAAAATAGGCAAATAATCTGAATATACATTTCTCCAACTAAGATAATATAAATGGCCATTAATCACATGAAAAGATATTCATAGCCGTCAGGGAAATGCAACATCCATGAGATAGCTATAATCGAAAAGACACATAATAACAAATGTGCTGGCTAGGATGGGAAGGCACTGGAACTCTCATACACTGCTGGTAAAAATGTAAAATGGTGCAGCTACTTTGGAAAAGTCTGGAAGTTTCTTATACAGATAAACATACAGTTACCACATGATCCAGCATTTCATTTCTAGGTATATACCCAAGGGAAAACACATGTCCACACAAAAACTTGTATGTGAATATTCATAGCAGCATTATTCATAATGGTCAAAAATAGAAATGACCCAAATGTCCATCAACTATGAATGGATAAATAAAATGTGATACCCACACAATGGAATTTTATTTGGCAATAAAAAAGGAATGAAGTACTGACACATCCTACAGCATGAATAAACCTTGAAAATATTATGCTAAGAAGCCAGTCACAAAGTCTACATATTTCATGATTCCATTTACATGGAATGTCCAGAATAGGCAAATCTATAAAGGCAGAAAATAGATTAGTTAGTCCCTAGCTCTGGGGGGAGAATGTTGGGATTAGTCAATTAAGGCTAAAGGGAACAGAGTTTCTTTTGGGTAACAAAAATGTTTTAAAATTGTTTAGAGGTTTGTACAACTCCATGCATATACTATAAACCATTGAACTATACATTTTAAATGGGTAAATTGTGTATGTGACTTATAGCTCAATAAAACTTTTAAAAATAATACTAATAAAGCAAATGAATGGTACCATTATTGAGTCACAGGATCTTAAGAGCTGCAGTGGCTGCAGCTCTTTGCAAAGCTACCCAAGTTGAAGGATGGGAAAGAAAATGGAATGAAGAAAAGGTTTTCATCTAACTTCAAATATTTCCGCTGGTTAGTTTTCAGAGAAGCACTAGTATTTATTGAGCACCCTCTGAGGTGGGCCCTGCTGTGTAGGTGCTGTGGCTTCATCAGCAAGCAGAAAGCAAAACTCCCTGTTCTCAGGGAAGACAGATATTAAATAAGAAAACAATTAATAGATGAGAAGTCAGGTGAGACAAGTGCTGGAAAAAGGACCACAGGGCAGAACAAATTGGAGGCTTTTGCTATTTCAAATAGAGCAGTTAGAGAAGTCTTCTTTGAGCAGAGGCCTAAAGGAAGTGAAGGTGGGTACCACATGGGGGTCAGGAGACAATAAATGCAAAGGCTTGAAGTGGGAAGATCATTAAGTTTTAGAGGAACAAAGCAAAGCAGCCAGTGCGGCTGGGCAGATAAGCGATGGGAGAGAAGGAGGGGCTGAGAGTAGACCAAATATAAGAACTTTTAGGCCATAGTAAGGGCTTTGGCTTCCTACTCAGAAAGATGAGAGAGTTTAAGCAATGACATTGCTTTGATTTTTTTTTTAAATTGTGACAGCTGATATTTAGAGAATGCTTCCTATGTTCCTGTTTTAGGGGCTTGGTCAAGTGCTACTGTCATTTCTAGTTTATGGAGAGGTTAACTGAGGTACAGAGAGATTACAGCATTGTTAAGATCATACAAGATCAAAAACTGGAGAGCCAGAATTCAAATCCAGGCTCTTTGGCACTGAAGCCCTCACACTAAACCAGTGTGCTTTACAGACTCCTCCACATACCGATTTTGATTAGGAGAAACACTACGACTGCTATGTGGAAAACAGACTGAAGGGGCAGAGTTGAAGCATCCTTCTTCAAATATTTCCACTTCTTATTTGATATATTTGTGATCTTCTTCGACCTGTTTTTTGAGTTATTTTGCAAAATCTGCACATTTTAGTGCTAGTAAGCTATAGTTTTGGTTAGGAAGAAAATATATTCAGTACTTTTTTTTTCTCTTTATTTTCATCATGTATAGATGGAGATTTCATGTGTCAATTTCCATTTTTTTCACATTCATTTTCATTTGTTTGGAAAGTCTTTGACCTAGGGTAACACTCATGGCTGTAACAGAAGCTTTGTAGTAGCTCGATATGACACTTATTAAGATTTACACAGGAATAGATCTGTATAGATTTGTAGAGTATCGATGTGTCTTTTCACCTAAGTTGACTATTTGCCACTGATTTTAATTTCAACACAAAAAGGATTCATATTTCAAATTTTAGTTAACAAAACGCCGACATTTAAAAACGTTAAAATAGCATGAATTTTGAAAACTGTTATCACAATGACTATTATTCCTATTTACAGACAGAAAAAACCTGACACATTAAACAACTTGCTTAAGGTGACACAGCTAGTAGTAAGTGGCTTGGACAGGATTTAAACACAGGCAGTTAGAAATGCAATCCACAGGTTCACCAACAGACTAAAGGATTCTCAGAGAAAGTAGTATCTGAGCAGGGCCTTCAAGGAGGGTTGCCTTCCCTCACGCCCAGGGCTCAAGGAACTGGTAAGGGCTGGTTTATTCACTCTAGGGAAGGAGTTAGGAAACAAATTAGGAACAAAGCTCATGAGGACAATCTCAGGAGAGGTTAGACACCTATTTTTGCCACGGAGGCAGTCACTGTGTTTACAAAACTTTCTAGAGTTGGCCTAAAGCCTCTGGATCCTGAGTGAGAAGCATGTTGTGTGCTGGAGACCAACAGAGGGAACAAGGACCTACAGTCTAGATAGAAGTATGGCCCACGAGACTGGCCACGGGTAATGGCTGGGTAGAAATGGCAATTGAGCCAGGAAGGAGGGGATGACCCATGGATAGTATGGTGCTGGGAGCGTCTCAGCCATAGGCCTTCCTCCAAGTCCTCCCTCCTTTTACTTCATTAACGATAAATGACCCCCTTCATATGTAGAGCTCTGTGTAGATGGCAGAGGGAACCCTCTCAACATGGTGCTTGTCCTCCAGGATCTCACCTTGGGGTGACTTTGGACTGGAAGACTTGGTAATAAAAAATGTAAAGCCATCAATAATAAATATTAAGGTCTCAATAAAACTGGAATAGAGTAAATATTAGGATTTTCACTTAGTCAAATATATTTAAGTGCACTATAAGAGTAATGGAGTTATAGGAAGGAGATGGACGGGCAGTCCAAGTTTAAACTGCAAGGAGAGAAGAAACCATTAGCACTTCTCTGAGTCATGTGCTAAATTCAAGACTCTGTGATTTTGGGCAAGTCATTTTATCTCTCTGGGTATTTCCACAGCTATAACTTTTATATAAGAAATTTGGAAGTTACATATGTAAAACACCCATAATGCTGCCAGACACATAGTAGGTACTCAATATAGATTACTGTGGACCAGGTATTTTCAAATATTTTCTCATTTAATCTCTACAATACTGGGAAAGTAGGTAATATCTTCCCCTTATGCAGAAGAAATTGAGACATTAAACAGGTTCAGTAACTTGCTTGAGGTTGCACAGCTGGTAAGAAGAGAAATGCATGTTACTTTGGGTCTGATAGTAAAGTGGTCTTATTACTTGGAAGGAACAAGACATTTTTAAAAATGAGTTAACAGCTGCTCTGTCAATCCCAGTACTGGGATAAAGTAGCAGAAAATGTTTAAATATAAAAGTATTTTTATACGCTTATACTTACTGGATATATGCACAGGAATTGTATTAGGTTCTTTTAAATTGTACCTAGATACATTAGATTTTGGAGTATCCAATACTACCACAGCCTCAATCACAAACCTGAGCAATTACCAGTGTAATTAATTCTCACTGCATATCTTGTAATTGCTAGATGGAATTCATGTCAGGGCTGAATTCTTTTCCAGCGCAATGACTTCTGCAAAAGCGAGATGCATGGACTCTTTGCTAGTTCAATGACAACCTACAGTCTAATCTCATCCTGCACCCCACTCCAATACCCAGGCCTCCAGCAGACACTAGAAGGTGATTCATATCTGCATCCCCAAAGACTAGCACGCTCGGACCTTGACCCCAATGTCACCCTTTCCAGGCCCTTTGCCCCTGTGCATTCTCAAAGAACGTCCAGCTCTAAAGTCTCCAACCTGGAGGAGGGACCCTTACTTTGGTGTTATCCGGCGACCCCTTGGCAGGGAAGGTGTCGGAGTGGGACCAAGTGGAGTAAGACTCTGAGTCTCCTGCCAGGTCTGAAGTACGAAAAGCTAGATGAAAGCAGAAAGCGCAGTGGGCCTGGAAGTGTCCAAGGCCAGCCCCGGAGAGTAGTTGTCTGAACGCGAGAAGTGAGCCGCCGGATGTTCCCGAGGGAGGGCAAGGCTCGCGTCTGCGGGTGGGGTGGGGCAGGGCGGGGTGGGACGTGGGCAGGTGGTGGCAGCAGGTGATCCCGCACAGCTAGCACACAATGGCCTGGGGCGCGAGGCCAAGTGCCCGCAAACGCACCGCCTGACCACGTGGGCCGCACAGTGCGCCGGGCCAGGATTGGCCCAGGCCGGGCGCGGCGCGGCTTACGTGCGCGCGCGCGCGCGTGCGTGCGATTTGCGATCAGGCGGCTCTACGGACAGCCCCGGCGGCGGGGTGGGGGGAGTTATATTGCGGGGTCCTTCCTCGCTCACCCTGGTTCCTCTCGGAGCGGAGACGGCAAATGGCGGACTTCGATACCTACGACGATCGGGCCTACAGCAGCTTCGGCGGCGGCAGAGGGTGAGACGGGCGTGCGTGGGCCTCGGCCGGGAGCAGGGAGCGGGCGGGGTTGGGGGCCTCGGGACGGCGGCCTTCCTGCGCTCACACGGGACGACAGAAGGTAGGGATCGGCTGGGCTAGCGGAGGCCTGGGAGAGGTACCTGGAGGGCTGGGAAATGGCGCGCTCGGGGACGAGGCTGCGGCGGTTAGACTCGCAAGGTCTTGCTTGCGGAGCGGATTCCTTCCTCTGCCTCCTACCGACGACGGCGTGTCTTTCCTCCTGCCTCAGCCGCAAGGCCAGGCCTCAGCAGCCTTGAGCGCCCGGGAAGACGAGCTCCTGCTTCCAACACCATCATCCCCCAGGACAGCAGAGCCAGCACGGGGTGGAGGCCGCGGCCTGTCCCGCTCCAGTCCCGGTCTCTGCCTCGGCCTCTTGTTTGCTTGTACTGCAGGCTCCTTGACCCCCTTCGTCGTAGGCCAGTTGACTGTAATACCGGTCGGGAGGCCAAGAGAGGGACGATTTCCTTCCTGCTCAAGTGCGAGGCAGGGGTTTCGCTCCTGGAGCCCGGGAATGGGTCCGATTCAAACCAGGAATGGGGAGACCAACCAAAACATACATCATAGCATTTGTTATTATTCCTTGGGTCAGAGTTCCTTATTGACAGGTGCTTGCTGACTGAAAATTTTGTTTCTCCCTAGCTTTTCGTTCTGACCTAGAGAAGAAATAGCATTTAGCCTTGTTCAGGTTCTGGTCACATACAGACTACATAAAGTTTAGGTGCCTAGTTTAAAAGAAAAAAGTCCTTGACTGGTGAAATAAAAAGCTTTTGGTGTTTAATTCCAGGAACCCGCACTGGATTCTTTTTTTTAATACAAGTAACCTCATATAGAATTTAGAAGATAGGCTGTAAACATCTTGCTATTTGTCAAGAGACACACTTGGCCTTTGTGTGCTTTTACGGAGGGGATTACTTTCCCAGGATAACACCACAATAGTACCTACTGAGGTGTCCAGTCTCCTGAATTTCAATCCCGAAAGTATCTTTGTTTGGTGTAGAATGATCTTGGTTTGGGAATGGCTCAAACAAAGACTTTTTGGTGAGGGAGTATACCCAATACCATTCATGACACTGTAACGTGGAAGTGGAGCCACCTGTTATTTCAAAGAATATTTTATTTGCTAATAAAAAAGAAATGGATGTTGGATGGCATATAAAATTATTGCCTTTGGGGAAGGTTTCTAGACATCCTATTTGTACTTCAATCATCGTGAAATTTAATAACTAGGATTTTTTGTCTCCTTTCATTTAGAAGTGCCCAGGGAAACTACACTAAATAGAGTAGTTCCATTTAGGACGTACCCCAGGAGTTTTACTTAGTTTGGGATTACAGTAAGTCATACTGAGCCTAGGGTTTTTTTGTTGTTGTTGTTTTTAATTCTGCCTTTTCACAAATTTGCCAACTCTTCTGGTGATTGGAGGTATTTGAGATAGACTTCTAGTGGATGTCAGTTTTGGCAGTTGAAGAGCCCTGAACAATAGAAAGTGATCAAAAGTAAAATTCTCTTAAGGTACATTTCAAGTATCAAAAGACAATGAAAATGTTAGCCATTTGCCCAGATGGACTCCAGAGACTGCTATGAACAGTAGTAGCTACATCTCCTAACCTTCCTAAATAAAAAGGGAGGGCATTTACTGTTAAGCACCTTCTATGTCTGAACTTCTTAGAATTTTTCCATTTGACCTTATACTTATGTAAAAGTACATAGAAAATATTGCTCAGATTCATAAAAGTAGTTTTTAAAACCTGTTAATGAATTTGTGTGTTTATTTAGACAGTGCCTGGAGCGAGTGAGAAAACTTCACAGAGGACCAGACTTGTGGTCTGTGCCAAAGCTTTTCTATTCCAAAGAGTCAGTGTTATTTTTTCAGGTCAGAAGTTACCAGTTATTGGGCTCTCTGAAATTTAGCAAGCTGGTAGGATAGTTTACCACTTATTCCTTGATGATAATTTCAGTTGTCATTTGAAATATATTCAGACCAACAGGTGTCTTGGGTGCTGTTTGCATATGTTCAGATACAGTGCTTAAAGCATCATAGAAGATAATATTATCTAAAGAAGTCAGTTTTGTATTGCTTTGGTACTTTTGTAAGGCACCTTCTCTCTAGCCTAAAATGCATTAGCTAGGTAAGATGCCTCAACTCTAAACCACTTGGGTCACAGGTGAAAAGAATAGCAGATTCGAAATGTACAGTCATAATCTATAAACTTGTCTTTTATAATTGTACATTCCCCATAAGTTTATTTTATAGTTGTATATAATAACCAGTTCACTTGTCAGGAAGCAATATTGAACAGTTGCTTTATTTTCCCAGCCTGTAGAGGCATGTCCTCCGCTAAGGAGAGAACCAGGGACTGCATTGTTGCTCAAAAAGCAAGTCAAAATTCCAAATTATCAAAAGTTGATTGTACCAGAACTTGAATGTATTTTGGTTTTGCAGTCTGGTAAATTATATGAGGTTCGAGTCTATCGTTTGCCATTGGCAATAAAGTGGAGAGTAATGCTGATTTTACATTTTTACCTGCATTAAGTAACCTAAAACCATCAATCCTGAGATTTAGGTTGGAACTTGGAGTTAGCAAGAAATGAGGTTGCGGAAGTGGTACCTGCTAAAAATTGATTAAACTATAAATTAAGTATTCTTTATCAGGTTCTGGTTAGGGGAGTTAGAATTCTAAACTTTGAGTCTTGTAGGACTTAAGCTTGGCATCTCTGTCTAAATTTCTAAGCATGTTTTAACTTAAAACAGGAAAGAAAGCAATATATAAAAAATGGTAACTATTTTCTGATACTAGGATCTATAAAGATATTGAAAAGTTTATTCTAAAATCCTTTTTACCTATTAAGTAGCAAGTTGTTTAGATTTATTGTCATCCTTCTCTCCACTACCCAGTCTCCCAATGTTTGAGTCCAAATCATTATCCTCTTTAAAAATTGTTATCACAAATACTTGGTTTTACCAAGAGGTCTCTGGGAGACAGTTCAGGCAAAGGCCTTAGCTTTAGAATTAGGCCAACCAGAGCTTGAATGTTAGCTCAGCTGTGTATTAGCTGTGTGATCTGGAACAAGTTCTTTTACCTCTCTGAGCCTCATTTTCTCTACATGTAAGATAGAAGCTCCTCTATAGAGCTTCTGGAAGTATTAAATGAGGTATATGTAAAGTGCACAGTACAGTATCTGATACATAAAAAATGCTTAATTGTTGGTAGCTTTTGATTTATAATTTTTTCTTAAAATATTTCCCTTTAAGCTAGTAGAGTGGAAAAAGTTCTCTTGAGTTAATGGGAGTAAGTTTTTACTTAACTGCTTGTATTTCTAAATCCAAGTAAGAGAAATCTGTTAATATAGTATTATAAATGAGTACTAAGTAATTTATTCTTGTAAATTATTGGTTTGTTACAGAATTTATACTTGGAATATTTTATATAAATGCCTCTGAGATTTCTAAAAAATTTCTTAGTATATTTTTAAACTTTATTTTTCTATTTGAAATTAACCATAGTGTTCTGAGGAGACTTGACACAAATTCAAGTCTTCCCAGAAGCTCAGAACATAACAAAGCAGAATGTTGGGGGCAGGGGATGTCAGTCCAAGATCAGATTCCATCCTCTAGTTTCCAGCATCCCCCTCCAAAAGGAAGTGAGAGTCAGGCAAGAGAGCATGCCATGCTTGCCTCTTTTTCTTTTCATCAGAGTCCTCTTTTTAAAAAAGTGAATGTCCTAGGTTCTTTGAAGTTTCCCCCATGTCACGATTTTAAAATGTTCCTTCTTGATGGGGGCCCTTTGTATGTGCTCCAGTATGTTGATACTCCATTGAAAACATAGCATCTCCAGTTAAGCATTGTACTCTGGTATAGGGTAGATAGAGACTATCATCTCCCTTATTCTGCTCACATTCTATAATTAATCACGTGGTTTTGGAGCCTTTTGAATGTCTGGCTTAACAGAAGACAGTTGGTTTCTCATACCTGCTTCTGTGTTCACTGAGATAGGTTTTGGTTGACACAAGTATATGAACAAAATCCAGCCTTACACAGATAAATAGTTGGAAAAGGAAGGAGTGTTTGAATAGCTTTTTCAGGTAATTGTGGATGTTCTTATTTGCTACTATACCAAAACTCAACAAGTGGCAGTCTCCATAAAGGTTAGTTGCAATATAGAATATGAAACTTTATGGATAGACTTTTCATACTATTAAACTCTTTCAGTCTGTGTTATATTTTGAATGACATGATACACCTTGGTCATTTGGAAAACAGTTGACTGAGTTAATGCAGATCTTCCAGACCTTGACACATTTTGTTATACAGTATCAAAAATCATGTTTAATACTATCATGATCAATTTCATCTGAAAATTTTCAGGTATTGGGAGGCTGTCAAGCTTATGTTGATGAATTCAAGTTTTCTAAAATTCTGTTTTTTACTTGAAAGCCTGCATTTTCTCATAGGCAACAAATACTATTAGTTGTTTTCCTTGACTTGACAGGCTCACTTCATTTTCAAGAAAATGTCTGCCTAATACCCAAGTCTAAACAACTTGGTAGTATGTCAGTTCTTTCAGGTAAAAATGGTGTTCCATGAAAAGAATAGCTAGTTCAGCTTGAAACTCACTTAAATGAGTGCTTTTCCTGGAGATAACCATCATACTTCTGTAAGCAGAAGTGCTTTATCCTTATTTCATAACATGAGATTAAAAAGTGGGTCACGCCTTAATGAAATTAATAATTTTTACTGCTTTATCAAAGGTGTTCTTTATTGAAGCTTCCCCCCCCCCAATACTGCAAGTACATGGTGAAGCATCAGTAATAATGCAGTTTGATGCCTCCATCTTGATTCATGCTAAGACCAGTTGCAAGATCAGTGTAGGTCTCTGATAAAAAGAGAAGACATAACAAGGGTACAACAGCTAGTAAGCCTAAGGCACTGTTAAATAGAAGAAAGATGTGGCTCTGGAGAGAAGAGCTGGAACTAAAGGAAGTATAGTACATTTTTAGTGCTCTCTAGAGACTGAAGATATAAAGAAATGCTACTTGAGCTAGTTTTCTGTTAATAGAAGTCTAGATTGGGCTGGAATCTACTACTTGCTCATTTTACCTAACACTCAAAAATTAATCCGAACATTGTCATGCATAAACAGAAGTAGACACTAGTATATCACATAGCCGTTACTTAGTTTTTTATGTATGATGTGTGTGTACATATATATCTGTATATATATATATAAAGCAGAAAATATACCATTGAAGTGTACAGTTCAGTGGCACTAATGTTCACAATTAGTTCAGTAATCACTGTTGTGTAACCATTACCAATATTTCCAGAACTTATTCATCATCCCAAACAGAAACTCTACCCATTAAGCTACTCTCCATTCATTCCCCAGTTTTAACTTCATAAACATTTTTGCTATTCCTGTTTCATCTATCTTCCCCATTGTGGGGAGAAGATAAAATATTTTAAATCCCAGCCATTCTGTCATTCTATCTTAAAATACTTGGCAATACTGGAGTATATGCTTCTAATTGGTAAAGGTTTTTTAACCACCAGTTTTTCTGCTACGAAGTCCATGGTCTTTTTTTCCCCAATTGTCCCAAAGATCACTTCATATAGTTGGCTTGTTTGAATCTGCAAAAAATATTTGATTACAAAAAACTAAAAACACAAACATAAGCAGAGTCTAGTATAATAACCCACCCCATGTATTCATTACCCACTTTTTTAAAAAAGTGACCATTCTTATTTCATCTATACTTTCTCACTTCACTTTCTTCCCACATACTTCTGGATTATTTTAAAGCAAATCTTAATATCATTTATTTCATCTAGAAGTACTTCGGCATGAGTTTTAAAGGTAAAAACTTTAAAAATATGACCACGTCATCATCACATCCGAAAACAATATAATAGTCCAGTAAATATTTAGACTTCTCTATTTAGCTCGTGTATTTCGATGTGCAGTTGATTTTAGTCAGGACCAGGCAGAGTTTGCACATAGCGTTTGGTTGTTCTGCCTACTAAATCTCTTAATTGATAGATTCCTCTTTTTCTTGGCCATTTGTTTGTAAAGGGGGAGTGTATATAGCTTTTTTTCCAGGTACTTTTAATACATGTAATTCTTGTAACTATGTGAGGTAGCTGTAAATTAAATTTTATATTGGCTAATGTAATTATTAATATTAAGGATTATTTTTTTAAATAAATTAGTTTTAAGTATTATTAATGTGTTTTAATACAAGTAAGTTAGATTTTGGATTTTTCAAATGTTGAATGAAGAAAAGGCTCTGAATGCCTTTGAACTCTAGATTGTAAATGGTGTTCTGTCTGGCATTTTGTAGTTATCTAAATAATTGAAATTTTTAAAGTAAGTTGCATAGTTGTATGTTATTTGAATCAAATCTAACATTCAATAAAAATGTGGTTTCATTTAAAATGGAGATGGTAGTCTGTAGATGTCAGATCTCAAATAATAAGCATTCTAATTTACAAAAAAACTCTTGACCTATAAAGTTCAAAACTAATCTGTAGAAATAGTTCACACCATAGCTTTAAGACAGAATTTGTGTGTGTGTCTGTGTGTGTGTGTGTG
>CM053501.1:22020584-22038306 GCA_028627145.1 Eidolon dupreanum | reverse complement strand
TCCAGTGTGGTTTTGTTAGAACATTGGGATACCGTAGGAACTTAACTCTTGTTTATATTAATTCGCTTATGGTAAAATTGGTTTTGTGATATGTTATTTTGCTTAAAGTCACAAAACCTGTTGATGTTAAGTGAGAATTTAAAGTGTATCATTATTCATCCTCCATTTTGACATTTTTCCATGTTTATACTGTATCTTAAGTATTCAGTCCCAAAGATACCTTATTGAAAATAATTTGTTTTATGGTTATTGAGATAATAGCAGTAATGTTGAAATGCAAAATAAGTCACATCTACTAAACTTTGGGAGAAGAAGTGGGATGCAATTCACTTACCTATTTTTCTGGTGTTCTTAGAACATAATGCAGAATAATACTTCTATTAGGAAGAAGCAGAATTCTGAGTTATTAAATTGAAATTTTTTAGCCATCTAAGAATTACATCATGGCTTGGTTCTTCTGCTTTAGAAAAATGTTGTTTTAAAGAATATTTGTTACTAAATATTTACCGAGAATTTATCTCAAGGAAGATGTGGAATTTTTTGTATTTCCAACAATATATATATGTAAATCAAGTTGCTTTCTAAGACTAATATTAAATTTCCCCTACAAAAAGAATGACTGTTGTGAAGAAGACTCATTTGTTTTAAACATCATTTTCAAAAGAAACAATACCTCCCTCTTTAATTTTTTTCCTTTTGTGTTTTGCAAACATTTTGAAAATTTTCCAATTCTACAGTAAAGCTGAAAGAATGATACAGTAACCTCTGATAGATTATTCACAAGTTTCACATTTACTTTCTATATACATAAAGCTCTCATCCTTTATGCGGAACCCTTTGAAAGTAAATGTTGGTTGTCTTAACGCTTCACTCCTAAATACTTTGTTTCTCTTGAGAAGGCGTCTAATAATTGCAATACCAATTATCACTTCTGAGAAACTTAACATTGATACAGTAATATCTATAATGTCATATTCAAATTTCTCCATCTGCTTTTCTTTTATAGTTGTTCATTCCAGGATCCAAAGATCACACATAACATTTGTTGTATTATTTCATTAGTCTCCCTGCCTTTTTTTATCTTTCATGACTGACATATTTGAAGAATCCATGCCAGTATAGAAGGCATATAATGTAACCTCGTCCCATTATTTAGTGATACTAAATTCAATTACCTGGTTAAGGAGATGACTGCCAGATTTTTCCATTTGAGAAGGAACTTTCTTTCCTCCTTGAGATTAATAATGTCTGGGGTTATTCGAGATCATGTGAATATCTTGTTCACCCAAAACTAAGTTTATCAGTGGGTTTGGCATCCATTGATGAGCCTGGCCTGGATCAGTTATTACTACATTGACAATTGCAGAGTAGTGATTTTCTAATCACGTGATTCCTAATTCCATGCATTTATTAGCTGACATTTGATTATCTGGAAAACATTTTTAACCTCAGATTATAGATGGCAGTGATAATTGTTACTCTAAACATGTATATTGTGTGTCAGGCAATGTGTGAAGCACCTTATTTCTAAATAACACAAGGTCTTGGTCAGTATTAGCCCAATTACACAAATAAAGCTTAGAGAAGCTGAGTAACACCTCAAAGGTATGTGGCTAGTAAGTGGTAGAGCTGGGATTTAAACTGATACCTCTGCAAATTAGTAATGATGTGGTAGAATCAAGGTCCTGTCTTTGCCACTTTATAGCTCTGTTACCAAGGACAAGTAAACCACTCTTATTATATCTGAGGAAATGGATTAGTAATATGCACTATATATTTATTTGAGGACCCAGGGAAGTGATGCATGGAGAGTAGAGAATAGTCCGTACATAGTACCTGCTGCACAGAATGTAAAGTTTTTATTAGAGTGTGGTTATCCAAACAATAGCAAGAAACAATTGTATTATGAGTGTAATCAGCAGCTTTGATATTCCCTCCTGAGTACAACACAATGACTCTAGACAGTACGTTTTTGTATATATTAGTATTATTGGGTGTGAGGGAAGGGCATTTTAGGATGTAAACACTTTGCAGCTGCTGATTCTAAGTGAATACAAGAGAACCATAGGAGGATATATTTGGATTTGATTTTCAAAAGAAATGCATGTTTACATAGATTGTGTTTCTGTGGAGGTTTGTGTTACCAAAAACACACCACACACCATTTTCATAAATAGTTTTTTGGAATACTGTGTAATTTCCAGTTGATATTATTGTATGTTAGAGTGGAACATTTCACCTTGGTGGTATGGCTGAGAGGAAGACATTTTCATTGTTCCTGATCTAGGACAGGAACATGTGGACAAATTTGAATTCTTTCTGTTTTCCCTCCTAGGTCCCGTGGCAGTGCTGGTGGCCATGGTTCCCGTAGCCAGAAGGAGCTGCCCACAGAGCCCCCCTACACAGCCTATGTAGGAAATCTACCTTTTAACACAGTTCAGGGCGACATAGATGCTATCTTTAAGGATCTCAGCATAAGGAGTGTACGGCTAGTCAGAGACAAAGACACAGACAAATTTAAAGGTGAGTTTGAGGGGAATTCTTAAAGTACATTATTATAAGGGAGAGAGTCTAAACCAAAATATGTTAACAAAAGGGCTCTAATTATGAAAGTGTTATAAGTGTTTGCATGGTTCAAGTAGCTGAAATAAAAAATAGCACTTTAACCCAGGTCTTCACTTCTATTTGGGAGAAAATATTTTATACATAATCTAGTCCATAGAAATATATGGCATGTACCCAAGTTAATCTGTTTGCCTGACCTACATAGCAATCCTGTCTGCCAGTAAAGGAGTTACTTGGGAGAGAAGTGAACAGAAAAAACCAAGGACATTTCGGGTGCATTTCACCTTAGCCAACTCATGAATTTTTCTTGGTAGTTTTCCTGTAATTTAGTTAGTTCTTATAAAATCCAAAAGGTAATCGAATAAGTGTTGTCACTCTACATTTGTGATTTCAGAACATGTGCTTGAGAGAGGGTTGGCTCAAATTTCAGATAAAGTTAGTATCCATAGATTAGTATCTTAAGGGCACTTGAGCAAAGAAGGAACAAGAATGAAGAATCAAATGACATTATCATCTAGTTTTCAAGGTTGCCCAAAGAGAAATGTACCCAGTAGTTAAGTGCATGATGCAAGTACAAGGGCATTTGGTTTTCATTATTTATCCAGAAGTACAGCCCCGAAAAGTAGAGTGAATGTGGTGACTTACAGTGAGGAGCTATGCAAGAAACGGAGGTGTTGCTCATCTGAGTGCTTCTGTGTGTTTTTACCTTTTCGAAGCTTTTTGACTTAAGTATCTGAAGCATAGTAAATGATCAAACAATGAAAAAACGTGTGTGTGTGTGTGTATTAGTTAAGCTTGTGAAAGTAAATCCTATCCAGTTTGCCTGCTAACAAGTATTAGGAATTCAAACTTAAGGTAAAAATGTATGGGTGAAGCCAACCTTGGGCTGAGTCAGTAGCAGCAGGTTTTAGACTTTGTCTCATAGAGGATCATCCTGTATGGATGGTGTGACTTGGTTGCTGGTTCCTCTTTGAATTTGGGTGTGGTTTTCTCAATTTTTCTAAACATTGAATCCACTTAGGGAAGAAGGTGAGTGCAAGGTAGACACACTCCTGTCTAGCAGTACATTTTTCTGTCAGTAACTTACTGAGCAAATGGTGAACAGGAAAAGTTTGGACCCAGGCCTTCAAAGTACTTGCAGTCTAGTAAGTTTTGGAGGTGAAGTGTAATCATCACACAGGGTGAGGATGCTCCAGCAGGGGTGGCGGTTATACAAGTTACTGGTGAGAATATTAGGCCAGGGTGAGTACTTAACCCAGATGTAGACTCCAGATGACGAGGAAAGGACATGGACAAGAGTGTTGCAGGTAGAAGAAAAAGCTCATTCAGAGGTTTTTATATCAACTACAGGCACCTTCAACCACTTCCTTCAAAGCATGTTCAGTATTGAATTTGAAATGTCTTAAAACCCTGTTTAGATTATATGAAAATCATTCAGAAGTCAGAACCAGCAGCACTGCAGTGATCCAGGATAGGTTTAATATTATGGTTAAAACAAAAAGAAAGCTTTATAAAAACATAGCTGCTATTTCAGTTCCTGTTTGATTAGTACTTCCCGATAGACTATAACTGAGAGGTAGGAATACTAATCAAGTTCTACTTATTGAAAAGTAAAACATGCTCTTTCAGGCTCTACTAGTTTGCGGTCATCTAGATGCAACAAGAGTGGTAGTTCTGATATGAGAAAGTGGTACAACTAGGGATCCCACCATATCTTTAACCCAAAATTCCTTGAGGAAATAGGGTTTGTTTTCTCTTACAGGATTCTGCTATGTAGAATTCGATGAGGTGGATTCCCTTAAGGAAGCCTTGACATACGATGGTGCAGTAAGTATCTTCAGGTTTTCTCTGTCATATTAGCAGTTGAGATTTTTCTTGCTAATGCTTAACACTGTTTTCCCCTTATCATTAGCTGTTGGGTGATCGGTCACTTCGTGTGGACATTGCAGAAGGCAGAAAACAAGATAAAGGTGGCTTTGGATTCAGGAAAGGTGGACCAGATGACAGAGGTGATTGGTTCTTCTAAAACTGAACATAAAACTTGCTGTATGCCTACTGGTTATACAACTCTGGAAGGTTACTAGAACTCTGTCTTGTAGGTCTGATAGGTTTTTGTGATCTTTTAAAAACATGTAAAATCATAGAAAAAATGAATGATGCTTCTGCAAGCCTGGGTTTTTTTTTGTTGTTGTTTTCTTTTTTCCCCGCTGTTGGCAGCAAAAACTCTTATAATTTCATTGAATTTCCCATCACATGAGTTGTGCTTCATCCCAGTGAATTTCTCCTGTTTGTGCAGCAAGGTAATGATCCGACCTCAACTTATCTTTTTTGTGTATCCTCAGGAATGGGTGGCTCTCGAGAATCTAGAGGTGGATGGGAGTCCCGGGATGACTTCAATTCCGGTATCAGTATTTAAAGTATCACCACTTAACCTTTTTCAATGGCCTTGCTGCTATTGTACGTTTCTTGTGAGTAGTTGGCCTAGCCGGACTACTACTTTAGTTCCTTTCACAAATGAAACTTTTCCTAAAAGGTACCCAGGCATGCAATAAGCCTCTGTTAGAACCTAAGTGTTTGGGGGTAGGACTTGAAAGGTTCTACATGGTGGACGAGGTAGACCAATCCACCTTATTTTGTTACCTTTCTTTAATCTACTGGTATTTTCATATGTGCCTTTGTCTCTTGCAGTAGTCTTTCTCAGGGTCTAGATCAAGGAATCCTCTTGGTGACTCTTGTGTGTACAAAATATAAGTATACTATTACTACTATTACTTCTAGAAATAGTATAGAGGGTCTAGAAATGACAGAAAGCCTTATAACTGTGGTTCCTGGTGGCTCCCTCTTAGACAGTAAAAGAGTCCTGGTACTTATTTGTTTCTGAATGGTGTGGAACTTACATCCTTTAATGGTGGGCGTGATCAGCTTTACCATTTCTTTTCTTAATTTACCAATGCAGACCAATAGGTGCCTCCTTGGTTCAACTCAAGAAGTCAGTTTGCATGCCATGTCTCTGCTTTGAAAGATCTCCTAAACATTTCTTCATCTTTTTTTTTTTTTTAATTATAAAAGTAATTCATATATAGAGTAAAAATGTCAGTTGTAACAGAAAGGTAGAAAATTAAAAATAAGTTTGTTTTTTTCCTATAAACTTGAGGTTATTTCTACATTCTCCATTATATAAGATGAGAACATCAACACCCCCACCCACCTTGTCACCCTCCCCCATCAAAACAAAACTCAGTAAAAAGTAATTGGTAAGTATGGGAAAACTGGTGCAAGGTGTCTGATGAGTCTAAAATTTTTTTAAGTTTATTTCCAGTACTGCTTTAGCCAAACAGATGACTGTTTATATCTGTTAAATAATTTAATTTTTAAAAGTCCTATAGCCAATCAGAAATGAGCTTTTTCATAAAAGTACAGTATAATCCAGTAAACCTGTAATTTTATGTATAAGCTAGTCTCTGATTGAAACATGTAACAAATGTCTTCTCAAAGCCAATCCAAGTGTAGCACTAGTGACTCAGTGGTGGTCGTTGACCTGCCAGTTGTGCATTTCCTGCTACTATGGAAATAGCACAGTGAGCTCATAGCTCTGGAACTGTGGGAGTTAAGTAACTAATACCTTTCTACTGTTGGCTTAGCTTGGGCTTTTACTCTGAAGCAGGGACATATAATGAACATACCCGGAGAAACTACCTTGCCACCACCAGTTCAGTGTGAACTGCAATGTTTTGAAGTGACCACAAGGATTATTGCCTATATACATTATTTTTGAAAATAGATCTCTTTTACTTTTTCAAAGAATGATGCTATTTTTTTAAATGACACCTGCTCATTGTAAAAGAGAAATATCAAGCATTACCAAAAAATAAAAGGAGAAAAGCAAATTAAAATAAAATAGTCCCACCACCAGAAATAGCCGATGTGTTAAACTAAGCTTTATAAAGAAAACTAAGAATATTCTCTTGAATAGTGTGCTTCCTAGAAATCTATCATTAAACTTGATTAAAAGATATTTGTTAATTTGAGCCTTGCTTTTCCCTCATAATCTCACTGCTCATACCATATTTTGAAATGAAGCTGTTACTGATGTTAATTAAGGTACATTGGTTTTTTTTCTCTACTGTGCTTTGTCATATACTTGGACAAAGTAGCAGTTGTTTATTGGCCTTGTCATTCTTGGTGTGAGCTGATTTGTTTCGTGCTAAACACTGGTACGAAAAATTAATCTTGTTAAGAGAAAGTAACTTTATTTCTATACTCACAGGGAAAGATATACTTCACAGTTTAGAATAGTTCGGGGAAAGTGTCAGATTAAAAGACTGTGAAGAACTTTATACTTCACTATATGCATCCCAGTGTGTTTTCCCCCAAAGCAGTGCTATATGGTCTAAATCTTTTTAGAATTGTTTTCATTACTTGTTTTGTTAAAATTGATATTGTTCAACTCAGTCTCTGAAATGAGTTTCAGTTAACTTTATCCATTTCCAGAACCCTTGCCACCCTTAAAAATAGGAAAAGTACCACCATTACAGATAGAGTTGATTTTCCACATATGCAGTAGTTAGGTTCTACAGAATTACCTCAAACACCAAATCAAACACTATACCACTGCTCCCAGGGGAATGTGGTCAGATTCCTGGGAACCTCTGATCATAGCATTTTGTCAACCGATTGATACATAAATTTGTTTAGTGTGTATTTCTGTTTAAAAACACCTTATTTACAAACCTAAAAGCAACAAGCAGGACAAACGGACACGTAGATATGGACAGTAGACTAGTGGTTACCAGAGGATGGGGGAGTGGGGAGAGGTAGATGGGGTAAAAGGGGTCAAATATGTGGTGACAGAAAGAAATCTAACTATTGTCGGTGAACACAATGCAATATATATATACCTTACTGTTGAATTGTACACTGGAAAATTACTGGATTTTGTTAACTAATGTCACCATAATAAAAAAAATTTTTAAATTAAATTAATAAAAATAAAATACAAAAAAATAAAGACACCTTATTTAATATAGTTGACTCATTAATATTGAACTCATAATATTGGCCACTAGCACTGTAACTTCTCCCTGAAGCTTATCTTAACGTTTATTTTCTCCCAGAGACACATCACAGCTTTCTTGTGCACACTTAGGAACACTAGGCAGCTCTTCAGCACTGTTTGGGGATCATTTTAAACAGAGAAATCACCAACTAAAAGCACAAGAGCCAAAACCTTTGCACTAAATAGGTCGTAAAAAGGCTCTATTTACAGTATGGGCTGAAACAAGAAGAATATTGCCTTGTTCCACCTCAGCTGAGATCGTGTCAGGTGACTCAAATCTTTCACTGATGTATACATATCTGAATGACAGGAAAAGTGCTGCAAGTATTGATTTGGGGGGCTACAAGTAAATTTTAGCAAGTAGATGAATTTGCAAATATGAAATCAATGAATAACGGGGATCAACTCTATAGAAGAATATGCATCAGGCTCAGGATTCTTGTCAAAGATATGTTCCTATAAAGCTTTAAGCAGTGGCACCATCCTTGGAGTGAGTAAAAGTCATCTTTGGGAGCTTGAAAGGGGACAAGCTCATTTGTTTAATTACAATCTTACTTTCTAAATTTTTACTGGAAGTTAACTCTCATTTCAGCAGGCCATACTGATAAAGGCTAGTTGGCTTAAACTGCCATAACTGAAAGACTTTCACTTAAATATAAAATTAAAAGCTTAAGGTTTTTAAAGTCCATTGAGAAAATACTCTTTTTCTACACACTGATGAGAATTGTAACTTACTCTTAACATTTCTAAATGGATGTATTTTACTTCTGTTGGTAAATGTTTTAGCAGATGCACAAATGAATGGTGAAAACCCCTTTCAAACTAGAGGAGATGAGGTACAGGTTGGGTGAGGTGCTCTGTTCTCTTTAGCACACCCCCCTTAAGGAGTGAGCCTTACTCGGATAACTGCTTTGTTTACCACACAGGTGCTTTGCTTTTAGAATGATCCACACTGAAACGCAGCAGGAACAGGAAAATGGGGAGTGTCACCCAGAGGTGACTTCGTATTTTTATTTTGTCTTTGTATCTAGGTTTTTCTTGTGATTTTGCATTCTAAATTGTAACTTCTAAATTTCAGGTTTATCTTTTCAATAACTATAAATTTATATTAGAAAATAATAAAATGTACTTTGAGGGTTTTCATTTCGTTTTAAGCCATATTAAAATATAGTCTCATAATGGTGTTTTTCTACTTTTCCTGCAAGCTAAGAATTTAAACAGCTTATTTTATTTTCCTCTCCTAAGATTCTTTTTTATTTAAAAAATCTGTAGCATTGAAATTACCCAGCAGATTTACATTTGGATTCATTTTCAATGTACCGTATTTTGGAAAAACTTCAGATTCTGGACAAAATAAAGAATTTAAAATTTAAAATCAAACATTTCATGCAAGCTGTGTAAACAGTTTTGGAGACAGTAGTTTAAAAAGTGATTCATTGTCATCTTGTTTCTTCAGGCTTCAGGGATGACTTCTTAGGAGGCAGGGGAGGGAGTCGCCCAGGTGACCGGCGAACGGGCCCCCCAATGGGAAGTCGTTTCAGAGATGGTCCTCCCCTTCGAGGGTTCAATATGGATTTCAGAGAACCAACAGAAGGTATGGCAACAGCATGTAAATGGAGGGAGCTTTTTCATGATATGTTGACTGCATTTCATGGACATTTCCCTTCTTAGGCCATGCACAGTTGTTACTGTAGACCACTCTTAGTCTTAAATAGTAAGTTAACCTTTATTAGCATATCTAGGGATAAAGTAGTTCTGTTAATTTTTAGATAATGAGCTGGGCTGGAGAGTTCAGCATTAGTTCGATCATTCTGCCCAATGGGGAATGGGGTCCTATTCTTTATAAACCATGTTTTTCCTCCCACTCAGAGGAAAGAGCACAGAGACCACGGCTCCAGCTTAAACCTCGAACAGTTGCAACACCCCTCAATCAAGTAGCCAATCCCAACTCTGCTATCTTCGGGGGAGCCCGGCCGAGAGAGGAAGTCGTTCAGAAGGAGCAAGAATGAGCTTGCAGTTGGGAGGGAATAGGGGGAGTTAGAGCGAGACCACAGCCTGGCCAGCCCCCTGGACCGGCAGTCCTGCAGTTACCATTCCTGCGCCTGACCTATGTCCTCCTTTCTTACAAAGGAAACACAGAGCTTGTGAGTGCATGTCAGCAGTTAACAAGTGGTTTTTAGTACATTCTTGGCTTTGCTGTATCTAGTGCCTGTTTTGTGCTTTTTTTTTTTTCCTGCCACTCCTTTCCCCCATTTTCCTTCTGTCCTTTCTCCTTCTTGCTCCTTATTTCCTTCCAGCATGTGAGTTTGTCTAGAGAGACAAAGGTAGCCACCATGTGGGAGCTCTTTGGATTGAGGTGCTACTTCATTTTTCTCCTTTGCTTTCTCTTTTTACTTCAGACACCCTGACTAGACTTCAGTCGTTTTCTTTGATTTTCCTCAGTGCTTCTCTTCTGAACTGCATGTCGAGTTCTGTATTGCTGTGGCTTCCCTGAAAAAAAAAAAAAACAGAAGTCACAAATTGGATAGCACCTTGTTTTTATTCAGCTTTGATCAACATACAGAATTTGAGGCACCTTGTTTTCAAAACAAGGATAAAATATCTGTTGATCCTTGCAAATTCCTTTCCTTCCCTATTTATAGGTAGTCCTGTCTCTCTTTCCCCACCTCCACCTCATATGGATTATTCAAGCAGAATAGGCTCAAATTTCAAACAGTGAAACCTAAGAGTAATGTGAAATGTTGGTGGAGAGTTCACATAGATCAATTGAATGCACTATTATGTTCACATGTTTTATTATTGCTCTTTCAACACGATGTCCAAACTGGATCCCTCCTTTTACCAGCTCTATCAGAGGCTCCTCTGGCTGGCTGGATGTTGCAAACTCCTGCTGCTGATTTCCCTTCTGCAGGGCACAGATGCTTTGGGGGACTAAAGGGTGGTGGTGGTGGTAGAGGTGGTAGAGCAGTGCTAGGCTAACTTTATAGTGTGGACATTGCTTTTTCCAAATCCCTGTTGTCTGTGTATTCTGCATCTCTCCCTTGTGTTTGTCTGTTCCTTATATAAGTAACAATGAGATACTGTGCTTCCCACCATCCCTTAATTTTATGATGAAAATGGGCCTAGAATCTGGCACTTTACTGTTTATTTGATGAATTGAGAATTTTACTATGCAGAGCTGTCAAGAACCTTAAAATAACTGGTAGGTGGCTATAAAGTTCCTAGATCTCATCTTTGGAACAAAGTTTATTGTTCCCATGTACGGTGTTCAGCCTTTACCCAGGGCTTCGGGGCTAGACAGTAGCTTTTGAGCTTGAACACCTATGTGTGAACAAATTAAATTCTTAAACACCCGAGTTTCAGTCCATTCCTTTGGGAGCAATTCGGGGTCAGCCAGCAGCTAGAGACCCTCACCAGCATGACTGGAGGGCTGAGGGGTATCCTGGCCTATGCAGCGCATTGTGCTTAGATAGTAGTTTGTCACAAGCTGGCATCCCTTGCTTCTCTTACTCTGTTACAAGGTCTCAGCAATTTACAGAACTCTCCCTTCTTTCCTTCCACCTGTCATCTTTGCTTCTGAAATAAGAACCATTTGTGTAACACCAATACTTAAGAAAGACATGCATTATGTGGTTGTAATCAAACCTGATGCTTTCAGATGACCTACTTACATCTTCAATGTGGAAAAGATTAAGAACAAAACAAATTCATCTAAACTTCTGGGCAATCCAGTTGACTTTTAAATGTAAGAATGGAATTCCAAACACTTAACACATTCAGCTATATGACAGAAAGTAAATCTATGGATATGGTATTTTGTGAATGATCTTTTAAATAAAAGAAAACCTTACGTAATATTTAATGCTTGTCTTTATTTTTGAGTTTTTTTTTAGCTGCTTATGAAATTAACAGTTTTAAATTTGGGAAGCAGCATCTGTATTTAGTGGAGTGTACTATAATTTGAGAAAAGCATCTTTTGGAAGTTACAGGATTAGTGAAATTATTATCTTAAAAGAGCTCATGATGATTAGAAATAGGATGCCAGTTTTTGTCCCCCCCCCCCACCCCATTTCCTAAAAACGTAATTTACCTAACACACAGAAGCCTACATATGGTGTGGCTGTAGTTTTTGGTTGAGTAAAGGGACTTTTTTTCCCATTATGGAAAAATATTTGCACAATGCACACTTGCATTTTTAAACAGCTTGTTCTTAGAAGAAATTCTAGGCACTCTTTTTGACAGTGACGGGTGCTGCTCCCATGGCAAGCAGGTCATTTGTTTTGGGAGGCACTGCTGTGTAGTTGGGTAGTTTTATGGTTTTTGGTGGACTTAGTGGGCAAGGTGCAGAGCTTTGAGCTATTTGGGACATGCCTGGCTGGCGGAGGAGGGTGGTGGTAGAGGATTTGCCACCCTGCAGTATTCACTTGTCTTAAGGTGAGAACCTTGACTGCAGTTTTATCTGGAGAAACCAAATTGGAAAAGTGGGTACTGTTGCTCCCCAGCCAAGAGCATGGAGGAGAGGACTTGATGCTTGCTTGGTATTTTCTTTATGGGAGAGAATCCCTGAGACTGAAAACCCTCTGCCCTAATTTGAGGAGTTAGGACTTGGTCTCCTGGAGGGATTTCTTGGTGCTAGTGGCCAGAGGCTTGAAATAATAACTCAGGCTTTTTTCCAAAGGTCCTTTTGGACTCTGCCTTTGAAGGGCCTGTGGAATGTTCACACCCTTGGTTTCCCAGAAATTCGGAGATTTCTTAAAGTTGAAATGGAGCTCCTGTGCAGCTGTTTTCTTGCTTCCCGCAGATGCTGCTTTAACTTTGCAATGATTACTTCTCACAAGCACCTCTTCCCTTGGTGTGTAATATTTCTGTAATAAATATTACTAAAAGCATCTTAGTATCTGCATCCCATCTGTAAGTAACTGAATTAAAAGGAAGGTATGTCTTTCCCTAGAAGCACCTAAATAAATTGAGTCATTTTCACAAATGTGTATACCAACTATGTAAATGTTCCAGAGAGAGGTTTAGGCAGATATTTGAGGCCTGATTTCTCTGCTATTCCTGAGCTGGCTTCAGAGAAATTTTGTTGAAGTTCCAGATGAGGCCCTTTTAATAAGGGATGTGGGTTTCTCAGAACTTTCTTAACCACAGAATGCATTTTGTCAGAGGCCAGATCGTTTCTCCAGGTCCTAGGAAAGGAATAGTTTCCACAGCTGACTGAGAAGCCTGGGTTTCCCATCATGACTCGAATGCCTTATTCAGGAAAGCGTTAGAGAACAGGATGCACAAAGAGGGAAGAGGTCAGGAGGTAGACATTTGGGTGGAGGAGGGAGGTGTTGAAATTGTTACCTAGTGTCCACTTTCAATTCCTGATTTTTAAGGAATAGCCTGGTTTTCTCAGTGAAGATTACTTAGTAGAGATTACGTTTAGAACAAGAATAGCTAAATGACTTCAACTTGGAAAGCCACTCCAGCTTAAGGCTCCTTTGTGGTGTGATGAGACAGTGATCTGTGGCCTCAGAGATTCTTGTGCCTGTTTGTTTTTTAAGCAGCCTCATAATTGGCTCTTTTCAGGAGTTGTGCTTTAAATACACTTTGGTATTTCCTCAATCCTTTTCTCCAGTTCCAAATGGCAGTTGAGGTCATACAGGGTCACTGCCACTGTGACAAGGTTCACTCTGGAATGTCAACCGCAGTAGGACTTGAGGGGGCCCAATGTTGTACCCAGGGCTTCTTGAGCTAGTAGAGAATGGAGTAGGCAGCTCGTTTTCTGCTCAACTGCTCCTTGCTGTCTACCCAATGGAACTTCTCACTAGTGCTCTTTCAGAGAAGTCAGGAGGGAATACTGATGGAGTGTCTTCCTGGACTTTTTAAAGGATCTTCAATACAGAACAGCAGCCCATGGTGTGTGCCACAGATGGCTATTCCCTGGTTTGCCTTACCCTTCCTGAACTGGGTTTGCCAGGCATGTGGGATGATGAATAAATTAGCCTTAGGTGCCCCTGGAGGGAGACTGCACAGAGGACAGATTGCATGGTCAGCAGGGCTTCTTGCACTTAAAGGAGCAGGTTGGCCTGGGCCTGGCTACATGTGTCCTATTTTGGTGAGGAGCTTTGCTCTATCGTGTTTTCTTGACCAATCTTTAACAACATTGAGATGTTTGAGTTACTTTCTCACTTTCGTGAGGTTAATAGGCTTATAAATGCATCCAGTATCTTAATCATCTTTTGCAGTTTTTTTGTCATGAAAGTGAACCAAAATATGAAGACTGTGTACTTAAATATAACCTATTACTAACCTCTTCCCCCATCTGTAACCACTCTCTAACTGTAAAATATTAAATATAGAAATAAAGGCAAACTATTTCACAGGGGCAGGCTCTTTGGTATTCAGTTTGGATATTAGAATTTGTTTCTTGTACCTGTTAATAAAATGTTAATAAGACTTACTGGTCTAGAAGCTTATCTTTGGGATTGGGAGGGAGGGAGGTCAGAGAAGTTTTTCAACCTAGAGTTCCTATAAATAGCACCAAGATTCCTTGGAATTGGTAGACGTTTTTCTCACATACATAAATACTCTTAAAATTAAGAATGTGCTCACTAGACTTTTTAAAAAGTACTTTATCAAAGCAAAAAAGGAAAAGGCAAGTTACAAACTAAAAGATGAAGGGTATAAAGAATTCCTGCAAGTCAGTAAAATAAAAAAAAAACAAAATATTAACATTTCACAAATGAAATATGGCCAAAAGATTATGTATAATTTCTCATTAACAATCAAGGAATTGTAAGTCAAGACTGCAAAGAAAATACTGTTTTGTACCCATTCAAATGGCAAATGTCAAGAAGCCTGACAAACCACTTTGCTGGAGAGTTTGTGGATCTTGTCATAAATAAGAGTGTAAATGGGTGCAACCTCTTTGGGGAATGAACTCGAAAATGAAAATTGGATATTCTCATACTCCATAGTCCAGTAGCTCCCTTCCCAGGTATATACTAGAGAAATAACATGGCTGCAGAGCTATATTCAGATGATGGCTGTAGTTGTACAGCAGTCTAAAGGAATGAGCTATACTCAAAACAAATGGATGGATCATGGTTATAATAGATGGAAAATTAGTCCCAAATGCTTATGGACAGCATGATACTTTAAAAAATTTTTATAACACTTTAGAAATAACATGAAAAAAATGGGATTTTAGGTGGGAGAAGGCAGAAGAATGGAATATTCTAGGTTCCATTGGGTAGTGAGTTCACGACCAAGGAGAAATATCATAAATGGCTGGATGTGAAGGGTGGGAATGATGCTCACACCTTGAGAGCTGGAGGTGACAGCCAGATTCCAGGGACTTAAGTAATGTGTGTACTTCTAAGATGCATTTTTGTGAATTAACTCCATGGCTTTACATTAGCCTTTAAAGAATGTGATAGGAGATTCTCAGCCTTGGAACTGTTGAGAGTTTTCTTATGCCTATAGCACCCAGTATTCCTAGGTGGTTTTCCATCCAAATACTAACCAGGCCCAACCTTGCTTAGCTTCTGAGATCAGATGAGATCAGGCTTGTTCAGAGTGACATGGCCGTAGACTGTTGAGAGTTCTTAGGGCTGGTGTGTTACTACCTAGGCATCTTGCTTCTGTAGCAAGTGTGCACACAACTTCCTCAGCTGTGAACTGAAAAGCCAAATAGCCCTGTTAGCAGTGATGAAAAGTTTTAGAAATAGTTGTGGTTGTATAATATGACTGTAATTAATGCCACTAAATTGCACACTTATATGGTTAAAATGGTAAATTTTGCTATATACAATGTAATATACCAACACCCACTGAGCTGTTTGAAAAAACACTAGAATTTATATAATGACATGAACAGTCTATAGTTTTTAACAGTTTAATTTCTAATTCACGACTGAATGCTTTATAAATAAAATAGAACTCAGAGGAATTTGAGAACTGCCTAGAAAGGGGTCAGGGTACTCCTTCCATTCAGGTCCAAAAAGGGTCTTTGGGTTGACAGGCCCCTGATTTTGTGGGCCCGGGACACAAGAGGGCTCCTGGCCACACTGATTGGACCTGGAGACTTTTTACCAGTAGTCAGAGGTTACTCCAGTACCTGCCATTGCTAAGGCTCAAGACAGAAGCCAGGAGTGTAGAACAGAGCTTTGTTCCCATTAGACATATTGGGGCTTCTGACTGTCTCTGTGAGCAGAAAACCCCTGGGAGGTATGTGGTCCAGGGTTGGATGGAAACCTATGCAGGTTTGTCACAGTTGTGTGAGGAGGGTCAGGGAGGCAGCCCAGCAAGGAGGGCTGCTAGTGTGCACCCACTGATATCTCTGCACTTGGGGGTGGTGGAAAGACAATGGGTTTCGGAGGCTTTGGGAGTCTGGGTTCAAATCCAGTTAGCCTCTGTGAGCCTTCATCTTCTCACCTGTATAAGAAACTAACATCCAGGTGACAAGAGTGACTGGGGATTAAATGTAGTGTTTCCCACAGGGAACGAAGGGCCATGGTGGTCATTGCACAGGCACGGGTTTGGGAATCAGATTGTGTTGGTTTTAGTTCTAGTCCCACCATGTATGGAGATGGGGACAGTGTCTAACACTGAGGGCCCACAGACACCCGAAACAAGTTCCAGTCCGTGTGCCGCCATTCTTCCCCACGAGGTGGCAGCAGCATGGACCCAGCCCTCGGTTTCCATTTCGGTTAAGGCTGGGCCTCCAGTCTGTACTTCCCCCTTTACCAGCCCTGGCTGAGCCTGGGCTGCTGGAGGTCTTGGTCATCCCCTGCTGGGGCCACAGGAGACACCCAGCCCCGAACCAAGAGGGGCCCCCAGAGCTGGAGAGATCAGGCTCTGAAGTGCCAGACAGATGGGGGATGAGGGGATCCTCGGGGGCTTCCCTGGGGTCTCTGGTGGGTGGAGTTTCACTAATACTTTCATGGCCTTGGGCAAGTTACTAAAGACCAGCAGCATAAGCACTGCAGCACTACACATGTGGTTATTCATCTCTCCCCGTGAACCAGTGCCTTCCAGACCTTACATCTTTCACAGATGAGGGAAGGGGCTGGTGCAGGGGCAGCAGCCAGTCAGAATGGGGCTGTGGTCACACCGTCAGTGGTCTCACCTTGCTCCATACTTCCACAAGCCTCATCTGGGAAATGGGAGTGATAAACTGCCTCCCAGGATGGAGGAGGACCGATGATTGTTTTTCCTTCTCCGATCCTTCTGCCTGTCTCCCTCTAATGCCTGTAGCTGTCCATTCCTCTGTTGGCTCTTTGCTACGAGCTGTTTGTTCTGTCTGCCCAGTCCACGTATGTCCCATGTTCTGTGTGTATGTGTGTGTGTGTGTGTGTGTGTGTGTGTGTGTGTGTAACATGTCTCATGTTCTCTGTGTGTGTATATGTGTGTGTGTACTATATGTCTCATTCTTGGGACTCTTGTTCTGTGTCTTTATCTTTCTGTTTCTGGCTCTCTCACTCTGAATATGTCTCTGATAGGCTATGTGTGTGTGTCTCTATCTAACCATGTCTCCCTCTCCTTCTGAGTCTAAGTCTCTTGGTTGGTTGACTTCAGGTTCAGTCACTGCCTATCTCTCTGTCCTTCTCTGTATCTCTGTATATTGTGTGTGTGTGTGTCTCATTCTCTCTCTGCCTCTCCCTGCCTCAATCTCTCTCTCCCTCCCTCTCTGTCTCTGTCTCTCTCTCTCTCTCTCTCTCTCTGTCTCTCTCTCTGTCTCTCTCTCTCTCTCTCTCTGTCTCTCTCTCTCTCTCTCTCTGTTTCTCTCTCTCTCTCTCTCTCTCTCTCTGGGCGTCTCGGTGTGTTCATGTTTCCAGTGTGGATGTGTATTTCTGTGTTTATGTGTGTTCTTTAGTGTGTGTTTCTTCATATCTTCTTACTTTCTCGCTGCCTTGTATGTCCATGTGAGCGCCTCCACTTCATTCTGTCTCCCTGTCCCTGTATGTCTCTTCCTCTCCCTGTGACTTGTGTTTACGTATGTGTATTTAGTGTGTGTGTGTGTCCATGTCTTTCTGTTCTCTCTGTGCTTGTGTTTGTCTCATTCTTTCTCTTTATGCCTATCTCAATGTGTGTGTGTTAGAGCGAGAGCGAGAG
>CM053501.1:21927628-22020484 GCA_028627145.1 Eidolon dupreanum | reverse complement strand
GCGTTAGCATCAGCTCAGGCAGGTGTGTGGGCTCAGGATGAAGTGGTTGCAGTGAAGAGCCCCCAACTCTCAGGTAAGCCTTTCCCAGGAGTTTCTGGAGCCTGGCCCTGAGGCCAGCAACTCTTGAGGCTGCTCCACCTCTGATACCCTGTGGGGGTTGGAGTGGCCCTGCTGGCCCAGCAGGAGTGCTTGTTGGCCCGCTGAATGGGGTGGCAAGGTGTTAGGACACCTGGCACCCCCTCTTTTAGCCCTACTGCCCTGGTGCCCCTGGTTAGGGAGCTGTTAGCCCGGACCCTGTGGCACTCAGAGAGGCAGTCTGTTGCTGGGGCTCTGGCCACCTTCCTGTTCTCACTTTCCCTAGCCCAGCCTGCACAGCTTTGGGAACCCCCCAGAGTGGTCCCCTCATTTCCAGAGATTGGTGAAGGACCAAGACAGTGGCTCCCTAGGTCCAGACCCATAAGCTTTGGTTTCTTTATAAAATGGGACTGTAACATCTCTGCCAGGGGGCTATGGGAGGTTGGGAGAGACTCTACAGGCAAACGTACCCAGGTCCTGCCCCAGGCCAGATGGAAGTAACTGTCCTGGCCGCCACCTCCCATTCCCCAGCCTGGCCTGCCAGCTCTCTGCTGGAGCTCTGAGAGGCTGTAGTCTCTAGGGAGCTCCTTGTACCCAGCTCTGTCAAGAGGTGACCCTGACCTTCACCATCCCCTATCTCTGCCCTGGGACAAGGGCTTCTTAAGCCCTGCATCAGTCACCTAAACACTGAGAAGCCATTACAGATCTCTCAGCTAGCCTCATCTGAAGGCCAAGGTTATTTAGCAGAGCCCAGGGGATAGTCTTCCCAGGGCTCAGACTGGGACCTCTCGCTCCACTCTCACTGCCCAGCCTGCCTTGCGGCCCTAGTGGGCCTCAGTTTCCCCATCTATAGCATGACAAGAACTAGGAGAGTGAGCAGTATCATCTCCAAGGGCCCTTCTGGGCAGGAGGCTCAGACACTGAGGCCCACCCAGCATAGAATCAAGGGCTTTCCCGCAGCTGGCTATTGCAAACCTTGTTCATATGAAAACTGCCCACTTCCCCTTGTGCTATTTTGGCCTGCAGAGCCACCGGCTGTGGCAGCCTCCCCAACCCCCAACCCCACCCAGTCCTGCCGGGCTTCTTGCGGCCTCTTGGGGCTGCTGGGCCTGCCTCTCCTGGGGCCTAGCCTCTTCTCCCTCCACTTTCACCCTGTCCCACCTGCTCTAGAGCATAGGTAGAAAGCTAAGAGAAGGGCAGATTTATTCAGTCAGGAAGGTGAAGTAGCCACAGGAGTTTTTCTCAGATTAGTCTTTTAAAAAATATTTCATGATTTTTAAAAACGTAATATAAGAAACGTTAAAAGAATGTGGCCTTTGGAGGCAGCTTGCCCTGGGTTTAGATCCTGGCTCTGTGGCTGGCCAGGTGCGTAACTTTGGACAGAGTTCTCATCTCTCTGGACTTCCCTTGGAAGAGAGGAGCTGGTGTCTCCCAGATGATGCTACGCATGTCTGTGACAACTAACTGAGGTGTGTGGGTAAGGATCACATTCTCTTCTGATCCTAGCCCCTCCCAGGGTCCCAGCACGATACCCAAATGGGGCAGTAGAACGAGGCTCAGGACTCACATGTCTGAGGACGAGGTAAAGTTGCTCCACATGGTTTGCTGCAGGTCACCCAACCAGTTTCATCCCTGACAAGCTGTGGCTGCCCCTGCCCTTTTCATGAAAACCATGATGATGGCCAGTCACAGTGGTCACAGCCAGCTGTGCTCTGCCCCGCACCAACACCTTATGTGTGTCATCTCAATGCCAGGCCTCATGTGACAAACCCACGGAAGAGTGTCATTATTTCCCCCGTTTAACAAAAGGGCAAAAGACCCATGACGCTGAGATTCCATTTGTGTTTGTGGTCAGAATTTTTGTTCTCATACTTCCCTCCCCATATCCTCCCCTATGGCCAGGTTAGGTGGAGGTGGGCCAAGGCTGGGGGCACCACACAGTGTACCTCTCACCTCAGGAATCAAGAGGGCTCTCTGGTGGTCAGGGTCTTCTGGAATGGAGGGCCACCCTTCCCCAGAAGTCAACAGGCCAGATCCTGGGCCTCAAAAATGCCAAGCTGAGTATGAACTTGCTTTTGGGGTCTTAAGCAGCCTGTGGAAGTGGCCGGGAGTGGACCACTCTGTCCAAGGCTCTTGCAGGGAGCATGTGTACGACCCGTCCCACGTGTCTGTGCCCTTTGGGGGCAGGAAGAGTTGCTGTCCTAACCAAAAGACAAAGGGGCAGGAGCCTGAGGGAGCTGTTCCAACCAGCCAGCTGGAAATAAGACCCTCAGCAGGTTTGTTTCAGGAAGCCCTGGCCAGGAGCCAGGCTGGATGTAACTGATCCTCATTTCACAGATGAGAATACTGAGGCTAGGAAATGCTGAGGCACAGGCAGGATTTGACCCCAGGAGTCCTCTCTATAAGGCAGGTGCTTCGAACTTCACACAGCCTGAGATGGACTTGGGCCATGGCAGAGTGCTCGGGAGGGGGCGCGCACTGGGGCAGCTACATGAGTCAGAGCAAAGGTGTGCAGGCTGGGGAAGCAGCGCCCAGGCTCCAAGAGGAGGGGGAGCTAAGGATGGCCAGTCACAAGGTTTGGGAATTCTTGTGTTCCCACTGACTAACTTGGAATTTTGGAGAAGGAGAAGTGACTCCTCTGTGATGGGTCCCTGACCCAGGCTCTGCTCTGCACAGAGGTTCCTTGTTATATTTGCTATAGGGATTCAGGACACTCAGAGATATGGAGGAAGCTCACAGGTTTCAGGGAGCAAAGAAATGGACAGTACAAAGTTCAGCTTCTCCTCAGACCTCATCCTCCCCAGTTATGAAGTGGGGAGAGGCCTTCCTCGCTGATGCCCGATGCAGAAGCACAGGTGTGCACAGAGGGAATGCTCTGTGGAGGGAGCTCCACCTGCCCACCTGGGGCATGGCCCCCTTGCAGGACCCCTGCTGCCCTCAACTGTGTCCTGGCTATTTTGAGGCTGTACTTGCATTCACCAGGCCCCAGTGCATGGCTGTGATTGCCATGGTCTGACAATCACAGTGTGGCCCCAAGGCTGGGATCGGCCACTGACTAAGACAGCCCAGGATTCAGGGCTCCTCGCCCTGCAGCCTCTCCGTTCCGGCCTTTGCCCTCCCAGCACATCCCACCAGCCACCATGAGCAGCATGCTAGGTCCATCTATCCTGAGTGCACTTCTCCCGTCCTCTCAGGCTCACCCTCCAAAAAGTCTTCCTTGATCTTCCCCCTCCTAGCTCCCAAGACAAGAGGAATCTGGGCATGCAAATCTTTAAGGAATGGAAATCCCACTCCCAGCCTATCCAGGAGGCTACGGATGGGGTGGAGAAGTGCCCATGGATGGGGGCTGCTGAGGGCTCCTGTGCAGAAGGGTTCGTGGACTCTGAGCTTGGGGAGCAAAGCAGGATTTACAGGAGGCAAAGGATGCTGTGAACAAAGCTAGAGTTAGGGTCTGAAGGCTGGAACTTGAATCCTGTCCTTCCACTTAGTAACTGCAAGATGTTTGGCTTCAGTTTCTTCATCTGTGAAAAGTGAGCCTCTCCCTCAAAAGACAGTTGTGTGAATTTAGCGAGGGTGTGTGTAGGAATGTGCACATACACATGGTGTTGTCTGGTGAGTCCTCAGAACCTTCTAGCACTTATCAAGTGTTGATGCTGGCCCTGGGGGCAGGGGTGGGGATCTGGAGTCAGATAAAAAAAGTAGGTCTGGTCCTGGCCTGGTTTTTCTGCAGGTCCTCCCCCTAGACTTAGCTAGGGGTTATCAGGGGTCAGTAGGAGTCAGAAACCTGAGAGTAGGGGCTGGGTGGTTTCCTGGAGGGGTGGCCCCACAACCCCCGACCCTGGCTCACGGGGTGCCCCACTTTGTAGCATTGCAGGAAGAGTGGCCAGGAGCAGACATGAGTATGGAGACGGAGCTGCTGTGGCCAGGGGCAGCTCTGCTGCTGTTGCTACTGGGGGCGGTGGCCAGCTTGTGTGTGCACTGCTCCCGCCCAGGTAAAGGCAAGACTGTGGGGTGGCGTGGGTGGGGTCATGGGCACAATAGAGGAGAAGACGGTGTACCCAGAGATACTCATAGGCCCAGATCTGGCTGTGGTTGGAACGGCAGCCGGATAAGCCTCAAAGGGTGAGGGCGACATTTCCGAGGGCTGGGCCCAAACTGTCCCTGAAGATAATGGGCCTAACTCACTGTGGGGCTTTGGTTTTGCTAGGTCAAGGGCGAATATCTGGGGTGTTTGCTTTGAACAAAGGAGGGGAGGCTGGGCTGCCTGGGGCATCCACCTTCCCTACGTCTGCTCTCTTAAATAAATGATGAGAAACACCCTGTTGACTTCAAGTGGCCCAGAGTGATTGATTGCTCAGTCCCCATGTCTTCTCTGAGGCCTCACAGGGTACAGGGGAGACAAGATGGCAGGGTGCCTTGGATCTCAGTTGCTACCCTGGCTCCAGGACACTTGCTAATCCCGACCCATTCTTGCAGGTGTGAAGCGGTCTGAGAAAATCTATGAGCAGAGGAACCAGTGAGTGCCACAGTGTCCCCCCAGTCCAGTGACTTTGTGTGCCTTGTGTGTGTACATCCACGTGGGTGTCCCCTCAGGCATCCCTGCAGGACTTCCCTTATGTCTTCTTTCACACTTCCTCCATGCAGGGCTTGGGGTCAGGTGGGAGTGGGAGGATCCTGAGCTATCAGAGGAGGAAGAGGGGACGCCCAGGGACTGTCCAGGCCCTGCCTCAGCCTGGTCGAGGAGGGCTTCAGGAGGAGGAAATGCTACTCTCCAGCTGGCCCAGGAATACCTCCAGAGAGCCTCCCTGTGACCCCATGGCAGCCCGCCATGCTGGTGGTGGGGCCATGTTGACAGAGGGATCCTGCCCCCACAGTGCGATGGAGTGGGGGGCAGAGACTGGGCACAAAGCACAATGTGAGCTGCATCCAAGTTTCCCCTGGAAAATGCTAAAGGAGCTCAGGGGAAGAGGTGGGCATGTCTCCTGGGGAATTAGAGGAGGCCTGAGGGAAGAGGTGTAAACAATTTTAAGAGAGAAAGAGGCGAGAGAGGACATTCCAGAGAGAGAGAACGGTGGGCAGTCGCTGACATAGGACCTGGGTGGACTCTGTTTTCCAGGGTTGAGGTGGCAGGTACAGTGTGTCTTGGGAGAGATGAGCTGGATAAGGGCCTTGATTGTGGGGTGAGGCCTTGGCCTTTGTCCTAAGGGCCAAGGGGGCCACACAAGTGCTGGAAGCAGGGGCTTATGTGTAGCACAGAGATGGGGTAAAGATAAAATGGGGTCAGTGACCCAGGCAAAGTGGTGAGACCTGGGTGGATGGAACTCCAGGCACTTTGAAGGCAGGTGGGCCACTCTGTGAGCCCTGGAAGGGTCAGCCACGCTAGATGCAGCAGACTAGGGGGTGGCCCAGGAATAAGCCCAGGCAGGGGGCAGCAGCCATTGGTGTTCTTACATTGAGTAGGAAAATGACTGATGAAGAACCTGGGGGACCTCCGAGGCCTACGTGTGCACACATCCACAGGCCTGTACGCCCTTACACCCACACGCTCGCTGCACACTTGCTCATGCGTGCACTTCTCGCACATGAGCACTTGTGTGCACGCCCGGGTGGCCACTTACATACAAATGTGTGCACACACACCCTTTCTCATTTCCTTTTGCAACCGAAAAACCACAGTGAGATTTGAAAATAGAATTTTCTCATCCAGGTCCATCCCTGGGGTCAGGGCTGAATTTTTCCAGGCTTTTTTGGCCACTTGGCCCTCTAGGTCTCTAGCCCACAACCTCCATCAGGGTGGGCTGGGCTCCCCTGCTGTCCCCCACGCCCCTGCCCCAAAGCAGGCCTCCTCAGTATTTCCCCCTCCCTCCTCCTCCCTCAGTCCCTGACCACTGCAGGCCTCCAATTGATCTTAGAACTGTGCAGACTAAACCTCTTCATGTAAGGGGTAGGAAAATGGGACTGGGGTGGGAAGAGGAGAGAGAGGAGCCTTAGGTTCTTCTCACCTCACTTGGGTTCAATCCTGCCAGCCTACATGAAAAGATTGTGTATGCCACGGCCAGTTCCTGCATCGCTTCCTCCTCAGAGCCAAGCCTGACTCTATCCTGTGGATTTAAAGCCTCTTGACTAAATCAGGTCACCCTGAGCCCCAGTGCCCCAGGAGCTCCTGGAAGGCTGGGCCAGGACCCATATTAACCCAGGGGAGGAGACCAAAATGCTTTAACAGTTAGCTAATCTGCTCCTCCACTACCATTCTCAAGGGCCTTTCCTGGTCCTAAATGGCAGCTCAGGCTCCAGCCCTGATTTCTGCATTTCAGGCTTCAGTAAGAATAAAGGAGAAGAGCAAAATGCTATACCCCAGTTGTCAGTGACTCCTTTAAGGAGCTTTCCTGGAAAGCTTACTTTTCACTGACCAGGGCTTAGTCATGTGGCCACACTTAGGTGCAAGGGAGTGTTTCAGAAGAACAAGGGGACACTAGGCAATGGCTAGTTACCTAGACGGGTCTGCTAAGCTTTAAAGTTGTCCCATCAGTTATCTGGGAATAAATGGTATGTTTGAGGGGTATGCTCTCCTAGTGATGTTAAACACTCCTGAGGTGGTAGGTAGGGGCAGCCTGTTTGTTATTCCTGGTTGAAATCACCACTGGGTCTCTGAGCAGCCACCCCAACCATCACGCCCCAGAATCTCAGGGCTGCCCCTAGCCCTACCCATGGATTCTCCTGACCATCTCCTGGGGGTCCTGGGGAAGCCCTGTTGGGGGATAGGTCCCTCTAGAAGCTGGCTCTGGCCCAGGGCCATGTGAGAAGGGCGGGCACCCAGTGGGTGGTTAGGTGGGTAGTCCAGAGAATGAAGGTATCGGGGGCAGGGCTCTACATCTGAGGCCCGGAGGGATGGCAGCTCCTCCTCGCTCTCACCCTGGTGTGTCCCTCCTCTCTGTTCCTTGTCCCTATCTGTCCATCTCTCCTATATCTCCGTCGCTGAGCTGTGCAAGGCCAGGCCCTAGGTCAGCACAGTGCTATGTATTTACAGGCAAGAGAATGAGCAGAACTTTGTGGTGGCCCGGACCTATTCCTGTGAGTCCCTCAACAGTAAGGTCCAGGGGCCGGGCTCGGGGTTGGGGGTTCATATCAAAATCCCTTCTGTCCTCACTGCCCTGAGGCTATGGCCACATATGATCTGGTGGGGTGAGGGGGTGAGGGGTCTTCACTGATGGGCTAGGCCGGGGTCCTAGCCAATACCTCCTTGTCCTTTGCAGTGGCTGGGCAGGCCTGGCCAGGGCCCCTGGTGGACACAGTCTATGATATGGCATCGGCAAGGTAGGATGAGCCCCCTGTCTTGGCCCCAGAGGGGTCACAGCCCCACAGGAGGAAATGAGAAGGAGGTCCCTGGGATCCCCACCTGGCTGAGCCCAGGCCAAGACCTCACTCCCTCCTCGGATCTCAGAACTCCAGCTCTGGATTCCGAAGGCCTCACCAGAGGGCTGTGGGGTTGTGGCCTTTAAACTCCCAGAAACTTTGGGACCTCTCCCCCTGACCCCTCCTCAGCCCCTACCTTCCCCTCCCCTGCAGGAAGGACAAGCTCCTGCGCTTCTCCCCCAGTCTCCAGGGTGAGTGACCCTCAGACACAGGAGCGGGCAGGGGTGAGGTGGGACTGAGACAGAGACAGGTGAATACCTTATGGAACAAATACTGTGCAGTCTCAGGGGAAGGGGACAGGGGAGCCAGGCCTGACAAAGAAGCCTTTGCAGAGGACATACACAGAGGATCACGAGCCAGGCTGGGAGGCCTGATGGGATTAACTTAGTGGGAGAGGGGACAGAGAGCAGGTACAAAGGTGTGAAGGTAGGAAATACCTGGTCTTTCTTCCAGATTCTGCATCCCCCAGGTACCAGAATTTCAGCAAAGGTAGGTAGGCTCCGGGGACACGGGGCCTGTTGTGGGGACCCAACACCTGGTGCTCAGGACTAATTCTGCCTCCTCCTGCAGGAAGCAGACATGGATCAGAGGCAGCCTACATGTGAGTGGCTTCCTCCCCACCCCTGAACCTCTTCCCCATCCCCGCTGCCCTGACTTTCTTATTTATGAAGGCTTCCTGGCCTTGAACCTGACAGCCCAGGCCCGGGCAGACCCTCAGTAGCATTGTTTCTCTTCAAGTGTCCGTGGCTTTATGGGTACACGAACAGGGACATGGCCCTGCTTTGGCGAGGGGCTGTCTGGGGGGACTCATCCAGCATCACCCAGTCAGAGACAAGTGACAGGGACACCTGGAACCCCAGAGAGGAAGGGCCCTTGGATGCCTCATCTCACAGAGGGGTAAACTGAGACCTAATACAAGTGAGAACTTGTCTGGGGTCACATGGCAAGGTGGCTGGAGCTAGACAGTCACACCCTCAGCCCCAGAGTGGCTCAGAGATCCAGGGAATTAGGATGGAAAAATAGGGGGAGACTCTGGCTGAGCCCCCCCCATGATCCCCTGGGGAGTGATGGCTGAAGCAGCCCTGGCCTCATTGTCCTCCATGAAGCCCTCACCGTGACCTCGGGCCTATCCAGAAATTGGTGCTCTGTCTGTTTTCTTGCCAGAGACCCCATCGCCATGGAATATTACAACTGGGGGCGGTTCCAGAAGCCCAGGGAAGGTGAGGCAGAGGAGGAGGAGGGGTGTAGGGAGGAGCAGCAAAGAAGCTCAGCTCAGAAGTCACACTCATGGGGCCAGAGGAAATTGGGCCTCAGTTTAGATGGATGGCGGTGGTGGCGGGGGGGATGAGGGAGCTGACACCACGGCAGAAGCCCAAGTGCAGAGGAGGGAAGAGATGCATGGGAGTTGTGGGGGTGGGCCACAGGGATGAGGAAACAAGAGGGAGCTGGGGGAAGGGGCAAGGGGAAGCTGGGCCCCTTGTCGTGCAGGCCCCACTCAGGGCTAGACACAAATGGGACCTCAGAAGAAGACTCTGGATGGGACAGCTTTGTGGATGGACACGAAGCCCTGAAAGCTCTGAGGATGCTGGAACCCTAGGCTCTTAATATCTTTACTTTACAGAAGGAAAAACTGAGGACCAAGGGTGGGCAGTGCCTGCTGAGAGGTGCATAGGCCTGGGCTCCTGTCTGGGCCATGCTGGGATGGGGGATCCTCTTCTTTCCTCCCTGCCTCTTCCAATTTGGGATGGCCTCATTTCTCAGAGCCCCTGTGACACAGATGGATGCTGGGTGGGGTGGTGGTTGGCATTGCAATGCCAGGGTACCAGGCTCTGATATGCTGTACCCAGCCTAGGCCCTTGGGCAAGGCTCCAAGCCCACCTAGCCCTGCCTGAAGGATCCTGCCTCCAGATAAGCTTAGGCCTACTTCTTGTATCTCCTGGTCCCCCAGTGGCTCTCCCTGCCCCTCACTGCCTGATAGAGATGGGCCTCCCTCCCTCCAATTATTCATCCTAGACCTGAATGCCACACCATCCTCTAATCTCTCTTCCCTAGTTCATTCAGGGAGTGACCTTGGAGGACAGAGAGGGAGCCCAGGGTGTCAGTTGATGGAGCCAGGCCAGAACCCATTAAGAGGCTTGTCCAGGAGAATTTTCAAGGCCCTGGGGGACCCTGGGGTTTAACAGAACAAGTCATCTGTCAAAGGAGGGTGGGATGGAAGGAGGGAAGAAGAGCCAGGGTTGATGGACAGGACCCAGTGCACCCCAAGCCCTCTCCCCTCTCTCCAACAGATGATGAGGATGCTAATTCCTATGAGAATGTGCTCATCTGTAAGCAGAAACAGCCTGAATCAGGTGAGGTTGTCAATCTAGAGCTTGGTAGGGGCTAATGATATCTGAAGTACCCACAGATCAAAGGTATCACCTGCCTTTAAGCCTGAAAGTTTATTGATATCTCTGGTGCCTTTGGGTCAAGTGCTACCTTGTGGCCCGGGAAGAGGACTCATCATTCTGGACCTCAGTGGGAATGTGCTAGGGTGATCCCTTCCTCCCCCAAGGGGCTGCCCAGCACAGGGGTGCAGGATGCCTCTCTGAAAGGGCCCATGGCACCTCACTGGCCTGAGGACTAGTCGTCCCCCCCTGCACCCCCTCTCCTGGTACTCTCCTTGCAGGCGATGAGGGATCTGAAGACTATCAGAACTCAGCTTCCATCCAGCAGTGGCGAGAGTCCAAGAAGGTCATGGGTATGTGGCTGGAGAGCAGGGGATCCTTGGGTCAACTTCAGCAGGTTCAAAGGGGCCTGGCTTGGGAGGATGGGGGACAGGAAGTTATGGGGTCTGGCCTGGGAGGGCCAGGCTGGGGTGGGCTCCCCTGCAGCCAGGCCAGTTGATTCCACGGTGAAGCCTCCAGTGCTTCAACGGCTGTATTGGCCTTAAACCGTGCCAAGATGCCCCTCAGCAGCCATGGCCTCTTGTGGTTGGGTCCTCCTGGGCAGGCTGCCCATCCAGCTGCATGAATGGAGTCACACTCTTTCTGCTCCCCAGGTAGGACAAATCTCTGTCAAATCCCAGAGCCAGAACAGACACACCATCCAGTGCAGCTTTTTCCTTCAGGCTGTTTTGTGGTCTCTGGGGGTTTGAGCCCCAGGGTGGGCATTCTGGCTGGGGGAACAGGGCTGGGTGTATCCATTGTGAACCATCTGACTGCCTGCCTGCTGGTCCACAGAGCAAGTCCCAAGAGAAGCACCTTCCTCCCCTGCAGGAAGTCCAGATGAGGATGACGGGGAGCCTGATTACGTGAACAAGGACATAGAGGCCACGGAAGCCTAGGCCAGACCTGGGAGAAGGTATAGCTGCCTCAGTGCAGGGTTGTGGCCTCCCTGGTCTGAGGGATCATATTCCGAGGGAGAAGATGAGAGCTCGAGCAGGAAAAGCCATGGGGGAGGAGGGACCAAGAGGCAGCACCTATGGGTACTGGAATGGGGTGGCTCTACAGGGTGCTGGGCTTCTCAAGCAGCCCCTGCCCACCCTGCCACTAACTCCCACAAGCTTGGTGAGGTGACAGATTCATGGCAGGCACAAGGGTCTCAGGCTGTGGGTGTGTCAGGCAGGGAAGGCTGATGAGTTGAGGGGTAAAGGGGTGGGCTCTGGGTGGGTCTCTGCAAACTGGGGCAAGTGACTTAACCTCCCGGGACCTATTTCCTCACTTGCAAAAGGAGCTAATGGGACCTACATCTTAGACATGACACTGAACATAAAGCATGAACCCAGCAGGACTTGGCCAGTGTTGGATTCAGACAAGAAGATGGTTCTAATGACAACAGTGGCTGACCCACATTAAGCAGTCACTGCAGTGGCCAGCATCGTGCCAAGTGCTCATACACACCATGTCTTGCTGCCCCACAGGCACGGAGCTCTAAGCCACATGCTTGAAGTCACACTTATAGTGAATGGAAAAGGGGACATTGGAGCCCAGGCTCTGCCACTACCTGGCAGTAGGATCAACTCCAGGGCCCTTGAAGGCTGTCCAAAGTCCCAATCTGAGGGACATAGGCAGTCCTCTCAGCAGGTGACAGGCCTGGGTGGGTCATGAGCCATCCACAGAAGTTTGAGCTCAAGGTAGAGAGCCCCACTGTCCATTCATTCACCCAGTATTTACCAGCCAGGGGCGAATCCCACCTTCAGGGCTGGGGAAACACTAATAAACAATACACAGAATGCCTGACATTCTGGTGGGAGAGACACAACAGATACCCCCCAAAAAACAGCATGTTAGGTTGTGATAAGTCCTGTGGAGACAAACAGAGAAGAGGTAGGAAAGTCACATCGGGCAGGAGGCAGGAGATGGTGGAGTAAGTTAAGGGAGGCCAGGGAGGCTTTTCGGAGCCCCCTCCTCACCCTTCTAGGGGAAGGACACCCAGGGGGACCAGCAAAGGCGTGTGCCCGGAGGCTCTGACAATGGTGGGAGGTGGGCGATAGAGAGTGGTAGAGCTGGAGGAAGGTAGCGGAGGCCTGCCATGCAGGGCCAGCACCTGCGTTTTTTCTGAGATTTTGCAGTGGGTGAGGGTGGACATGGGAAGGTTTGCAACAAAGAATGACTTGATGTTTCTAAAGGATCACTGGCTACTGAGTAGAGAAATGAATACAGTCAGCCTTCTGTATATGTTTTTGCATCAGAGGATTGATTCAACAAACCACAAATTGGAAAATCTCAGAAAGTTCTAAAAAGCAAAACTTAAATTTGCCACATGCTGAGCACAACACTGAATCCACGCAAATGAAGTGACGTGTAGGCATAACCTCCTGTAGCCTATATGCATATACTACACCATTTTACATAAGGGACTTCAGCATTTGTGGTTTTGGTGTTTGTGAGGAGGGGGTCCTGGAACCAATCCCCTGAGGATACCAAGGGATGACTGACTACACAGGGGGACAGCAGTGGGAGCAGGGAAACCAATAAGTTGAGTGTCCAGGTAAAAAGTGCCACCTTGGCCCAGGGAGGCGGCGGAATAGATGTTTTACAGTCAGTAGGATTCATTGATGCACTGGGTGTAAGTGTGAGGTGTGAGTTGAAGAGGACTGCAGGTTTCTGCCTGAACAGAGAGAATGTTTCTGTCAGCCACTGAAATCTGGGAGGCAGAGTAAGTAGGCAAGGCATATATTTCTGTGCCTATTAAATTGGAGAGGCCCACACAGGGGGAAATATGAAATGAGCAGTTAGGGAGCTGCGCCTGGAGCCAGAGAGGTCAGGCTGAAGGCAGGCTGAAATAACCCAGGCCTTGGTTAGGACCAAAGAGCAGTCGGGATATCAAAGGAAAATCAGAAGCTCCTGGAAGAAACACAACTAAAGCTGCTTGACGGGCAGGCTCTCTTCTCAGCCAGCTGTGGGAGGGCAGCTGAATGCTGACCGTGACTGTGTGTCCTTCCCCTTACGGAGCCAGCAACTCCTGTGCTGAGAGAACTAAGTGCTAGCCAAAGCATATCTTTTCCTTTTAGCCAACATTTTTTGTCTTCACTGATAGAGCCAAGAAACCCTGAGCTCACAGGACAATTTATCGCCTCACAACAATCACTTCTCCAGACTTCTGGACCCCGCCACGGTTACTCCTGGGAGATACACCATGTCCCAAGGACCATCCCACTGGCCATGAGGGACCTCGCCTGGGAAAGGGCAGTTACACATGGAATCACCTTCCCCAGGCAGAGCAGGAGCCTGTGCCAAGGGCAGTGAAGCTTCTACTGTGGTTGAATGCCTAGGACATCGAAAACATCGTACAACAATGGTGTTCATCCTTTTTTTGCTTCAGATTTGAATCCCAAATTGCTTACTAATGCTGGCTGCTGGGATATTTTTTGTGGTTGATAACCATGTAGTTAATTTATATAGGTGGAGCCATATTTAATATTCTACACTCCAGGGCAGAGATCTTGTCTATCTTGTCTCCTACAAGCATTACATGTCCTCAGTTTCAGCAGTTAGGGAGCTCTGGTGCTCTTCTTTCAGCCATGGTTCACTGAGAAAGAGCTGAGGCTACAGCCATCTTCATGCCCCTTCAGTGGGGATGTCCACTGTGGACAAAGTACATCAGTCCTGTAGAGGGCAGGCAGGGTGGTAGTGTGCCTTTCAGTTGTCCTGAGCTCTTCTTCTGCTCCAGGGCTGGCCTTGGCTCAGCTGATTGAGCAGCATCATGACTGTCTCATGGGAAAGGTAAGGGCCCGGTGGGACCCTGGGTCAGAAAAGCCAGTTAGAGGTAAAAATATATGCCTCCTCCAACCAAAACGTCTCAATAAACCTTTTTAGTTTAAGAGCAGTTCTCCAGTGTCTGCTTTCCCTGCTTCATGTAAAACTTTCTAAGGGAATGAATCAGGCTCTTGATTCACAGAAAGGGACCCTGAGGCCTGGAAGGAGTACTGGGGATAGGACCTTAGTCCCCAAGTCCAGCTCTCTTCCCAGAATGTCACATCCATTCTTTCTATAAGAAGTTAATGCTACAAGTTAGGAAATTAGAAGAAAAACATCCAGAACACAACTCTTGGCCACTTGTCACTTCACACCCCAAGGTCCTGGCCTCACAAACTCAGAGGACGGCTTGGGTCTGAGCAGGGGTGTGCCAGGGCTGCAAGGAAGCTCCAGGTGGAGCCCCAGGTCCTCGCTTGCAAACTGGGCACAATCATTTCTCTACCTTACAGGGACCCTGAGGGTCCGAAAGAAAAATAAGTTGAGAAAGTATATGTAAATACTTTGTAAAACTTCACCTTGTAGTTTCTGAGGACCTTAATTTTTTTCTCCTTATTGAAACCCAAACCCAACAAGCCAGTAATCTCAGAGCCTTTCTACTGTGTCCCTTCAGTGTCCCTATCAACGATATGGTCTGGGCAAGTTACTTAACCAGTCTGGCAGGGATGACACTAAGAACAAGTGCCAACAGGCCTATCCCCTCCCTGCTTCCTCCTGCTATGAAGGTTCAGGCTAAAGCACTAGAGCCTTTGTGAACCAGCTTGGGCAGGTAGAGAAAAGTATATGGGCCTGTCCAGCTGTTCCAACACTATCTGCAGCATGGGTGCACATGGCCACACCGCTATGGCCCTTTATCTGGGAGCCCACAGTGCAAGAAGAGCCAGTATATCACACAAGTATGTTTTCAAAGCTTTTTACGAGACCACCAATCACAGAAGCTGAGTCATTCCCACCCTCCTAGAAACACCATTCTAAAATGACATCTGGGATTTGCTTCAGAACATTCCCAGAGTGGGATGGGCTGGTGGGAGTACAGAAGATATAAGATTGGACATGTGTTGGTAAACTGTTAAGATGAATGTATGAAGAATAAGAGAATATATCATCATTCTTTTATGTATAATTGATGTTTTTCATAATTAAAAAAAATGGCAAAAATAGTACCTTGCAAAAAAAAAAAAAAAAAAAAAAGGCAATTCTATAAGTTAATATAAAATTCCCGGGGGAATTTTAAAGCAGTAAGCACTGCGCAAAAAAGGCAACAAGGCGGGAGTTTTCCACTTTACTCCATTTTCCTCTGTGATTCCTGTAAGTCCTATCTGATGGGCTCATGGCCGCGGGTCTGAGAAGCCTTTCTAAATAGTCAGTAAATTACAACAAACTCCATGGAATTGTCCTCCAGGCTTCTAGAAAAACTGAAATTAACTTGTCCAGTCTAAATCTTGTCTACTTGTAGGATGTGAGGGGCATGCAGAGATAGGAAGCTGGCTTTCTTATGGCCTTGCATTATAGTCAACAAAATTGCTTTATTAGCTAAAATGCCAACACACGCCCAGATAGGGTGCTGTGTCCTAGAGGTTCTCTTGGGCCTTTCCCGTTATAGCCCTGAGTCTGGGGCTGAATGAAAACGTTTGTGGGGACGTACGGAAGCACCAGGAAGGTGTGTTAGAGGAAGGCGTGTTCCAACAACAGCATTTTTTTCCGAGCGAAAGGCTGTGATTCCTGTCTCTCAGGGACTCTTGAAACCCAATCACTGAGTTCTCCACTCTAACTGGCCACTGGGGACACTGTCTTCTGACACAGCCTGGCCAGAAGCCCTGCCATCTGCAGAAGGGAGTTCACACCTTCTGCTATTTTCATATGAGTATATCCAATTTCCTGAAAAAAAAAATCAAATTTAAATCTGGTTAATAAGTGAGGGAGAAGTTTTTTTTTTTTTTTAAATCTAAACATCAAAATTGATGCAATGAACTCAAACTCTAACTAGAAAATACTTTGGATTATGTTTAAATTCAAAATATTTCCTAAAAGAAAGCTATTTCTTTGAAAGATACTGTTTAAAAATATATATATGTATATATATAAAGTCAGGCTTGGAGAAATTAAAATATTTATAAAGCACATATCTGATAAAGGACTTGTATCTAGAATATATAAAGAACTCTCAAAACTCAGTAATAAAAAAAATAACCCAATTAAAAACTCAGTAGATTTGTTTTTGTTGTTGTTGTTTTATATTTTTTAGGCAAGGCAACCCTTGGTTGATGTCACAGATTGCACTTTGTCAGCTTACAATTCCTTATTTTAATTTTTTATGCCTACGGCACCTGGTCTTCCTAGGTGGTCTCCCATCCAAGTACTAACCAGGCCTGACCTTGCTTAGTTTCCAAGATCAGATGGGATTGGGCTTATTCAGGGTAGCATGGCTGTAGACAAAACTGGGTAGATTTGAACAGAAGTTTCATCAAAGGAGATTCTGGATGGCAAATAAGCACATGAAAAAGTGCTCAACATCATTAGTTACTGGGAAATGCAAATTAAAGCCATGAGATATTACTATGCATCTATTAGAATGGCTTTTAAAAACCAACTGAGCATTCAAGAGCTGGCAGGGATGTGAGTCAGCTGACATGCTCACACACTATTGGTAGGATGCAAAATGCTACAGCTTGGTTTGTTATAAAGTTAAACTTAAACTTACTATTCAACCAAGCAATCTCACCTCCTGGGAATTTACCCAAGAGAAATGAAAACTTAGGTTCACATTCACACTAATTCATGTACACAAATGTTTATATTGGCTTTATTCATAGTCACCAAAACCCAAAAGTCCTTCAACTGGTAAATAACAAACTCCTCCGTACATTCAATGGAACACAATTCAGCAATAAAAAGGAAAGATCCATTGACTCAACGATATGAACAAATCTGAAATGCATTAAGCTAAGTGAGAAAAGCAAGGCTCAAAAGGTTACATTTTTTGCTTGATTACATTTGTATGACATTCTGGAAAATTCTGTCTCCTAAACAGAAAGTAGATCAGGGGTTTCCAATTGACTATAGAGGGGCACATAAATTTGCAGGGGGGAGGGGCAGGCGGATTAGAGTCATGTGTACACGACTGAATGACTTCGTCAACAGAATGCACCTAAGAGACTGAATTTTACTCTTATGTAAATTTACCTCAATTAATATGAACTTAAAGATGAGTAAACAAATAAATCTTTAATAAAAAGAGTCACCTTAAGGAACAGTAGGTCACTTACTATTTAAATAAACTCCCAGCAGAACTAGTTTAAACAAACTCCCAGCCTCCAAAACATGCAGCCGCCCCACCTCCAACCCCCACCTCCATTGTACTCGGGGACACTTAATGAGCACCTTCCGGGTGTCAGGCCTGTGAGTAAAAAAAAAAAGAAAACCACAGCATGGCCCACAGTCTGGAGAAAAGAGGCATTGCTGTATTCTCACTGACCTTAATAAACTCCAGTTTCAAGTATTCTGCCATTTGGAAGGTTTTACACACTCGAAAAATGTTGCCAATGATATCTTCTGGTGAATACCCGAGATGCCACAGGTGAGCAAGAATCTAGACAAGAGAAGATACACTGAGGCTACTGAATTTTGTGAACAGCAAGGACGCTTGGGGAAAATGAGGTCAAAGCCACACCAGTCTTGAGCCTGCCATACTGCTGGAAGCGGACAGATCATCCTAGAAAACCCAAGTGATTCTGAGAATCAGCCAAATACCATGGAGCTTCTGGTGGGCCGCATCCTTTAGATTGAGTCAGGTAATTTAACTGATTTTCCCAGTAGGCAGAGAGAAAATATTGCAAATGTTTTAAAATGCATTGCAAGGTCTACGACTGTACCCATGTAACATTTTTAGCCAAGGCTCTTAAACACTTTATCAATCATCCCAGTATACCCCAGAGAGAAGGCAGCAGAACCCTGTTATCTGCTGCTTTCTCTAGCTTCCAGAGTCCTAATGACCTCTGTAGCCCTGAACATATCCTGACCAGGGCGGAGATTACGGCAGTCATCTGTCCTCCCGCCTTTGCCACCCCCGCTCCGCCCCATCTGGACTGCAGGATCTAGAGTTAGTTGTTTCTGTCTTTGCTTTGGCATCTTCGGGCAGATTCAGGTGGCAGGGAAGCTCTGTGTGCATAAATCTGAAGGCTTCCTTCAGGCCTACTCAGTGACCCAGTCCGTGTACCTGGGCCTCTGTCTCAGTCTCCCTGCCTTGTGCTCTAGTTTCACATTAGGTCTAGCCCTAAACTCAAGTCTCCTCTGGCCTAATTTGGTGGGAAATAGTGGGGGAGAAACTTGCTGTGATCAGACCAATGGCCTTAAATCATACCACTGTCATCTGTGTGACTTGAGGGTCATTTAAACCTCGATGATATGCCCAATAGAACCTGCTCACAGGACCAAGGTCTAGAATCAGGCCAGAAACACCTTGGTCCTCCCTTTCCTGGCTGGCCGGGGACTGCTGGGTCCCAAGATGAGCACTCCTATGTTCTTGGGAAGATGGAAGTCTCCCCTCAATAAAGAGAAAGATGGCTTTGCCACAAAGTAAGGAGTTGGGCTGATCTTTTCTTAGGTGGACAAATTCCTCTTGTGGAGAATATAACTAGAGTAGAAAGACACGATTTTGAATTCCAGGACTACTACTACGAAACAGTATTTTAGAGAAAGGAATTTAGCCTCTTTTAGTCGTAGTTTTCTCACGTATAGAATGTAGCCACTCCTAGCATCATTTTAAGAATTAAGGGGAGTGATGCATTTAAGGCCCTAGCACAGGAAGCTCCCTTAGCCCTGCTTAATTGGAAGGTCCCTTGGAGAGGGGGAAGGAGGCAGACCTTGTAGGCTTCATCAATATCGGAGTTCACACAGTGCTGGATCATCTCCTTCACCAGCAGGGGGTGGGGCTCATCGCAGACCTGACCAAACCGAGAAAGAGGCGAGTCAGAGGCTGAGGAGACCGTCTGAGGGGAAGCCCTGTCACTCCAGCTTCTGGGAGATCTACCTAACCAACCTCTCAACTTGTTTTTGTCATTGAATTCTCCAATAAACAGAACCAGGCTGAGGAAAGCCCCTCTTATCACCAAACAAGTCACCAAACAGAAGAGTACGATGTCGACCTACTACAGTGGGAAGGCTTCTGACACCATGTTACAGATTTCTCAAACACAAGATGACTTAACAAAGGGCCAGTGAAGAATGTCCGCTTGGGGCAGCTTTAAAGCCAGTAGTCACATCTTAGATCACTTGGATGACCACTTAAAACCCACTTAAGACTTGGGAGGTCTTTTGGGCTGGTCTCCCACTAGAATTGGAATTGGCTTTCCCTGGACAGGGACCTCCGGCCTCAGCATGACCTGAAGAGCTGACTGTTGGGGAGTGGTGCAGCATAAGCTGAGCCCAAAGGTTGCCTCCTGCAACTCCCTCCATTGGCCCTAGATTTGAAAGTCTAGTGCAGGATCAACACTTAAATCTAAATGAATCTTTTGACATCTCAAGATAGTTGCTAAGCCCACCTTTGGCCTTCTTTTCCCAGTTCAATTAACTTCCCTCAGAAGTCCTTGTTTCTGGAGTCCTCAAGCCTGTGCTCCAGGATGAAACAAGACCTTAACTGTCATTACAGGTGACTAATCCTTTCAGTGTCATCAAAAAGACACCACTGCCAAGGTCTAAGCAAGGTTTTTAACACAGCTTTCTTTACCACAAACTTGGTAAGAAAGAGCTACAGATTGAACGCAAGGACAGCTCTACCCAATTTTTACCCTCAAAGAAGGGAAAAATCAGACACTGAGTTTTTAGGATGACGTAGCCAATTTTCAAAAGTATTCCCAAAACAAAAATCTTTTGCCAATGCAGGACAGTGAGAATCCTTTTTTTGGCTTGGCTTTGAAGAGCTTTGCTACCCTACTCCAGATGCAGGAAATGGTGAGAACGAGCACATGCTTGCAGGAAGGTCTCCAGTGGGAGCCAGAGCCTGCTGAGGGGAAAGTGCTGTGCTCGCTCCTGACCTCAAGCAGCTGAATGATCGTAGGCAGGCCGCCAGAGCCTGCTTCCTTGGTCACAAAATGCTGATGAGAACATCTGCATGCAGGGGTGCTGTGGGGATCAGAGAACGCAGGGGAAAGCGCCTAGCACAAGATCTGAGGCAGCAGTGGCGACACTTCCGTTTATCACACACTGGTGGCATCCCAAAGTCCCTCCCAACCCTCCAGTCTGGGAAATAAAAGTGGACAAATAGCAGCAGGATAAGCTCCCTGACCCCCACCCACTGAGGGTGAGCCCCAGCACAGTGCAACAGCCTACCTGTCCTGTTCCTCTCAGCACCATCCCACCTCCCCTCTGCTGGCCCCCACAAATAAATACTGCTTTTGCAGGCTATGATACTCAAACCAGTTATTGTACCTTGAACACATTCTCACTGTTAATAAAGCCGAATCCCGAGAAAGTAGACTGCAAGTTGTTCAGTGCCTGTCAAGGAACAAAAGCATAAGCACATCCAGGGTGATTTTCAGTCTTAGCCCTTCCCCATCTCTCTTAGCTAAGCACCACTCCTGGCAGGCCTGCTCTCAATCAGCCCAAGGCCCCAACAGTGTATTGGGTCAATGTTCCCCACTCTGGCTATGCTGAGCTCTGTGCAGCAGTCACTTCCCTATTCCCCCTAAAATAAGGGGCTGAGCAAGCCCAGGAGTTCTGTGCCTTAAGGGCAGCAACCGCACGCACCTGCCTCATGTCTCCCTGGGCAGTGAAGATAATGGCTTCCAGACCATCGTCAGTGTACTGCACCTTCTCCTTCTCGATCACATTCAGTAACCTTGCAAGGATCTGCGCATCAGTCAGCTTTGTGTAGCGGAGGACTGCGCATCGGGACTGAATGGGCTCTGAACAAGACAGGAAGAAAGTGAGGCTCCCCAGCCAATGACAGCGTCAACCTGCTGGTTCTTCGGTTACTTAGAGCAGCTGCACGACCCACATGGCCTAGCCGTACCGGCACTCTCTCTACCCATCAGGTGCTCATGAGTGCCTGAGTAACTGGGGCTAAACTTCAAAATATCAATCAATGAGCAATAAGAGGCCTCAGCCAGCAGTGCCCAGGATGACCTTGACTGGCCACAGCTTCCAAAAGGGTAAAGATCCTCCAGGATAGAGACATCCATGTGCCATGGCCGGCAGGTGAGCCAGTGCTGGCCCATGTGGACTCCAATCACTGTGTGTGCTGGACATCAGGGCCCTTCTGGGCAGTCTGGGGTAAGTACGAGACATCTGTGTTGTTTCTTTAAAGCCCAACAGGAGATTCTGATCACAGCCAGGACTGAGAACCTCTAGACAAATGCAGAATTCTGGAAGCTGTCCTTAACCTTTGGTGTAGACTATGACAATAGCTTCTCCATGACCTCTGAGCCCCCATTTGGTCTCTCTAATTCATCCTCTGTTCTGGTGCCACATTGGCCTTCCCCAAAATGTTTTGATCTGTCACCTCTTCCTGCCAAGGCAAAATTTGCAACAGCCCCCTAATGTTACAGTACAGTCCACCTCTGACCCTTCCATGTAAAATCTTCTGTAAACCTCATCTTTCTACTCTCTTAACCCCGCATCTGGTACCTTGCCTCTCCTGAAGGGTTCCTCCCACCTAGGATGTCCTTTTCCTCAATTGCTTTCCAATTAAATCACAACCATCACTGAAAGCTCATCTCAAACTCCCTCCTCATGGAGGCAACCCAGATCTCCCCAGACTGCAGAGATCCCGACCCCCCCGCTTTGTTCACACATACTTTCAAGGAACATATTCCTGTTAGCTTACTTGCATTAAGAAACCAGTTACCTCCCCAGGTTTGGGGATGCAGAGGATGAATATTATGAGGTCCTGGCTCCTCAGAGCTTAACTTTATCAGGACGAAAGGAGGCACAAACGGGAAAGTTATTACACAGTGGGACAGGACAATGACAGAGGTTTCCAGGAATAACTCTGGGATCACAGACCAGAGAGCAATCAACTCAGCCTGATGGAAGGGAGCTTCTTGGTGGAGGTGAGTTGTGAGCTGGGTCTTAGGGATGAGGTTCCCAGGCTGGAAAGGCTGGAAAGAACAGCATATTCAGAGACGAGAGGGCTGGCAGCAGCGTGAAGAGGCAAGAATGACCCCAGGATCGACCAAGCCCACACACTGCTGCATCCATGTCCAGTACCTAGATCCTGCTGCCGTTACCATCATGTCCAAGAGAAAGGTTGAAGGGGATGGTAAAGGAGATAAAGCTAAGGTGAAGAATGAACCACAAAGGAGATCCGCAAGTTTATCTGCTAAACCTGCTCCTCCAAAGCCAGAGCCCAGGCCTAAAAAGGCCCCTGCAAAGCAGGGAGAGAAGGTACCCAGATGGAAAAAGGGGAAAGCTGATGTAGGCAAGGACAAGAATAACCCTGTAGAAAATGGAGATGCCAAAACAGACTTGGCACCAAAAGCTGAAGGTGCTGGAGATGCCAAATGAAGTGTGTGCATTTTGGGTAACTGTACTTCTGGTGACTATAGAGTTTGAAATATTATCAAGCTTTATAAAAATGAAGAACTTTGTTTTACTTTTTTTAAGCTATGCTGTTAGCACACAGAACACTTGGGGGAATGACATATATTAGTAACAAAATGTTTCCAGAGCTGGAATGATCTGGGGAAAAACACCTTTCTCTTCTAGTTTTGAGACTTCCTCTTGGTTCCTGAGAGGAAGGATCCCTTGATGTTGACACACATTAGCCACCTTGACATGAATGCCCATGGTGTGGAAAAACTAAAACTTTGTTTTCATGTCCTTTCCTCCCTCTCCACCTTAAGCATAGACTTGACTCTCAAACCTGTTGGGACCTTACCCCAAAAAACTGGTTACCAGTATGTCAGGCAACCCAGACTTTCTAGTGTTACCACTGAGATGGCATTCCTCAATAGCGCAGCAGTTTCCTTTTTAGACTGTGGATCTAGATTGATAATTCTTTCATTTTTATTTCATTTCCTGAAAGTCGGGGTTGGCTTATAAAAAGTTAAACAACATGCTTATCGTGAAATGTCAGCCCTCTCTCTAAACGCTCCTTGTTCAGATCATCAGATGAAGACTTCATTGGTTTTTATAGTGGCTTTCTGATTTTGGTAGTCTATTGAAGAAGGGAGTTTGAAAGTTGTTGTATACTGTTAACGACTATCCATGTCCTGTTTGAAATACCATGACTGTTTATGAAAAGCACCTTCAATAAAGCCGGATACACTTTGGTTTAGGAGTAAAAAAAAAAAAAAAAAGAAAAAGAAAAAGGCAAGAGTGCTGAAAAGGCCCAGGACATTTGGGGAATGGTGAGAGATGCTGAGGCTACAGTGTAGTGAGTACAAGATGAGACTGTGGTCAATGGGATCCTGTGTGCTAGCCCAGGGGTGGTGGGGAGGCATGGCTATCCAGGCAATGGGAGCCCACTAGAGGGTTAAGCCAGGTAGTAGGAGGGTCAGACTTGTGTTGAGATGACCCTGGCAGCCAGCTGGTGACACGGGTCCAAGAGAAGTTGGAGGAAGCCTGAACTATTAAAGGGGAGAAACGGTGAAGCAAAGAGTGGCAAGGGTTCAAGACACTGAAGAGGTGAGATGATCTTGGATTTGATTTTGTTGAGGAGCTGGCTGTGGTGGTAAGCAGACAAAAGATTTTGAATGACTTAGGGCTTGTTGGTTCGGGAGTCCCTTTCCTGTCCATGCATGAGCTCCTGGAGTGCAGGGCAGAGCCTCACACAGATCTGCCTCTGCTGTGCCTTATGCAGAGTAGAGGCTTTGTACATAGAACGTGCTCAGTATTTGTTAAGTAGAGGAGACTTTTCAAATAGCAGCTTCCCTAAGAGGAAGTCCATCTTAACTTATCTGAAATCAGGAAGCCTCACAATGTTTTGTTTATATATTTGGTTTATCAGCACAGACAGGAGATCAGTTAGAAACTAGAGTCCATATCTAAAAGCAATTAACCTTCCCACTACACTAGAAGTTTCCTTTAGCTGATTTTTATCTTTGCTGAATTTACAAAATTTAAATACATGTTAGATTAAGGCAGCCATGGCCTTCCTCAAAGAAGTATGCCTCTTTTTTAACTGTATGACTCCAGAAACTGAAGTGAGGTTCAATTGCTAAGTTTCAAAGTCAACTCTGCAGCAATTTGATCATGAATCATTTCCTCCAACATTAAATAAATTTTAGAGGTTTCATTTTCATTTGCTACATCTCTTTAGAAATTGAAAATAATCCGAATGCTGTTATATATCAGAAAAATTAATTCATGAAAAGGGAGGGCCAGAGCTTCCTCTACCAAAAAGTGCAGTTTCAAATCACTAAAATAACTCACTAATGCACAGCCCTATGCAAAATGCATTGGAGGAGGGTCTATAACGTCACTCCAGCCCTTGCAGATTTGTCTTACCACTGGCTAAGGAGACAACCTGCATACACGACCTACAATCAAGAACTTTAGGCAGTTTCCTCCACCACATCATTGGTGTCTTGAAGGCAGAGAATGTTTCTCATTAAATTCTCTATGTTCTACACCAGCAGTGCCTCACACCTACTGAGAACAGAGTAAATGCTTGTTGAATAAATGGCTGAAAAAATTAATGAACAAACAACGTCTACCTGGGGAAGGTAAAAGGACATAAAGGATTCCTGGTAACACGGAGAGCCTACCAACTCTGCAGGAGTATCATGGTTGGTAACATGTTTGTCTGCAGCAGTGCACAATGGCCCAGGTGGAGAAGGGGGAGTTGGATGGTTGAGCACACACAGGCTGGGGTTTAGCAGGGCAGACGTGAGGCAAGGACAGTAGAATAAGAGAGCTGCAAAAAGAGAAAGTTGGACTGTGTCCACAGTCTGTACCAGAAAGGGAAGGATGTGAAACCAGCAGGAAGTTGAGACACTGAGATGGGAGAGCTCAAAGCAGTTAGAAAACAGCTTGCTAGGAGGGAAGAAGGGAGGGAGCTGGAAGGACACATACAAGCTGAGAGAGAAGATTAACATGTAAGGTTTCAGAGGTGAGGCAACTGCTGATAATAGCCAAGCCCAATATGCAGACACAGTGCATGCCAAGTACTCAGACACACACAGCAAGTATAAGAACACGTTTGGAGAGGGGCAGTGACTATAACACTGTGTACATGATATCAGAATGGATAGACAGATGTGGGGTTCCAATCCCAGCTCTTCCACTTGCTGTGTGCCTTTGGGCAAACTACTCAACCTTGCTGAGCACCAATTTTCTCATCTCTAATGTGGAGCTAATACTTCGGCAAAGAATTAAATGAAAAAGTTGATTATGTCGTGCTCAGCTCACAATAAGCAATCAAAAAGTCCCTACTCTTCTGCTGCTAAAGAGCCAGTGTGAGCACTATATGGACCCCAAGACACCCAGACTCACCTATGATTTTATCTGAAGCATTACAAGCAAGAGCAAAGCGAGTCGTTTTGGAGTAGATTTCCATGGTTCTCCTCAAGGCTTGCTGGGCTCCATCAGTCATGCTGAGAAGAAAAACACAAGAGCACAGTTTGCAATGGGGAGCACAATGTACAATGGGGACCCAGGTCCCACTGGTCACAAATCCCTCCCTATAGAGCCTGGGAACCCTAACCTCCTGACTGAGCATGCTTGGGTCTTATACAGGCAGGCTCACACAGGCAGAGAGCAGAGGCCCTGCCTCAGCCTGCCTGGGCTCACCTCGCAGTTCCTTCACCTGCTAGTTGTAGGACCATAGGCAAATTATCTAAGCCTCAATGTCAACACCTATAAGGAGATAATGATACTGCCTACTTCACAGGGTTGTGATGACAATTATCTTTTTTTGTGTGTCTGATGACAATTAAATGAGATAATAACAGGTAAAGTGTTTAGCAAAATGCCTGGTATAATGTAAATGCTTACATATAAGTGCTCAATAAATGTTAACTGCTATTATTGCTATAAATAATGTTACAATAAAATGATTAAGATGCATTGATACTATGGAATATAATATGGCAATTATAAACTATTTTCAAACAAGATATGATAACGTGGAACGCTGCCTTTTATGTTAAAAGGAAAAACCAGGATACAAAAATTATATGTATTATGATCTCAACTATGTAACAATGCATAGTGTAGAAAAAAGAAATAAAGCAAGATACTAACATTTTCTACATTTTCTTCAAAGAATATGAGTTATTGTTTTTTTAATGTTATTTGAAACTTTTCATTTATACTGGTAATGGTTGTACTAAATGTGAACGTACTGAATTGTATACTTTAAAATGATTAAAAATGGCAAATTTTACATGTATTTCACAATTTATAAAATGTCATTTAAATTATTCATGTAAGTGATGCTGGAACAAACACATTAACTAACTGCCCAGGCCCCTTTTAAATTGCTTTTGAAGATACGATAAACAAACATACCACAAAAATGCAAGGGTTGGAGCTTCTTCTCCTGACTTAATAAAGCCGAGTAAGAGATAAAGAGATCAAGGCCAAAATGCATTTGGCAAAGTACTCTACCTGTCTGCTTCATCCAGGATAATGATCTTGTGCCGCCCTTTGGGAAGGGTGACTTTCTGCTGGGCAAACATTTTGATTTTGTTTCTCACAACATCAATGCCCCTGAAACAACAAGCCAGAATTTACCTGTCACCTTTTGAGACAAATTAAGTTACCTTCATGGGAACTTTTAACCATCAGTATACCACATGGATCCAATTTTCATTTTTAAGATTCTTTTTTGAGCAATTCTAACTATTTATAAGAACTGAAATTTCATTATTTTTATTCCTTCTTAGAAGTCTTCAGAAGAACAAAGAAAAAATTTACTTTTAATATAATGAAACTTGTTTTATATTGTAATTACCATATGGATCCATTTTATAATCTAAGATACATTTTAAGGTCTTAGTGGTCTTATTCTTTCTATATATTAAAACTGCTATTTCATCATCAGTTATTCCCAACTATGCTAAAAATGACTAAAATAATGAGAAAATAAAAGGATGAAGAAACCACCTAGAAGAATAATGCAATAGTGGGAGAAAAAATACTATTACTGTTATCTCATCCTTCATTTTTTTATTGTGCTTCTTGAAGTACGGCATTATCCTTTTAGAAGATATTAAAGAAGTTCAGATACATTATCCTTGTTACTTTTTCAAGTTTTCATTGACCATAACTAAAAATTCAAAACATTTCATTTTCCACCCATGTCAAAAAGAAAAAGCTGACAGAAAATGTTTCATTTAGACAAATCAGAAAATGACTGCAGAGACAAACAGAACTCTAGAGTCTAATGATGGTGAAACTGATCATATAAGCAACATCTCAGACTATGTTTCCTCAGATGCCAAAATCCTACAAATCCTACACTTGATTAAATCCTCAGACTTAATCAAGTGTACTCGCTTCAGCAGCACATACACTAAAACTGGACCACACAAAGATTAGCATGGGTCCTGTGCGAGAATGGCACACAAATTCATGAAACGTTCCGTATTTTTAAAATCAATAAGTCATAGGGATAAAATGTACAGCATCGGAAATATAGTCAATAATATTGATTAATTTTATATGGTGTCAGATGATTACCAGACTTGTCAGGGCGATCACTTCACTAGGTATATAAATGCTGAATAACTATGTACACCTGAAACTAATATAATATTGTATAGTAACTATATTTTACTAAAAAATAAATTAAACAAAAAGAATTAAGGAGTGAACAATATATTTTAAGGACAAAAACTAAATATACTTTCATCTAGTTAGTCATTCAACTGGAAGGACTTCATTCCGTTTTGCTAAAAGAACATGTGACTACATTCTTTCATTTTTTTCATATTTGTACACCAACATTTACAGGATAGTTTGTAAGTGATAAAAAGCTGAAGGTAGGTGTGTATACAAAGGTGACTAGAAGGAAACAGATGATACAGAAATGGAAGTCATTGTACTGATCATTCAAATAGGTGTAAAACTGAAAATATTTTGCAATTATGGGCCATTCTCTCTTCGACAAAATTATGAGCCACCAAAGTTTTCAAAAATAGTGAGTTTGATGATGCATGTATGAGAAGAATAAGAGATAATAAGCTAGAACCTAATTGTATTTGACATCTGGAAGCAGCACTGACAAAATGTTTTGATTACAGGATCATTCATGATAGTTGTATTCCATGGACATTGCCTGCTTCAAGTATATACAGATCTTCAAAACTAGGACAGTTAAAGAGCTGAGAACCACATCCTCCAGGAATAACCAAAGGTAGACTTTGCAGACATTTTATTTAACAGGTCCTCATTTCATGATCCTCTACTATTTCACGTCTAAAAAATGAACCAGCACCTCATACTCATTAGTATAGCTACAGCCACAAACCAGAAAATAGCAAGCGTCATCAAGGATATGAAGAAATTGGAACCCTTGAGCAATGTTTATGGGAATGTAAATTGGTGTGGCCGCTATGAAAAACAGTATGGAGGTTTCCAAAAAAGTAAACATAGGATTACCAAATAATCCACCAATTCTATTACTAAGTATATATTCAAAAGAAATGAAAGCAAGTCTCAAAAACATATCTGTACACCCATGTTCATAGTAGCATTATTCACAATTCACAATACCTAAAAAATGAAATCAACCCAGGTATCCACTGTTGAACAAGCAGAACATGTTGGTATATACACACTGTGGAATATTACTCAGCCTTAAAAAGGAAAGACATTTTGACAGATGCGACAAAATAGATGAATCCTGAGGACATTATGCTAGGTAAAACAAGCTAGTCACAGAAAGATAAATACTGTATGAAACCATTTATATGAGGCATCTACAACAGTCAAGTTCATAGAAACAATGTTGAATGGTGGCTGCTAGGGGCTGGGGAAAAGGGGGAATGGGGTGTTGTTTAATGGATAAAGAGTTTAAGTTTCAGGAGATGAAAAAGTTCTGGAGATCCACTGCACAACAATGTGAATATGCTTAACACTACTGAACTGTACACTTAAAAATGACTAAGAGGATAAATTTTATGTTATGTGTATTTTACAATAAAAAATAATATTTTAAATTTCCATTAAAAAAGTAAACCAACAAGTCAAGTACCTATGATGTTATCTCGATAGGCAAGGAATTCCCAGTCTCTTTCACTGGAAAAGATTAAAGAACATAAAGCTGGCCAGGCAAGCTTCACATACAACATAGAACGGAAAAAAGGTAGTTTCTATAACAAAATGTAAAACACTCAATGCCCTTCAGTCCTAACTGCCAAACATACCTGTCGTTTGAGGCATTGAGTTCCAAAACAGCATCCTTGAGAGCTTGGCCCAGAAGGGCTCGTGCTAAACACAGGATGCTTGTAGTTTTGCCAGTTCCTGGGGGACCCTGGGGATGAGATCTCCAGTAAGTGCTTCAAGCCAATATAATGAACTTATCATAGCTCCTGATTTACTGTTCACCACTGTCTGCACTTGCCTCTCCCTCAAACCCTCAACCTCAACCTCAACCCACAGCACACACCAAATCAACACAGCAACCAACCCACAGGCCTCCCAACCAACTTGGGTAAAATGTTCCCTTTTGCCAAGGGAAATGTAAGGGCTCTGGTGGTAATAGGCGTCTCTGAGGAGGAAGCTCTATGCACAAGAAAGCACTTCAGAGGGAGGCCTGAAGTGAGGCTCTAAGACATCCCACCAGGGCCAGGACCGAGTACTTACAGCAATGATAATATTGGGCACATTCCCTTCTCTTGCAAAAACCTGAAGGAAGAAATATTCATTAAAACTGGTTAACCTGTAAACCTGAGGTGCCAAGCCTCCCCAGCCACCCAGGTCCATGTAGTAGTCACAGCTACAAATTTCTCCATAATGAGGCCCCTCACCATATTCAAAACTGAATTCATCAAACCTGAGGCCCACCCACATTTCCTCTCCCTTCGACTGTCAATGCATCAACCTGGAGGTCACTGTCATTCTTAATTGGGTTTTCTCCCTCACCCCACACAGCACCTTAATCACAAAGGCTTAGTCATTCTTTCTCTTTCATCTAAAGTGCATTTCCTTCTCTTCGGACCTACTTCTACATTCTTGCCCGGGATCACTTTTGACAAGCCATTAACGGGTCTCCTAGCCTCTAATCCTGCTCCACCCCAATCCATTTCCCATACTATAACCACAACCAATTTTCTAAAATACACATCTAACATTTTTACATGACTGAAACCCTTGAATGACTCCTTACTGCCCTCATCATGAAGCACAAACTCTTAAGATGGCTCAGGAGGCTCTGCTCAGTCTGGATCCTGCTTACCTCACCAGCTCATTTCTCACACACCCCAATACATGTACTCTAGAGCCTTCTCATTGCTGGGCTCATCGACCAGCAGCTCGTAAGAAATGTGGAATTTGGTCTCACTCTAGAACTACTGGACCAGAATCTGCATTTAAACAAGATCCCCAGGCAATTCATATGCACACTAACAATTAGGAAGCACCACTCTGTATTCCAATCAGATGGCATTTTCCTCCCCAAGGACAAGCCAAGCTTTCTCACTTATGAGCCTTTGCACATGCTATTCCTGTTGCTTCCTTTTTCTTCACCTCCTCCCTGCTTAGTCTGGCTCACTTCCATTCATTAGCTTGGTATCACTTTTTCCACTTAGGAATGAAGATACTATGAGCAGATTAACTCCTCCCTAAACTCCTCCCATGTGCTCCCAAAGCACCCCATACCTCCTCTAGCAGAGCGCTTATCACATTACCTGCTGACTTTATCACTGCCCCCATTAGACTGAAAACCTCACATGGGCAAAGATCCTGTGTCTATTTTGTTCACCATTATATTAACACTGCACCATATCTGGTTTCTAACACCGCACCATATCTGGCCCAGAGAATATACTCGAATATTTGTAAAATGAATAAATTTGTAAAATGAATAAATACCATGTTAGCTATTAAAGGTCTAAGCCCCATTGCTACAGAGACCTACCTCTGTCACATCTCAGATAGTCGGGACATCTAGATTCCGCCTAAAGACCTCTAGAGCTAAGAATTCAAAGCTTGCTCTGCTGCAAATGTTTCTGCTTGCCCCTGTTTGAAGCTGGCTGCCTTGTCACCTAGTCCCTCTAGGAAGAGGCTGGCAAACTGCGGAGGGAAGGGTGTGGGGGGAGGGGGAGTAAACGAGCTTGAGGCCTGTTTTATGAGCCCGCTATCTAAGCATGGTTTTCACATTTTTAAAGAATTGTTTAGAAAATCAAGAATATTTGACAAACACATATGTTTTGCAAAAAGCCTGAGGTATCTACTAATCGGCCTTTACAGAAAGAGTTTGCCACCCCTACTCTTGAAGAATATAAAACAAATCTGATAACCTCTCTCCAATAAGCCAGCCCTTCAAATATCTGAAGTTACTTGCCACTTCTAGTCATCTCTAAACCAAATATCTCCCACTCTCTCAATTCTTCTGGATCTCTGGCTCACCTGACCACTCTCACCCCCACCCCCACCACAGACTATCTTGACTGTCTTCCTCCAAATGCCTTAAGCTTATCAAAGCCACAGTAACATATAAGTTCTATAAAAAAAAAAATCACTCACCTCTAGCCTGCTCACAGTGTCTTCATTCCCGACAATTTCATTCAACTTTACTGGTCTATATTTTTCGACCCTGTTTTTAAGAAAATGCAGAAAGACATTGACATGGCTATTTTCATGTTTCCCAAAAGAAAGCACTAAAGAGCAGCAACCCTGAGAGCTTTGTCAGATGATATACATTCAATAAAAATATACCAAATAGCTGCAGGTTTTAAATTTAAGAGGGTGATGAAGTACCATTTTAAAAGTTAAGTGCACAAGAATTACACACCAAAGACTTCAAACCTGCCACAGCAGAAAAACACCTGTTGTTGCTGGAGAAGGGCCAGAGCAGACCATCTGGACCAATGTGCTACTGTGTGGGAACAGTCTGCCCATCACAACAGAGGTCCAGCATACACAGCACTGACATCATTTGATCTGACAGACATGGGTGTAACCGAGTCCCCTTCTTACCCCTTACCTGGCAGATTCTGCAGACTTGTGCCAGGTGCACAGCAGGGCTGGCTAGACAGAAACCACAGGCTTATCCTGAAACTCTATTAGGCTGTTGTGGAGTAGGCAGGTTAGTGGCCTAATCAAACCAATACTTCTTTTTTAAATGAATAGCAAGTTACGCTATGAGAGAAAATGACTTTTTTCCAGCTGAGAAGTAAAAGTAGATTTGCAATGATATGACCATGAGGACTTCTCTGCCCTTTACAGTACTCTTCTTGATATACCCTCAGCTTGTACCCTTCGCAGGTACTGGTTCTGTTCCAGAAGCAGCTGCATACAAAGAAGGCTGTTTGCCACACACTACAGGAAATAAAGAGACAGCTCTCCTCCAAGACCAGTAGATGGAGCATGCTTGTTCCTATTCATTCCTCAAACTCAGCTCCTTCCAGGTGCCAAGGAATGTGAAAGGAGTTAGAGATTTCAAGGGGAGGAAAGTAGAAAGTACAGAGATGAGCAAGACATGGTTCTTGCTCTAAAAGGCTTTCCTACTGGTGTGGAGATATTGCTAAGCTAGTTCTACTACAGTGCTAAACTGGTTAAAGAAACCAAGGGCTGTGGAAGCGCAGAGGACGGAGAGCATCACCACCTGGGTTTGTTAGGAGCTTAAATTTGGGCTGGACTTTGAACAAGATACTCCTCCCTCAGGGCCTTCATAGCTGTTTCATCTACCTTAAAGTATTCTCCACATAGTTTGGGTCTTTGTTCAAACATCATCTCATCAACGCTATCTACTACACAAAATCTGTCACCATCAAATATACCATATATCTACTTATTTTTTTCTTTGTCTTTATCAAATGTAAGCTCCATGACAGTAGAGTTTGTTTTGTATACTTAAGTATCCTAAGCATATAGTGTTGTGTGTGAAAAATATAACACAAGCCACATGTTATTTGACTTTCTAGTAGCAACATTAGAAAAGGTAGAAAGAAAACAGATGGAGTTAATTTTACTAATGTATTCGAAGTATTATCATTCTCAATACATGATCAATATAAAAATTACTAGTGAGTTTTTCTTAATACTAAGTCCTCGAAATCCAAGTGTACACTGTACACTTATAGCCCAACTCAGTTTGGACTAGCCTCATTCCCAGGGTTCAATAGACTCATGTGGCTAGTGGCTGGGAGACCACAGCGCAGCTGTCCATATCCCATTAAGCTATACTGTGCTCCATTTAAGTATCAGCTCTCATCAAGAAGAGGGGTGGGTTAGAGGAATGGGAATGTACAGAGGACAGGAAAGAAACCATTACCATGCTCCGTGGAGAGTTCTGAGGGGTTTGCATAGGGAGTGGGACCCGAGCAGAGAGCCGCACACCTCTACCAGCGGCAGGTGACTTCCCAAGTCACCATTTCCTCCCAGATACCCAGGGCGCTGCTATTTAAAACGAGCCAGCCACAGAAAGGAGGCGGGCGCCTTCTGCACACAATCCGTAGCTCCAAACCTGCATCCGACGCTTCTCGCCTATCAGCATCACCACTGGCCCAGCACCTGGCGCAGAGTGGGTGATCACTGGGAAGCTATGATCATAGCTGGCATAGTTCTGACTGACAACCCTCTTCCAGAGGTCAGACCGTCCACTCTCGACCCTGGACGGGCTCAGCGACCGATGCCCCTCGCCCTCTCTAAACAATAATCTCCTGGATGACACTCTGGAGCCTCCTGCTCTGCTCAGATGACCCCCGAATAAGCTCCCGCCCTTGGGTTCCCCCGGGACACGACCGGCCTCTCGCCCACCCACGCGTCCAGAGCACCGATCATTTAAGGCCTGGCCCTCACCACGGCAGCTCGTAGTGGCCAGCGCTACCGGGGGCCTTGCTGGGGACCCGACCAGAGTCCAGAGGCCCGCTCTCGCCCGCACCTCCTGAGTTGTCTGGCACCTCCATTCTCCCGCCGTCTCTTCCCGCCGCCCGAGGCCCCGCCCTATGACGCCATCACGCAAGCTCCGCCCCAGGGACGCGAGGGACCCTGGGCGATAGCAGGCGCTGTGGGCCCGCCCCTTCCCGCGCCTGCGCAAAGGGCACGGACTGGGCCGATCGCTCGTTAGAGGCCGCGGTTGCTACGGGAGACCTGGCGTCCGGCCAGAGAGAGAGAAAGAGGAGACCAGACCGCATCGCCTTCCAAGAAGGCAGGTCACTCCAGAAAGGGACGTTCAGTGGTTTTAATCTTTGTGTAACTTGTTGGGAGGCCCTCTCCGTGCTGCCCGTAGAACAGCTGCGTCAGGGCAAGTCTGGTGGGATGAGGAGCAGGGGCTTGTGGGCATTCCACCCAAATGCAGGATTTGGTGGCGTTCGCGGAAGAGAACTGATGTCCAGCCGTGCTAGGTGGCGGAAAGCCGACGTTTGGAATCTGCCAGTGCCCTTTTCCCGATTGCTCGGAATGTTCTGATGCAATACCAGCTCCTATTGGGTGGGTTCCTGCGCTCTGAACCTTGACGTTTATTACTAGGGAATTCTCACAATGCTGCATGATGGTAATTACGCCTATTTTGCAGAGGAGGCAGCTGTTCTTTAAGATATGACTCAGTTTCATTTCAGAGAAATAGGTACTTTAGCTTCACAAGTCCTTTGAGCATTCTTTCGGGCTGGATTTCTACCTGTCGGACTCATGTTTTCTCCCATAGCCTAAATGTCATAATAATGATTAATAATAAATAAAAATATGAATAACGACTATCTTTTACTGTGCTGTTACTGTGCACTAGACCGGAGGTGTATACTCATATCTTCGTTTTATAGATGAAGAAACAGACTTGAGAATCATTAAATAATTTGTCCAATGTCATTTAGGTTGTAAGTGGTGGAGCTACAGTTCATTCTCTACAATGTTGCCAAAGTAATTCTTATAAAATAGTTATTTTATTGCACTTACCATATTGTATTACAATTTAGGTGATAACTGGCTTTAATGTCTGAATTGAAGGTAAGGATTAGGACCTATTTATCACTATCCCTGTTGCTTAACACAAAGCCTAGTACACTGTAAATGTTCAATTTCAGAGTAATCAACAGTGAGGATCCATGTTTCCAGAACAGTTTGGGTGAGGAACTGGGTTGCTTTAACCAAAGGACTGATCAAAGCCCCATAGCTGTTTTCCTTCCAGCAGTTAAAATCTTTATATTGTTGAAATAAGAAATTTCCAAATCTGTAGAGAATTTTTACAAGTTTATTTGAGCCAAACTGAGGAAATTACTGGGAAGCAAGATCTCAATGGAGAATTTGAGAAAATGCTCTGGAGGATGGCACTTTTGCAGTTTATTATATACATTAGGATAAAAAGAGGAGTTGTAAGGAGGGTTACATGAAATCCATTGGTAGTAGATTAAGGGGGCGGGGAACTCTCTGGGATCAGATAAAAAGAGAAATACGTACTTTTTTATATTGTTGGGTACAGGATAGTTAATTCATATTCACAGCACATAGAGATGGTATTTGGGCAACAAGAAAACAATGAGGGGTTCTGAGATCTTGTGCTCTGATGTCAGCGTTTGTGCCTTGAGGAGTCTAGAAAAGAAGATTACTCTGACATTTCAAAGATATGCTATCTTAGATTCAAAAAGACAATAGATAGGCTCACTTAAAGTAAAGGTTGACCTTTGTCCAGGCCTACGTAACTGACTACCCACCATGACCTGCTTTTAGCTAGGAATTTTTATGTTTAGACCATCCTATGTGATTACTTTCAGTCTGAGTTTGTATGGCCCACCATACAGGCCTCCCCTGAGCTTGTCAGGTTTGGTATGTGGTCCCTTTTTCGTTCACAGTATATCAGGTAGAAGACCTTGTCTTCTGGTAATTGATTAGTCATTCAAACAAATATGGGCTGCAGAATCTATCTTGTAGGTGATTTTTTTTCTATTTTTATCCTTTTAGTTTTCTTTCCCCCAAGAAGCCCTGCTCAGTATGGAAATTTATTGGAGAAGACAATATTATTGTTATATTCATTTTTCATGTGTAAAGTCTATGCTTCATCTTCCAACCCGAGTGTTTAGCTCCTTGGGGACATGGTACCTACCCCTTTATTTCTAGTTTCCCCTTGTACATAGCAGGCATGGAGCTGATGTCTGCTGATTGCTCATTCCAGTTATGCACCCAGGCCAGCATGGTCCCAGCAGCAGGAACAAGTCACAGCTGCGTTCTATGAGCTGGGATGAGAACATGTGCTTCCTCATTCTTTTCAAGTTATTACCAGTTGGGCAAGAACCTCAAATGACTCAAATTCTGAAGCAGTTTGTTTTAATGATGGGAATTATTAAAGTCTCCTGGTTCAGAACTTACTTGATAGTTTTCTTTTTCCTTTTACATGATTTAGAGGGTCCTTGAGGTTGGCTATCTCTCTTCTGTTCCCTTTTAAACTGATGGAGCCATCTTGTGTATTTTTAAAATCACTATTCGTGGGTCCTTTATTTCTCTGAAGGAGAAAATATAAATTTTTCTTGAAATAATAAACTTTTCTTGAAATGTCTCTTTGTGGTTTTCCCTGGGGATCATTCCCATGTGGTAATATTCATATTTTCCTTATAGTCAGCTATGACACACACGCACCTCATACCACATACACTGAATGTTTGTGATTAGAAACTAAACATTTTCAATAAATGTAGAAAACAGTGTACAATTCTTTCGCCTTTCATGGTTTCTCTCTAAAAACCTTTCTCTACAAGAGACTTGTTGGCACTCCCAGGACTCTGCTTTCACTGATGTGCTTGGAATGCCAGAGAAGCGAGTGACCTTTGGGGCAGAACTGCACTATCAGGACATTTTTCTCTCGACTGAGCATTCTGTGATTTGTGGGACTCAGGCCCAGACAGAGCTTAGAGTTTAAGAACTCCAGCCCTCCCCCAAGGCCACACAGCACCTCCAAAGGCCATACAGCACCCTCTAGGATCACAGCATGCAGGGAGTATTGGGAGAACCACAGGTTCTTGTGAAAGAGCAAAGATGAGCCAAAGTGAATTCCTACACTTCCCACCAAACAAATTTGTGAAATCCCAGGAAATTGAATTCGCTGCTAGGCTAAGCTCCCAGACTCTTTTCTTATAAGAGGGCAATTAGTTATACAAAAGAAGAAAGACTGGAAAGGATATAAAATTGAAAACAAAATCCTTAACCCAAAGCCAGAGCCTTCCAATCAAAGTATCAAATAGGACAGGCAACAAATTTGGGTTACAATGACACCTTGACTTTCACTGTTAGATTATAGCCCACTTTCCCTATTGCTGAATGGGGTTGAAAATCTGATGGCATCTCACTCCAATACCAGGATTACCGGATACACCTGCTTTTCACCCACCAGTAGCCTCCATTGGCCCAGAACGTTGAACCTACTTGATGCTGTTTGCTTTGTTTATATTGAATTTTTAAAAATTCACTTGTTATTTTCCAGTGGATTTTTAAATGAATTTTCGCAATTTTTTTAAATGGTGTTACAATCACTGAAATAATTGTTTTCTCTCAGACACCGCAGTTCCATCACCGTTAGAGGTTTTCTGACACTCTTATTAGCACTTTCAATATTAAGAGGTTCATTTTGTAGTGAAAAAGCATATTTTATAAATATATCTATGGTATAAGAATTTGTCCTTTGGGTAACATTTGTCCTCTGGAGTCACTGTAATTAGATTTATAGAATTTGGAAGCTGGTACCCTGACTCTTGGTTTCTGTCTTTAACAAATATTGAGTGCCTACAACCACTGTGATAGGCACAGGATGTGTGAACAGGGCAAGCTTCTGGCTCTCAAGGAGCTTACATTGAAGGGAGGGAAACAGACACCAAGCAGGCAATCACATGTTACTTAATTATAATAATGATGAGTGTTGGAGGAGACATTGATTTGTTGTTAGGATATCAGCAATCAGGTACCACTCCATCTGGGAGATCAGGAAGAGCTTTGCTAGGGATGGGACTTTGACCCAAGATCTGACCTCTGAATCTGAGAACTGACCACCTGTTGGCTTTGCCTGGATGGCAACTCCCCAAACCATCCCTATTTCCCACTGTTCTCTCTCCCATCACCCTGTTTACTTCTTTATTGTACTTATCCATAATCCATAATTATCTGGATTTATTGCCTTGTTTATTGTTTGTTTCTCTCCCTAGAATGGCAGCTCTTTGAGAACAGGAATTCTCTCTGTCCTGGTTACCATTGTATCCTGTTACTTACAGTGGCTGTCCCAGAGTAGGTGTGATATATGTCCTGAAGGAATGAGTGACTGAATGACAGCAAGAGTGGAGCACACAGTGACCAAATCACTCTGGTTGCCATGTGACAAGGGTTCTAGAGGGAAGCAAGAGTGCATATGGAGGAAATGTGTGTAGAAGTGTTTGTTTTTGTTTTATGATCTTTTAATCTCTAAATTTTAAATTATAAAACATTTCAAAGATACTAAAAATATATCAACATTCATGTAATCACCATCAAGACAGATGTTAAAATTTCACTTCCTTTTTTAAAAAAGGAAATAAAACATTATGGATACTGCTAAAGCTCTCCACCCTGTTCTCTCCTCTTCCCTTTTCCACTTCCACCTTACAGAAGAGGAGACTGAGGCACAGAGAGGTCAGTTGTGGTCCTCAGGGTCTCTCTGAATAGGAGGTAGAATCTAGATCTAGACTAGGTGATTTGAGCCTGTTTTATATACTTTTGTATTTTGATGAGATATAGGTTCTCTGTGAACATGATTTACTATTGTTTGGTAGGTTTACAAAGTATCCATGAATTGAATCATTCTGTGAATAACTTTCAATTTGTATTTTTAACTTAACAAATGTTTTTGAGATTTATCTATGTAGGTCTATTTCATCTTCTAGAATGTAACCTCCTTAAAAATAAAAATGAACTCTTGTTCACAGCCTAGCATGGAGTTGATGCTCAATAAAAACTTGCTGAGTGAATTTGTTTTCTGCCGTAGAGTATTCCATTGTGTTTCTGAGACAGTTTCTCTAGGGTACACACCTAGAAATGGAACTGCTGGGTCCTGGGTAAAGGAATCTTCAATTTAATAAGGGTCATTAGAATGACTTTCCAGAGAAGGTCTCAAGATAAATCCTCACAGAATGTTCAGGGTCATGGTAGAGTAAAAACCCAAGCCCTACAAAGCCCCATGTATTGTACCTTCACAGGACTGTCTCCCTGATCTCCTTTTCCACAACTTTCACCCTCATTTGGTTCCAGCCACGTGGGCTTCCTTGCTCTAAATGAGAAGGCCAAAGCACACCCTCGACTCGTGACTTTTGCACTCACACTTCCCTCGGATGTCCACATGGCTTGCTCCTTGCTTCATTCTGGTCTCTGCTCAGTGTCATCTACTCATTGAACTTCCTTCCCTGCTCCCCCCTTCCCACAAATCCCTTCCCTTCGTACCCTGCTTTCTTTTTTTCTGTAATGTATAACTCTAGTTGATAATGTATTATGCATGTATGTATTGCATGTGCATCCCCCATTGGAATAAGTTTCATGCCGGCAAGGATTTTCTCCATCTTAATCACTGCCTTTGTCAGTGCCTTGAATAGTGAGTGCCTGGCACTTTGCAGATGTCGACAAATATTTTTTAAATGAATGAATAATCTCAGGGAGTTTCAGAAGTACAGACATGATGAAGAAAATAAAAATCTTTATTAGTGTTTTTTGAGGCACTTACAGATAATCATTATATATTTGATATCTTAAAGATTTGAAATGCTTATGAGAACTTGGCATACTACTGTCTAACAGGGGAACTATATGATTCGAACTTAAAATGTAAAATTGAATTATTAAGTTAAACAAGTGATTTTAGATTAAAATCTTACTAAACTTATAAATAGTATTAGGATATTTAAGAGAACTTGAGATTCAACATATTACAAGTTTAGTTTATTAGATTTATAACATATATTTAAGTACTTGGAAGGTTTGTCAGATAACTGAGATACTTAAAAAGGAAATCAAACATTTTAAATTTATAAATGTAGTTTAAAATATTTTAGAGAATTAAATTATATTGTATCTAAAAAGACATTAAAGAGTTGTTTTCAAAATTTGCCAGAGTTATAAAAAGAAAAATAAGATTTGTAAAGTGAACTTGAAAGCTTGAGGAAGAATGAGGTTTTTAAAATTTGTTTCAAAAGTAAAAAAAAAATTGTTTTAAGTAACTTTCCAAATAAACTTTTCAATGTATAAAAATTGTCTCAGAGTCCACCAGAAAAACCACATTCCCATGGCACAGGTGTTACCACTTGTGTCCCAAAGGGTTGTGGTTGTGCTAGTATACACTCCTAGCAATTCCAGGAGGTAATATTTAAAAGTACTATTTCAATGGTCTAGTACTATTATTATTACAGATGAGAAAGCTGAGGGCCACTGAGATTCAGTGAGGCCATACTGCAAATACACACTGAGTCAGCTGGGACTCCAGCCCCCAGCTCTCTACCTCAGCCCTGCTACTTCCACCTTGGACAGCTGCCTCTCTGCTTGCTGTCCCTGGCATCACTTTGATAAGTCTGAGGCTGGTGAAAGTCTTCAGGCCTCACAGAGGATCAGTTATAATAACTAACAATTGGCTTGGGTAAAAGGGCTTTATGCTTTTCCTCATGACCCCTTTGCGAGGTTGTTATTATCCTCATTACAGATGTGGAAACTGAGGCACATGGTACCCCAGGTTTCTCTGTGAGTAGGAGATGGAGCCTGAATTCAGCCTAAAGGTCCAATCCTGAACCTGTACTCCTCACTGCATCTGAGCAGTTGCTCTCATGTCTGCTCTATGAGGACATTTGGCCTATCCATGATCTTCCTGGGGACCTTGGTGGCCTGAGATTAAAGTCACTCTGTCCACAGAGGAGGTGCATCTGCCCTCTGAACAAAATCCTTCCTCTGTACCTGCCTCTGCCTTTCTGAGTCTCTCCCTGGTGTGTGTCGTGTGTTTCTGAGTGTGCAAGTCTGTGTCTCTTGCTCCTGTCATTCTCGTTGAGATCATGGAGTGACCTCTGGCTGGGCTGTCTCCGCAGGCATCCAGGAAAAAGCATCCCTTTTGACAAGGACGGGCCTTGCTATAGAGTCTGAATGTGGCTCTCGTGTGGTCAGTCCACAAAGGACCAGTGCTGCGTCCTGTTCTGACCATGGCAGGACATGCAAAAATGAGTTTGACATGTTCATAGTCTGAGTACTCCGGCAGATGTTCAGATGTCCCACACACCACTGGTGACATCTGAGCAGTTTGGCCTTTCTTTCAATAGCAATATCCCCAAGACATTATTTCTCAGCATGAGATCACACTAACCATTTTAATACCATCTCCACTGCAGTGGGGTAGTTCAGCTAGAGAGCACAGGGAGGGAAGGGTCACTTGTGGCAGAGTGGCCCAGCCTCCATGCCTATGAGCTTGGCCTTAAAAGGAAGCACAGCTCAAGTTTAAAGCCAGCGCTCCTGAGCCAGCGAGTCCAAGAGGACTCTTGTTTTTTAAATTTTCTGCCCTCTGCAGAAAAGCTCTGGTCCTATCTCCTGACACCTCCATTTTGAGGGGCGAGGAAGATGTCTACGCATCTTTTAAAAAACATTTATTTTTCCTAACAAGGTGGCATTTTAGAGTGGGTGAGTCTGATGGTTTCAAAGAGAGCTGTCTGCTTTAAGCAAATTCTGAGTAGTAATACTTGCATAGCTCTCCCGGAGGATAAGCTATTCTACATAAATACGTGTTCCAGTTAAGTGCTCTCTGTATGCCAAGTTTTTCATTGGGTTGGATCTTTAGGCTGGATGCAGGCTCCATCTTCTACTCACAGAGAAACCTAGGGTACCATGTGCCTCAGTTTCCACATCTGTAATGAAGATAGTAATAACCTCATAGAAGGGTAGTGAGGAAAAGCGTAAAGCCCTTTTCATTGTAACTATCCTGTCGCAATTTTAACAACCAAGAATCTTTGAAAACTGCTTTACATACTTCTCTGCCCTCTTAAAAATAAGGGTACAGAATTTTTCCTGATGCTTTAGGGTTATCGCTGCAGAATTCAAGTGATTTGTGTGCTGTGATGTGGAGATGACCCCAGGCTACTGGTGTGGGGGAGAGCTTTGCTCCCCACTCTAGAGCCTGGATCATTTGGCTGTTGGATTCTTTACTTCTAATTTTGTTCTCTTTGTTTATTCATCTAAGTTCTCTCTGCTTCCTGTTCTGTTAGCATGTCTGCCCTGGCCTCCCTGTGGCCACTTCTAGATCTGCTGAGGAATGAGGGACCAGAGCTCAGTCCAGTTATGACCAGTTATCCAAGATGGGAGTGCATATTTTTCTTCGTTTGCCAATCTTGTGTGTGTGTGTGTGTGTGTGTGTGTGTGTGTGTGATGCTTATTACATGTAATACAACATGAGTGTATATGTAATTGCTGTTTTAATTTTCATTTTCTTGATAAACACATTTTAATGTGTGTTGACCTTTTACATTTAATGGATATTGAGCTATTCTGTGACTTGTCATTTTCTCATCTGTACAAACTGTAAAGCTCTTTTAGAGAGCAATTTGTCCATTTCTAGCAATGCTTTAGAAGTATACATACATTCTTTGACCCAGAATTTGCTTTTAGAAACTAGTCTTACAGAAATGTTTACACATGTGCTCAAAGACAACTGTACTAGGACATTCATCACTAGAATGAGAGAAAACAGAAAATGATAGAAACACCCATCAGAAGTAGAATAGGTAGGTAAATTATGGTATATTTATACTATATAGTCACTAAAAATGAAAGCCATCTATGTACACTGATTCCGTGCAAAAAAAAAAAAAGTTGCGGAAAAAACATAATTCAATGTACCTAAAAAGAAACTGTATCTCTACCCGAAGCAACATATGTTAGCTGTGTCTCCCTCTGGTGAGGACCGGGACGTGGAGGGGACACTGGCAAAGGGGAAGAGGTAAACTTTCTCTCATGGTTCACTCAATGCATTTCTGTTAGTTTTAGTCTTCTACAAAAAGAATTACTTGTGAACTACTTGTGTCCTAAATTTTTTATTTCAAGTAAAAATTGTTCTATCTGAAGTCTTGCCAATTCATGTGTGGCCCAGGGACCAGTAGCAAGCAGCATCATCAGCTGGGAGCAGGTTAGAAATGCAGGGTCTCAGGAAGCACCTGTCAAGGATTTCCAAGCCTGGCTGCATAGAATCACTTAGAAGGTTTTACACAAATGTTGAGGTCTGGGCCCACTGCGGAAGTTCTGATGTAGTAGGTCTGGGGGTCTGGACATGCAGCAGGGCTGAACCTCTGCTATAAAACATTGATAAATGCAAGGACAGCAGTGTGAGTAGGGGTCTGGGTACTCTTCCAGCAGCAACGTGAGGGGCAAGGCAGGCTCTCTAGGGTGGTTTGCAGGTCTTTATTTTCCTTCCTGTTGGGCTCTCTGTGGCATTGGGTATTTGGACTGCTAGATCAGTGAGCCTACTTTAAGCTAAGAAGTGTTATATATACTGAAGAAAAATCTACATGTTTATACATGATCAGTTAGGGGGTTGATTAACTGTACTTTAAAAAAACAAACAAACAAAAAAAAAAAACCTCACCTGAGCAGTTTGCAGTTTGACATTTCTTTCAATAGCAATATCCCCAGAAATTATTTCTCAACATGAGGTCACACTTACCATTTTAATACTATCTCCACTGTAGTGGGGGTAATTCAGCTGGATCAAGTCTGGCCAGGTGGTGCTCCAATATTGGGGGTGTATTTTACATTTATCCTAATTCTAGAAACAGTCAAGCATGGGTCTCATTATTCATTGAAGTTGTCATGAACATTGTAAACATAGTCCCAGCATGCCTACTCATGTGCACACACATTCACCACATTCTTTGGAAGCTCCAAGGGTATCAGTTCCAAGAAGGTTATGTCTCACATGCGGAAATGTTTTCCTCATACCTTTGTAGGATGTGACTTTGAAAATCCTCCATTCCCGGTGAGATCCCACCCAGACTGCCACTTATTATGCTCTAGAAAGTGTCCTACATGCACTGATGTAGCTCACAGGCTGTAGGGTGAGGGCATGGGGCAGACATGCAAGAAAAGAATGACTGCTGCACAGTGCATGTAAGGCAGTAAAAGAGTGGGGTCTGCTGTCCATGGGGCAGACGCCTGTGAGTGAAGGGTTCCATGGGGCGGAGGGAGTGAGTCAGAGATGGCCACAGACACAGGTGGTAATTGAGCTACATTTTCATCTATCTATCTATCCATTCATTTATTCAACAAGTATTTATTTAGTGAATAAATAGGACTAGAGTTTGGGCCCTATCAGAGAATGGGATGCAGATAAGAAAGGGCTTCATTCAGTTCAGCATTGCAGATGCTAAAATATGGGGAATCCTAGACTATGGGTATGGGGAGGGAGGACTCTGAACCCAGATTTGGGGAGGAAGCAATGGGAACAGTTCTCAGAGGCCCTAATAGCTGAACAGAAGCCATTTTCTTAGAGGAGCCCAAGAGATGAGGAGCCTTGAGTTCCAGGAAAGTGTGTAGTCTATGCAAACATCTGGAGGGGGTCTTAGAAACCAGTGAAAGTCCATAGGCGTAAGTTCACACCAGGTGGAGCAACTGGAATAAGCAAAGGGACAGCACCATGAAAACGTACAGTTTGGGGAATAGCGGAGGACTCCACAGAGCTGAAATAAGGAGTGCCCCGGTAAAGGAAGGGCAGATAGGGGGCTGGAGAGGAGGCCAGGTGCTTCCACAAGTGCCAGAAAGCCAATCCTGTCTCAAGCTGAGGAAGAGACCCCCGATGATTAGGGGAGTGGGATGCAGCAGAAGGTGAAGCAACGTCACCATTCACTTGGAGTGCACTAGAGTTCCAAACCCGGTCTCCATGCAGGGGTACAGCCTGCACAAGCCCCCACCTTCAGCCTACAGAGGAAATGGAGATGGGCGGGTCCTAAGCAAGCATTGTCCTGGAGGTCCCCGCTTTGGTCAGCCCCTGCTGAAATACCACCTCATCTCCACCGCCCGCAAATATTTACATCCTGTTTATGCCGAGGCCTCCCAGGGCCTCAATTTTCATGAATAAAATATGAGTTTTTAGGTCGCGCCAAGAAGGGAAGAAACCCCGCCAGCTAGAAGGGACCAGAAGCAGTTTAGTGTTTCGGTTGATGTCACCGCCCGCGTGGTATTTGGAGGAAATTTGAATTAGCCGGTCAAGGTGACTGGGGCAGGAGAATAGGCGTTTCCTATACTACCTGAGGGCTCCTGAAGCTAAGCTACTCGCAGCTCCAATTCCCTGAACTTTATTCAGAGGATAACGCCTCATTTTAAAAGATGACAAAAACGAGGCTCAGAAGACAAGGGACTTGCCCAGGGCGACGCAGCTAATCAGTGATTATCTGTCAGGGTTCCCTGTCACCTGGTCCCATGTTATTCCCACCCTAACACACTTCTTGCAAGTACACAATTTTAAATTAATAGACTGTGTTTTTCAGAACAGTTTTAGATTTACAGAAAATTAAGCATATAGCACAGAGTTCCCATATACCCCCTTCCCAGGCACACAGTTTCCCCTATTATTAATATACTTGCATTAATGTTGTATAATTAATTAAATTAATTTATTATAATTAATTAAACAACAGTGATACACTATTATTATTAACTAAAGCCCAGAGTTTACATTAAGTTTCAGTCTTTAGAGTCATCAGTTTTATGTGTTTTGACAAATGTATGATGTCATGCATCCACTATTCCAGTATCATACAGAATATTTCATCACCCTAAAAATTATTTGTTGCTCCATGAGTTCAAATCTCTTCCCTTTCCCCAGCCTCTGGCAACCACCGATCTTTTTACTGTCTTCACAGTTTAGCCTTTTCCAGAATGTCATATAGGTGGAATCATACAGTATGTAGTCTTTTCAGACTGGCTTCTTTCACTTGACAACATGCATTGCATATATATTTTTAGTGCGCGTAGAAATTTCTTAATGAAGAATGAAGATCTAATGGATTGGTTGAATATTTCACATTCTTTGTCCAAGTTGTGCTCCTTCCAAAGATGTGGAAATTCTTGGAAAACAACAAAAAATTCTTCCTTAATTATATTCAGAAAAGGATTCAGGTGGGTGCCTTCACTTGCTTCTTTGAGTTTCAGAGTTTTTTCTCCCTTATGTTTCCGATGTCAACATGAATTTCTTCTCGTGAATTTTTACCTCTCACTTCATCCTGTTTTCTGTTCTGATTACTCTATAAAACCTCGACTGAGAGTGAGTTAGGGAGAAGTTTTGTTTCCTTGGACATCGAGTGTTTTTCCTATGCTGGGCTCTGTGCTAGAAGTCATTTACTGTGACATTTTATCTAATCTCTACAAGTTTGTAGTGAAGGAATTCTTCTGTTTGTATATGCAGATACAAGAGAGAATTGAATGAGGCCCTGAGCGATTTGTCTAAAACCAGGCAGCCAGCAAATGCCTCAGGGGGGATTTGAACCCAAGCCGCCAGGCAAAATCAGAGCTTTAAACCTCCACTGCTTCCTTGGGCAGTCCTTAATTTTAATTTTCATCCAAATAAAAAGTATCTCAAATTTCCTTTTTTTTTTTTTTTTTTTCAGAGTGGGGTGAGTGTCAGTAACCTGAAGAAATGCTTCTTATGGGAAAGAAAGTTTTTTCTTTGCAAACTGCTGATAAAAAACAAAACAGAAAGTTAAGCATTCCAGCTTAAATGGACCATCTGGGAATCTACTAGATTAGTCCTGACATAGGCTAGGCTGTTGGGGCCTTACCCTGGGCTCAGGGGAGAGAGGAGAGGAGATAGAGACTGCAACCAGCCCTGGGCCGGATCGCCCCTCCCATGGGGGTGAAAGTCAGGGTGGAGGGTGGGTGCTATTGGGGCTGAAGCGGGGGTGGGGGCATGGGAGAGAAGCAAGGATAGCAGGAGCACAGGACACCACCACACTAGTGAGGAAGCAGTGTATGTGTGGGAGGAGGGGCAGTCACAGGGCTGGTCAGGGTGGATGAATCAACCTCAGGGCATGTTAGAGAGCCTGCCTGGCTGGGGCTGGGAGGGCACTTGCAACGCATTGGGGTCATTCCCTCTAAAGGATCCCTGCTCTCTGGTTCCCCAGTCTCCAATGCAAATCCCTGGCAATCCCTGCTCTGTGAGTACATAATAATTTGACCCTACAGAGTATTTACAGTATGCCAGGTACTGTGTGAAGGGCCCTAAAGAAAAATGCTATTTCAGAAAGGGAAACTGAGGCACAGAGCAGTGAAGGTTGTCATCCAAGGTCACACCAACAGTAAGCGGCAGAACCAGAATTCTAAGCAGGGGTTGGGGGTGGGGTGGAGAGGGGCTGGTGGTCCTCAAAGGTTGCATTACCTGGTCCTATAGCCTCTGTATTTGGAAAGGCACCTTAGACCTCCTGTGTTTTCCTAAAAAGTACACCAGAACCTGGGGCTGAGATGTCACTTCATCTCCTACCTATGGCAAAAAGGGGGAGAAAAGGATGAGGGCTCCCAGATGTCTGTGGCCTCAGTCTGGTTGGATGGTAGGAAGGAATGGGAAAGAGCATTCCAGAGAACCAGCTGCAATCATGTGAGGGGGGCTTCCTGAAGAGACAAGATTCATGGATACTTTCTAAGCCCTGGGTTCCTTGGGCTGGGGCCTCAAGGCCAAAAAGGTGGGAGGGCCCATGGGACAGTGCCCTCTCCACCCCAGCCCACCCCTGGCTGCTGCCACATGGAGGCTGAGCTGTCCAGCTGGAAGACAAATGGCTGTACCTGCACTGTAGCATACAGCCAAACCATGACCCAGGTGGAAAGGAAGTCTAGGTGGGGTTGGCAGGGACCCTCTCCTCCCTGTTAGAGGTGGTGCTGCTCTGGCCAGGCCAAGGAGGTGAGGGAGATCAGGCCCAAAGGGCACCTTGGGGGGCTGCCTTACGAGGCCCACTAGCAGGGCCTGGGGGGCAGGAGGTCAGGCACCCCACAGGGACCTGTCCTTGGATGCAGGTCCCAGACTAAGGTAGCTGCTACCTGTGTAAGCCAGCAATCAGTTTCTTAGTCTGCCACAGGACAACACGCAGCCATTCAGGTTTGAGAAGCTTCCTTTGGTGCCCCCTCTGCTCCCAGGCAACTCTTCATCTTCCGGGGACCTGCTGTGGGCGTCTTGCATGTCAAGATCTCCAAAAAATGGACCTTACTCCTCTATTTCATAAAATGAAGAAATTTGGTCAAAATGTTCCAGGATCCTATAACATTCCAAAATACTGTGAATTTGTGTCATTTATACATTTGTTATTTAAAACAAGTACTAAGCTTTATTCCTTGGAAACTTAGATTAAAAATATATCTCTATTTTAAGTGCAGAACCAGAGCCTGTTATTTACCAGTGTTCTCAAATGACTTCCCAAAGCAAAGAATCATTTGGTAAAGTGAATTAACTCGATTTTATCTGAAAAAAAAAAAAAAGTGGCCGAAGAAGAGAGTACCGTGGAGTCTGGCCCAGTGGTGTGTAGCTGGCTTGGTTTGCCAGCCCAGCCTAGGTGACTTTGGGCTGCATTTGCAAAACTGTCATTGATATATTCTGTCTTTACTTTCCTGGGTTTTGTTGCTGTTGTCACAATAAAGATTCAATTATTAAAACACTGAGCATTATTGTTTATTTTGTTAACTATTGAAAAATGTGTAACATTAATCTCCATGACAATTAAGTCTTTGATTTATAATAGTTTGCTCAGGAAATTTTCTTTAAGGAAAGAATTGGCCCTGTAAGGGGGTGGGCATTCTGTGTGGGGATCCATATGTAGCTTCTTTTGAACAAAGAGCTATGTCATTAAAAAGTAAACTGAAAATCTCTGATTTAAACAAGGCACTAAAGATTAAACTGTGAGGGAAAAAATAAATTTTATTACATTCATGTTAAAAACTTCTGCTCATTCGTAGACATACAATAAGCAAAGTTAAATGACAAACCATAAACTCGGAGAGGTCTTGGCAATTCTAACTGATAAAGGAATAGTCTCTATGTAAATAATCCTACAAATTAAGAAAAAAGACAAACCACTCAATAGAAAATAGACAAATGCACAGATAGCTATTTTGCAACAGAGGAGATGCATGTGACCCATAAATTTTTGAAAGATGCTCAACCCACTTTGTAATCAGGTTTTGTTTGTTTGTTTTGCTTTGTTTTCATTTTATACAAAAACCAGACCAGCAAAAATGAAAAAGTCTGACAATATAGTGTCACCATGGATACTGGACCAAAAGAACTTATATTCTGCTGTGAAAATTGGTACGACCAATTGAGAAAGGTTTGACGTTATCAAATCAAGGTCAAGTGCACATCCCCCGAGACTGTAATTTCCCTCCTAACTATGCACCCGAGAGACACCTGTGCAATGAACACCATAAGACAGGGACAAACAGCAAAAACAGACAAAACTAAATAGGATCCCCAACTGGAAACAACCTGAAGATCCATCAACAGGAGAATGACTATGTCGAGGAACAGCATACAACGGGACACTTTGTGGCCACTCTCATCTGTGTGACCAAATCCCAAACATCATATTGCAGCATAGAAGAAATCACAGAAGAATACCTACAGCATGCTTCCATTTACCTACAGGTTAAAAGCATGCAAAATCAACATGGCATTGTTTCAGGGGATATACATAAAGGAAAGAAAAAAGAAAAGAAAAGAAAAGAAAAAAGAAAAGAAAAGGGAAGAAAACCAAATTCAAGAAAGCAGGTGCCTTTGGAAAGGGGATGGGATGGAAAGGTATGTGTAGGGCATTCAGAGATCCTGGGAAAGTTATTTCTTCAGCCTGATATTTTTAACATGGGCATTCATTTTATTATCTTTAATAAAATCTTAAAGTCATGCCTATAAATGTGCTTTATATGTATGATATTTCATAATCAAAACCAAAAGCAATTTACCACACACTTCCCCCATTTTATGAACTAAGGACCAGGATGAGGTGGAGAGAGAAACCTGCCCAAAGTCACACAGTGAGTTGGGGGCAGAGCCTAGGATTCCACCCCCAGCCCCACTCTGATCTAGAGACCCTCCATCTCCCCACCACCCTAACCTACAGATGCTCCCACTACAGGAAAACTCCCTGTGTGTGTCCTTACTCACACACCATACTTCACTTCTGACACCAGATGTGCAGATTTCCCACACCAAACAACTCTCTGCAACACCAGTTGCGTGTCTTACAATTTTGTTCAATTCTGATACCATCTACCTGGAGTTACTGAGACCCCATAGTTTAAGAGCTCAGTCCCACAAGACTGGCCCCCTGTCCCCATCTCGATGCCAGTCACAGTCCAGATGATCACCTGTGCAACTGGCTGTAAAATCAGAGGTTCCCATGATCTTTTTCTTGGATTCAATCATTTGCTAGAATGGCTCACGGAACTCAGGAAAATACTTACGTTTACTGATTTATTGCATAATAAAGGATATAATAAAGGATACAGATGAACAACCAGATAAAGAAATACAAAGGGTAAGGTCCGAAAGGGTCTAGGGTGCAGGAGATTCTGTTCCTGTGAAGTTGAGGTGCACCGCCCTCCTGTTCACCAACGCAGAAGCTCTCTGAACCCTATGCTTTTGGGGTTTTATGGAGGCTTCATCACATAGGCATAATCAATCATTAACTCAATTTCTAGTCTTTCTCCCTTCTAGGAGGATTGGGGGCAGGGATGAAAGTTCCAAGCCTTTACCCATGGCTTATCTTTCTGGTGACAGGCCCCCATCTAGGAGCCCACCAAGAGTGGCCTCAATGGAACAGACATTTCTATCACTCAGGAAATTCCAAGGGATTTAGGAGCTCTGTGTCAAGAACTGGGGTCAAAGACCAAGTATCAGAACAAAAGATACCCCGAGCAGATCTTAGGAAATGCATCTTAGGAAGTCACAAAAGTTTTGGGAGATCTGTACCAAGCACTGGGGACAGAGACCAAATATATATTTTCTATTATTTCACACCCACCCATCCCCACCCTGATCTAGAGACGACTCCACTGCCTACCTAAAAAGACATCCCTATTTCCACGTTGATCCACAGGCCCAGCTGTGACTCTGATCCCTCTAGTTCCAGGAGGCTCCAGTGAGGAGACCCAGGTCAGCATGCTGATCCCAAACCCAGGGCAAAGGTGTCACAAGGCAAACCCATGTGGCTGGTGAACTGTCCCTGATGTGCCCACACTTGTGAGGAGCTGCCAAGCACGACAGTGGGGAGAGGTAGCCTAGGGCAGCACACTGGCTTTCTCCTCTGGGTTTCAGGCAGAGATGCTGTGGACAAGAAACCTGGGGAGATGGCAGCTGCAGACTGGGTGTGAGCAGGCAGGCACCCTGTGATTCAATAGATGGAAGACCTTTGGTAGGTAATGTTGGGTAGCCTTTGGTAGATAACATGGCTCTTCATTTGTGCAGCCCCTCAGACTTCCCCAGGGCCTCTGGGGGCTTCAGTTCCCAGGGTTGGCTGGGAGGATGGAGTTGCAGAGAGGAAAAGGAGCTTGAGAGTGTGGGGGCGCTGTGGGACCTGGGCTCCACACCAGCACTTCCCCTGAACAGAGCTGGAGCTGTGCGCCAGGCTGGGGCTGTGCGCCCGGCACCAGCCCTAGGACCTTGTGGGGAGGACTGGGGTGGGGTTGAATAAAAGAGAAAGAAGGGTGGTAGCGAGATAGGGAAACCAAGGCACATAGTAGTTACATGTCTTCTATAGGGTTCTATAGTGGGTTTATGCAGAGGTTGCTTTTAGCTCTCCAGACTGAGGGAGGAGAGGAACCAGCTCGCTGATGACATTCATAGACAACCTCCCTCCTGACGAAGACAAGACAAAAAAGGTTCATCTTGGTCCTTCCTCCTCTCTTGTTAAAACTTTGACCAGGGCTGGCCACTCTGGACTAACATCTCTGCTTCTGCCTCACCTGGCCTGACCAACCAGAAAAGACAAGTGTGGCGATGCTTTGTACACAAACAGCTCCACTGTCCCAAATCACCTGGCGCATGTGCCCTCTTCTTAGTCTCACATTTGAGAATTAGACGTGGCCCCAAGCACTCCGGCCATGCTTCCGCCAGAGCGCTTACAGCTTTGGACTGAGTCTATCTGTCCTTGTGTGTGGAGATGGAGCCTGTCATTCTCATTTACCAGAAAAGGAGACTGAGGCTGGGACCTGAGTCCCTCGTCCAGGGTCGCATAGCTGGTGCATCACAAGCATCACACACAGCTCAAGTTCCCGTGGGTCTGCGGCTTCTCCAGCTTGTGCCTCTCTTCCACCACGTACCCCTCCCAGCGCTGCTTCTCCAAAACGAGGAGCGAAATCATCATCACCGCAGCTCCAGACACATGTGAAGCCAGGTGCTCCTGTACCTGATCAGGACCCCTTGGAATCATCCCTGTCTGTCGCACCACTTTTCTTTGGATCCAGCCTCCGTTCCTGAGGGTCACAGGGAGCTCTGTCCACAGAGAGGAAGATTCTAACACACACCCCTTCAGGAGCACGTGAAGGGTGCAGACTTTCCTAGCGGAGCAGCAAGCCTGGAAAACAAGTGTATCCTTGTCCCTGGCTCTGCTTTTTAAGCAGGCAGCTGAGGTCTACCCTTCACCCCAACTATAGGCAGCAATAACCTCCCCCTCGACCTCAGAGGCATCAGGGGCTAGGGTCCCCCCTTTTGCTGGGAGAGAATGGGAGCCCAGACTGTGGGGGCCCAGTCCTCGATGACTTGCGCTTTCTCAGCTCACACCCTGCCGGGCATTGAGGCTGGCGGCGGAGCAGCACCGCTCATCTCTCTCCACACAGTCACTCCCCCAGCCTCACCTCCCTGACCGCCGTGCGCCTCAACCTGTCACCGCACTGGCCCTGCATGGCCTAGGAAGTCAGGTTTCGGGTCTAAAATTCATGTCTCTACCCTGCCTAGAGCCCTTCAGGGGTCCCTGTTGCCCTTAGAAAAAAGAGCCCAATTCCACAGCCCAGCCACATAAGGCCCTCTCTGCTCAAGGCCTGCTGCCCCTCTGCCTTCACCTTAATCTCATTCCCTCCTGCTCTGGTGGCCTGAGTTCTTCATGGTTCCTCCCAACATCACCTTTGGGCTGCTCTCTCTGCCTGCCACACACTTATCCTTCAAGACACAGCTGGGCTGTCACTCCCTCCAGGAAGCTGCCCATGGCCCCACAGATTGAGAATGAGATGTGGTCCAAAGCAGACTTCTCAGAGCTCTTACCCCTTTATACTGTGTCTATCTGTGTATCTCTTTTCAAAGTAATTTTGTAGCTACATACTGGGCCAAAAGGGGGCTAAAGGATTTAAAAGCAGTAAAAAGGATTTCATTGCCGGGACACCAGCAGTTTGAACAAGAGCTCTAACTTTGCATATTATACACACACACGATATCTGTGGGATTAAGAGGCAGTTTATGAACAATGAAACCACAGGGGTAAGCTTAGAGACAGGAGAATGTACTTTTTAAAAGGGCTGGTATCTTCCCTAATGGTGCTTTGTCTGATGGTACTTTCCTGCTGAAAAGCTGCAAGGATTGGACAAATGACCTCCTAGCTTCTCTCCAAACATCTGGCTCACAGACACTGGGGGCGTAATGACATCCAAGGCTCAGCGGGGCCCCAGAAGGTGGAAGAGTGTGTGGATTGGTCCAAGAAAAGCCAGACCAGGCGGTGCAATTCTGTCAGGAAACCAAGATGGATGACAGCACCAGGAGGGGGAGGGTAGGACCAGGAAAGCCACTGCCTTGGGCCTCTAAGCCAGAGTGAGCCTCCTTAGGACGCTGGCTCCCAAATGTTCCAGGAACAGCTGCCAGCCTTGACCAAATACTCTTCCATCAGCAGCAAAGTGAACAAAACAAGAGTTTTCCAGAAAGCCAGATTTATTTGGTTTAAAGGCTGTCCTTTATTCCAAAATGATGTTCTTTCCTTTATCTGGTGTTAGAATATCCTTTCTTGTAGGAAATGATGGCAGTAGCAGTTATTTTTTCCAGTGCCTTTTCATGGTAAAATAACAAACTGGAAACATTCTGTCAGTCTCTAATTTTTGTTTTTGGTGGGGTACTGGTCGTTCATGCGACTTCTCAGAAGGACAAAAAAGACCCAAAAGAGATGTCCTCTGAGACCTGGGCTACAGAGAAAGTGCAGCCTTGTGAGTGGTGGGCAGCCTTGGAAGGAGCAGGGGCCAGTGGGCAGTGTCCTGGGGAGAAAGACACTGGCAGTGTCCCCAGGCAAAAGGCTCACAGAGACACAGAGTAAACATGCCTCCAGGGTGTGTCACCACTTCAGCCAAGTGGCGCCATACCCAGATGTGCAAACTTGAGGGTGTAAGGAGGAGGGGTAGAGGAAGAATAGCAGCTGTGAAGGGAAGGCCTTGGGGCTGGAAGCCGAGGGACTGAGAGGAGCCCTGAAGCCAGTGCCTTCTGGAGATTTTCCTTGTTAAAATGAGGCCAGGCGCCTGCAACCAGCTCAGGACCCAAGGAGGAAGGAACTCCAGGGTGAGTGTAGGCCATGAGCACCTGAAATCTTTTCCCAGAGAGCTGGATATCCACCCCAGCAGCAAAGTCCTTAAACATCTATCCACCTGACCCTTGGTAACTATAGGTATAGTCTACCCACAGAGGGGGTGGCCTCTTCCTTCCACCTTCCTCCATATTCAGGGTCCCCAGTTGAAGAAGCCCATTCAGGAGTCACTCAAATAGAAGCAACCCACCTTATCGTGCCTCAGCAGAGGGTTTGCGTCACCTGGACTACTGCAGGTGCTCCCACTGCTGCCCAGTCACAGCCACTGCTATGTCTGAGAAGCAGGAAGCATAGGGAATAAAACAACAAATCTGGCCACAGGCTGTCTGGATTCCACAGGTGCCACTCCCTGCCTGCTGTGTGAACAGGCATCTGTGGATGGAGCAGGTAAGGACCTCAATCGTGGGGTGTCTTGAGGGGTTTACAGAAGCTCTGGTGCTTAGAACCATCCCTGTAATAAGTCAACTTAGAAATGCCAGCTCTTGTTCACTCAGCCCTTAGGAAATCAGGCAGACGGCATGGAAAAAGGCCCAGGACCCTGGAAATCTCTACCAGGAAGTGCCCATGCCACCTTATGTCACTGCTGGACTCCCTCCACCACAGGCTGCATGGACTGTACCAACCCTTGGGAGGTGCCGTGGCTTCCTCTCCTGGGGAAGGAAGAAGGGGACTCAGGCAAAGTCCACGTGTCTGAAAGTAGGGGTGTGGCCTTCAGGGTAATGGCCTCAGCTGATATCTCCATGGTGATGTCGCTCCCAGCCACAGGCCACTCATAACACCCAAACAATCATTTTTTGTTTTCAACAGAAAAGAGTTTAGATTTAAATTTCTTTTGTTATTTCTAAAAGTAACACATGCTTGTTTAGGAAAATCCAGAAAAGAGGAGGAAAAATTTCCATGGTTCCCCCACCCCCCAAAGCCCACCACCGTGACCAGTTTTCCCTCTACAGTTTACAAGGTTGAAATTCTACTGTATTCACAATTATGTGATGTGCATTTTTCATTTGACATAAATACAGGAGTGTTTCTCCATTTATTACAAATTCCTTGTAAACAGATTCAGAGACTATATAATATCCCATCATGTGGATAGGTAAAAAATAAAATAAAATAATAAAAGTACAGAGAGGCAGCAACCTGCAGGGCAGCCAGGCCTCACCTGTGGCTGCCCCACCACAGGCCTCTGAGACCTCTGCCCTGGTACCCGGTTACTCCTGATGTGCTCTTTCCATAACTGCCCCCCCACTCTTGTGGGGCTGCTGGTCATAGCCAGTGTCAGCAAGAAAATGGCCAAATCAGCACTTTCTGTGGAGACAAAAGCCCTGAGTGAGAGGTCTGTTGGGAGAGCCCCCTCCCCCCGTCCTCATCCCATACCCATCCCCCAGGCCTAATTCCCTGGGCATCATGCCCAGCTCCACCTTCCATGGCTGCATCATTTATTTTGGCCACAGGAAGCAGAAAACCCAAATCTAAGCTTCAACAAGGTAGAAGCCTATCTTCCCTCACTTAGGACAAGCCTGGCAGCAGCAATGAATGTTCCTCTCAGGTGAGTCATACCTTTGCGGCTCTGCCTGCCCAGTCCAGGTAAGGGAAAGCTAGTACTCTGAGAGAACTGAGGGCTGTCAGTGAGGGAGGAGGCCGGTGGGTCTTCCACCCACCTCCGGAGGGCAAAGCGGTTGGCAAAAGTGAGCTCAGGTGCCTCAGAGCAGGATCTGTGTGACTTGCAATCTCTGCCTCTCTTTAGACCTCAATTTCCTCGCCTGAGAGAGGAGGAGTCTGGACAAAGTGATGGTTTAGTTTTTAATAAGGAAGCTTCTTAGTCCATCCCTGATGGGTTGATGTTCTGACAACTTTGGCCACTTTCTTGGTTCCAGAAGCCTCAGGTGTCAAAGAAGGGAGAGGTGCCCTCGGGCCCCACATACCATTTGGTCTGGGTCAGAAATCCACCCATTTGAGCAAATCACACTGTCGGCTACATCTCACCTGCCCTGTCTTTTCTGAGCTCTCTCTTTTGCCCTAGAATCTGAGTGTACAGGCCAAGTGGGGCTTCAAGAGATCTGAAAATTACCTGGACCTGTCTGCAAAACTTTGTGTGTGTGTGTGTGTGTGTGTGTGTGTGTGCGCGCGCGCACACGTGCATGTGTGTGTGTGCGTGTGCATGCACACATGTGTGTAAGCATATCACATATCTGGGGGAGTCTCCATGGATTTCAGAGTCTAAAAGGGGCTGTGTGCCCTAAAAACCTGACCTGGACTGGCCTCCCCCTTCGTTTCCTCTGCCGCTCCCCTTCTCTCACAGTGTCTTCCCCAGCTCTAGCTTGGACCCCCACGGCCTTCCAGCTGGTCTCTCAGGGTCTCAGCCTGCCTCCATGAGCTGCCAGGAAAACTTTTAGAAAGGCTTCTGATTGGGCTTCACCTGCTTTCCATCATCAGGACCCCAACAGCCTGGACTTTGCAGCCATCCTGGGCTCCCTTCCTACCACTAATTCCCAGGAAAGCAACCTGAAAAGCCTTGCCCTTTACTTTGTTTCTTCCTCTCCATAGTGAGGGAAGTCTCTATTAGAAATCTCCCATCAACAGTAGAAAATTCAAACTCCCAATATGCACTCAAGTCCTTTTACGACCTTGCTCTTTGAAAAAGAATCCACACTTCTTGAATGCTAATTGCCAACTAGGCACGCTTTTTTACACCCTTCACCTAGATTAACATGTTCAAACTTGACAACCCTGGGAGACAGTCTAACACTAGCTCCATTTAATAGATGGGGAAACAGGCCCAGAGAGTCTTGCCCATCAGCTGGAGATGAGTTGGATTTTTACCACTGCACTATGCCTTGGGTCTTATCTTTTAATATCCAGACCACCTATCCCAACCACATGGAACAATTTGCTCCCTAGTTCCTGAATACGGCCTTTTTGCCCTGAATCTCCTGCCTTCCCATCAGGTTGACACCTCCCCTAGAAGCCTACTCTTCTCTGGGCTCACCCTACACCCTCATCCCCACTTGGTTTCCAGGTCTGGCACCCTTCACCAGCTGGAGACCTCCTCAGGGCTGGCGAGTGCCCAGCATCCACCATTATACGTCATTACACATTTGCTGAACTGAAGTGAAACACTATCCCCATTTTAAAGTTGGGGAAACTGGGTTCCAGAGATTAACTCATTTTTCAAACATTACGAATACCAGGGCAGTGAAGAGATGTTTGGTGGCAACTTAGCAAGTTCATTCATTCAACAAGTGTCATTGAGTGTCTACCCTTAGTCAGGCACTGTACTGGATGCCTTAAAAAATATAAACAAGACTGCTTGGTAGCTGCCCTCTGGAGTGAGTCTCACTGTACATACCACAACCCCCCCCCCCCCAATACAATAACACAACCCCCCAACATACCCTCCGTCCTATGGTAAAGGGAAATGAAGATCAATTTGAGCTGGGCTTTGAAGGGGAGTGATGATTTATCAAAGATAAGAGGTAGAGGGCTACCGATAGAAGAACCAGCAAGGCAAAGGCTCCCAGCAAGGCAAAGGCTCGGAGGAGGTTAGTTTATCAAGGGGGAAAAGGGATAGAAAGGCACAGAGGCCAGCCACAACCAGTCACCTTTGGTTGGGATTCATTCACTTCTCATCCCTGGGCAGCCATTTAGCTTCTGTCCCCAACCCCCGCTCCCAGGAGGGTGAGCCAGGCAGCTGTGTCAACACCTCTAATATCTCAGGAGAATGACCCTGTCCAGGGGAGGAGGGTACAGCTTTCATCTGTGTCTTGGAAAAGACGTACTGGGAGCAAATTACCAAGAAACTCGTGTCATTTATTATCAACCCCTTTGGTCTCTGAAGAGCTCAGTAAGACCTAGAGTTCGCTCCTCGGTCACACCACCCCCTCCTCATCTCTTCCTGTGTCCAGTCCAGCGTCACCTCATCTGTGAAGTCTTCCTGGAACCTCCCCATCCCTACTCCCAGCTTCCTGAATTTCCATCTCTCCCAAATGGTCTAGGCCACCCTTACGAGAGCAGCAAGTCTGAAGGACGTTATTTCACCAAACACAACTGAAGAACCAATAGGTGTCCAGAGCTAAGAGCGGGGTTGGCGAACCCCGAACACCCACCATCTGACAGCTACTGGCTGACGAGGTTCCGCTGCGTTTTCCGCCCGCCCGCCCGCCCGCCCATTGGCGGCTCGGCGCCGCGGCCCTAGAACCGCGAGTTCGCGCGCCCGCGTGCCCACCCCCGCCGCGCCAGGCCCCGCCCTCCGGCGCCCGCCCCAGCGCCGGCCCCTTTTGTTCCCTCCCGGAGCCGGGCCGCTCGCTCCGTTCTGCTCAGCTCGCTCCGCTTGGCCGCGGGGCGCGTAGGCAGCGGCCAGGCTGCCTCGGTCAGCTCCTCCCGCTCGCCCGCTGCCGGCCGGCCGCACACGCGGCGCGAGGCCCAGGCCGGGAGCGCGAACGCAGGGTCCCGGCGTCAGGAGGGCAAAGCCGGGGGGCGGCGGGGAGCGGGGAGCGGCCGCAGCATCCTCTCCCCCCGCGGCGGTCGGGCCCACAGAGGAGGCGCGCGTCGGGCCGCCACCGCTCAGCCTGATGCAGGAGGGGCGAAGGTAGGAGCAGCGGGGGGACCCCGAAGGAGGGAACTCGCCGGGCAACAAAGAACCCAGGGATGCGGTGGCCCCGGCCTGGGCAGAAGCGGGCGGACGTGGGAGCATTGTCGGGCGTGGGAGAGGCCGCAGGGTCGGGGCTGGCGGGTGGGCGTGAGCGGAGCTGGTCCTGGGGTGCACCCCAACTTCCCCGTGCCTGCAGGCAAGGAGGGGGCGCTGCTGGCGTTGGGAGACGCTTCCCAGACTGCGTGTCCCTGTCGTGAGGGCATCGCCAGCACCCTCTGTTCCCCCACCCACAGACGGGGGTTTGGCATATCTGCTGGGGGGCTGCCTGTTCCCTCTCGCAAGGGCAGCGGGGGAATTCTGGACGCGCCGCAGGCTCTGGGCTCACGGGCCCGGGGGTCACAGCCTGGTGGGCGCGGCCCCCAGCCCCCTTCTCCAGACTCGAGGTCCGGGAGGTTAGAGTCGCTTGGACGATGCCCTTTGCAAAACTTGGTTGAAGTGCATGGCTGAGGGGGTTAAGGGAGCCTGGAGTAGGGCAGCTTCCCGCAGGAGTGCCCCCCAAGCTGATGCTGGTGGCTGGTGAGGAAGCAGATTTTCTGCCCTCTCCACAGGGAGGGGCCACGGCCTCCAAGGATGCTTCCCTGAGCCTGCAGGACCCGCCCGTTTGGGATCTTCAGGCGGGGCCTGGGTGGGGCGGATGCCCACTGGGCACTGCCACGCAGGCTGCAGCCCCACCCCCACCCTGGGGAGGCTGGGCAGAGGGGCATCTTGCGGGGAGTCACCCATCCCTCAATCGCTGAGACCCTACCTCTCACTTCTGGGTGAGAAATGGAAGTCCAAATGAGAGGGCACTGCCCTCACCCTTGTAAGATCCCAGGGGGAGTCTAGTGGGGGTGAGGCTGGCGGAGGACTGTTGGCAGAGGAGGAGGAGGGTGCAGGGAGCACCACATGGGGCCCGCCTCACCCTGTGCATGAGGCAGACTCCCCACCAGTTGTAATGTAAACAATGAGCTGTTCATTCATCCAGTTGCTGTCACCTGGCCCAGAACTCCCCAGGGGCTGGCAGGTGCACAGGACTGGGGCATCACTGGCTCCAGGGAGCATGGCTACCCCCAGGGAGCATAGCTGAGTGCAGTGGTGGGGGAGCTGAAAGCATAGAGGAGAGGCACCTGGAGGATGGGCTGTAGAGGAAGCTTGATGGAGCCCTGTGCAGAAGTTTACTGCCAGGATACCAAAGGGGTTTCAGGCAGAGAAATAGCATGGGCAGGGCCAGGAGTCAGAGAAGAGGGCAGGAGGCCTGGTGACTGTTGGGTTAGAGGAATAGCGAAGGATTTAGGTGATGAAGCATGGAGTTTAGGCAAGGGAGTTCTGTTGAGGGAAGAGATTGTCCTGTCCTTACTTTTCCTGGTGGGGCCCCTCAGACACCCTCCTCCATGAGCCATGAGCCCAGGATGCCTTGGGTCTGCAGTGCCTGGCCTGTAAGTGGTGTTAGGGTGCAGGTCTGTGAGGGTAAAGGTGGGTAGAGATGGAGAGGAGTTTCAAAGGAAGAAGAACCTGGCAGAAGGTACCTGGCAGGGAGCCTAAGGCACATGAGTGTATACCTGCAAACCTCCGGGTGTACCCAGTAGGCTGGGAAGGTGGTGCCTGGAATTCTGTACCCAGGGCCTGAAATCCCAAGTGGGGAATTCACCCTTGGATATCAAGCCCTTTCCAGAATCTCCTGTCCAGTTTGGCAGCTAAGAGTTCAGATGCTGGACTGACAGCCTGGGTTCAAATCCCTGCTTTGCCACCTACTAGCTATGTGACCTCAGACAAGTCATTACACTTCTCTCTGCCTCTATTTTCCCATCTGTGAAATGAGTGTACTTATGGTATCTACCTATTAGGGTTATTAAGAGAATTGAATGGACAGAAGTGTGTGCATTATGGTGGACTGAATGCCCAGTGTTTCTTATTGAGGCTGCACTGGGTGGCCCTCCAGCCTCCGTGCACACACACACACACACACACACACACACACACACACGCTCACACACACATGCTCATCCCCTCCCCAGCTGTTTGTCCACAATCAGGCAGTCTGCCTGTTAGCACCACCAAGTCCCTGCAGTTCTCTGCTTCACTGTAGCCTCCTCTGTCAGTTGCCCCATCTGATCCAGTGCAGCCTCCCATGGTGATGGGAAGGCCACCATCCCCACAGTCTCAGCCATTCCTGCTCCTTCCTTCTGGTCCACGGTGGCCTCCCCTCCCTGGCCTTGCCACCCTAAAGATTGACCTTGCCCTCTTGATGCCATCTATCTTACCTCTGCTTTCATGCCCAGAGGAGGGGAGCTGCATTCTTGACCCTCCTGGTTCCCTGCCATCTTAGTCCAGGCTGTTTTAACAAAATATTACAGACTTATAAAAAAACGAAATTTATTTCTCACTGTTCTGGAGGCTGGAAAGTCTGAGATTAAGGTGTCAGCATGGTCAGGAGAAGGCCCTCTTCCAGGTTGCAGACATCTCCTTGTGTCCTTATGTGGCTGAAGGGGCTAGGGAGCTCTGTGGGGCCGCTTTTATAGGGTGACATCCTCATGACCTAATCACCTCCCAAAGGCCCTGCCTCATATTGACACATTGAGGGTTAGGTTTCAACATAGGAATTTGGGGGACACAAACGTTCAGACCATAGCACCTGCCCAGTGGTTCTTGGGAGAACATTAGCCTTTGTGTGAGTTTAAAAAAAAAACGCTCAGCACATATTGAGTGCTTATTGTATACTGGAAACTGTTTTGAGCTCTTTAAAAGCATATGTTAGTTTGTGGGTATCTTAATAACATCCCTGTTTTACAGATGAGGAAATCAAGGCATAGAGAGATTTCCCTGTTTGCCCTCTATGCATTTATTAAGCACCCGCTGTGCCTAGGAGAAATGCCCCCGTTCTGCATGCCAGTCAGGCCCAGTTACCATGTTCATTTCCCTAAAGCACAGTTTTGGCCATGCCTTCCTCAGACACCTCCACCCCATTTGCTCAGGTACAAAGTCCAAATGCTGTCTGGCCCTCAGGGCCCCAGCTGGCTGTGCCTTGCCTTCCTAGCACTGCTCTCCAGTGCCCGCCCTACACAGACCAGCCTCACCTTATAAACTAAGTAGTGGGCATGGCTTGATAAGCAGGCCTGCCCTTGAGCCGGAAGGGGGGAGGGCTCTGACCATGTGTCTGGGATAATTTTGTTGCAGAGGACAGGAACTTCCTTCAATTAGGTTAAGTGAAAGGGGAGTTAGGAGGGAAAGGGAACTTGTGCAGCAAACAATTGCAGGTGGCCTGTCTCCCCCAGGACATGGGAAGCTGGCAGGCAGCCCCTCCTCCAGCTTTCCTCCCTGGGCTGTGGTTTCATTTTCTCTGCCTCTCCCAGTGCATCTGTCCCTTCTCTTCTCCCTGTAGGCTGGCTTTCTCTGGGTTTGCATGGCTGCCCCAAATGGTGGATTTAGCTTGAGGCCACAGGACCTCCCGGGGGTGTTCCCCTCAGTCCCGGAGGTGCGAGCGAGACTGACTGGCCCAACCCAGGGAAGGACACCCACCCTGTCTGCTCAGTTGGTGGGGGGCAGACCACGTGGTCTCGGGCTAGGAGTGGGAGACAGTGCTGGGCGCAGCTGATACGGTGTCGGCTGCATTTGTGACACATGGTGTGTGCTGGGGGTGGATGGGAGAATGGGGGTGTCACCATCCCTGAGAGCTCTGTCTGATGAGAGAGGCAGACCCATGGCCAGTTTACCATGATGCCTCAGGATATGGTGTGTGGGTCTCCACCATTCAGCAGGATGAGTTGTTAGGAGAAACCGGAGAGCACTGATCTGACCAGTGTAGGGGGAGGACAGGGTGGCTGAGGCTGCGCCCCATGGGCCTCCTCCAGCCCTGGCTCGGGAGCAGAGGAGGGCACTCTTTTCAGCACCTAGGGACTGGGGGTTCCCATTGCCAGCATGCAACCTACCCTGTCCCACCTCTCACTTCTCTGGTCTGCATTGCCAGGCTTGGTACATAGACACAATAGTACAAAACTCATGTTTTCAGAAGAAATGCTTCAAAATGATAATGAAATATTACCCTTCTGAACAGAAAGCAGAGCAGGTCAGGTGGTTTTCATTAACAAGACATACATGCAGGGCCTTGTCCACTTCTTGGCTTCTGTCTTCACTCAGCAGCCCTTGCTCCATCCCTGGAATTATACCTTTGACTCCAGCTGCAGCTGGAAAGAAACCCACTCCTCTTCTACTTCCTTCTTTGCCTCTTTAGCCTCGTTGCCATGAGAGGGTGGAATTCTAGGCTCACGAGGAATGCCTGGTTTTCCAACCTCCCTTCCCTAAGGAGGCAATCCCATGGGTGTCTGGGGCTGATCTTCTCCTGCTTGGTCTCAGCCTGGCTCCAGCTCCTTCCCGTGGTACCCCAGCCCCCACTTCCCCCACATGTGGCATCGAGGGTAGGAGTGGGTGATGGCTGCAAGGAAACTAGCCTCTCAGTGTGTGGAGAGCACAGTGCACTCCAGCTTCGGACCCTGCCTTCAAGAAGCTTTTACTGAATTAGGAAGACGTCAGTCCCCTTTCTGAAATGTGAACAAGATCAGTAACTTTGAGAAACATTTTAAGACCAGAGTAGAAGAGATGCCCAATGGGAACATTGCCCTGACAATAGCTGCAAGTTATTCTAGGTGTTACTCAGGTAGGCAGGGCCCTAGGTGGGTGAGATGGCTGAGGGCAGCAGTCCCCAACCTTTTTGGCACCAGGGACCGGTGCTCCTATGAGAATCTAATGCCTAATGATCTGAGGTGGAGCTGAGGCAGTGATGCTAGTGCTGGGGAGTGGCTGCAAATACAGATGAAGCTTCACTAGGTCGCCAGCCACTCACCTCCTGCTGTGCGGCCCAGTTTTTAACAGGCCATGGACTGGTACCAGTTGGGGATCCCTGGCCTAGGGGGGCTTCCTGGAAGATTAGGACTGCGGCTGCATCTTGAAGGATGGGCTCAAAGGGAGAAAAATCAGGAAGTTTGGGCAGCAGGAGAAGAGTGTCTGTCTGGGGGCTCAGTGTGGAGCCCACCATCCTTCCAAGTGGAGTATGAAGTTGGTGCCTGGTGGTGGGACTCCATGATAAAGGGAGGAAAGATATTTGGTGTCTTCAATTTTTTTGCTATCTTGTATTGTGATTCTGCTTAGGTCTGTTTCTAATGTAGACTGTTCCCTTCATAAATTTGTAAGTTCAGTCACTTAGCTCAGTCTGCTTCTTTCAGGCCAGCAGCTGTGCTGGACTCAGGGACCAGGGAGCAGAGGAGGGAAGAAATCCAAGAGCATTTTGTGTATTCCTTGTGTGATTCCAGAAAGGACTTGAGGTGATTTGCAAAATTAACAGTATAATGAGATGAAAAAGGCATTGAAAATTGGGGCAAGAGGAAACCAAGGGTAGCAGAAATCAAATGATGCCTGAGGAGACTTCTGCACCTTCTGTGGGAGATCATTTGACTCCGAGCTTTCTAGCAGCTAGATATAAGGGGCAAACGGGAGTTTGGAATGACAAGGAGTTTGGTGTGGCTTTCTATTATCACATTGTCTCCTGTAAGCCCATGCTATATATAACGCAACAGCCTGAGTGAGGGACAGAGAGTGTGGTCTTGGGCAAATGACATCTAGAATGCAAAGGAATGGGAGGAGGGCAGGTCCGTCCTCTGATCCTTCTACTGCTCCTCTTGAAGGGTTGTGGCTGGCAGCTGATGCTTGCAGCCAGCCCTTCCACAAGTCTCTAACAGGCTCTAGGGTTGGGTGAGACTCGAAGCACCAGGAACCAGACTGGTCCCTGCCCCAAGAATCCCCCTCTCTTGAGAAGGCGTGGGGCGCCATGATACAGGGCTGTGCATACCCACTCTACCCCAGGAGCTGACTAAGAGGTAGAAATGGGCAGAGGCATCCCTGCAAGAACAAGTGACTTGGGTGTCTGAAGGAGCAATGAGAAGTTCAGGGAGGCTAGAATGTAGGGCACTGGCAGGGAAGGGGGCCCAGGAAACAAGGCCAGGACAGGAGAGGACTGGATCAGTGGGCACAGGTGCTGTGGACTGGCCTGACCACTGAGTGCCGTGGGGTGCCCTCCTCATCTCTGTCTAAATCTCTGCCCTTGTAACTCCCCAACCCTGGTACCTGGAGGAGAGTTGGTCTTGGTTCTGAGGAAGTAAAGAGAAGTGGTTAAGAGCATAAGCTCCATGGCCAGAGGACCTGAGATTCAATGGCAGAGGTCTGCCAGTGATCAGTTGCGTCACCCTGGGCAAATGGCTTGACCTCTCTGGGCCTCAGTTTCCCCATTAGTAAGTGGAGCTCATAATAGTATCTTCTTCACAGGGCTGTTGTGAAGGTTAAATGAGTTAATATTTATAAAGCATTTAGATTGCTGCTTGGGGCAGAAGAAATGTTACAGATTCATAGCTCCTTAGACTGGAGCACCTCAGTGGAGAATGGGGTGTCACCCCACCCTGCGTCCCCCACACCAGGTACACCCACACAGATTCAGAGTCAAACACAGTGAAGAAGCAAAGTCCTGTGACAGAGAGCGGTATGGACATGGGACCACCCTTCTGCCTGTGGTGGGCCAGCCCTGGAGGGTGGGGGGCACTCAGCACTTTCCCATTAATGTTTTTGATGTAATAATAGCTGCACAATGTTGGAGAGCTTTTCAAGGCAGCTATGCCAACTGGAGCAGAAGCCTGCTCCAAGAGCAGGCCTCAGTTTCTGCTTAATCCTTTCCAGTGATGAGGGTCTCACTGCCTGCTTTGCTTGTTGGACCAACACCCAGTGAGCATCCACTGTGTATGTCAGGTGTGCTTGGTGCTGGATTTCCAGCAGGATGTGAGTCATTCAGAGCATTGAGTTGCTCTGCTGAGTCCTTCCCAGACATCGCTTCAAGCCAGTCGGTGAGTGCGTTGATGGGATGTGAACAAGCTGCTATGGGCCTCCAACTGAGCGTGAGGAGGATGAGGGTAGCAGAGGAGGGCATTTTCATTCATTCATGTAATTATTAAACATATTTTGAGCTCCATGTGCTAGGCCCTGTCCCAGGCGCTGTCCTAGGTACTAAGAGCCTAGCAGTGAACAAGATATGCAAAGAACCAGCCCTCTTAAGCTGCTCTCAGTGAGAGCTGAGGGAGTTTGCCAGCAGCCCATAAGGAAGGGCATTCTCAGCAGAGGGAACAGCATGTACAAAGACCTGGAAATGTGACAGTGTGTATGGGTGTAACGTGGGGGTCTGGCATTCTGCCAGAATTTGGTGGCTGGGGACAGTAGGTGACAGGGTTTGCCTTTTGGGAACAGTGAAAGAAACGACTGACTTTGAGGGCTTGTTAGTGACTGACCTCACCCCTGGGACCACCAAATTCTGTCCCTCTTCCACTGTTCCCTCCTCTGCCCTCCAGCAGAGGTTGCCTTTCAGAGGTATAAATAGTGCCCTTGGCCGCCTGGCTGTTCGATCCTTCGATCCTTGTATCCCCACCCCTCTGGCTGAGCCTCTCATGCCACAGAGAGACCAGGTCTGGATCTCAGTGGGCTCAGCCTCCTCCCTGCCTTCTTCAGGGGAAGGCTCTGGAGTGAGAGGAGGCCAAGGTGCTGGCTCACCAACCTTCTTTAGGGAAGAAGGTTGGTGTCTAGGAAAGTTGTTTAGTGAGCATAGCACCACTGTGTGTTAGACCCTGGGTGCCTGAACTCCATGGGGCTTGAGGCTTCCTGCAGGGAGCTCAGAGAACTGTGGGGAGACAGACACTCCAGTAGGTGCTCATGGTTGGGTGCCACCAGCTGGGGCAGTCTAATGGATGGGAAGGCCCCAGAGTGTGGGTACTACCCCTGCTTCCTCCACTGCTGCTCAGGTAATTTTAAACTTTTTATTGAAGTACAACATCCATATAGAAAAGTGCTCATGTCATAAGAGTAATGCTTGTTGAATTTTCTCAAAGTGAAATGCCTGTGCAATAGCACCCAAACCCAGAATCAGAAGTTGCCAGCTCTCTAGAAGCCCCTCTTGTTTTTACTTTTAGTCACTATCCCTGACCCAAGGGTGACCCCTTTCCTGATTCTAACACCATCAATAAATGTTGCCTGTCCTTGAACTTAATTTTAAATGGAATCATACATTTATACTCCATTCACTCTTTTATATCTGGCTTCTTTCACTTAAGATTCTAATCACAAGGCTCACACACATTGTTACTCATAGCTGTAGTGCAATTATTCTTGTTGCTATATTTTATTTCATTGTGTGAATTTATTTACACACATGTCTAAATGACAACTTATTTAGTCATTCTACTGGTGATAGGTATTTGGGTTACTTTCAGTTTGCGGGTATTAGGAAGAGGACATGTCTCCCCCGCCTTTTAATTCCTCCCCCCACCCCCCACCCCCGCCCTGACTTCTACCCCTGACCTATGGATTTTGCTGTTTCTCCTTAGGAATTATATCTCTGAAGGTGAGGTGTCTCCTCCCACACACTCGCTACATGCACCTGGGGCCTGGTGCACCCAGAGCCAGGCACCCCCCATGCACTCAGGGGGTCTGGCGCACCCAGGGCCTGGCACACCTGGGGTATGGTCTATGGCTCCACCTGGGGTGCAAACCCAGGACCTTCTGTGTGTAAAGCAGATGTGCTACCCAGTACACTATGGAGCCACCCTGAGAACATGTCTTTTGGTGCAAGTATCTACACATTTCTCTGAGGGTGTATCTAGGCATGAAATTGCTGGATTTTGGGACTGGGTTTATCCAGCTTTAATATGTAATGCCAAGCTGCTTTCCAAATTGCTTGCACCAATTTATACTCCTCCTAGCAGTGCATGAGCATTCTGGGTAATCCACATCCTCACCAACACATGGTGTGGTCAGTCTGTTTCATTTTATACATTTTGGTGGCTGGTGTTAAAATGGTGACTAATAAAGGTTGAACATCCTTTCACATCTTTTCCCTTATTTTCAGAACTTCCTGTGTTCTGTGAAATCTTTGCCTACTCCAATGTTATGTAGATCTTCTACATCTTCTTCTAAAGACTGTATTGTTTTACCTTTCACATTTAGACATGCTGTCCATCAGGAGTTGATTTTTGTGCATGATGTGAAATGTATTAGTTTCCTATTGCTGCTACAACAAATGACCACAAACTTAGTGGTTTAAAATAACACAAATATATCATCTTACAGTTTTGGAGGTCAGAAGTCTGAAATGGGTCTCACTAGGCTAAAATCAGGATGTCAGCAGAGCATTGTTCCTTACAGAGCCCCTAGGGAAGATTCTGTTTCTTTGCCTTTTCCAACTTCTAGAGACTGCCCCATTCTTTGGCTGGTGGCCCCTGCCTCCATCTCCAAAGCCACCAATATTGGACTGAGTCCTTTGCACACTGCCATCTCTCTGATTCTTTCACTCCTGCCTCCCTCTTCCACTTATAAGGACCCTTGTGGTTAATATTGGGCCTGCCTGGATAATCCTGGATAATCTTCCATTCCAAGGTCAGCTCATTAGCAACCTTAATTCCATTTGTAACCTTAATTCTTCGCCATATAAACTAAGGGGTTCACATGTTTTGGAGGACCATTATTTTGCCAACCACAAGAAGGATCATGATTTTTTCCCCACGTGGCTATCCAGTTGACCCAGCAACACTTATTATAAAGACTGTCCTTTGCTCAGGGGCAATTTTTAGTTGCTTGTGCAAATTCTGACCATAGGGAGGAGAACCTAGGAGATGGGGTGGCTTTCCTGCAGCTACCTGGTCTAGATGTGTTAGGTAGAGCTGCCACAGAAAGCAGAAGTGGAAGAGGCAATAGTGAAAGAACAATTGGGTCAGCATCTTGGTGGGGGAGGCAGGACACTGGGGCTTATTCCTTCCTGTCTGTCCTGATTGCTGGGTGAGGTGACCTCAGCAGGCCCCTCTTCTCCCTGGGCCTCTGATTCTGTCTGGCCTAGAGAACCCTCTTACTCAGCACAGACTTTGTTCATTTGAGCCCTTGAACCTCAGTGTCCTATTCTCTTGCTCTTTTACTTTATGTTGACTGCTTCTCTGCCCTGGGCCTCAGTTTCCCATTTTTTGAAATGGGAATAAACATGGGTCAGAGGGCAACTTGAGCCATGTTGTTCCCCTGGTGAGAGACCCCATCTGGCAGAGCCAGTTAGATGCCTGCCCAGCATCCTGGAGCAGTGGCAGGAGGGCTCCAGCTATCCAGTTGGCGGGGTTGTGGGTGGCCACACAGCCTGGAGCAGGCTCTTGGACCATGACTGTGCCCTGGTTCTGAGCATGCCAACTGTGTGTGTGTGTGTGTGTGTGTGCGCGCGCGCGCACGCATGCTTATGCACATACGTGTGCGTGCCTGCAGGTAAGGCAAGGAGGGATATTGACGTTCTTCCCTTCCCTAGATCTGACACAACCCCTTTCCCTTTATTCTTTGCTAGAAAACAGGATCCTTCCAAACCTGAGGGAAGATGGCCAAGCCCTGTGTGTCCAGCTCAGGCAAGACTGACTGGATGGCCATTCTCAGGGCTCTGCAGTCACCTCTGGCTGTTGGCAGGACAGGGAGGATGCTGACTTTACAGAACAGGGCTGCAGCCCTGAGCTCAGAAGCTGTGAGGATGATGAGTGTGTGAGACTGGAACTCAGGTTTGTCTTTCAGGTGCAGGTGCCAGAGAAGGTGGGAGTTGACTTGAGGCTTTTGAGTTGGACTGTCCTTCCATGCTTAGCACCGTGAGTGCCTCTGTACTCCTGTCCACACTGCTGTCACAGCGTGCCTGCCCTGCCCCACCATCTTCCCAGCTTCCTTTTCCCTCCCGCTCCTCAAAGCCATATCGGCTGGTGGAGCTTGGATTCCAGCCCCCCTCTGCTCTGAGACTTGGGTGGGTTCCTTCTCCACACTGATTTTGGATGACTGCCAGGCCCGTTGGTACTTCCAGGGCAACTCGGGATCCGAAGCAGGGCCCATCACCACCACATTCTTCTTGGGCTCCCCGTCCCCTATCACTGGCTGGCAGCTGTGCTGAGTGTTGGGCTTGCATAGCCAGGGCTGGCTTCAGCTTCCTGTGGGGCTTCACTGACTCAGTGAGAGCAGAGGGTGGGTGTTGAGACAGGGCACTGGCATACATGCGTCATCTCCCCAGTTCTAGGCTGGACAGGTAGTGGGCTCGAGGCTCAGAGCTTTGGCTTCCACCCCAAGCTGGCAAGACTCAAGGGAGGGAGCCCGTCCCTGCCCTCCCCTACTCTCTGCTTGAGCATGATTATTCTAGCTTTGTTACTGGGTGCGGTTCCCTGAACCTTGGTCAAATGCAGACAAAATGAACCTCCCTTCCAAGCTGGATGGGATAGGCAGTGGGAGCCCACTGGGAGTAGGCTTGTGGGGACTGTGATCACACCTGTCATTGGGACCCCTGCTGGATCTGGAGGTTGAGGTAGCACTGGGTTTCTGGTACAGGTGTGAGTATTAGGGTGCCCAGGGGCACAGGACTAGGCAAGCCCATGCCATGCCCACATAAGAGCTCGCTTTCAGTTCAGGGAGCCTTGGCCTGGTGGTCAGCACCTGTGGGGGTCCACTTTGTTTGGGAACTGTTTCCCCCCCTTTCCCCTTGTGTCTATCTTTACTTTGTTTGTTTGTTTAAAGAGTGATTATGAAATATTTTAAGCACTCAAATAAAGGAATAGAAAGGATATAACGAATGCTCATGTACATCCTGCAGGACTTAAGAAACAAATCTTATAAATAAAAGTGAAGCCCCAGTTACCCTGCCCCAGCCCTCTTCCCACCCCCCAAACCACATTTCCCAGCAGTTGCATGGAAGGCTGCGATAAGCACCCTGTGGGTGCCTCCCAGGATGCACAGCTGAGGATCCGTGGTTCCAGCTGAGTCTCCTGCCCCTGGAGTGCTCCCCCAGGCTGTGTCCGCAGTGGCCCACCAGCCCTTGCTCCCTGGCCTTTCCAGCACTTGGCATCACCTGGCTTTTTGTCTTTTTGCCTGATTGGATGGGAAATGGGAGCTCCTTGTAATTGGGCTTGCATTTCCTTCATCTCTGGGAGGCCCAGCAGCCCTCCAGTCCTCCATCCTTTCCATGAAAGCTGTCTAATATTGTGGTGCCCTTGAATCTGTACCCTGTGGTGCCTTTTCTGTCTTCAGTCCCTCACATTATATATGGGTGTTCCAGGCCCATGACTTACCCATCCCTAGGAACTCTCCCAAGGGCGCAACCTATCACTCTGCCTCCTGTTTCTCCCCCTCCCTAGAGTTCCTCAGTCATGTCACACCTAGCATGTCCCAAAATGAGCTTCCCCTTCCACTCCTTACCTTCTCCTAGGACTCTTCCAGCAGGTCCCTCCCAGTATGAGAGATTCTGCCACCTGCTGGAGCCCTGGGTGCCCCCATATCCTATTTGCCACCAAATACTGCTCGGCGTCTTTCCCCTGTCTGTCCCCTCCACCCCTGCCTCACTGTTGTATCCCTTGTCTATCACAGCAGCTTTCTTCCCCCTATTCCCCTCATGGCCCTCATCAGCTCCCAAGAGCGGTTTTGCTAATGTGCACATCTGATTTGTCATATCCCTTGCTTGATGTCCCCCATGGATCCTCATCCCCTCAGCTTGATGTCTGGGTATCACTGGAAGACCACCTCCCCTATCCCCGTCCCATCCAGTCTCTGAGTCTTACCTGCCCCCATCCGCCACAAACATACATTTTAGCTACTAAATCCTCGGCTATTTTGTTGACCTGGCAGAGTGTGGTTTGTGCCTCACAGTCCCTTCACTCCCTGCCTTGTCTCCAAAACCCCACTCCACTCCTTGATACAGAGCCCCTACCCCTACCCCATAGCGCATTGTGGCCTGAGCCTCAGGGCTTTCAGGGAGTGGGCAGAGGCCGTACTATAAGTTCATCTCAGCACTGCACATACCTTCATTTGGGTCTCAGGCTCAGGAGAGGAGTGGGGAGCACAGGTATCCCAACTGCCAGGACCCCTGGGTGGGGAGGAGGAGGAGTGACCTGGGAGAGCTGCCTGCCAGGCAGGATGAGTTTCTTTGAGATCTGGGCTATGCAGCCTCAGCCAGCAGCAGTGCCCTGCCACAGCACTGCCCCCCAGCAGAAGGCCTGGGGTAAGGATGGTCCCCCAGCGGAGTCTGGCCTGGGAGCCCCCTTCCCAGTGCTGCCTCCCTCTCCCTCTGGGCAGGCTGGCACTAGGCGATGGGCTTTCCGCTGCCCTATTTGGCACCAGCTGCCCTTCCGTCGGGGCTGTACCCTGGACTGCCGTTTGGCAGAAAGTTCTCGGTCCTCATCTCCACTGAAACTACAGTGCACCACCCCAGGGCAGCTGAAATGGAGACCCTGAAATGCAGCCCGGGTTTGTCTTCAATAAATGGCAATTGAGGGAAGCACAAAGGGGGCCTGTTAATCTGAATGCCACACACCCTCTCCTGCCTCTCCCACGCCAGCCTTGTCTGGGCCCGAGTCCCTGGGGGAGGTGGTGTGGGCACCCCAGGCCTTTGGAGATCATAACAGACACTGCACAGTAGCAACAGTTGCCCTACCCAACAGCTCCTGTGTGCCAGGCATGGAGGGACGCTCGTAGACTGCGTCCTCTGACTCACTACTTGGCACCCCCCACGAGGCATCAATACTTTTACCCCATTTTACAAGTGATGAAACTGAGGCACTGGGCCAAGCTCCCACAGCCATTCATTGTGGGTCTGGGGTTTGGACCGCCATGCGGCTTAAATCTACTCCCTCCCCTGCCTCCCAGGCCTCCCACATCAGCTGCAGTGTTTTCAGAGGCCAATTTATCACTATGTGTGAGCTTTTTCCAAGAAACCCCTTCTCTTCCTCTACTCCATGAGCAGGGCTGAGTCACAAAAGCCAGTTGGCCTGAGTCCTCCTCCCCCTCTTTCTGTTCCCCATTCTTCTCTCCTCCCCATGCTCCCTCAGCTTTGAAGGCCTGAAGGGAGGTTGGGAGGAGTGGGGGAGTGGGCTGCTTGCCTCTTCTCCCCTCGTCCTCCCCACACCCTCAGCAGTGGTGACAGGGACTGAGTCCATGCTGCCTCTGTTCTCTTCTCCCAGCAGCTCCGCTGTTGTCCTTTGTGTGCAAGGCACGTGGATGCTTTCCCCAGAGGCCAGGGGTCTCACAAATGTTTTTCCAGGCCTGGGCCAGGCAGTACAAGGAGGCAGTGGAGGGCCAGACCGGGGGCTGGATCCAGCTACTGAGCTGTGTGTGAACTTTTTGAGCTTCAGATGCCCTACCTGAATGATGGTCAGTGCCTCATCAGGACTTGTAAGGATTAATGAGGCCATATTCCGACAAGGCCTGGCACATAGTAGGTTCTTCCTACTGGAGGCTGCTGGGCTCATTTGGGGTCCAGGGAGGGCAGGAGGGCAACTGTCGGAGCCTCTGGAAGCCTCTCCTGGAAGCCTCTCAAGGTTTGTGGCCTTGAAGGCCTTTGCCCTCTGGGCACTGCAGGTGTACTTTCTATGGAGTTTCCAGACCACTGGCTCTGGGGCTGGGTTCTCAGGAAGGAGAGACTGGGGTTGCCTGCGATCGCTCAGGAGGCAAGATGAAGATAAACAAGAACAGTATCCTTTCTCTTGGCCCAGGGTGTTAGCCTGTGTTCTCCATGGGCCAAAATCCTGGGACACCGCACTGAGCTAGGTGTTTCATAGGTGATTTGGATAGGTGAAAGGTATAGGCACAGTCTAGGAGGTGGGAAAGTGTCAGGCGAATGGTGAGGAAATGCAGGGTCATCAGCAGCAAGGCTGGTTGGGGAGCCTCCGATGCGAGAACACCGTTATGACCCTAGTCTCTGTCTCCAGGGGCACTCTGGCTGGTAGAGAGGTCAGACCAGCTACGTGAAAAGCCGTAGCATCAGATAGCCAGCTGCACTGATCACCACAAGCCACTCAGTCCTGAGTGCTGGTCTCTGTGGAGGTGATTGAGACTCTTACCCCATGGTCAGTGTCATTCATTCATTTAACAGTTACCATGCAGGCACCAGGCTCTCTTGTCAGGACTAAGGATACCATGGTAAACAGTAAAACAGACCCAAGTCTTTGTCCTCCTGCAGCAGAGAAAAAGCAAGGTTGAAGTATGAAGGACTGGGTAAGAGTTTTAATCTTAGAAGGGGACATTGAAGCAGATGAGCAACGCACCTGGATATTTGAAGGAAAAGTTTTCCAAGCAGAGGGAACAGCATGTGCAAAGGCCCTGAGGCTGGAGCATGCTTGGTGTGATCCAGGAGTGGTCAGAGGCCAGTGTGACTAGATTAGATTTAGAGAGGGTGGGTCATAGTGGTGAAGGTGAGGTGGGCCTTTAAGGCCATCACACTAACTTCTATGGGGAACCTTCAAGAATTTTTAAAACTTTTTAAAATTGAATTTTAATTTTTACAACATAAAATTCACCCATTTTAAGTATATAGTTTGATGACTTTTAGTATAAACATACAGCTGTGTAGCCTGTACCACAATCCAGATTTAGAACATTTCTACTTCCCAGGAATGTAGAGGGTCTCTCATGCCTTTTTTCAGTCATTCTTTGGTCCTATCCCCAGGCAACCACAGATCTGTTTTCTGTCTATAGTTTTGAAGTTTTATATAATTAGAATCATATAATATGTAGTATTTTGTGTTTAGAGTCTTTCACTTAGCATAATGTTTTCTGAGGTTTGTCTATATTGTTGCAATTATCAGTAGTTCCTTGTCATTGCTGAGTGGTATACTATTGTATAGATGTCCTGTTTGTACATTCACCAGTTGATGGACATTTGAGTTGTTACTATTTTGTGGCTATTGTGAATAACATTGCTACAAACTTTTTTTCTCAAATCTTTGTTTAGATATAGGTTTTTATTTATCTTGGGTGGTTGGGTCAGATGGTAGGTATGTGTTTAACTTTTAAAGAAAGTGCTAAACTTTTCCAAAATGGTTATACCATTTTTCATTTCCACCAACAACATGCATATTCTAGTTGCTCCACCTCCTCAGTAGTACTCGATATTGTCAGTTTTTCTGTTTTCAGCCATTCCAGTTAGTGAGAAGTGGTATCTCTCTGAGGTTTCGATCCTCATTGCCTAGTGACTAGTGATGTTGGTCATCTTTTCTTGTACTTGTTGCTTATTTACATATCTTCATCGGTTGTGAAATGGTATTCAAATATTTTGTTCATTTTTTTGTTAGATTGCCTTCTTAATGAGTTGTAAGAGTTCTTTATGTGTTCTGAATACAAGTCCTTTATTAGATATATGATTTGTAGCTCTTCTCTTGAAAGGTTTTGGGCAGAGCTGGGGCAATGGGCACATACCTCGCTTCTGACCCAGCAATACACTCTTTCTCTGCTTCAGGCATATGTGGCTCTTGCTCTGCATCAAGACTTCCTAGGTCAGAGGGTCCCCTGGCTAAGCCACAGGAGCAGGAAGCCCATTTGGCCACCCACAGAGTGGCCACTCATTCTGTCACCAGAGACCACTCACATGCCCTTGCTGGCTCAGTGAGTCCCTCTCAGGCTTGGGGATGCTGACACAGCTAACCAGGCTCAGAGAGAGATGTCTACAAACCACGGGGCAGTTCCCCAGTGAATGAGGGCCAGGTTCTGGGGAGCAAGGAAGTAGCCTCATACCTTAGCCTGACCAGGTGACTCTGGGCTCCTGAATTCCTGGGGTATCAGAGTTGTTGATGAGGGGATTGTAGTGTTGGATTTGGAAGGCTCCAGAGGCCAGGTCAGGGTTGGCAGGCATGCCTCATTCTGTCGGCTCACCTGGGCTTGTAGGTGTCATCACTGTGCCTTGGGGGAGCTTATTTTTCTCTACTCTTATGGTCGGCAGGCCCACATGAGGAGCTGATCCTTTCAACTGTACTGGGACAGGGCAGGTAATGGCTGGCTCATCTTACTGGCCTGAGGCCATTCTGGGGACACTTTGCATATTCCTGCTGTGAGTATTTTGGGTTGGCTTCTGTATTAGAACTTCTCTATTAGCGAGAAAGAACTTTTTTGGTTGCAAGCAACGGTGTCTCTCAAAAAGAGAAGACAGTGCATGTGTGTGTGAGGATTTGTTGCATGATGTAAGCGAGGGGCTCCAGTGACCAGCTTCAGATTCAGCTGAATCCAGGCCCTCCAAATCCAACGACTCAGCTCTGCTGTCTCTGTGTTGGCATTGCTCCTGGCAGGTTCTCCCATGTGGTAACTGAGATGGCCCTGCAGCAACTGGTGTCCAGCCCACACCCAGGCAGTCCCAGAGCAAGGAGAGCACCTCTTCTTAAAGGTTCTGGCCAGAGTCCAGGCCCCGATGCTCTTTGGGTCACCTGATCTTTCCTCGGCTAGCTATGGGGGCTCTGACCAAGCCTGGGTCATGTGTCTATTCCAGGTGTGCGTGCAGGTTCAGCCACATAGGTCACGTGGATCAAGAGTGGAGAAATGAGTTATTCAAAAGGGAGCAATGCCCTGTTCCCAAGGGTGGAATAAGGATATGGCTGGATGGGTGCACAGTGTGGTAGCCCTGACTGCATCAGCACTGAGTTCCCCTCTGTTCTCAAGGTCCTGAGGACTGAAGCTTTTGCCCAGTATCTGCCATTCACCCCCTGGTGCTCTGTATTTCCTCTCCCCACTGGAGTGTGTGCTCCCCAAGGCAGAGGCCTGTGGCTCTGAGGCAGAATGAGGCCTGGCCCACGGTGCACCCTTCGTAGACATTTGGTGTAAGAGAGGGTGGGCATACACACACAGGACAGGGCGGGAGGAGGCCAGGGAATGGCGGGCCTGTCCTTTCTGCCTCTCCTCCCGTCCCCCTGCAGCCAGCCCCATCTTGTCAGCACCTGGTGCCCTGAACTGATCACTTTGGAGACTTCCCCTCTTAGGAGTCCCCTTTGTCAAACACTCGTGCCGCATGCGCTGAAGGCATTACACTCGTCTCTGTTTAGTCATAAAGGCAAGGACCTATAACGGTGAAAGGGCAGGCAGAGGAGGGCACGTGAGTCCATCCTGGCTAGGACTGAGGCCGGTATAGGCCTCTCTGTGTGTATGTCCCACACTGGGTGGAGTGGGCAGGTGCTGAGATGATGAGCCCTAGAGCTGGAATGTGGCCCATGTGGCAAGACAGAACAATGAGCTGGTTGATGAAATTAGGTGTTACTTTGGCCCACATCAGGAGGGATGTGAGTTATTGGCTCGTCTTAGAGAATCTGGGGTCTGATGGAGAGTAACCCACCAAGTTGCCATGTGTGTTAGAATCCATACCAGTCTGTGCTCTGTGGTAAGAGCCACATTCAGCTGTCGGTGGCTGTGCTGACTCTTGTGGTCCCGGTATGGGGCTGCTGGGGTTCATATGGCATTGCTGCAGACTCAAGCCAGTTTGCTCTTGATTTTCACTTCCTGGACCCAGGAGGTGGGCAGAGAAAGCATGCCCAACTTCTGAGTCTAACAGACCAGGACACTCGTCCTGAGAGCACCACTACCACGCTGGGCCCACACTTGCTGGCACTGGTCTGCGCTTCAATTTCCCTATATGGAAAAAAAGAGGTGATGATGATTCCTGCCTCACAGCATTGGAATTGCTGGAGTCCCGTTATGTTGGCTTCAGAGCAATGTTATAATGTGACCACTCCTTTTCTCTTCCTGCAGGTGAGTGACGATGGCAGAGAGAATGTGACCTGTGCGGACTCTTATCCACCCACTGAGTGGCACCACCATGCAGAAGCCCAGTGGCCTGAAGCCCCCCAGCCGCGGGGGGAAACACTCGAGCCCCATGGGCAGGACATCCACTGGGTCAACCTCAGCCTCTGCCACGGTGGCAGCCACTGGCTCCAAGGAAGGTGCGCAGGGCCAAGGGTGGAAGGGCGAGGGGCTGTGTGGGGCAGGGGACTTCCTGGAAGAGCCACTCTGTGGCCAACCTGGAGGCCATCACTACAGAAGTTCTTTCTGTCTGACTGTGATCCCTTTAAACATTAACTGGCTATAGGCACTGACGCATGCTTTATGTAAGCTATTCTTTTTCACGCGCTCCCAAACCAGAAGACGGGCACCACTGTTGGCTCCACTTAGGGATAAAGAAATGGAGTTCCAGGGAGGCCTGGCACCTTATACAAGGTCACTCTGCCCATAAAACACAGCCAGGATTCAAACTCCAGCCTCCACCAGCCTCCCTGCTCCCGTTCATTCCCCTTCCAGTGTCTGAGGTTATCCTTGTGGAGCCAGCCCCATCTTCCCACCAGGCTTCCTGTGTGCCACCCAGAACCATGCCATTCAGCCATTTAACCTTTCCTTATCTGACCTCTAGTCTTCCTGCTGGCGGGCAGAGGGCGCCCTGGCTGAAGGCATCAGCTCTGAGGGCAAATGGTAGAGAAAGCTGTTAGCTGCTTGCTTTTTTTGATGATAAAAGCAAAATAACCCACTGTGGGATATTTGGAAAGTTTGCTGCAGGAGTAAAATTGCATATAATTCCACCCCCTGGAAGCAACTATTATTTTGGTTTACATCTTTTTACTTCTTTTCTTACCTGTTTGTAATTGTGCTGTATGAACAACTTAAAAATCTGCTTTTTTTTCCTTTTAATATAATTGGGTGAATTTTTATGTAATTAAAACTTCACATGTTCTTTATTTCTAATGGCTGTAAAGTATTGTTTATTCAACAAATATAAGCCAAGGGCTTGCTTTCTTGGCACAGTCCTAACTCCTAACCACTAGAGCTCTCATTCTGAGCAAATCAGGATGTGGTCCCAGCCCTCAGGGGGCTGCCAGTCTGGTGGGGGTGGCTGAGTGTCATGAGATCCTACAACAGGGGCCTGACTAGGTCTGGGAGGTCAGCAAAGCCTTCCCTGAGGAGAGGACATGTGAGCTGGAGTCTAGAGGGTGACAGTTCACTAGATGAAGAGGAGAGCATATTCTAGGCAGAAGGAACAGCACGTGCAAAGGCTCAGTGGCAGAAATCAAGGTGAGTAAAGGGGAGGGAAAGAAAGCGAGTGAGGCTGGAACATGACCAGTGGGAAGCGTGCTGGTGAGATGGGGGCGGACCTCGTGGGGGCAGCTTGGGGTTGTGCAAAGAGTGAACTTCCATCCTAATAGCAATGGGAAGCCACCGGAGGGTTGTAAATCAAAAGGAATGTGATAGAGGAAATTAGAAAAATTTTCTTAACCCATTCTCTGCAGTTGAAAATCGTGATTGTTTTTTATTTTTCACTTTGATCAATGATGCTGTGATGAACATCTTTGGGCACAAATCCTTGCTTTGATTATACTGTAGCCATCAAGGTAAGACAGTATCTATCTAATCTGATTGGCACAGAAGTTTGGAGAAACAAAAACCAGCCAGAGGCCAGACTGGGAAATCTGGGCCCTGAGCGGGGTCAAGGAAAGTTTAAGCCAAAGGCATAGGCAATCAGTAGACCCAGGTCCTTGGCAGAGCCAAACAACCAGCATGAAAAGATGAGGAAGCTGTGCGGTGTGGCCCATGGGCAGACCTACACAGGCAGATCTGCCTAGTACAGCTTCGTTTGAAGGTCCATACTTCCCTCTGAGGTGAAAACGCCTCCTTTACTCATCGGAGGCACTCCTGAGCAAAGAAGCCAGGTGAGAGAAAACAAGGGGGAAGAATGTTCCAGGTGGAGAGAACAAGTGATGCAAAGGCCCTGAGGCAGGAATTAATTTGGTTTGAGAAAAAGGAAGACAAGTCTGGGTAGAGAGGAGTGTGAATGAAGTTGAGGAAGGTGGCAGAGGCAGATTATGAAAGGTAGGGGATTTGGGTTTAAGTGTAGTGGGAGCTGTTGAAGGATTTTAACAGAGGAATAACTGGATGTTCATGTCCCTCAGACCACCATGTGGAAAACAGGCTGTGGGGGTTAAGATCCAGGATGAGGAGACCAGTGACATGTAGTCACCCAGGCGAGAATACCTGCACTCACTGCCAGGGTAGGCTGAACTTGGTCCAGTGGTGGCTGGTGGGGTGGGGGGTGGTTTGCAGTTGTAGAGCCCACTCTGCGAAGGGCACCAGCAAGGCCTGACCATGACCCTCTTTTTTACTGGAGAGAGCCCCATAGCACCTTCTGAGTTCTTTGCTCCCTCCCTGATCAAGAGGGGCCTGAATCTGACTCTGATCCAGCTCTAATGTGCTCTGCCACTGGAAATGTTACTTAACTTCTCTGAGCTACTGATGGAATAATAACATCTCTCTGATGGGATCAAGTCAGTTAAGGAGTGTGAAGTGCCTGCAGGTACAAAACTCATTAAAAAGTAATTTCTTTTCTTTCCACTCATCCATAATTTCATTACAGAAAAACTTGAAAGTTACAAAAGAAGAAATATCCATTACCTCTTTGCTGAACTTAATCACTGCTACCACTGTGATACAGTTCCTTCAATCTTTTTTCCTGTTGCACATTTTGGTTTAAGCAGTTAAATCATGGGTTGCACCTAGCTAGATTTGCATCTTTTCCACATTTGATTGTGTACAATGTGAAGTGCCTCTCTGTGCCTGCAGTACCTTTGCATCCTTTTGAACAGCCGTGTAGTATTCACTCCAGGGAATGGGGTTGGAGCACACAGTGAAGCCTGCTGGTTGCTTCCTAGTCACACTGCACATAGATCTGGGAGCCCCTGAGAGTAGGGGCTGGATGAGCTGACTTGGCCTGGGTCCCCCTACCCCACAGGGCTGTTCTAGAGAGAGGAGGTGCCACTCTATGAATGCCTGATTAATTATAGAGCCATACCCCCCTGCCTTACGAGGGCATGAAAGGCCACAGCTGGGCTTGGTGGTTCCCTCCCAGCTCCTTTGGCACCTGCTGCTTTTGCAGACACCCAGACGGGAGAAGGAGCAAAGAGCTAGGAGTGGTTGGCTGAGGCAGTGAAACCCTGTGAGAAGGGAAGGGAGATTCCTGTGACCCAGAGCTGCTTTTTTCTTTGCTCCAGGTCTCATAACAAGAGTCTCTGGAGAGGACGGGCAGGTGGAAGCACTAGGGCAAGATGGTGGCTCCCTCTCGCCACTCCTGTTGGCTCCCTCCCCCACCCCATGGAACTGGTCACCTACAGAGGTGCTGGAAGTGCTGCCTCACCATCGGAGGCTGGGACCCTGTGTGGGGAGCACCAGGGCACTGAGAGATGGGTCTGGTAGAGGCTGGAGCCCGGTTGGGGGTGGGGGACAGTAATAAGCTGGAGTTTGCTCTGGGAATCAGGGCAGTGGCTGTGTCCCAAAGCATGAGCTCAGCTTTCTGGCGGAGGGTCTAGCCAAGGGCTGGGCTTGGACTGATGCCTCTGCCCTCTGTCCCATGGAGATGAAAGGGCCTGTGTCAGTCTCCAGAGCTGTGACACACATGGAGCATCAGGGCCAAGGGGGCCATTGGAGGGGGTCTCTCATATCAGGAAGTGGCCTGGAGGTGGTCAGAGCAGGTTTACAGGAGGATGGTCTGGGACACACCTGTGGGCAAATGCCTGGGTGGGGCAGCGAGGTCAGGGGCAGCCCAGCCCAACAAGATGGAGCACCCTTGGAGGCTGCTTCAGATCATGTGGTCAGGGAAGGTCTTGCTCAGGAGGTGACATTGGTACAAAGACCTGAGTGACAGTAGCCAACCCAGCTGAAGTTAGGGGAAGAGCATCCAGCCAGAGGGAATAGTGGCTACAAAGGCCCTGAGGCTTGATGACTGAGGACCGGAGGGGCAGCTTGAGTGGGAGTGTGGAGAACAGCCCAGGGTGGGAGCGAGGCCCCAGATGGAAGTTAGGGAGCTGTGACTGGGGCTGCAGAGTATGGAATCTAGCCTGGGCCCAAGGGAGAAGGGAGCTCAAACCTCCAGGCTGTTGGCCAAAGACTGCTGCTGGATATGGCCCTCCCTTTGGGTCAGGAGCAGCCTGACACTGCCCTTTAGTTATGATAAAGAAGGGACCAAAGTAGGCTGTGAAGGTGGGCTCTTAGCCCTTCTGTGAGGTCTGCTTTTGAGCCTCAAGTTGAGGCAGGCCAGTCCAGGCTGAGGGTGTTCCTTTTGGCCCCCAAAAGAAGATCTGGCTGCAGTGACCTGGGGAGGACTTGGGGCTGTTGAGTGAAGGGACAGACCATAGCACACTGTTAAGCCCCCTCCACCCTTGCCCTCTGCTGGGGCAGGCAGGTCCTTGAAGGATCTCTCCCATCCCTTGCACTGTGGTCCAGCCCCAAAGATGCCCCATCTAGGAGGGATGGGATTCGGCACTTGTTATGTCACGAGCAGGCCCTGCAGCAGGCATCTTATCACATTTCTTTCTCATTAATGACCTAGTAAAATAACTACTCTTCTCTCCATTTTAAAGATGGGAAGACTGAGACTTGGAGCTGTCAGCTGAGTTGCCCAGAGTTACAGGGCCAGAGAGCATCTGGGCTGGAGTCAAGACTCAAGGTGGGCTGGGTCGAAAGCTGGCTTAGGCCACGGGCACCTGCTTCCCACCCCAGAGGTGGCAGTGGCCAGGGCCCCAAGTTCAGTCCCAGCTCCATGCACTTACCTTACACCTCAGACTGGTGACAGGATAGGAGGAGTGAGCTCTTCTCGTTAGGCTGATCACAACTGTCCCCCAGTATGCTTTTGGCCTTTCCTCATGCTAGGGACCCAGGACACCGGAGGTCAAGGATGAGTGCATGGAATTTCCCCTTAGACAGGGAGCTGTCCACTCAGGATGGGGTCCACAAAGGGCCACAGAGGGCTGGTTTAAGAACTTTCAGTTCTGGCTTACTGAGTTGGGACCCAGATACCCCTATACCCCATGGGTGCTCCAGACATGGGAGCCAGCTTGAAGTGCTCAAGGCAGGGCCCCCAGAGCACAGCAGCTAGCCTCTAGTCTTAGGCACTGACCCCACCCCATGCCACCTCAGAGGATTATGTCTTTCAGCTTGGTACCCCTCTTGCTGGGAGATGAGGCATCATCCCCATCTAAAGTAACTTGTCCCAGATGCTGTGCAGACCTGGGCAGAACCGGACCACTTCCAGCCCTTGCTCCTGCAGAATCAGCAGGGCCCCCAGGCAGCACTCACTCCCTTCAAGGTCAACCTCTCCGGCTCTCCCTAACCACATCCTAAACTTTTTAATGGCATCAGGATGGGGAAAGCCAAGATGAGCTTATTTGTGGCTGGGTTGTGAGGCTGGTGGGGGAGGTGGGGTAGGGCAGCCTCCTAATGCTCCTGACGTTGCTGTATTGATCCAGGGGGGCGGGGGCCCAGCTGCCAGCACTGCCTGCTGTGTGTGGCTGCAGCAGGGCTTCTCCATGGGGAGCTGGCTCTGCTCTTTCCAGGGTAAGCCACCCACATCTCTCCCCCCTGGGTCCCTGGCTGATTCTGTTGGGTGGGGGCTTCTGAGTTCCGTTTGGCTCACAAAGGACGCTGAGCAATCCTTGGCCCTGGGGCCCACCCTGGAGTAGCTGGTAGCGGGTCACTTCTCTAGGGACAGATGACTGGAGACAGGATAGCAGGGGGATGCTGAGCCTGTGGTGGCCAGAAGGGATGAGCCCTGCCTTGGTCAGGGTGGGCTGGGAGGGGTGGATTCAGCCCTCCCTAGAGGCCATGTCGGTGGGCACCATCAGAAGGACTGACCCCGGGGTAGACTGGGCTGGGCGGCTCACAGTGGGTGAGCCAGTTCTCTTGAGGAATGCCATAGAGACCTCATCTCTTTTGTGACCCTGCCTTGAGCACCTGCTAGTGAGGGAAGGGGGCTTAGAGCAGAAAGCAGCTTCAGGGTTTGTGGGCATTTATGTGTGTTGCTTTGGGGCTATCAGGGAGGGGAGTTCAGCGTCATGGTGAGGCTGCATTTCAGCCTGGTCTTGGAGCTTCAAGGATGGAGAGGGGAGTTGGGTGGACCCCATTTCCTAGGTCTTGTGTTCTGGGTGGGGTGCAGATATGTACCCTGGCATCCTGGGAGGTAGGCTGTACAAACCAAGGAAGAATGGAGCCTTATGGGGTGACTGCCGATGAGAGCTGCTGGAGTTGGTCTGGGAGGCAGGGTTTCCTTAGGTGACAGAGAGGAAAATGCTGTACTTTAAGCCAGGGTGACCGTGTTCTGCCAGGGACAGCCCTGTGGTCTTGGCATGATGCTATATTAATAACACCTCCTTTCTCTCTAAGGTGTCTGGTTTTGGCTGATGAGTCGTGTGGTCATCTTATTTATAGCCCCTTTGAAGCAGAGACAATGCTCCTTAGCACATTAAAGTCTCTGAGAAGTCCTGCAGCAAAGTAACCTTAATGTTGCTCAAGCTACTGGTTCTCAAGCTTGTTTGAATTTGGAGATTAATTTTTCTTTCATTATACCTATTGATTAACACCCTGTGGAACTATGTTCTGTGGAATATTTAGGAAACTGACCAGCTCCTTGAGGAACTAGTCCTAGCATAGGTACACTCTGTTCCCTCCGGCCTTCAGGGGCAGGGGACACACTTCACGGCATATCATCACTGTGGTTTCCTGCAAGGCCCTGCCTCTGTGTGTGTGTGTGTGTGTGTGTGTGTGTGTGTGTGTGTGTGTGTGTTTGGTCGATTTGTTTTTATCCTGTTTCCTATATTCCCATTCCCCCAGCGCCAGGCATTCACACCTGTGTACTGTGTTTCGAGACATTCTTGAACCCTGTTTTCTCAACAAGCATCACATCACAAATACTTTCCTTTGTAACCCAGAAGAATTATTTTAAAGATTGCTTGATAATCTGAAAGACTTGACCATAATTTATACACTACTTCCCTATTTTGGGGCACATAGATTCAAGTTTTGTTTTTTGTTTGTTTCATGAATGACAAGACAGTCAGTTTTTTCTTTCTAAATTATTTCTTTGAGAAATGGACCAAAGATTACATTCCCCATTTTATTTTTTCTTTTTGAAAACATTGTATTTTATTGTTACTATGTTTTATTACAAAAGTAACATGGACTCTATAAAAGTCAAAGGTTAACATAGAAAGTGATCTAGATCCCTATCTAGAGATTTCAAATGGATTGATGTGGGGTGGGAGTGATGACATGATTGGATTTGCTTTTCAGAGGGCTAGTCTGATGGCTCTGGGTGAGAGACTGGAGTAGAGGGGTGACTTGAGGCTGGGAGACCCTTCTGGAGGTTGCTTTGCTGAACAAGGTGTGAAATCTCAAGGGCCTGATCTTGGGAGGAGCCTCTGAGCCCCTAGAAGGAGGTGTGGACTTAAGAGTTATTTCTTAGGTGGAACTGCTGGATCTTGATGAATAACTGGATTGTAGGTGGGGAGGTGCAATGAGGATCTGTGGCCTGAGTAAATGAATGTGTGGGGGTCGCTCTTGAGATGGGGAGGGCAGTGGAAGTGCTTTTGTGGAAGTCACTTTGATTTAGAATGTCAAGTGTGAGATTCTGGGGGACATCCAGGAGGAGGCAGCTACGGGTAGGTCTGGTGCCAGGGAAGGAATCTGGGCTGGAGAGAGCAATTGGGGCCCAACTTCATTCTATATCTTCTTGTGTCATTTATATCTTTTACAAGGTGGATTTATCAATATCTTTAAAAAAGCAGAAGTATGTCAGCATACATGCAATAGCTAAAGCTTCAGGAGAAGTTTGGATTATAGGGGGCATAGTATAGATTAGGGTGCTCTCGGTACTGACCAGAGAAGGACATTTCTCCTGCCTCTCGCCCCCTCTCTGCACACTCTCTATGGGGAGACAGGTTGGGGACTTGCTGCTTCTCTGTGTCTTCTTCCTGTCTCTCATTTGTGGGGTCTGTAGAGAATTTATATGGGTCTTGGTTGGGCCATGCCTCCAGAGTGTGGGCTAGGCCAGGACAGGTGCTGTGGTGGCGCCAGCCCATGCTAGATCACGAGAACCAAATTTCAGGAATTTCAGGAACTTTGCCAGCCAGATGTTAAACACAGCCATTATTATTTAAAAATCAGATTGTACAAACTTAGAATTAAATAAATTCTATTAAAAACATAGTAAATATTCAAAACTTATGACTTTTAGTAGTACTTGTAGTAATATTTATACCACTAATACTCCTATTATTTTATTACTGGTGAAATGCTGCTCTTTGTTACTAGTAAGATTTTATAGTATCTGTGTTTTTGAGGTTACTTATTTTATGGTAGAAATATTATATAACCTCTTGCAATGCCATGTTCAGGGATGTCATGCTGGTAGCTTGAAACTGGTCTTGGTGGGAGAATTTACACTATGGAAATTGGCAAACACTACAGATCAGGGCTGCTTACTGATCTCTCCCAGAGAGCTGGTTGTTAAGCCTTTATCAGCACACCATTGGCCAGAACACAAGTGGAGGGAGGAGTGAACGGAGACTACCTCATTGGGGAGGATCACCGGGGCCAGCAGGGGTGGAGGAGGCAGAGAGTCCCCCAACCCTGTCACAGGAGCAGGGAGCCTTCAGAGGAGGGGGGACAGCAGGACCAGGCACAATGGGGCCAGAAAGGGCCCCCAGCCTTCCAGGGAGGAGGCTGTGGCATCCTCCCATGAGCAGTGTCTGCAACAGGGAGGGGTCAAGGCCAGAGGGTCAGAGAGGGCCTGGGAAACAGAGTCTCCTCAGCAAATGGAACCACTTCCTTATAGATGCTGCTGGATGGAAAAATACTCACCTTGAGAAGTGGAGAAGACAAAGTAACACCTAAATATGGCCCCGCTTCTATTTTAAGCATGCAGTATGTACATGCACATACATGCACAGGATAAAGCCTAGAAAAACATACACCAAGACGTTAACTGTGTTGTTTGTCTGATGGCAACCTATGTTTACTAATTTTTCTTCAGTGGACATGAATGATCTGTGTAATAAACATTTAAATAAAGAGAAAAAGGCTTGTTTGCTGGGAAGGAGGGAAGGTGAGGTGGGGGAATCTGCTGTTTTGTGGGCTGGAGATATCGATGCCACATGTGGGCTCTGTTGGAGAGCCAGTGAGGGGAGAGAGAAGAGGGGAGAGAAAGGGAGGCGAGTCCCAGGGGAGACCAGTCCCAGGGGAGACCAAAGGAGGATGGAGGTTTGCTTCTAGTAGGAGAAGAGGAGTTCTTAACTTTTCTCTAGAAACACGGGGAAAATAGAGAGTGCTCAGAGATGTACAAAGGTGAAAGGGGAACCAGAGAACCAGAAGCCACCTGGAGTGAGCCTCTCATTCCTTGACTGAAAAAATGGGAATGAATCTGCACCAAGCACAGAGCCATCATAGCTCCTGTTTCTGAGAGTGAGACCCAGCTTTGAGCGGACAGCTCAGCTGACATTGAGGTCCTGCTACCTGGCACATGGCTGGGTGCTAGAGAGGAAGAAAGCCCTCTTGAACTTTGGTATAAGTCTGGGAGGCAGACATACACAGGTGAAGATATGGGTGTATCTCTGAGAGAATAAAGGAGTAGAGGGTGATGTGGATGGACTGGTTTTTAGATGAAGCAGTCAGGGAAGTTGTCTCTTAGGAGATGAGAGAGCAAACTGTGTGACCAGGGCAGAGTTTCTGGGAGGTGCTCCCACACCCATAAGCCATGAGCCTTCTCTTCACAACCCCAAGTGCCCATGGATCTTGGTCCCTTCCTCAGTCAGGCAGGTGGCCAACCAACTTGTAGCTGTGGTCCTGTTGTCCTCCCCACCCCCACCCCCTTGCTGGGCCTTTTTTGGCCATGCTTTTCATCCTTAGAATCTGACACTGGGTGCTCAGTGAGTAGGGTCCTTGGTGGCTGAGAATGGCAGGTATGGAAAAGACCCATCTCTGCTTCCCAGGCAGGGCAGGACTTGAGTCTTTGTAGAAGCAGAGAAGGATGCCTTCTTATCTGGCCCCCCACCCACTGTTGGACTGGGCCACCAGCTGCTGCCACTCCACACCATGTCATTCAGTACTTTTCATCCAAGTTCTACTTTGAACTTGAAACCAGCAATAAATCCCCTTGTGCCCGCGTCTGGGGAAGGGATCAGCTGCTCCTGTGAGGTTGAAGTCTGTCGCTGCCCTTTGCTTTCTTGGGGGTTTGGTGAACCACTGCTGTTCTGTGCAATAACTTGGAGAGAGTGAGGCCCAGAGCCCAGCTTCAGGGAGCCTCAGAGCCCTGAGGGAGTGACCGGGTCTGATAGCTGGGTACTCATACCAGCTCCTCCGCAAGAAGAGGTGGGACCTGTAGAATATCAGTGCTAGCCAGAACCCTGGCTATTTCTGACACAGCTCTTTGTTGTCCCATGGGGAAACTGAGGCCCAGATATGGAAGGGACTTGGCCAGGCCTAGCCATTGTGTTATAATCCTCCCCGGAGGGAAGGGGGTTCTGTAGGGGTTTTCCATGCCTTCCCAAACTCAGGCTGCTGAAAGCTTCCCGGTGTGAGAGAGGTGTTTGATGAGGGTTTGTCCCTGGGAGACTGGGGCAACCGAGGGCACCAAAGAGGAAAAATGGAGCAAAACACCCAAATGCGGTTGCCACAGGCTTGTGATCTGGATTTTAGCAGCTGTCGAAACAACTGGTCCTTGGGCCTGTAGACCCTGGAAGGGGCAGGGGTGGGGAACAAAGGAGATTACCTGAGGGTCTGCCTGGGCTGGGACAGCTGGGGGGGACAGCTGAGTAGGCAGCTTTTTGCCAAGAATAGCCACTCTGGGTCCCCCTTAACCTGGGACCCTCCTCTGTGCTGTAAGCACAAGGATAGGTAGGGACAGGCCTGGGCCACAGCCATTCAGTCCTGTTAGCAGACATCAGGGAGCCTTTGTGCACAGGGAAGTGTTCTAGGAACGGACGGATAGGGAAGGGCACTGACACCTGCTAGGTGCCTGCCAGGGAGCCGTCAAGAGGGACAGCTCTGAGCCAGACCAGCTGCTCCTGACTCTTGCCTGGTTGACTTTGGATAAGTTTTGTAACCTCTGCTTCCTAATCTGCAAGAATGCAATGTATAAAAAGTACCCAGTCCACTGGAGGCATGTAGTCAGCACTTTGTAAATGGTAGCTGCTATTTTAATAATGATAACATTGACATTTCGCTGTTGATGGGCCCCACAGGCTCCTTGGTCAGTGTTACCAGGGGCGTGGGGCCGAGGCTCCATCTAACTTGTGACTTCCTCCCCTTCTGACTGCTTTTCGGAGCAGCTCTGTCTAAGGAAAGTGCATGCTTGACCCAGTGAGCAGGAGAGCCACTGTGGGGAGTGGGTGGGGGCCCCAGCAGAAGCTCCTTGTGATACAGGATTGTCTTAGATCAGGACCAGGGAATCCCAGAAGCTTGGCCTGGGCGCAGGGAACCAGCAGAATAGGGTCTGTGTGAGCCAACTTACACTCAGTGTTCAGTGCCAACTTCAGGGGACTTGGCCACCTTCCTCGTTTTACTCAGGAGTAGAGCCACTTGCCCAAGGTCACCAGAACGTCCCTGGAAGTCCTCCTTTTGTGGTTTTTATTTTTTTTTCTCAATCCCTTAGTTTTTGTATAAATTATTCTCATCAAAATAACAATTGTCAGCACTCATGGGCGTATGTATGGGCCAGGCCCTGTTCCTATCATTGCACAACAGCCCAGGACAGAGATGCAGGTGAGGAGACCCAGGTGGGGCCAGGGCAGCTGGGTTCGAGAACAGGTCTGTGGGGGTCCAGGGCCTGCTCCCTCAAACACTATGACATCTGCCTCATGGGATTTCAGTGGTAGAAGAGAACCTTGTGGGCTCCCAATCAAAGTCCCATCCAGGTTTGTCTCTAAACAAAAAATGGAAGGGGACATCCTTACATAGGAAGTAGTAAAAGATAAGATTGTCTCCTACTTGTAGGGAACTGTAAGGTTTAGCCAGATTCTGGGAAAAAGTCCATTCACAGTGGTCCAAGATTTGGGGTGATTGTAGTTTGGGGCTAGGCATGGCGGGTGTTTTGTATACATTTGTTAGATTAATCAAAGTGCCCTGCACCAAGAGCCAGAGGCCTTTGGCCAGAGCTTGGCTCTGCTGCCTACCACCTGGGAGCCTAGATGAAGCATCTGCTTTCTCTAAGTCTCAGTTTTCTCATCTGTAAAACTGGAACAGCAAAATGGCTTCACAGGACTAACTGTGAGGATCAGATGAGCTGCTGTATGTCAGCCTCTTAGCACAGAGCATCAATTAATGGGAGTGATGACTGTGGTTGTTTATTAAATTCAACAGGAAAGCTCACTGATCTTCCAGGAGCGCAGCTCACAGGTCAGAGGTAGCCCTTCCCCCTGGTCAGATTCCCATCCTGGCTGCCCAGGCCCTGGGTGGTCATGTGCTTTCCTGCCACTGCTGCCAGTGCACAGAGGGAGAACCCGCCTGCTTGGCCTCGTGTGTTGGGCCTGCCTTAGCACTGTGTGGCTTTCCTGTCCCCTTGAAACTCTGTCCTTAAGGGTTGGTTTCCAGCCCTGCGATAGCATCCAGCCAGGCCTAGGGCCCCAGGTTCCTTGACCCTGGATGAAAGAGGGATGTTGGTGGGAGCTGCTGCTATATGGCCCCTCCACTGGCTACTCATGGAAAGCACCAGAAACATAGGCAGCTCTGATGAGGGTATGTCTCCAACTGTGTTTCAGAAGCCCATCAGCCTCTGGAGTAGAGGAGGAGAAGGATGAGACCTTCTCTGCTTGACGCTTGGTCTGGCAAGAAATAGTAGCATCCTCTAGACCCTGAGGTGCAAAAGATGGGCTTTCTGAGCACCCACATGCCCAGGAGGCTTTGTATGGGGCCCAGGAGCCAGACACACACGAAGCGTGGTGGGGTCGAGCCCTGCTTTGTCATTTCCTGAGTGACCTTGAGCAAGTTGCTTCCCTTCCCTTCCTCTTTGATGTCTGGAAACACATCGGAGCCCAGGCCTGGGAGGTAAGCCTCCTCCCAGAGTTTGAGTCTCATTTCTATGTGTGGCCTTGGGCAAGGCCCTTGCTTCTCTGAGCCTCAGGGTCATTCTTTTTATAAGAGGGGTTGGATCAGGGGACCCAGTTCAGGCGAGGGAACCGAGTTCAGTCCTAGGAATGAGATCACACACTTGCTTTCACCTCCTGATCTTCTCCTTCCCACTTTTCCTGGTCTGTGTGGTCCCTGAGGCTTTAGGCTGCAACTTGGAAAGGGGGAAAAAAGGGAAGGGGGGCTTAGGGTGGAGTAAGAGGGTTTTCCTGGTTCATTCCTTGCTGCAAGATGTCTGTGGCTATGGCCAGCTGTCAAGTAATAGGTTGGAAGACTTTCATAAGGTACAGAGTTGTCTGTGGAAGAAGGCGGGGGACATAGAGAGAACTCCAAGATCTGAGCCTACCAGAGCAGGAAAGTGGCAGCTAATAACCATCAATAAGGGGTTTCTTCCTGGGCCTTGAGTTTGAGTGACCCTGAGCAGTGGAAAGTGTTGCTTCTGAAAAGGCACTTTCCTGAGCTTTTAATCCTCAGAACTATCCAGAGGGGTTGGAAGAGTAGGGAGAGACCTACGGATGCCCAGGGCCCACGAAAAATGAGACCTGCCCAAGGTCACACTGCCAGTCATGTCTGTCTCAGTTTCCCCACTGGCACCTTCCAACTCCCACTTAGCCCTAACCACTGCCTCTCTCCTCACCCCACAGGCTCCCCCCTGCACAAGCAGGCCTCGGGCCCCTCCTCCACAGCCACGCCTGCCGCCCCGGAGAAGCCTGGCCCGAAGACAGCCGAGGTGGGCGATGACTTCGTGGGGGACTTCGAGGTTGGTGAGCGGGTGTGGGTGAACGGCGTGAAGCCAGGTGTGGTGCAGTACCTAGGTGAGACGCAGTTCGCACCTGGTCAGTGGGCCGGCGTGGTGCTGGATGAGCCAGTGGGCAAGAACGATGGTGCTGTGGGTGGCGTGCGCTACTTTGAGTGCCCAGCCCTGCAGGGCATCTTCACACGGCCCTCCAAGCTGACCCGGCAGCCCATGGCCGAGGGCTCGGGCAGCGATGCCCACTCAGTAGAGTCGCTGACCGCCCAGAACCTGTCACTGCACTCAGGCACAGCCACACCCCCGCTGACCAGCCGTGTCATCCCACTGCGGGAGAGTGTCCTCAACAGCTCTGTCAAGACAGGCAACGAGTCGGGCTCCAACCTCTCCGACAGCGGCTCTGTGAAGCGGGGTGACAAGGACCTGCGCCTGGGAGACCGCGTGTTGGTGAGTCCCCACCACCGCACCCCATGTGGGTGAGCTGGACCCCAGGGGTGGGCAGGGATGGGTCTCAAGGGGCTCAGGTGGGGTCCAGGCTTGTGGGGTCCACCACTCCTTGTCAGAACCACACAGAGGGACCAGGGAGATAGGTTAAGTTGGTTCTGGAGACTATCAATGTGTGACCTGGGCATGTGCGTTAGTCTTCCTATCTATAAAACAGGAATTTTAATAGTACCTCTCACATAAGTTGAAACGTGTTAATACATGTAATGCCTTTAGATGGTGCCTGATACTTAGCAAGTGCTCCATAGATGTTAGCTCTTACTGATATTATCCATTGATCTAGCCCATCAACGTGGATGTGCCAGGCCTATACTGGAAAAGGCCAGAGACTGGAGGACTCAAGACCCCTGGCCCAGGATTGGGTGGTTCACACACCTAATTAAGTATAGCTGTGCAGGGGAGAATTGGGTCACTGGAGCCAAAGAAATCTCTAGCTGAGCCTTCCTGTCAGGGGCCCCTCTTCTCTGGTAGTTCAGGGTAATGGGGCCAGGTTGGAAGGGACCAATGACCCCCAAATCCTTTAGAGTCTGGATTTATCCTTTTGCTGTCTGAATGTGGCAGTGTGAGCCAGACCTGGGCTGGGGATGATAGGGTACACGGGACTGGATAATAACGTGTTATGCAAAACCCAGGGCTGAGGTGGCTGAGGGGACCCGGGCTGGCTCTGCCCTCTAAGAACCATGGTGTTGGGTAGGTGAAAATAACACACAGGGTTGTCCCCAAAGGAAGTCTGCCGGGCCTGGGGTCTGAGGAGTCCAAGGGAGGTAGTCAGTTGGTGGGGGGAGAGGTTCCTATGCTCAGGTCAGAGGAGCTTCCTGAGGGAGAGTGGGGGGATGCCAGTTTGAGGTGGGGAGCACATGCCTGGAGCTCCAAGGCTGAGTGGGGAAAGGTTTGGGGGGGCTCTGGAGT
>CM053501.1:21896360-21927128 GCA_028627145.1 Eidolon dupreanum | reverse complement strand
TGGCGGGCAGGGCCACTGAGAAAAACCTGCATTTGGGGAGGGGTGGGTGCCCTTCCCTTCCCACGACCTTTCCCCGCTGGGGCTGGGGCCCTTGAGTAGTGGGACACCCCCTCCCCCGACACCACTGTCTTGTCCCTCGCGCTCCAGCCGTCCTGCTGACCCCTGTCCCCTTCTCTCCCCGGTAGCTGACCACAGTGGCAGAGAAGTCTCGGGTGCTGCAGCTGGAGGAGGAGTTGAACCTGCGGCGTGGTGAGATCGAGGAGCTGCAACAGTGCCTACTGCACTCGGGCCCGCCTCCCACCGACCACCCCGAGGCTGCTGAGACCCTGCGGCTGCGGGAGCGGCTGCTGTCGGCCAGCAAGGAGCACCAGAGGGAGAGCGGTGTGCTGCGGGACAAGTATGAGAAGGCTCTGAGGGCCTACCAGGCGGAGGTGGAGAAGCTTCGGGCTGCCAACGAGAAGTACGCGCAAGAGGTGGTGGACCTCAAAGCTAAGGTCCAGCAGGCCACCAGCGAGAACATGGGGCTCATGGACAACTGGAAGTCCAAGCTGGACTCCCTGGCCTCGGACCACCAGAAGTCCCTGGAGGACCTCAAGGCCACCCTGAACTCGGGCCCGGGCGCCCAGCAGAAGGAGATCGGGGAGCTGAAGGCTGTGATGGAGGGCATCAAGATGGAGCACCAGCTGGAGCTGGGCAACCTGCGGGCCAAGCACGACATCGAGACTGCCGTGCACGTGAAGGAGAAGGAGGGCCTGCGTCAGAAGCTGCAAGAGGCCCAGGAGGAGCTGGCTGGGCTGCAGCAGCACTGGCGGGCCCAGCTGGAGGTGCAGGCCAGCCAGCACCGGCTGGAGCTGCAGGAGGCCCAGGACCAGCGCCGCGACTCCGAGCTGCGGGTGCACGAGCTGGAGAAGCTCGACGCGGAGTACCGAGGCCAGGCACAGGCCATTGAGTTCCTCAAGGAGCAGATCTCCCTCGCTGAGAAGAAGATGCTAGACTATGAGCTGCTGCAGCGGTCGGAGGCCCAGAGCAAGCAGGAGGCTGAGAGGCTGCGGGAGAAGCTGCTGGTAGCCGAAAATAGACTTCAAGCTGTCGAGTCCCTGTGCTCATCCCAGCACACCAATGTAGGCAGGCACCCCCCTGCCAGGCTGTGCAGGACCCCATGGCCTCAAGGGTCTGGTTGGGGAGGGCTTAAGTGTTTATTGACCTTTTTTTCTAGCCCAGGGAAGCATTCTCCTTTACCCCCAGATACGTGCCCATGCAGGATTGGGGACACCAGGCTCAGAGGAAGAGTCCCTTATTTCTCTTTCAGAAAGGTGACCGGTCTGAGGACCCAAGGTTGTCAGAGGAGTCCAGGCCTGGAGAGAGATGTACCTCAGAGCAGATAACAGGCTTCCTCCCATGCCCCAAGTCCCTGCTGAACGCAGACATGTCCCACTGTGCAGGCTCCTGTGCCGTGTGGCTTGCACGGACGTGGAGGACAAGCCCTGCCCATCCGCAGGGCCCCTGTCTTCAACTCTAGCACTGACCTAGGATATTTGATGATGTCCCCCTTACTGCCAGTCCCACTGAGACTGAACAGCAGTTTAATAGCCACTTCTTCAGAGTGTAGGGGTCCCCAGAGTGGGGTCTGGAAGGCTAGATAGGGGAGCCCTGGAGAGGGTGCTGCCACCAGTATCAGTTTTGCTCCAAATCTAGACGTCCCAGCTGAGGACGCTGAGGAGGCTGAGACCCCAGGTAGCGTGGACTGTGTCCACTCCAGCAGGGCTGGGAAGGGCCTTTGAGTGGCTCTGGGCACCACACCTGTGTCAAGCCCTATGTTGCCCCATTTCAGCTTCACTCCCAGGAGGTCAATATTGGCTGCATTTCATAGGTGAGCCAACTAAGTCCCTGAGACAGTAACTTTCCCAGGGTTTCTGCCCACCAGCGGCAGAGATCATGCCCGACACTGCTGCCAGAGGGCTGACAGAGGATGCTGAGAAGATGACAAAAGTCAAATCTTATATAAAGGGACAGCAGCATGATCATTGCCTTTTTAACAGGCCCAGGGGTTCTTGAGCTTCCAGTTCCCCTTATACTTTTAAATTAGAATTTAGCATTTAAGTAAAAAGTTGTCAGGAGTTCTAAGCACAGGACACTTTTTTGTAAACAGAGCTCTGCCTATGTCATGCCTTGAGGTCCCTTCTTCCAGGGAGTAACCGAACTCTGCCAAGATCTTGGGCAGAGAGAAAAGTAAGAGCCCCAGGTTAGCTGTGTGCACATGGCCTGACTGGCTCCTCAGGGCAGGGAGGTCGAACCTGGGATGGGACTTGGACTCTCATAGTGGGGCAGGTTTGGGGCTGCTGTAGTTCCACAGAGCATGGGGGACAGGCCTCAGGATGGTCCCCCGTCTTCAGTCACAGACCTCGGGCTGAGGAGTGGGTGGCCTCAGAAAGACCTGTCTTGATTTTTACACACATGGAACCTGGATCTGGACCCACATTCTTTACAGATTCAGAGGTTTAACTCTAGAGAAAATTAGATATTTTGTCTTGTGTAGTAAGTATGGGAATTTTTTTGTAAAAAATGTTTTATGTGTGCCTCCTTTTCCCTGCAGTGTATGTAAGTAAAGATCTAGAGGGCTTAGTCAATCACAACAAGCTAAGACTAAAAGAGGCCTTGGGATGTATGAGAAGAGGTGCAGGTTGATAGAGGTGACTGCCTGCTCAGCTCTGTGCTACCCTGATCCCCAGTGTTAGGCTCTGGCAAACTGCAAACCCAGAGGACAGCCAGCTTGGACAGGAGGCCGGAAACTTCTGTAGGAGGAAGCAGTAAGGAGCCAGTTGATGTTTGCCATACAGATTCTTTTTCTTAATCTTTTCTTTTTTTGGTGTCTGGGTTTATTATTTAAAAGAAGTGTTGGAGAGAAAGGAAGCAGCATTTCTTGAAGACCCTCTGGAAACCAGCCCTGGGCATGCTTTGCCCATGTTGCCCATGGCAGCCAAAACTTGTTTCATGGGTGGGAACCAAGGCTGCAGTCTTGCCCCTGGTGTTGATGGAAGTGTTCCCAGGACCAACCTATGCAGACATTTCAGGGGAGACATCTGTTTAATATAAGATGTTTTCAACTGAGGAAGGGGTAGGAGGTGTTCACACAAAACCGCACAAGCAGCCTTGGGGGTGTTGGGAGCAGAGAGGGTGTCCTCTGTTGTCAGGGGAGCCAGACCAAGGACATCTGTGCTTTCTGCCACAAGTCCCTGAAAGTCGACTTGTGTAGGGGCGGGGTGTGCTTGCTGGGCTTGCTGGGGCTGGGGGCAGAGAGGGGAGACGAGCGTCCCCTTTACAGGCCTCTTCTTTCAGATGATTGAGTCGAACGACATTTCAGGAGAGAAGATCAGGATGAAGGAAACTGTGGAGGGTGAGTGGCCACTGGGCAGGCGGGACGTAGGGCTTCGGGAAAACAGGCTGGTCGGTTGGTTTTGCCTTCGGGCTGGGTCCTACTTGGTTTTGCATCATCTGCCAGTTAGTGAAAGGTGCCTACTGTGTGTACAAGCCCTTCACCCCACCCCCAGGTGAGGAGGTTTATTGAGTGTCAGGCATTGTGTAAATACCTTGTTATTTGTTTGGTTTTACTTTATTTTTAAAAGAGGTATAAACTACAAATGGTTCAAAGGGCGTAAGGTGGAGGGTCCTCTATCCCCAGTTCCCTTCTCAAAGGTACAATGTTGGCCAACTTTTGTTTCTATATGGAGGTAGTTTATGTGCAAACAAGCAAAGAGGTAACAGATGGTGCCATACCTTCCACTTTGTTCGGCTCTTTACTTTTTTCCATTTAATAATGTATCTTGGAGACTCTTCCTTATCATTACATTCTTTTCCATGGTGCAGAATATTCCATTTTGTGGGGCCAACCATCACGTATTTAGTCATTTCCTACTAACAGATTGTAGGTTGTCTTTGACTGTTACAAACACTGCTGTGGTAAATTACCTTCTCCTCCATTGGGCTCAACTAATTTTAACTGCTGCCAGATGTGATTGAAAGTGTGCTTCCTCACAAGTCTCACAAATTACGTTTCAAACTCTGTGATTGGCTCTTTCCACCATCTTTCTATGCCACCATAATGATGTGCATGAACGTCCTGGCCGATGCACTCAAGAGCATCAGTAATGCTAAAAAGAGAGGCAAACACCAGGTTCTTGTTAGGCCGTGCTCCAAAGTCATCGTCCGGCTTCTGACTGTGATGAAGAAGCATGGTTACATTGGCAAATTTGAAATAATTGATGATCACAGAGCTGGGAAAATTGTTGTGAACCTCACAGGCAGGTTAAACAAATGTGGAGTGATCAGCCTCGGATTCAGTGTGCAATCTGAAGATCTAGAAAAATGGCAGAACAACCTGTTCCCATCCTGTCAGTTTGGTTTCATTGTACTGACAACTTCGGCAGGCATCATGGACCATGAAGAAGCAAGACAAAAACATAGGAGGGAAAATCCTGGAATTCTTTTCCTAGGGATGTAATACATATGTTCAAATAAAATGCCTCAATGGGGGGAAAAAAAAACTCTGTGATTGATCCCTGCCACTCTGAATGGTGAAAGATGTTACCTGATGTAATTTCAACTCACCTTTTGCTCATTATAAATGAAACTCCATTTCCATTTCTACTTATATCTTTTGACCACTTTTTCCCTATTAGGTTATTAATCTTTATATATGACATTGCAAATATTTTTCCCATTTGTGGTTTGTCTTTTGACTTTTATAGTGGTGTTTGCGATGCAGGTTTTTTTTTTTTTGTTTTTTGTTTTTGTTTTTGTTTTCGTTTTTTTTTTGGCTTCTGGGTTTATTATTTTAAAATGTATCCTATGGTTTCTTCTAGTACTTCTTAGTTCCATATTCTATTTAAATCTCTGATTCATGTAGAATTCATCTTTCTATATGGTGTGAGGTAAGGATCCATTTTTTTTTTTTCTCTAAAAGAGTACCTACTTGTCCCAACACCATGTTTGAAAAACTCATTTCCCCTTCTCTACTGATTTGAATTCCCTTATGTAACTGACTCTGTTTCTGGACTTTCTATTTCTTTCCAATGACCTTTTTGTCTGTTTATATGCCAATTCTATACTGTTTTAATTATTCAAGCTTTGTTTGTTTTTTAATTATTGATAATCCTAGTCTTTCCTATTTTGCTTTTTCAAAATTCTCTTGGCCTCTTTTTTTTATTAAGGCAAAATTAACATCACATAATGAACCAATTTAAAGTAAACATTCACTGGCATTTAGTACATTCACAATGTTTTGCAACCACCACCTCTATGTAGTTCCAAAACATTTTCATCATTCTAAAAGAAACCTCTTACCCATTACCAGTCACTCTCCATTCTCCCCTCCCTCCAGCCATTAACAACCACTAATCTCCTTTCTGTCCATATGGATTTGCCTATTCTGGGTATTTCATATAAATAGAATCATAGACTATGTAGCCTTTTATGTCTGGCTTATTTCACATAGCATAATATATTCATCCATGTTGTAGCATGTCAGTGCTTCATTCCTGTTTTTGGCTAAGTAATATTCTATGATATGCATATACCACATTTTGTTTATCCATCCACCTGTTGATGGACATTTGGGCTGTTCCTGCATTTTGGCTATTATGAATAATGTTGCTAAAAACATGCATATACAGGTACATGTTGAGCACCTGTTTTTTGGGGTGTATACCTAAAGTAGAATTGCTAGGTCATATGGTAATTCTGTGTTTAACTCTGAAAAAGTTTTGCCATACTCTCTTGGCTATTCTTGTTTATTTTTCTTAGAGATTTTAGAATCAGCTTATCTAGTTCTACTAACATTAAAATCTTGTTGGTATTTGTATTAATATTACATTTATTAATTTATGGAAAGTTGTGATGTTTCTAGCACTTTCCATGCATTATCTTTTTTACAACTGTTCTAAGGCTATCCAATATTGAATGCACATGACCAGCTGACATGGGCACCATTATTATTATCCATTTTTTGCTTGAGGAAACAGACTCTGAGAGTTAAATTGCCTGAGACCACACATTATCGGAGCCTCTGATTCAGAGTGGGCTACCCAGTGAGAGGGGGATGATCGTTGAACCACAACATTGAACCTGGAGTATCAATGGTACTTTATCTCTCTTTTCTCCTCTAGGCCTGCAGGACAAGCTGAACAAGAGGGACAAAGAGGTGACAGCCTTGACGTCGCAGACCGAGATGCTCAGGGCCCAAGTAAGTGGTAAGTTTCCCTGTTGGAGGGCAGGTGCAGGGGCTTCACGTGCCAGTGGAGCGTGGAGTGAATTGGCACCTGAGTCAGGGTGCCTTCCTGTACTCTGCCTGGAGGAGAAAGTGGCCTGGGTCAGTTTGCCTATACCAGACTTCTATCCTTGGTCTGTAATATAATTGGGGTCCCCAGCCAGTTTCTCTCATCAGAAGCTGCTCTGCATTCTGAAATCCATAAGAACTTTTTGGTTTTTCAGAGGCCACTTTGATACAGTATATCGTCCCCAACCCATAGAGGAAATACTCGGATTTTAGAACCGAGGGGGAAGAATGCCAGTTAAAGCAGAGAGCAAGGCATGGGGGAAGTGAGGACAGAGGGGGAGCCTGAGGAGAGCCGGGGGTCTGGAATTTGTGATTTGGTGACAAACTGGCCCTGCTTCTTTTCCGCCAGAGTGCCAGTGGTGATGTCCATGAGACGGCCCCCATCCTGAGAAATGGTTCCCACCCCCAGTTCTCTCCAGTTCCCATCACGTTCATGTGGCAAAATTGGTTCCAACAAAGGTCCATTGACCTCAGATTCTCTCCAGGCAGCAGTGTAATGCCAAATCCTGTCTTGGGAAGGGTGGGCTGCTCGCCACCACAGGGCCTGGGCTGCTGTGCTTGGGAGTCCTGGTCTGCTTTTCGTGGCTTTTCTCTTGGCCTCTAGCTGCCTGGCTGTGCAAGATGAGAAAAACTCATTCAGTAGATGTGTCACTGTGACGGCCGCCCCCTCCCCCCGAGCCCCGGGGAAACCAGCTCTCTGCCCGGGCCTTGGCCCTCAGGTGAGGCAGATTCCCACGGTAATCCTGATTCTCTCCCTCCTTCCTACTGGCTGACCCTCAGCACTGGAGAGCAAGTGCAAGTTGGGAGAGAAAAAGGTCGATGCCCTCCAGAAGGAGAAGCGGCGCTTGGAGGCGGAGCTGGAGACCGTGTCCCGGAAGACCCACGATGCCTCAGGCCAGCTGGTCCTCATCAGCCAGGAGCTGCTCAGGAAGGAGCGGTGAGTCAGCTATGGGCTGTGTGCTCAGACCTGCCTGGCCTCACCACCCAGCTGTCCCCTTCTGGCCCTGACTCTTAACTCCACTTGACATTAGCCAGTCTTCTCCAGAGTTAGGCAAGGATGAATTGGGTGGGACAGGTGGCCAGCATCACCAGTGATAACCGTACTCTCCTCTGCTATGCTCAGATGAAGCTTCAGACTCCTTCTTAACACAGTTCTCCAAACAGAGCTTATAGGAAAGATTAGTGCTTCCCAAACTTCTTGGTCTCAGGGACCCCTTTTAAACTCTTTAAAATTATTGAGCATCCCCAAAGAGCTTTTGTTTATTTATTCTTTACTCACCATATTTGAAATCAAAACTGAGGAATTTAAAGATATTTATGAATCCATTTAAAAATAATAAACCAATTGCTTGTAACATAAATAACATGCTTTTGATGAAAAGTAGCTGTTTTCCAAAACAAAAAATATTTAGTGAGAAGGGTGGCATTGTTTAATATTTTGTAAATTTTTTGATCATTAGGCTTTATAGAAGATAGCTGGATTCTCATATCTTCTGCATATTCAGTCTTTGTAATGTGTTGTTTTAGTTAACTCTATTATGAAAATCTGGCCTTAAACAGAGATATATAGCTGGAGAAGAGCATATTTTTTTTAAAAATAATCATCTTATTTGAGGTTTTCTAATGAACTGTAAAACCCATCAATAGAGTTGAGACATGAAAAGAGTGTATTTTAATATCCTTTTCAAATAATTAATATGCCACATGGCCCCAGGAAAAAATTCACGTATGATCATGAAGAATGACAGTGAAAATACTTTTATTATAATTGTGAAAGTAGTTTTGACCCAGGGACCCCCCGAAAAGGTGTTGGCGACCCCTGAGGGTTCTTTGTACCACACTTTGAGAGCTTCTGGGTTCCAGTCAATAGACATGGTTTGTGTGACCCATATGAGGCTTAAAAAATAGATTACCACTTAAAAATCAGAAAATTCCACATAAAATCTAGATTTTTCCAGATTTCCTTAAAATATTAGTTCTGACAACACTAGGCTGACTTCCAATATGGTAACAACCAGCCATTGCTGGTGAGCACCTGTAAGCATTTGAGGTTCAAGCCCTGATTTAAAGGAAACTTGTTGAAGCACAAACATGTTTCATAAAGGAAACGCTGTCTCCTTCTCTTCCCTCCTGTAAATCTGTTGTACAAAATGGGAGTTTCTATGCTAGATTTGCCTCAAATCTAGCACCTCTCTAGAAAATTTGGCCTCACCCAAGAAGGAGATAAACAGGTGCAACTGAGCAACATTCCTTCCCAGCATGGATTAATGAACAGCCAGGCCTCTCCATCAAGGCTCCACTGCTGTCTTGCTCCCCACACCCTCCCCCATCCAAATCGGATATTTTATTCTCAGTATTTAGCCCAATCTCACCTCCTCTGAGAAGTCTGTTGTTCTGCTCTCAGCCAGCTCATTCCTTCCTCCATCTCATCACTCATGCAATTCTTACCTCCTATTTGGACATTGATGCTAGAGAATTCTATGGGGTGGGAGTCTATAAAGGGACCCTGATCTGGATCCAGTGACCAGGTTCTTGTCTTATGCCTTAAGAAAGAATTCAGGGACAAGACAAACAACAAGCAGGAAAGCTCAAGGTCTGTTAAAGCGAAAGTATACACTTAAGAGAGAAGTGCAGTCATACAGTGAGTCTCCCTGAGGGCTTTCATTTTCCTTGGGGGGGAAGGGGTGGGACCTGGAGATGTGGTACTTGCAATGCAGATCATATTATGATGATATGATTAGCTGAAGCTGAACAAAGGGCAAAGGAAAGACTGCAGAGCCTTATCCTGGAGGGGAGAGGCTGTCGCATATCCATCCTGCCTCCTGGTTTTGGCTGGTCTCCTGTGTCACCTGGAGGGGAAGAGGCAGCCCAAGGCCATCTATTCTGTCTCCAGCCTTGACTTGTTTCTCACACCCACTCCCTTGGAGTTAAAACAGGGAGAAGGTTGAGTAAGGGACTAAGGAAAAATTCCCGAGCCACATCCTAGAGGGGAGCGGGGAACATCCCTAGGCTGTCTATTCTGCCTCAATTTCAGTAAGTCCAGTCCATTCTTCCAGGTTTAGCTCACAGCTCACCTCTTGCTTGAAGCCTTTCTTGATTGAAATAGGCCATCATGAACTATTCCATGATCCTGAGGTGCTTAAGATGGGAGTGGGAGATCAGGTGGGAATGTGTTGGCAGATTAAATGAAGAGATTTATTTTATTCACACAACAGGAAATCTGGGAGTAGCTATGGTTGGCAGTTGGTTCAATGGCTTAAAATATCAGTCCTAAAACCTTTGTGGCTCTCTTGGTCACTCCCTCATGGTTACAAGGTGGCTGCTGAAGCTCCAGTCATCACATTCATAGCAGGAATGAGGAAGAAAGGGAAAGGGGCAGTACCAGCACACTTTCACTTTGTTCTCAACTACCCATGGCCACCTAGTAAGAGTGTTTTCTTCTCTTCTGTAGCAGATGCAATCAAGGGAAAAGGCTTAATGGAGTACGTCCTAATCTCTTTTCCTGCACCGATGGCAGACATTGCTAATTAACCACCGCAGTCTTTTCTGCAGAGCCCCGATGTGGCCTCAGAGTCATTCTCATCAGCTACTGTTGATTAATAAGAGTTGACATGGGAAATACAACTTATTTGATGTCAGCCATTTAAAATGCCTTGCTACATAAGCTCTCTTAGATGAATATTTTGTTTTGCTTTTTGCTTATATTTTTAGTTAAACAAATACTCTCTTTTTGAAAAAAAACTAAAAACATTCTAGGAAAGGCCGAGTCCTCTTGACCGTCTGTCCCTAAGTCCTGGGCTGTGGTCGAATGGTTTTATGCCTTGTGTTTCCACTCTGGCTCCTGCTGGTGCAGATGATGTTTTAATAGCCAGCGTCCCGTCGGAGAAGCCAGTCTCTAGGCACTTAGCAAATGGCTGGAGTGCAGAAGCAGGGACCAGGGCTGACAGTGGCTCCCCTGTGGTCCCCATCCCCTACCCCCTCCAGGAGCCTGAATGAATTGCGGGTATTGTTACTGGAGGCCAATCGCCACTCCCCAGGGCCTGAAAGGGACCTGAGCCGGGAGGTCCACAAAGCTGAGTGGCGGATTAAGGAGCAGAAACTCAAAGATGACATCCGTGGCCTGCGTGAAAAGCTAACAGGGCTGGTACGTGAGGGAGGGGTTGGTCTGGGGGCAGGGGAATGCCAGGGTGGGGCTGGGACTGCCCTGCTGTCAGGCCATGGAGAGTAGTAACCTCCTAGAGCCTCCCCAGGAACAGCCAAGCCACAGAGAGAGTTCAAAATCCCCTAGGGTCAGCAACACAGATGGCGGAGGGGCTCTGGGTGGCTGCTTTTGCAGACATTGTGGTTGGCTAGTGCAAAGGGAGACTTCCTGAGACTGACCTATCCAGAGGTAGGATGGGCTACTGCAGGGTGGTGAGTTCCCCATCCAGGGAAGTAATCAACCAGAAAGCAGCACCTTGTTCAGAGTCCTGCTGTGGGGATTCACACATGACTGTCAGGAAAGAGGAGGCAAGTTTGTGTGGGAATGAGGCAGGTGTGTCTCTGGGGACCATGGTCTGTGAGGCAGCTGTGTCCTGTTGGGTAGGGCAGGAGGAGTAGAGGAGGCACTATGGGAGAGAGTCAGATGGCTGGAGGGTAAGAAATGATGAGGCTGTGGGTCTGGGGGTGAAGAGGAGGGACCCACATAAGACAGTGTGGAGAGAGTATAAGGAAAGAAAGGAGGAGCCTGGATTTTGGGACTTGGAGGGCGTGAAGCATCTGACAGAGACTGGGAATTCAGGGCCAGGGCCAGGGCAAATGCTTCAGTGGGGACCCTCAGGGGAGGAGGGAGGACTGAGGGACATCCTCTGATGCTCAGGACCGGCCCAGAGATGAGGTGGAACCAGAGTTTCCTGCCTAGAGGAGAGGCCACTTTCCCCTGACACACACATGTGCATGTACACACGCACAGGCGCACTCCCACTCCCACACTCTTCCTCTCTCTGGCTGCTTCCAGGACAGAGAGAAGTCCCTGTCGGATCAGAGGCGCTACTCCCTCATTGACCCATCCTCCACGCCTGAGCTCTTGCGACTGCAGCACCAGCTGATGAGCACCGAGGACGCACTACGGGACGCACTGGACCAGGCTCAGCAGGTGGAGAAGCTCATGGAGGCCATGAGGAGCTGTCCTGACAAGTCTCCGGTGAGCCATGGGTCAGGGCTGGGCTGACCAGGTGGTAAGCCAGGAGGCAGTGTCCTTGTGGAACATGGCCCTGTCCTGGGAACCCTGGTCTGAAGGGGAGAGACACAGGTATGCCCTTTGGGAACCAAGGGGAACATGGCTTTATCATGAGGATCTCAGACTTAGGGGAGAGATGCAGCCCTGCTCTGGGAGCCTTGTTTTTCCGGGGTCCTGGGACCCCATTCTGAAGAGCTCTGGTCAGAGTTTGGAGCCTGAGATGATTCTATCAGGAAGACCTCGCCATCTAGTGGAAAAACCAGGAACTGCTGCCTGACGAACCTCGCTCAGCATCTGCCCATGACTCTTACAGGCCATCAGCAATTCCGGTTCTGCAAACGGCATCCACCAACAAGACAGGGCCCACAAACAAGAGGTAAGGGGCACCCTGGCCCCTGGGAGACACCCTGGCACTCCCACAGCTCTCCTGTACAGGCAGAAAAAAATGCCGAAAAGTCACCAAAAATACAAAGATGCATTGTGCAAAGGCTTTACAATAGGGTCTCTCACAGAGGGACTGGTGCAGTCAGCCTTGATTCAGTATTCTTCCTGCTTTTTAAACCTTGTTTCCCTTTAAAAAAAAAAAAAGGAAGAAACTTTTATTATAAAGTAATACATGCTTTTTGGGAAACTTTTGGAAATGTGTGTGTGTGTGTGTGTGTGTGTGTGTGTGTGTGTATTTATACACATTCATATATACTTATATATAAATATTTGAAAATACCAGTAGCCCCCTACTCAGAGATGAACAAGGTTAATGTTTTTAAGTGACTTTCTTCCTTAATTTTTCTAAACATGTGTGTGTACGTGCATATACATATATAGGTACAATCAATTCTCATTATTCACAGATTCCATATTTGCAAACTTGCCTACTCACTAAAATTTACTTGTAACCCCAAAATCAATATTTGCAGCAATTTTATGGTCATTCATGGACATGTGCAGAGCAGAGAAAAATTTGAGTTGCTAGACCCACATGTTCCCAGCTGAGGGGTGACAAGGCTATGCTCTGCCTTCTTGTTTCATTCTATAAATGTATCCTTTTTGTAGTCTATTTAGTGCCACATTTTTCATATTTTTGTGTTTTTTCTTGGGGATTTATGTTGTTTAAAATGACTCATAAGTGCAATGCTGAAGTGCTGTCTAGTGTCCTAAGCACAAGAAGACAGCTGTATGCCTTATGAAGAAACTATGTTTGTTAAATAAGCCTCTTTCGGGCATGAGTTATACAAGCAGTCCTCACTCATCATTGTCGATAGTTTTTGGAAACTGAAACTCTAAACAAAATAAATTACAACAAACCAGTTTTACCATGGCTAATTGATATAAGCAAGAGTTAAGTTCTAACGTCATATTTCTGGTCACAAAAACATCGCCAAACTTCTAAATAAAGACCCCAAACACTTCTAATATTAAACATTGAAATAAGTGTGAGCTATGTATACTTTTAAGAAGATGAATAAAAACAAACGAGCTAATTATTTTCCAACCTTCTCATTCCAGATCAGGGTTGAGAGTGGCCAGAGTCTCTCCCAGCAGCTCAGGGTGCAAGGCAGGACCCACCCTGGACAGGACACCATTCCATCGCAGCGCCATTCACACCCACACTCACTCAGGCTAGGACAATGTAGACATGCCAGTGAACCTCATGTGCATATCTTTGGAATGTGGGACAAAATCAGAGTGCCCAGGGAGCACCCACACAGACAGGGGAGGTCATACGAATGCCACAGAGACAGTGGCCCTGGCCAGGAATCGATTTTTTTTTCTCATCAACTTTATAACGAAGCAATATTATTCAAGGACCTTCTGTACCATTGGCCTTGAGTTCATTGTTAATGAGGCAACAATATATATTAATTAAGGTGTCTTTACACAGAATCACACATAAAACGTGGTTATATATCGATTAGTTGACAAAAACATCATGATCAGAGGCTCGTAGGAACCTAACCCTGTATTTCCCCCAGGAGCCATGGCAGTATTCACTTATTCAGCATTGGTGGGGACTTTACAGAACATAACCACTGTGAATAATGAGAAGCTGTTTTATGTATATGTGTATGTATATATGTATGTGTGTGTGTATACATTAACTTTTTATTTGGAAATAATTTCAAAATTACAAAAAAGTTGCAAGAATGCAAATAGTCCCTAGAACTTCGTATACCTTTTACCTTATAACATGGTAACATTTTATCCTTTCCCTCATAACACTGTAAACATTTTGCCCCATCTGCTTATCTTTTACTCTTTATATGAAGATATGTATGTAATACCTATAATTTTTTTCTCAGCCATTTGAGTATGATTGCATGTGTCATGGCCCTTAACACTTGAGTCTATACCTCCTGATATAAAGGACATACTTTTACATAACCACAGAACAGTTATCTATCTCAGCAACTGTAACGTTGACACAAGATTTACATCCAATCTACTCTCCATACTCATTTTCTTCAGTTGACCTAGGAGCATCTTCCATCTTTTTCCCCTCAATACAGGATTCAGTCGAAGGATGAGTTAGCTTATTGCATTTAATTGTTATGTCTCTTTAGTCTCCTATAATCTGGAACATTTTCTTAATTTCTCTTTGAGTTTTATGACACTGGCATTTTTGAAATTTAGTCTCCACTCCTTTTTTTAATAGAAGAGTCCTTATTTAGAGTCTGTCTGATGGGTTCTCATAATCAGAGCCAGGTTCTACATCTCAGGCCGGACCACTTCATCAATATTGTGTCCTTTTCCTGGCATCCCAACTGGGGGCATGACATCCATCTGCCCTTCATTTCTGATGTGAATTTTGATCACTGATCAAACAAGGAGTTATCCGATTTCTGCACTGTTATTGGTTTTTTCCTAGTGAGTAGTCTGTGGAGAGAGACTCTGAGATTGATACCCTGCTCCTCACTGAATCCCCACCCCACCTGCAATGTAACCTCCGTGGATGACTCTTGCCTGAGCCAGTCTTCACTCTGATGGATGCAAAGCAGCACATACATCATTTTAATAGAATAGGTCAAATACTCTATGTTCAATTTCACCTTCTTTTTTTTCACTGAATATTTTAAGCATAAGCGTTTCTCTCTTTCTAAAGCAATCTCTGTAAATTTTATGTTTTATAAAATTGTGGGTGTTAAATTGGTTTTCTAGAATTTTATGGGCCTGAAGGGTACCTGTGACTCCCACAATTGTCATGTTTTTGCTTCAACTATTACATTTCAAGGGGGTGCTTAGTGGCCCCCACCCAACAATTAACCCCTGGCCTTCGCTGACGGTGTTATAGGCAACCACCTGGGGCCCAGGTGCCAGCCTGATTAGGTCATAAGAGCCCAGCTCTGCCTCTGTCTCTAGTTTGCTGTGTGACCTTGGGCAGGTGAGGCTGGAGCGGGGAAAGGAACTCATTATTCCAACCCAGACAGTAGAACCCCTGGCCACAGGGGCTCACCTAAAGACAGAAGAATCTTGGCCACAGAATCTGCCAAGGCCCAGGCCTATGAGTGAGGGGCAAAAGGAGAGCTGGGGTGGGGAGAGAAGGGGACCCTACATCTGACCTGCAAGCAGGGTAGAGGCAGAGAGCTGTATGGAGGAGTGACAAGGTTGTCTGCAGAGTAGCCGCCTGTGCTAGCCACCCTGGGAGCTGATATTGGTACCTTATGTGGCTTTGTCCTCCCAGCAATCCTAGGAGGCACATGGGGTCATCCCATTTTACAGTCATGAAAACTAAGGCCTGGAGTCTTACCTCCAATTTTCATTTTCTTGGTTCTAGTCTCTACACAGGCACTCAGGGCTCTTTATAAACCCACCTGCTCTTGCCTCTTCTCCTCAACTTCCTCTAAACAGCTCCTACCCCACCTCCTTACCATGCCTCAAACACACAGCAAAGAGACTTTTCCTGCCCCAGGGCCTTTGCCAGTGCTGTCCCCTCTACCTGGTACCTGTGGTCTCTCCTCCCCCGGCCCTCCCCCACCCTCTTTTTTACCTGACCCACTCTGCCACTTCTGTAGACACTTGCTGATCAAGCCCTTGCTCTCTCCAGGACAAGCACTGACCCTGAGGGACACCTTGCAACCGCCCGGTCAGCACCAGAGCCCCTCCGCTCTGCCCCAGCGGCACCCCCCTCCAGGCAGGGGCCAGGACTGTCGCTTTGGAGATGAGAACAGTGTTTGTAACAGTAACATACCCTCCGCCGTGGACAATCCCCCACCCTGACCCTCCACCGGACCAGGAAGCTTCCTCAAGTACGACCTTCCACAGAAAGTAGCACAGCCCTGGACTGGCCCCCGGGACCTTCAGCCTGGACACCCAGGACACCCTGGCAGTTTCTGGAGCTTGTGTGGGAAGGCTGAGGCAATCCAGCCAGGTCCTTCTCCCCAGAACCATCTTGGCCCCCGGTCATGTCTCTGCCCTCCCTTCCCCTCCTTCTCCTTGGTCCCCCTTGGATCCCAGAGAGCCATCGTCCCAGGAAAGCATCAGAGGAGGTCCAGTTTCTCCTTTCAGGCACCGAGGTGGGGCGTCCAGTCCTCAGGAGCCAGGTGGGGACCCCCTTTTCTCCACTTCCAGGCCATGGCAGTCCCTAAGGCTGCTTGTCCCCACATCCTGAGTCTCCTTCAAGCAGTAGTACAAGTTCCCCTCAGCCTGTCTGCCCAGCGAGGTCCCAGGTTCAGGGTGTTGGAGGGCAAGGCCCTTCTTCCCCTAACACTAACACCCACACACACATACACACACACAGAACTTCAAGCTGCTGGCCAGAGGGTGATCACCAAGGCCAGGAGCCACAGTATTAGGAAAGTTTGGAAGCCCCTTTTCCCCTACCCCTACCCCCCACTGACCTGGCTTGCAGCTGAAGCAGGGGGCTGCAGGGCTACCCAGAACAGGGCTTCAGGTGTGTTTTGACTGGTCAGTAATACAGCGTCCCCTGGGCTGACTAGATATTCCATAACTGGGCCTCCCACCTGCAGGCGCGCCCATGCAGGCCCTGATGTATACACCCACTGACCCTTGGTGCATGCACGCACCACAAACATTGTGGGTGAGGTGTTTGTTGTCAGCCACACTCAGGCCATGTAGATACACACACTTGGGTTCCGGGACTGAGCCCCAGGCCTGACAGGGCTGTGCCTGCACACACCACAAACATTCCTGCAAAGTGGCACATACACACCCAGGTACGTGTGGGTGAGTGTTCAGAGATGTGTGTGCCAGGCACACACATCAGAATGCACAGGTACCAACAGCCCCTTTCAGTCTTACCAGGCACCTGCCTGCCCAGAGCTTTTTAAGCCTTGTCTTCTGTAGCCAGAAAAAGAACCTAAGGGATGTTGTTGGCAAGAAAAATCTAACCGTCTCTCCCTCTTTCTCCCAAGATCTGCTGAGTTTCTCCAGGCTTGTGAGCGGTGGGAAAAGTCAGCTTTGGCCCAGCAACGCCCACCTCTAGAGCTGGAGGGCCTGCAGGTTACTGCCTTATGCCGCAGCACTACGCAGAGGGCCTACCCTGACTCCCCCAGCTCAGGGAGTTTTCACTTGGGGCCCTCTCCTGCCTAGGGCTGTAGGGGAAAGCCTGGTCCCTCATCATGGCGTTCCCAAGGTGCGTCAGGACAGGAATGCAGTCCATGACGCAGCCCAGGTAGCCTCTGAGGGCTCCCAGGTACAGGGAGGTGGTGCCCATCCTGCGGGCAGCCAGTTAAGTCTCATCAGCCCACTTCCCTCTCCCCACTGGCTTTTGGTAGCTCTCGCATGCAGTTTTGACATCATCTAGAAGCGATGCTTTACCAGCCTAATGCAGAGTCAAATACTATTTCCAGCAAAATTAGGCAGCTCGCTCACCCACAGGAGGCGCTATTTAGTTTACTAACAGCCAAAGGCCCACACCAGAAGAGCTGAGTACCCTCTCCCTGTGGGCTTGCAGGTGACAGATGTCAACGAAGCGATTTCCCAGTGAGCATCTCCACCTGCCCAGCGTGGGTTCAGCCATGCCCCCTCCCCAAGCCCTCCCCTCACCCTTCCCCTCCCCCAAGTGGAATTGTTGAAGTGTGGCGAGTCTGTGCTCAAGACAATAAAGTTTGTGACTGAAGTCCAGGATCTCTGTAGTCGTCTGCTCTTCTGTCAGAGTCCTGGGCTCCCCGAGCCTCTCCCGGATTGTGGACATCCTGGTGCCAGGGCTTGGCCTTGATACTGCTCCTGGGGGGCTTCCAGCTAATTTGACTCAGATGTGAGTGGCTGATGAGGGCCTCAGAGGGCCTGGCATTGAAGAAATCCGGGGCTGAGCTGCCTTGTTGAGATTTGAATTTGAGTCTTGAGAGGAAAGAATCTTGTTTGCCACAGCTCTTTGAGAGGGGCAAGGGTTTGGATATGAGTGTTAGAGTTATAAATGGGCCCAAAAGAAAAATCTCCTTGATAGGCAAAATAGTGCTGGATCAGCCAATACAAGTTTGTTGAGTTAGATGAGAACGCTTACAACTTTAGCGAGCTAATTCTATCTCCTGCAGCAAGCTGTCGATAGATCAAATGAACAGCCAGCGTTTGCAAGCTTTGTGGATAATTTTACAGGCTTTGCAGTTGAGGTTGTCTCCCTGGGAGACTGAATGAGGCTCTCCAGGCTAAGAGCTCAATGTGTCCGGAAGCGTCATGCCCTTTCTCAGGAGCTATATTGGTACAGTCCTGGAGGAAGCAGTGGGACTGCCCAAGGGGGCCAGGAGTTGAAGGAGAGGGCTGTGTGTGCAGGTGCGGACAGGGCGAAGGGAACCCACAAAGGACTCTGCAGAGCCACTGCTACCCTGAGGGGACAAAGCAAAGGGGCTGTGACAAACTGGGCAAATCTGCAGCTGTGGAGAGGACCCAGAAAGCCAGTGGCCCAGCAGGGACACAGCTGGAGGAGTGAATGCGCCTGCCTCTCCTCCCGCCCTCCTCCTGCCACCCCGCCCATGCGCTGAACCCAGCCCAAAGCCAAGGCAAGGGGGCCTGTTGGAAGGCGAGAGGCCAGCCCCTGGGCACAGCCAGGGTGGAGGGCCTGCAGAGTGGGTCTGGGGGTGGGGAAAAATGGAAAGCAATCAACACAGCATTCATCAAGAGACAGATTTTGGTAAATTTAAACAGTGCCCTATTCTCTGGGCTTCTGCTATGTAAAATATAAATGGTCTCTGTCCTTCCAGAACTTTCTTACTAGCCCAGCACTTGAAATTCAAAGAGCTGCTACAAACAAGTTTCTTTCCTCTTGAGACTTACCAAACACCACTGTGACCCATGGTTTCTCTTTATTTCATCTGAGGTTTAGCCCGATCACTTGAGTTGATGACACTAAATGCGTCACCATCCCCTGGCTAAAGTGTTTTTGCAACCAGTTTAACCTTCACTGGGAACTCCACAGCACGGCATGCTGTCAGAGAAGAGCAAGGCCCCACTCACTCGTGGGCTCCCAGGCCAGCAGTCGGGGTAACCCTGGCTGCTGTGAAGGAGAGGGTGCTGGGTGGGGGAGGAAGGAGGGAAGGAGCAGGCAGGGACTGTCATGGGGATAATGGGGGCTGGCCTCTTGGGTGAGGTCTAGGGGCAAGGCTCCAGCACAAGGCTTACCTACTGTCATCAGAGCTGAGAGGGCCTGAAATGAGGTCAGATAGCAAAGGACTTAACTCTCACAAAAGGAACTTTCTGAGGCCTTGTCTGCCCAGGGTATGGCATCCCGGAGGTATAGGGCAGAAGGAAGACACCTGAAAGGACTTAAGGCCTCCTGGGGCGGGGAGAGTGTTGTTGCACAAGGTGGCCATGATAGACCATTACCCAGAGCTGCCCTCAGGGGCTCCCAGCCTGGAAGCAGGAAGCTCTGGGTGCTGGGTATGGGGGGCTTCAGGGAGGCCTGTGCAAAGCTGAAGGCCGAGAAGGTAGGTAGCCTTGACCTTCAGAGCTGCAACCCTGGGGGTAAGTGGAGTCATCTCTGACAGGCCCCCCCTGGAAAGAGCACAGGCACCGCACACCCTTGGGGTCCAGCCAACCACTCTCTGGCTGTGTGGGCCATGCCCATTGCTCAACTTCCCTGTGCCCCAGGGTTCTCATCTGCGAAATGGAGAAAATAAAACCGATCTTGTGCACCGCGGGGTCTAAATGAGACCCCAGAGGAGCCCTTAGACTAAAGGCTCCACCTGGTTGTTTCTTCAACTCTCCCAGCCTAGCAAGGAAGTTGCCCCTTCTCCATCTGCAGGAGAGCATCTGTGGGTCCCTGGGAGCCCCCACCTCAGTTTGGTGGGCCCCTCGATGGTCCAGGTTGGGAGACAGCAGATTGCTCACATGATGTGAGAGGAGCTCCTCGCCGCTGCCACAGGCATCCCTGCACTGATGCTCCAGGAGCCAGTGGGCAGGTCTCCCGCCGGGTGGGATCTGGCCCACGTAGGAGGGGGCCGGCTGGTGGGAGGGGGTTGGGAGCCAGCCACTCCAGACAGAGGGCATCCCCATACCCCTCCTACACTGACTTTCCTAAATTTTAAATTTTCGAATAATTCCAGACTTTAAAGAACTGCAAAAATAGTAGAATTCCCATACATCCTTCAGCAGTGACCCTCTTGCACAACCACAGTTCAATGATCCAAACTAGAAAACTGACATTGGCAGGATACTATTGATGAAAGTACAGACTTTATTTGGATTTCACTGGTGTTTTCTCTAATGTCTCTTTTCTGTTCCGGGATCCCATTAAGGATCCATGTGGCACATATTCGTCATGTCTTCTTAATCTCCTCCAATCTGTGACAGTTTCTCAGAGTTTCCTGGTCTTTCATAACCCTGGCACACTTGAAGAGCACCGAAGTAATTTTGTCAAATGCCCCTCGGTTTGACTTGTCTGGTGTTTTCTCATGATTGGATGGAGCACAGAAGTGATGTGTCCTCTCAGTGCACCGTATCAGAGGCACCTGATTCAATGTCCGTGATGATCACTTGACTAAGGTGATGCGCACAAAGAAGAGTAATCTGACAGTGGAGAATCCTGACACACAGCACCAGCACTCTCCACCATCACATTACTTTTCCCCTTAGTAATTCATAACTACTTAGGAGGAGATACTCTGAGATTATGCAAATATCCATTTTCTCCTTAAACTTCACCACTGATTTTCACATCCATTAGTGAATCTTGCCTGAGGCCATTTTTACTGTGATATTCTAATAGTGATTTTCTAGTTCCCTCATTCTGTCTCTATTGATTAACTGGAATACTTCTGTAAGGAAGAGTTGTCTCTTCTCCCCCATTTGTTTATCCAGTTATTTATTTCACTATGAACTCATGGATATTTATTTTATGCTTTGGGTTATTATCTAATATTATATTTACTTTGTTGTTCAAGTTGTGTGAATTTTGGTCATTGGGAACCCTTTCAGTTGGCTCTCCTATCTCTTTGACATGCCCCATCCTTTTGCTTTTTTAAGTACTTCCTTACTTTCTGGTACTACAGTATTCTCTAAACTTATTTGTATTTTCCCTGCCACGGCCCTGGAATCAGTCACTGAGATATGAACCTAAAACACAAGTAACCAAAGGGGGAAAATAGATCAATTGGACTTTAACAAAATTTAAAACTTTTTTGCACCAGAGGGTACCCACCAAATGTGAGAAAATGTTTGCAATCATATATCTGATAAGGGTCGCATCTAGAATATATAAGGAACACTTTCAACTCAACAGTAAAAAGGTAAATAACCCAATTAAAAAATAGGCAAAGAATCTGAATACACATCTTTCCAGAGAAGATACACAGATGTCCAATAGCACATGAAAAGATGCTTAGCTTTGTTAGTCATTAGGAAAACGCAAATCAAAACCTCACTGAATTACCACTTCACACCTACTAGGATGGCTAAAAAAAAGAGACATTAACAAGTGTTGACAAGGAGGTGAAGAAATTGGAACTCATACATTGCTGGTGGGAATGTAAATGATCTAGTCACTTTGGAAAACAGTTTGGCGATTCCTTAAAATGTTAAGTATAAAATTGCCGTGGGAGATCTTGCTCTCCAGCATATGTCATTGGTTTGGCTCAAATAAACTCTTATAAAAAATAAAATAATAATAAAAAAAGAATTGCCATTATAAACCAGCCATTCCATTCCTAGGTATATCCCCAGTATAAGTTAAAACATATTCACACAAACACTTGTATACAACATGTTCATAACAGCATTATTTATAATAGCTAAAAAGTAAAAACAACACAAATGTCCATCAATGGATGAATGGGTAAACAAAATAATATATCCACACAATGAATGTTATTTGGCCATAGAAAGGAATGAAGTACTAATATATGCTCCAACTCAGATAAACCTCCAGACACTATGCTAAGTGAAAGCCAGAGAGACACAAAAGGTCACATATCATGATTCCTTTATAGGAAATGTCCAGAAGAGATAAATCCGTAGAGACAGGAAGCAGGTTGCTGGTTGCCAGAGTCTGAGGGGAAGGGGACCTGGGGAGAAACAGCTCAATGGATACGAGGTTTACTTAGAATTTATGAAAATGTTTTGAAACTAGATAGAGGTGGTGGTTTCACAACTTTGGGAATGTGCTGAATGCCTCTTTAAATGATTAATTTTATGTTATGTTTACTTCAATAAGTTTTTTTTTTTTTTAAGAAAAAAACATTTACATTATGATAATTGCCATGTACCAGTAAGATGGTGGAAAGACTGTGATTTGTTAATATTCATGCCAAACTGTATTAGGAATCTATTAAATAATGGTGTGTCCCTATGTTCATTTGTTCAGATAATGTCTGGGAAAAGATCAGTTGATGCAACTTAACGTGTTAACAGAAGAAAGAAAGGAAAATACCAAGAATCATTTCAGCAACTACACTAGACTTCGGGTGAGGGGAGGGCTGGGCAGATGGTAAATTAATCTTTTTTTTTTTTTCATTTTTAATTGTGGTAAAAATCACATAACATAGAATTTAACATCTTAACCATTTTAAAGTACACAATTCAGCAGTGTTAACTATAGTCACATAGTTTTGCAATGGATCTCTAGAATGTTTTCATTTTGTAAAACTGAAACTCTGCATCCATTAAACACTACCTCTTTATCCCTCACCTCTCCCCTGGCTCCCACCATTCTACTTTCTGTGTCTGTAAGTTTAATTACTTTAGATATCTCATATAAGTGAAATCATACCATATTTGTCCATTTGTGACTGACTTCTTTCACTTAGCATAATGTCCTCAAGGTCCATCTACATTGTCACAAATGGCAGGATTTTCTTCCTTTTTTAATACTGAATAATATTCCATTATGTGTATATATACTATGTTTTCTTTTTTCATTTGCTACTACCTATTATTTTCTTTTTTCAGCTTTTATTAAGGCATAATTTACAAATAAAAAGTTATATATATATATATTTAAGGTGTGCGTTAAATACATGTTTTAATACATGTATATATTATGAAATGCTTACCATGATCAAGCAAATTAAACACATCAAAGTTACCATTTTTTGTGTAGTGAGAATATTTAAGATCTACTCTCTTAGCAAATGTCAGGCATACAATACAGTCCTATAAATTATAGTCCTCATGCTGTACATTAGAATCTGTTTGATGTCACTTGATTTAGAAGTTACAAGGGATGATAATTATTTTGCAATATGCACATATATGAAACAGCCATGTTGTATACCTTAAACTTACACAGTACTATGTGTCAATTATATCTCAATAAAGCTGGGGGGGAATGATGCAATGTTTCTTTCGGGAAAAAAATTTTAATAAAAAATAAATTTGAAAAATGTTTTGATGGAGTCGAATGCAGAAGCAGGGAGTAATGGGGGCTGGTGCTTAGCTTACTTGGCCTGGCTTTGTGCCCATGACCACCATCCCACCATAGTGTCCTGGCCATCCATGGGCAGCAGAGAGGGCCACCATGCCAGACTCTGGCAAGGAGCAGTGCTGTGAGCTGGAGGTGCTGGTGTCCACTCGCCCTGCCTCTGTCTCGCTCCAGGCCTGCTCTCGTTCTCTCCCTGTCATGCTGTAGGATGTGAGGGAGATGGGTAAAGAAGGCTTCGACAGTGTCATTACCAGGAAATCCCCCCAGCTTCATCATTGCGCTGACATCTGAGGCTGGAGAAAATGATGACGCTGTCTAAACTACATTCAAGTTCACTATATTCACGTGCAGTGAAAAATACCCGAAAAAATTCCCCTTTTATGTAGTATTCTCTAGAAGGGAATCTAAAAAACAGGATGTCTCTGACATTTTAAAATTAGCAGTATGGGCAAAAGAAACCCTTGGCATGGTCATGATCTTAACTTTATTGTCTGCCTTGCAAGAAAAATTAAATGAAATAGTAGATCAAATAAAAACCAGAAGAAAAAAAGGCAAGATATGCAACAGAAAAACAGGAGCCACAAAGCAATTACTCCATAGTGTTCCATTACAATTAACAATTTCTTAAATTGGAAGGTCAAGCTTGAAAATTAAAAAGAAATCAGTGGAAAAAGAACAAGAAGAAAAAAATCATTAAGTAGCAAACAGTAATTTGAAACAGATCATGATCTTCATGCTTCTGATATCCAGTTGCAGGAGGTGCTGCAAACACGTGGAGGCTGATGAGGCTTCATGCCAGGAAATGGGTGACTTGGAGCAAGAGGGTTAGGAGGATGGCCTGGGCTACAATCTTGCTGACCAGAGAGTGATCAATGGCCCATCCACATCTGCAGGCATGGTATCTGAGGCTACCCTGAAAGTGTTTTGATTTTTTATGTTATTTTTTCTTAGAAGGATATTCTTTTGATAACTTTCATCATTAAATGTAATAAGCTGACCTTAAAATTTCTAATAGAAGAAAGAAGTAATAAGGGCTTTGGTTTTCAGGTGGAAAAACTACAATGCAGCCTCTGCCAACTTTCCAATACAGTAACCACAGTTATTAGTTTCAGGCATACAACACGATTGGCTATTTGTATATATCGTGAAATGGTCATCACGACAAGTCTAGTTAACATCCATCACCACACATAGTCACAGTTTTTGTCTTGTGATGAGAACTTTTAAAATCTATTCTCATAGATGCAATACAGTATTATTGACTGTGGTCATCATGCTGTGCATTACATCCCATGACTTATTTATTTTGTTACTGGGAGTCTGTACCTTCTGACTCCCTTTACCCATTTTGCCCACCCTCCACGCCCTGCCTCTGGCAACCACCAATCTGTTCTCTGTATCTATGGTTTGGTGTTGTTTTGTTCAGTTTCCACATATAAGTGAGATAATACAGTATTTGACTTTATCCATTCTCCTCTTGATGCACAATTGGGTTAGAAGTATTGTATGCTATACCCATGAAGACACAGGAAAAGCGGAAGGTTCATAATAACACCATACAATAAGATGGACAGACAACCTGATGCCAGGATCTGGGAGGTCTGACGACATTAATCAAGCCTCTGTGTCCCATGACCCAGACCTCAGGGAATTTCACATGTGCCGGGGAGTGGGACCAATACCATGGCCGCCCAAGGGAGGTGCCGGGATGAGACGCCAAGCAGAGGCACACACAGAGGGTCATGCTGAGGAACTGGGCTCCCACCCACACTCTGCATGGGAATTGAAACTGTACCACAGGAGTGAGCAAACAGAGCCCTCACTCTGAGTTATTCCCAGACCAGAGAGTCAGGAAAGAGGGGGTAAAAAACTCTGCAGTAGAGGACCTAGAAAAACACTGCAGAAAAAACGAAAGAGAATGCATTTGGAGACTAGGAGCAGAAAAACAAACCTCTGAAAACAATTTACCTCAGAATCCAGAAGAATTACAAATGTGCCCCTGAAGACACGTGAGATTTCTGTTTCTGACAATATAGCAGGTGAAACTTTGTTTTAAAAAAATTCCTCTTGATAGAATTTCTCCTGATGTGATTTGCCAGTTAAAATATAACACACGTGCTTTTAAAACATATGCTGAACTTGCAGGAAAGCACAGGAAATCCCCAAGAGCTGAGAACAGAGATCTGGAAACCAGAGCGGTAAGCTGCTGCATGAGTTGCAGCTGCCCGGAGCATTTGCCCATGTCGGAAACCCAAAGGCTGGGGATTTCATGGTCACAAGGCACGCAGAGGACAAGGTTTTGCAGGGTGGAAAACTGGAACCAAGATGCCCACCAGAAGTCAAAAACTACACAGCTATGACCTCCCTAGAATATGGGCTAGAAAATCTTTGCCCTGGCAAAGGGAGGTAACAAGGAAACTTGAGTGTCTTTGCCTAGACTCTGGGTGGGGAAAAAAATAATCACAGACTTTCCAACAACCCAAGCCTTATGAGAGAGTGGAGTTTGAATTTATGCCACTGAGGTAATTTAGGAACTACTAAGCCAGCAGACGACTTTGAAGTGGTCCTGCTACAGAGCACCTGGCAGAAACCAGAGCAAGCCCACTCTGATGGAATGTGCCATCACCCAGGCCTCCGGGACTCCCACTGAACGGAAGCTCACACTCCAGAATGTAACCATACACAAAGCAAAAGCCAACAAAAGCCAGGAGAAAAAGAACTTCAGATGCTGGGATTGCTTTATCTTTAAGTTGTAAAGAAATAAGATTGAATTAAAAACAGGAGCAAGGAGCGTGACATTATCAAGGAAAAAAAAACAGACTAGTTTGAAAAGATCTAATTAGAACTTCTAAAATGAAAAATCTCATCATTGAACTTAAATTTCAATAGATATTTAAAACAAAATATTAAATAAAGCTAACAGGGAATTGGAAAACTAGAGATAGGTCTGAAGAGATTACCCAGAAGTGGAAAATGGAAAAGACTGGTTAAGATTCACAAAGGAGCCTACCTAGGCCAAGCGCCTGGAATCGTGCCTGGCATAGTGCTCAATAAATATTTACTGAGTAAATAAAAGACAGAGAATAAAAGAAAGGCTAATATGTGCCTCACTGGGTTCCAAAAGAAAATAGAATTGAAGAGAGGCATTACTTAAAGAGGAAACAACTAAGAAGTTTCCAGAATTGACAAAATATATAAATATGAAATTCAAAGAATCACGATCATCATAAATAAAAAGAAGTCCGCATTTAGTCACATTTTATTAAATTTGCAGAACACCAATGACAAAGATCCAAGCAGGACTCACAGGGTATAGTCATGAAACCTATTTTTCATGAAACCTATTCAAGTGGGGGTGCTCTTGCCCCGTCCCTGCACAAGACTTGGGCAGGCCCCTCCACCTCAGTCGACATTCAAAGGTAAGAGAGCTCAAAGATCATTTTGATTGCAAGCATAGTCTCAGTTTACGACTTAAAATGTTAGGCACAACTTAAAATGTCTGCTGTGTTCCCCAACCTCGAGGAAGGCATAATGAGCTCTCCAAGGGGTCTTCCTAAAGCCCCTCCTACGAGGCTTCGAGGCTTCGAGGCTTCGAGGCTTCGAGGCTTCGAGGCTTTGGTTGGGAGGTAGGCACCCCACCCTTCCCCAGAAGGTGGGACTCACCACACAGCTCTCTCCAAGCCAGTGATTCTTAATCTCCAGGGGGATATCTGGCAATGTCTTGAGACACTTTGGGTGGTCACACCTGGGGGATTACTACTGACATCTCATAGTTAGAAGCCAAGGGTGCTGCTGGGTAGCCTGCAGTACACAGGCCAGGCCTCCAGAACAAAGAATCACCTGGCTTAGAAACGTCTGTAGTGCTGCCTTTGAGAAATGCTGCTCTAAAGCAGTCCTCCTCTGATTCTTTCTCATCTGCCAAGAATGGGACTCCTTTTATACTCCCGATAGGGTAAACCACATCCTGCATTTGTCAGTGAGAGGCAGTGCCATGTGGTGATTGAGACCCAGGTTCCACCTCTGACTCACCAACCCACCTGTGGCCCTGGGCAAGGCCTCAGTTTCCTCATCTTTAAAGTGGGGAGCATGATCCCCAGGTGTGGGGGTCACAGAGGGAAATGTTAGAAATCACGAGTTGGGCAGAGGTCAGAGGAGCATCCTTCTTGGGTCACTCCTCCTGGGGTGGGGTCAGGCAGGTCCTTCCTTTCAGAGATTAAGTAGAATCTGGAGCAGCAGTGCTTGGGTGCAGGGTGGATCCACTGTGGACTGCAGCAAGGAGCAGTGTCCTCATGACACCTCCACTCCGATGTGCACAGCACTGGCCCTTGGAGAGCAGCCCCTTGGGACACAAAAGGAACCTGAGCAGGCTTAAGAATGAGAACATCTGGGCTTGAATTACAGCTCAGCCACTTACCTGGTTTATGACCTTTGCCAGACCCCTATACTTCCCTGAGCCCCTGCTTTCCCATCTCCGCTGTGGTCAGGATAGTGAAACACACTGCATGGGGTTGTTGTGACTACGAATGCGACATCCCTCCTCCCCGGCCCCGCCCCACCTGGACACAGGGTTTGTTACATGGCAGGGGTGAAGGGGAAGTGATCTCAGGAACTGGCACTTCTCTTGTCGCACTTCCCCTCGTTGCTCTGCCTGCTCTGGGCGACATCAGTCAGGTTATCTAGGTCGATTGGAAGGCCTTAGCTTTCGCCTTGCGAGGGAAATGAGGGTGAAGCTGGAGGGTGAAACAGAGCCCTGGCTCTATGGTGACCCATCAGCCAAGCCTCACCTGTCATGCTTCCCACTCACCACCAGGTGTCACCCTCAGCCCTCTCAGTCCAGGCCTCTTAGCCGGCAACAAGGGGTAAGGCAAATAACCAGGAGCCTTAGTTCTAGTATCTTCTCTGGAACCTTGGGCACAGCTTTCTGCTCTTTCCCTCAAGCATACCAGTGAAGGGAAGGACCTGCCATCTCCAGGGCTGCCCCGATACCCATCTAGACACCCCTTACAGCCAGTGTTCCCCAGCTGCAGCGGCCACTCTCCCCTCTGACCCCCATGAACAACCTGGGATCTAATTTCCCAGAAGCCTAGAGACTGAAATTTACCAAGAGCATCTTCATTTTCCCCCTCATTGTGCGTACATCCCTGGACTTCATTCCACCCTCCTCCTGCCTGGACCTCCCTAGGGTACTACCACCCTGCCTTCTCTTGGCTCAGCCCTCAAATCCTGGCTCAAACCCCACACCCTCAGAGAAGCCTTTCCAGTGACCACACACACACACACACATACACACACACACCATTCTCCCCTCTCATCCCCCACTGTACTCTCTTCATACCCTCATGGCATGCACCATAGTCTAAAGAGACATACTTGTAGGGAATTTTTTAACACCTGTCTCTCTCCGAGGGCAGGCAGTCACTGTTTTTGGCTCAACCATACCACTAGCTTTTAGCTCAGTACCTGGCACTTAGTAAGTGCTCAATAAACAGTTGTCAGATGGCTCTATTCCCCTACACACACACACACACACACACACACACACACACACACACACACACACACCCCTAAATCTTCAACCTTGCCCTCCTCTTTGCTAGCTTCCCTGAGCTCCAAACATTCCCAGATTTGTCCTCCATTCTAAAAAACGTTCCTTCTCCTGAAGCCCTTTACAAATCACTTAATTGTTTTCATTTTTTTTTTTTTGGTAGTCTGAGTTTACTTGACCATCTGCATCTGTAATCGTCAAGATTTTTGCTATTGTCTCCTAGTCCTCTTTAAAGTTTACTTTTTGTTTAAAAGATAAACATTACTGTCTTCATTCTTAGTATCAGTTTTTCATCCACGCTCCTGTCCCCTTGAAAATTTCTTTTTGTCTCATGGGTGGTCCTCTGCATCTTCTTAAGCTCTTACATCTTTAACTTTCATATGTTAATCTTTTAATCTCAGACTTTAGGCTTTGATCTTCTAACTTAAATCACATTCATTTTGTCACTTTATTTTATCATTATTTTAAACCTCTTAACTTTTATCTCTTGTTAAGGGTAACTTTTAAGCCTGACATCCTGGTTTTTCATTTTAATTTTGTATTTACTGATTTTAACTTTGCATTGTATTTTAGCTCTCCTCACATTTATATTTTAAAGTTGCCACCTCATTGGTCCTAGTCTTTATTTCCTTTATCTTAAAATGTTTTCATTATTTTAAAAAAATTCTTGATTTTAAGTCTTTGCTGGCTTTTGATTTCCTCAGTTTAAAATTCTTATTTATCTCAGTGATTACTTCTTAATCTTCGAGGCATTCAATCCTCACACATGCAGTGGGTGTTTTATGATTGTCATCAACTCCGTTTTGCAGATGAGCAAATGAGACGCAAGAAGAGTAAACACTGGCTCAAGATCACATGGCTGGTGGTGGGAGGGATGGCAAACACAGGCCACGTGACCAAGTCTAAGTTCTCTCTCTGCTTCTGGTCTCTGGGCTCCTGCCTCCACTTCACCCCAAGAGCACACAGTGCCCTCCGGGAAGGTCAAGTGCTTTACTCCTGGCTGTCCTTACAAGTCTCTTCAAGCTGTCCCATGGATCTCCCTGCCCTTTCACAATTGCTTTTCCCAAAAACCTCAATCTAAGAGACTCACTAGCCTGTCCGTGCAAACATCACTCTTGATTTACTCAAGTACATGGTTGCTTGAATCTCATGTCACCCAGGCTTCCTCTAAGGACCTTCGTGTTTTAGCATCTGTGGTCTCTGACACCCACAGCCATTGGCGTCAGGGAAGATTATGCCTGGAGGATGCCAGGAACCTAGAGGGGACACTGGATATGAGGTCCCATCCATGTCCCCCACCCTCCAGTGGGTCCCTGGTCTGACCTGATGCTGGAATCCTGAGAGCTGGCATGAAGGAGAACAGAAAAGATTCTACACCAGGCCACTGGCCCTGCTTTACTCCAGGCTGCCCTGAGACACTGAGTTCCTGGATGGTCTGGTCCTGTTCTCTGAAAGGCTATGTAACGACTGAGCCACTACGTCGCACAGCCTTAGGAGGCGCTATTCACATAGTGCTATACAGAGATCCTGTGCGAGGATCCTCCTAATGAGCTGAGAGAGTCAAGGAATAGTTGGCTCTTGCAGAATTCATCCCAACAGGGATCATTTTGGGGGTCACATCTGGGCTCATGACTAAGGCCAACCAGTTAGATACCCCATCCCAGCACTTTCTTGCCAGAACCAACGCTGGTCACCAGGACCCCCTAGAATGTCAACCTGTCAGGCTTGTTTTACCTCTTTCCCACCTATACCCACCAGCTATAAAGAACAGAAAAGTAAGTAGTGGATAGTTGAAAGGTGCCAGACAAAACAACACATACTTCAGGGTTCCATGTGTATAAGGAATGAAAGAGGCAGTGGTCATCCAC
>CM053501.1:21799413-21895860 GCA_028627145.1 Eidolon dupreanum | reverse complement strand
AAAGGAAAATGTAGTATAATGTATCAGATTAGAAAAACCCAAAGCTATAGTGGCTTAAGTAAGCTCTCTATTTATGATCATCTTATTATCTCAGGTGTAATCACTCTAGAGATAGGCAACAAAACAAAACCAGAAAAACTATTATGATTGATTCATAGTGATGAAATAGGCTTCCAACTTTCTGCCTTGCCATGCTCAGCACGTTCTTCCATACTGAGGTCATCTCAAAGTCCAAGATGATTGCTGGAGCCCCAACCATCACAGATGGCAGGATGAGAAAGATGAAAGAGGATAATGTCCTAGAAGTCCCACAAAATACTTTTATTCACATGTTATTAGCCAGCTGTCACTCTAATAGCCACACTCAGCTGGAAAGGAGACTGGGAAATATAGTCTTATAGCTGGGTAGCAATGTGTCCAAGCTAAAAATTGGAATTTTGTTACTAAGGAAGAATGGATATTAGACAACACCAACAGAATTAGCCATAGAAAGTTTTTCTGAAACAACATTGAAAAAAGCACAAATGTTAAATGAAAATATTGACAAATGTGAGTATATTAAAATCTAAAACTTCTAATTAATAAAATATTTAAATTCTCCTAATAAATAAATATTGAAAACAAAATGAAAGATAAATGTTAGTTTGGGAAAAAATTTGCGGCACACATAACTGACAAAAAAATGGGATCTATAATATGTAAAGAATTCCTACAAATCAATAAGAAAAAGATTAAAACTCAGTATGTGAAATTTACCCTCATGCATGCAGCAGAGACCAGAGAAGATGACTTTGGTCTGGACAGGTGTGCCAGATAAACCAGCAATATTAATACTACTGAGCTCCAGTATGTACAACGGGAGGCTGAAGTGGTGACTTTAAGGACCAAGGCCCTGCAATGGGACAATGTCACTTCATAAGGCACACGGTGACCCCAACTGATGTGACTGCTGTACATATGTGGTTAAAAGTGGCTTTAAGCCCTCTCTGAAACAAGGTGCAATCCAGATAACTAAAGAAATGAAAGGGAGAAGATGCCACCATTTCCCACAGACCCTTATATCTGGGATGTCTCAACCTTTATAGCTGCAGACATCCACCTTCTCCATGGCTCCTACAGCTTTGCCCTCTTGGGTTGCTTCTTCTATCCTGTCTACTACACCTCTTCCCCTTTCTGACCAAGTTGATTCCAGAGAAATAGGAAATTCTGGCTGTCTTCACTCAGATTTCCCAAGGACTTGGGTGCAGATGACTGGCGCATGACACTAGGATGCTTGTGGAGGGTGGAACAGGGAGGAAAGCCAGTGAATCTTCAGGTAACCTTCAGGGCTCAGTCTTGCTAGAGACCCTTTAAAAACTGGGGAGGACAGCATACCTCAGGATTATCTCACTGAGTGAGGGCAGCTGGGGGGGTTCGGTCACCAGCTCCTCCCTCAATGTCTGGCTCTCACCTGGGGCCAGACATTGCCCTCAGTTACAGTTAGGGGAAGCTGTTGGCAGGTGACTCCGGGTTGGCCAAGGGCATAGGGGAAGGATACCAATAGCCCCGGCCATGTGAGTAAAAGTGTCCACATTTTTACCCATGGCCGTGTGGGTAAAAATAGTGCTGTGCCCCTCCAATGTTACAGTTGAGGTCCTCCCCTGCCAACTTCAGGTCTCTTTCCAATAGGTCTGTCACTTCCCTTCCCTGTCTTCTCTCCTACATTTGGGTCAAGCCAGATACACTATTCCCAATGGCTCCTGTGCTATCTCCTGTCTCCTAGGTTGTGCTCAGGCTTTTTCCTCCTCCTGATCTGGCCTCACCCTCCTCTCACCACGTAGGTCCACCTCAGACACTAGTGTCTCCCCCTCCACCACGTACCTGTGGCCTGCTACTTGCCCTCCTCACAGCATTGATCTAATAACCTGGTGTCTATTCCTAGATGTGTCTGTCTCCCTAACTAAACTTAGGTTCCGAGAGGACAAGGATGGTCAGATCTGCTTCCTCCGTGGGTCCCAGGGTATACTACCGTGCCCTGCATAGAAGAGATGCCCCCTAAAAAGCTTGTGAATTCTCATTTTCCAGATGAGGAGACATGGACCTGGGAAGCAACCCAAATCCCCCAAATGTTTTATTGGGCACCAACAGAAACTCAGCCTATGTCATAACTCAAATCCTATTTGGACTTGTCAGCCAAAAAGAGGAGATAACTTGAACCCTGCCCTAGGGGTGCATCCAATCTAGCCAAGGAAAGGGTGACCTGTGTGAGTGCCCGGCACTCATTCACACGTCCAGTGTACACGGAGTGTCCTGCCACGTGTTAGATGCAGGCATTCGGGATGGCCAGCCCTGTCTGCGAAGCCTCCTGGGACAAGGAAGCAGGAAGGCCAGAAACGAAGGGGTTTCCATCCCAGCCCTCATGAAGCCCCATCCAGCAAAGAGACCAGAGCACTCTGGGAGAAGAGGACCACCTGAGGGAACCAGGTGATGGTGGGCAATGTGGACAGCAAGGGACAAAAGTAGCTCAGAGAAATGAGAGATCTAAGAAGACTTCTTGAAGGAGGCAAGTTGGGTCTGAGACCTGGGGAACAAAAAGGAAGGGTTTCCTGGCTGCCTCAACCCTCAAGGACTGTGGCCTTGGCTTGCCTTACTTTTCCTTTCATCATTTTCCCGTGAGGGAGCGGGGTCTGCCTTCCCAAATACTCTGGAAGCCCATAGAGCTCAGGAGACCTTACTGAGTGAGATGGAGGGACTGGGTTTAATTCCACCACCAAAGTCCTAAATGACCTTGGGCAAATTCCTCCCTTTCTTTGGGTCTCAGTTTCCTTGTCTGTTAAATGGGTTTACTATCCTCACGTTTGCCAGGAGAAAAGGAGACCACGTGTGGTTTCTGAGCCAAGAGTGGGCGGAGTTCCTTAGAGATCATGCCACCAGCCCCTTCGTTTCACAAATGGGGAAACCGAGGCTCAGACAGGCCAAGGGCCCACCCAAGCTCATTTGGTCAAGCTCAACAAGTCCCTGTCTGAGACTTGGCTTTCAGGACGAGGGGAGAATGCTCCTCTCCCAAGAAGCCGGGTCCCTCTAGAGTGAGGGAGTCTCCATTTGGGGGTGTGTACTGTCTTCTTTGACATCTTAAAAATGTTAATTGAGGGAAATTATGCAAAGGAGCCCAGATTGGAGATGCTCATTTGAATCTCAACAAGGTGCTACATTAAAAATAGCAGGATGAAGGAGGTGAGTTTAGGGGAGGAGGGAGGCTGCCAGGCCACATGCACTGAGAAGGCCCAAGCTCCTGGGCCCCTGGTAGGGTGACCAGGCCTCAGAGCCTGGTCATGGACCCTGGCTTTAACAGCCAGGTACCCCTACAGCCGTCCTGCTCTCACTAATCCCTTTCACACACCGGACAACCAAACAATGATTCTAAAAATCAGATCTGATCACGTCGCTTCTCTGTACATAACCTGCTGTGGCTCCCCGCTGCCCACAGGGTAAAGCCAAGCTCTTACCCCTGCGCTCAGGCCCATGCTGCCGGGTGCCTCAGCGTCCTCTCCCACCACATCCCCGGAACTCCTCATTTCTCTAGTGAGCGAACACCCATTCCAATCACCCCGGTCTTGCCCTGACTCTGAGCCTTCGCACAGGCCACTCCTGATGCCTGGAGCAGTGGCTTCTCTCTTCCCACCAGGAGAGCTATGTCATCTTTTAAGTATCAGCTCAAAGGCACCTTCCCAGTGCTTCTGGGCCAAGCTGGCTGTTCCTGGCTCTGCTCTTCCGTAGCACCTTTTCCTGGGATCGATGTGTCTGTGGATCTGGCCATCCTGGGCTACATGCTCCCCAAGGTCAGGGACCATGTCAGAGCCAGCTCTCTGTCCTGCACAGCGAAGGGTTGGGGCATATGTGGGGAGATGACCAGGGGCCGCCTCCCTGGGCCCTGCCATGCACCCCTCCCTCCAGAGGTAACTGAACAGTCCTGGGCTGCTCCAGGCCCCAACCCCAGCCTATCCTGAAGGACAGCAGGAAGAGGGGAGGGGACTGAGGAGGGAGGCTGGTTATTAATTAAAAAGCAAGTCATGTGCAGGACCTGCTTCATTCCAATAAAAACTGTCAAGGATGTTAATTACCAGATCTGGTGATAGACATGGGATAGGTTTACGCAGGCTGGGCACTGATCCTGGTGTCAGAATGTCAATGAATACTCAGCATCTGAGGCTCAGTCTGGGCTGAGGAGGGGCTGGGAGGTGAGGGGCACCTTGTGCGGATGACCAATAATAACACCACCAGCACCGGTTACCTCCTGCCAAGCAGTTACCAAGTACTAGGCAGTGGCCACATGACCGTTTTTTCACATGCCTTCTGTCATCTCACTCCCAATACCGCTTGAGATTACTCCTATTTTTATCCCCATTTTGCAGCTGGGAACATTTGGGCACAGAGAGGTTTTATAACTTGACAGGGTCACACAGTGGCAGCACCAGGACACCAGCCTGTGCTCTTCTTAATCACAGAACACAAGGACCTAGACACGTGGGCTAGCATCATCAAAATAGCCCTTCATGACACAGGTAGGGAAACTGAGGCAGGAGAGGGCATCAAAATCATACTGGACATTGGTGGAACATAAATCATGTCCTCTCCTTGCTCCTATGTATGTGTTGGGGGGCTCCACCAGGAAGGGACAGGTTGAAGGGGCCCCAGATGGGCCAGGGTTTGGAGGCTGAGGCCACCTGCCCCTGCCTGCCTGCCTCCTCACCTCCTTCCCTCCTCCCTCTGCCACCTCCCAAACCTTCAGCAGCCCAGCTGGGCTGAACCAACCCAGTACTTCTCCATGTCAGCCCCGGAAGGCAGTCTCAGCCCAGCACCAGTCCCAGGGGAATTAAAATAGGCCTGACCTAAATACGAATACAGTGCCAGCACTGAAAATACGGCTGTGCCAGCAGAAACTCCAACTGGGAAGGAAACCAATGCACTGTATGATGAACACCCCCTAATCTGGGAAGAGGTCCAGGCTGCCCCAGGCCCAGGGCCAGTGAAATCTGCATGACCATAAATACTGACAGTTCACTAAAATGTCCCCAAGTGTGGCAAAGAGGTGGATGAGAGAGGACAACTGCTCCCCGGCCTGGCTGATAGCAAGCTCATGGAGTGAGTTAGGGGGCCTATGGCATCACTGCTATCTGAGACTCACAGAGAGGGGAGGTTCTCACCTCAGGTAGCATAGCTCAAGAACAGCAGGGGTGGGAGGCAGGTTTCTGGTTTCTGGGCAGGAGGAGGAGCGAGTGGGAGACTCCTGAAGCTGACGCTTGGGCCTGGGTCCCAGGGAGACCATGCTGGGGCAATGGTTTTGACTGGCCTTCAGTGAAGCAGCCCTGAGCTGGACCTCTAGGGTTCCAGCAGAAAAAAAAAAAAACAGCAGCCCTGCAGGTGGATATGCAAACAGGCAGATGGGCAAACTGTGCTCCCCTTGACAGGGTCAGCTTCTTGAGCCAGACAGGGCCCTGTGCTTAGAAGGGCTCCATGCTTGGTTTAATGCTCAGCTGTTGCCATTTTTAAATTCTTAATAATTTTCTCTTTGTGTGTTCTGTAAATGAATCCAATGCAATAGTGAACAGGAGCAGGAACAGAGGGGGTACTCAGAACATGGGTGTCCCTGTCCCATGCCGCCATGTTTGCATACAGCGTTGGCGGTGCCCTACAGGCATGGAATTCCAGTGGACCCAGGATGAGCAGGAGTTCAGTGAATCTCAAGCAAGGTAAGTACATCATATCAGGGAGCCACTGAGAGCTCCGAGAGGCCATTTTCTGTTCAAACCAGTCCTTGCTGCAAATGTAGAAAAAATGCAATGGCTTTCTAAGAAATAAAAAGGACTAAGGAAACCTATCACATCCTTTCTTACTTGTTACTTCCCTGTATGAGCCAAAATGATGACATAGAAGGAAAAGGAAAGATAGGGCAATGCATAGTTTTCCCTTTCAGTCCTGCTTTTCACATCATAAGCCCAAAGTAGAGGGAGTTGGTTGAATGTTTATGTATCAAGAAATGAAATAAAAACAGTTGAGTTAGTTTTGTACAGTGCTTTCACTGTTGGGGTGAAAATGAAATACACATGCACAGACAAGCCACAATATGAAATGTGTGAATTTGGTGATTCCACCTATGAGTTAAATGTTCTTATAGCTGCATTCAAGACTGGAATTGAACAATATAAAGATGGATGGTAAAGAATGAGATGTCAAAATGTAAATAATTTAAATTTTTAATTTTCCTGTATTTAGAATGATATCAAATAGCAAATCAAAACAGCAAACACAGCAAACACCAGAGAAGTCAAAACCAGGATCACAGGAGAAAGGAAAAAGTTTTGTTTTAGTACTTTTAAAGAAACACTTTTCTTGTTTGTTGAACAATATGCCCCATGTTTTTGTTCAGCACTTACATAGCTGGCCCCAGCCAGGCAGGAAGGGAAGCGTCTCATGCAGTGTTCTTTTTCTTCTTTACTCAGTTCTCTGCAAAGCAGATTAAGCAGGGGCAGAGTACTGTGAGCCTATGTGGGCCTAGACAGGTGGCTGACCAGCCTGAGATTAGGGACCCCTTGCTAGAGGTGATGATGTGACAGCTGGATCTGGAGAGGTGAACAGAGTGTTGGCAGGCAGACAGGGGACTTTGAGGACACCTGGTAGTCATCCGTCCAGGAAACTCGGGGTTCTCTGAATGCCTGGCTGGCCATGGTATGTGTGTCTACCTGAGCAGCAGCTCTGGAAGACCTTCAGCACTGGCCCCAGAGGACCCATAGCAAGGCGAGGGTGGAAGATCATGCCTCAGAGACGGGGGGCTGTACTCCAGGTCCAGGCCCTAGATAGCCCCACCCCATTCAGTGAACATACATGTACTGAGCTTCTTTAGGCAGTGTTCTAGGTACAGGACATGAAGCAGAGAGCAAGACAGACTAGAGCCCTGGCCTTGTGGGGACAGCTAACTGCAAAGGACAAGAAGTTTAGGGAGAGACAGTCTCAGCCATCAGCAGTGACAGGAAGCTCCAGGTCCAATGGGGCTTCAGATAAGGCGGGCCTGGACAGACGGTTTCTCAGAGTTGGATGTTGCTCTTGGGAAGCCTGGGCAGGAGGCCCAGATATCCAGAAGGGTTGAGGAGCACCTCTCAGGAGGGCCCAGGGGGCAGGGACTAGTGGCCTGGAGCTGGTGGGATCTGAACAAATTAGAAAGTGCAGATGCTATGCTCGGGCCCCAGGGTGAGCTGACTGTGGAGCAGCCCTGTGCCTCTGTGGCCTGGCGAGCTGAGCATGGCCAGACTTCAGCCCTGGCTCGCCTGCTCACAGCCTGCCAGACCACTAAGGCCTGGCATGGCAGGTCTAGATGTCCGGTGTGTCCATCTTTTCAGGTGTCTGGCCCACTTCCCTACTGGGCCAAGGCCAGGTAGTAGAGGCTAATGCCCTGGAGCCTCCTACATGCCAGACACCATTCTGATCATTTAGCATGCAGGAACTCATTTAGGTCTCACAGCACCTCCTCCAGGGAGGCAAGCTCCTCATCCCCAATTGATCAGTGAGGTCACTGATGCACAGAGAGGTGAGGTTATTTACCCAAAGACACACAGCTAGCAAGTGGCAGAGCTGGGGATTGCACTCTTAATCACTGGGCCAACAAGCTCTTTCTCCTTATCCATGGGTTCCTTTTGGTTCTAGATGGCTCCTTTTAGATCATTTAGAATGAAGCTGAGGGAAATTTATTAAAATGTTAGACAACCCTTCTCATTTTACAAATGGACAAACCAAGGCTCAGAGGGAAGGGGCTTGCCTGCAGCTGCACAGCAACTCCTACCTCCCTGCCCTGGCATGGAGCAAATGGTTCTCTTCTGTCACCTGAAGGACCCTCTGAGATCTCAAAGGGTCTCAGCCCTCAGCCGTGGGGGACCTGACCTTGGTAGTTTGTACTCAGGGACAGACAGGGGCTGAAATTCAGCCCATGCTCAGCGTACTGGTGTGCAGTGGGGCCCTTGGGGTGGACCTGTGGTTATGGGGATTCAAAAAGGAGATTCAGAGGGTGAGGCCCTGGCTCCCTGTATCTGTATACTGCTCCCCGTTGCCACTCAGGGAATAATGCCACATGTTCTACCCTTTCCTTGGGGACCTGAGCTGATAGGTTACTTGAATATATTCTCCCACAGTTTCTTCCTGGGTTACCTTCCCCTCTTCTGCCTCATCTGAGCAGCCCAGCCCTGAAGGTGCAGCTCCCGCCCACTCCTGACCACTCGATACTTGCTCTTGAACTTCAAATGGGCAGTTCTCAACTTGCCCTCTTGCTGTTGAAACCAAGGCCATTTTCTGTGACCTTGGTCCAGAGCACTGACCTCCTTTTTTAAAAACAATGTTGATGTGGGTTTAACTAAATTAACATTTCCATCTTTGATGCACCTTCTGGAAAAGGTGTGCCCTGGAGTTCAGGCCATACACGAGTGCTGAGGGCCTCTTGTGTAACGTGCTCCTTCCAAGGGTCTGATGGAGAAGTGCAGAGGCAGCTCAGGGAGAGGGGAGGCTCTGGGGCACCTTGAGATAACAGCGTGGTACCTCTTTATTTTTTAGGCCACAAAAGCATGAGTTAAGTGTATGTCAGCCTGATTGTGGCAGGGAGCTGAGGCACTCTGAGCTTCTTAGGTCCCGGAGGAGCCCCAGGTTGTATCGACTGCCCAGGATCTAACAAGTTCCAAGGACCACAGTCACCTGGGATGTTGAGGGCTGGGTTGTCCCTAGGCCAGGGAAGGAAAAGTGGGCAGAGAGGGGCATCTGGCCCCAGGATCTCCTCTGGGCATGGCCCAACTTGCTAAGCTCATGGGCCTTGGGCCCCAGTGTTCAGAAGCCCCAGGTGAGGCGACAGAAATAGGCCTTCTGTGAGCTTTCCCAGGGCTCTCAGGAATCTGGGGACACCACCTCCATGGCCACCGGCTTTCTCTGCTCATTTTCAGAGCAGGCAAGTAGATTTGAAATGCTCCTTCTGAATGTTTATCCTGCGGGGAATGTTGGGCTTATGAATAATGCAGCACACCAGGGACTGCTAGGGCCTTGCTGGCTTGTCCTCTCCGGGAGGCTCCAGGTCACCACAAATAGGCCCTGGGCAAATCCTGCCCTGCCACTTGCTGCTCTGTGCAGTTGGGCAAGTCTCTCTGAGCCTTAGAGTTCCCAGATATAACATGGGAGTGTTGAGCCTCTCCTTGCCGCCCACACAGCAGCCATGAAGTGCAGTCCTGTCCTCATCTTCGCCTGGGCCCTCACTGTCCTTGCTCATGACCTCACTGCCTCTCAGAGCTCACCAGCCTTTTGTAAATATGGACTTGATATCAGCAGAGACTGACAGTAATTCCAGGCTGCTGGGAGGCACAGGAGGAGTGAGGGCCCGTTCCACACACATCGAGCGGGCTTAGCTTGGAGTGGGCCTGTTAAATGGCAGCAATGGGTACATATGGCCTCGTCCTTGGATAATCTGGGTGGGCTCTCTTAAAGGGGCTATTTTTTATGTCTGAGGCAGGTTGCAGTTCTTGCTCTTACCCTGGGCCTCCAGCCTCACTTCTCTTGGGCAGAAAGGGGGTCTCTGGATGTCAGAAATATCCCGTCTCCCAGGACCTGTGCCTAAGGCAATGGCACTGTCCTGATCCTTAGCTTTCTTGCAAGACCCTTTAGACTACCTCTGAGCTCCTGAGGGGCTGAGTCACTAGTCAAACTCAACTTGGTTGTGGAAGGACCATCCTCTCTGGGCTGCCTCACCTCCCAGGTGGAAATCACACCACAGCTCTAGAGTGCCCTCTGTTGGTGGGTCGACAGATGATGTGCCCCACACCTGTGGGCTTCTAAATGGTTACTGCCTACCCTAAAGCAGGGATGATTTCAGTTAAATACAGGGAGGATTGTTAGGTGTTAAAATGGATGGGCAAATAAATGGTCGAGCAGTAAGTGCTCTGCAGAGGAGTGGGTGGGTTTGGTTGGGAGCCGGGGAGGAGCCACGTAACCCTTGTGGCATTTCTATTCCCCATGCCGCCCCTCAAGCTCTGTGAGGCAGTGACCTCATGCTACTCTCTATCATAATATTTACCAACAGCACTGCAATTGAGCCAGGCAGCTCGGCAATTATAATCATGTTATCATTATTGCTGATAATTCTGATCGTAAGCATAAATTATAAACAGGAGTGGGGCGCAGCGGGTAGGAGCAGAGAGGCAGGAGCACCTCTGGGAGGAGGAGGGGGTGAGACTGGCTTCCCTCCCACTCACCTGCTCCTGCACCCCTTCCATTTCTGGCCAAAGCCAAGTGCCCCCTCCAGAGCCTGGCCCAGGGATACTGGAGGCTCCAGGTGGGCTTTTCCTGCCAGAGTCCCAGGGCCGTCCTGGCCACCTCACACAGAGCCCCATTCTGCCTCACAGAAACTATTAAGGCACAATTATTACAGAGACAGTTATTCCAAATTGATCTTTCAGTTACTCCACAGCTGCAACCATGGAGACGGCCCCAGCTCAATTACATGCCTCTCGCTGTTCTTGAAAGATTCCAGGGGACAGGACTGGAAGAGGAGGCAGAGAGCAGAGATGACAGAGACAGAGGCGCAAGGAGAGAGAGACACAAAGAGCAATGGATGCAGAGACCCCCCCAGAGACAGAGAGAGACAGATCCCAGAGACAGAGAGGAAAGACCTGAGATAGCTGGGAGAGATAAAGGCTTAGCGCAAGAGAGATATATGACAGAGAGCATCACAGGAAAGATGGAGCTGATTTAGACAGAGATGGAGACAATCGAGAGAGACAACTGGGATCAGACATGGAGAGAATACGATAAGAGAGACAGGACAAAGCAAAAACAGGGACGTAGAAACAGGCCTGCATACACATTTTGCTGGAGAGAGCTACTTAAAAAGACGGCAACAAACAGATGGAGAGAAAGAGAAAATAAGAGACTGACAAGTCACCTGACATCGGACAGATGAGGCCCATTTTATTTCTTTCTTTCCCTTTCTTCCTTTTCTCCCTTTCTCTTCCTTTCATTCATTCACCAAATGTTTGTAGGTACCTCTACTGTGTTCCAGGCTAGATGCTGGGCAAGGTGCACAAGGACAAGCCCCCAAGCTCTGTCTTCACGTGAACATAGAGTTTAATGGGTGAGTTAGACAGGAATCAAATAATTGCTCACACAGTGTAAAATTTTGACCAGGACAATTGCTCAGAGTTCCTAAGGGCTCTGGGAGCCTTGGTGGGGTGGGTGGCCCCATCAGTGCAGCCAGGAAGGCTGAGCTCTGGAGGATAAGGGGCAGATGTGGCAGGGGCAGGCAGAGCATTGAGTTTAGAAGGAATGTACATGTAAAAACACTGTGCAAAGGCCTGCGTTCACTCTCTGATGCAAAAGCAAGGACTTGGTTCCAAGGCCTAGGCCAGAACTTGGGGGCTGGGTTATGAAAGGCTGGTAGGGGAGAGAGATCTGTGTGATAAGTCTTCTCCTGGGATGTGGGGGGTACAGCAGGTTCCCAGAAAATTCTGGGATGGGAGAGAACTATTTTGGCATGTGCTGGGGCCCTGAACCAGTAGGTCTTTGGCATGGAAGTCAGAGGGGGCTGTCTAGTTGGTTCTCCATTCCCCATGAGAACTCAGTAACCCCATTCCCTCCTCAGGCTGAACTGGGTAAGCCCTCTGGCTCCAGCGCCCAGGGTCCCATTCATTGCTATATATGTAACTGCTGGCCCAGAGCTCCCAGGTTCAGGGGTGGGATGTACATGACACCTGGTTGCAGAGAGGGTGCCTTGGTGTGGAAACGGGGCCCTAACATCTCAGGGCCAGTCTAGCAGCCTGTGACAGAAAGACAGTATTGAGTGCCTTGTGGCACAAGGGATGTGACTGTAGGATGGTACTGCATGGCTATGCGGTGAAACCACAGAAGCCAGAGCCTGAACGGCTCACTGAGAACATGAAGGCCAATACACTTGAATGTGTATCAGAAAGAGTTGGAAACTCTGTTCTAAAGTGCAGTCCCAGGCCTCTCCCCTACCCATTGTGTCTGAGTTAACACATCTCCTGGAAAGGTCTGGATCTGCACTCTTAACAAACAAACAAGTTAAGAAAACTTAGGTCCAGGTCCCCCAAAGTCAATAGCTGAGATGGAAGATACTCCCACTTGACTCCTCAGCTCATCCACTTGCTGTATCCGGTTCCTGTCCATGTGCCAAGCTCTGGGCTGAGGCTGAACTCAATGTAGGCCTTGGCTTGTGATAGAAACCCTCTCTGCAAATGAGAAAACTGAGGCTCAGAGAAGAAACCATCCCAAATGATGCTGTTAAGTGTGGAAAATTTTTATGTGAGCCAACTTCTGCTTCTGTAATCTGCTTGCTTGTTTGATGTGGTTCTAGGCTTTATAAGCTGCCTCTTTTGGGAGCTCAGGGCTGATTCTCTGACCCTGCATGGTGGAGAGTCAGTTGCCGGCCGGCTAATAAAGGCTCATAATTCATCTCAATTGGCTCCGTGGGTCTTAGATTTGATCACGCCACAACATTTGGAGGCCCCAGCGAGATCTCTCCAGAGGGGGAGATCTCCTAAGACCCGCGCCCCCCGCCACCTTGGGTGAGGACCTGCCCTGTCCAGGGGACGGCCACTGAGAGACGTTCCTCAGCCCCGGACGCCAAGCAGGCTCGCCCAGAAGGGCAGGTGGACAAAAGGTTCAATTCTGTAACAATTGGGCACGAGCCATCTGGAGCAGCTTCACCAGTGAGTCAGACTGTACTTGGATCTGTCTGTCAGTGGGCCCTAAAGAAAACTAGTGGAAGTCTGGACGCAGCAATACTTCCCTAGTTCGGTCAAGGTCTGAGATGTCAGACTTGACTTAAGGTATTCAGGTTTCTGGTTCAGGTATTCTGGTTTTTGGGTACACTAGCATTTTGTGTTACCTGTAGTTTGTCTTGTCTGTCTGTATTTGTCTGTCTGTCCAGACTGGTCGAATGTACTGTTACCCTCCTATTGCCTTGGTCTTCATAAGTTTACTTATTTTGATTCTTTCCTTAGGTCTGGCCTCCGTCGCCCCGTCCGACTAGACTCTGGGTCAGAGGCTGATCCTAGCCCTGGCTTATTTGGCTTTTGTGTGAATTATCTCTTTTCTTGCCTGTTTTTACTAACATGGGTCAGGCTTCTTCCTCGAATTGTCCTACCCCGCTGTGGGGACTGAACCTCAGAGGCCTTTCATAGTCTATGTTCCTTTCCCTACTAGTGATCTGTATAACTGGAAACATCAGAACCCTTCTTTCTCAGAGAAACCACAGGGACTAACCTCTCTCATGGAGACTATCTTCTTCACTCATCAGTCAACTTGGGATGACTGCTTGCAGCTCCTCCAGGTCCTTTTTACCTCAGAGGAATGAGAGCGGATCTTCCGAGAAGCTGCCAAAGCTGTGTTCGAACTGAATGGGCAGCTCACCACTGATCCTACCCATGTCCATCATGTTCTCCCGAATACCCGTCTGCCCTGGGACCCGAACACCGAACAAGGTAAGGAGGCTCTCAAACGGTATCACCAGTTTCTGCTCTGGGGCCTCCAGTCTGCCAGCCAGAAGACCTACTAATCTCTCTAAGGTAAGCGAAGTCATCCAAACCAAGGATGAGTCTCCGGCAGTGTTTTTGGAAGGGCTCTTAGGGTTGTACATGTTGTATACCCCCATTGACCCAGAAGACCCAAACAATAGGCAAGCCATTAATCTTGCTTTTGTTAGTTAGTGGGCCCCAGATATTAGGAGAAAGCTGCAAAAGATAGAAGGATTTGAAGGCAACTGAGGATTTGTTCCTAGAGCTAGATAAGAATAGGTATCCTGTGTCAGCTAAGAAGGCTCAACTCTGCATCCCCCCAGGCAGCCTATCTAGGCTACAACCTGCAGAAAGAAAAAAGGCCCCTATCCTCCCACTGGATTGAAGCCATCTTGAGGATACCCTAGCCTCAGACCAAGCGACAAGTACAAGAGTCCTTAGGGCTGTGGGTTACTGCTGGCTCTGGATCCCTGTGTTTGCAGAAATAGCCAAGCCACTGTATGCCAGCACTGAGGGGAAAGAAAAAAAAAACACCTTACCTGGGGAGAGGAGGAAAGGAAGGTGTTTGAGGCCCTGAAGACAGCCCTGACCACAGCCCTCGTGCTAGCTCTGCCCAATTTGGAGATGCCTTTTCAACTCTTTGTCACAGAGGTGCAGGGAATTGCAAACGGAGTTCTGACCCAGAACCTTGGGCTATGGAAATGGCCAGTCGTTTACCTCTCCAAGCGACTAGACTATGTAGCGGCTGGACAGTCTAACTGCTTAAGGGCAATCGCTGCCACCACTGTCCTCACTAAGGAAGCCCTGAAGCTAACGCTAGGACAGACTCTCTAGATTGCTGCCACGCACCCTGTAAAATCACTGCTCCGCAGCCCACCAGATCGCTGGATCTCAAAAGTACGGATCACACAATACCAGGTCTTGCTCCTTAACCCACCTCACATTCAGTTTCTGAAAACTACCGCTCTCAACCTGGCCACCCTGCTACCTGATGATGACCCCCACCAGCCCTTACATGACTGTCTTGAGGTTTTGGAGAACGTCACCTGCACCCGACCGGACCTGACAGACAACCCCTGGTCAAATCCAGATGCTACTCTGTTTACAGATGGAAGCAGTTTTATTTCAGAAGGAGTCAAGTACGCCAGGGCTGCTGTAGTAACTACTGAGACTGTCATTTGGGCACAGGCTTTAAGTCATGGAACTTCAGCTCAACGAGCTGAATTAATAGCAGTGATTTAGGCTCTACGGTGGGGTAAGGAGAAGACTGTGAATATATACACAGATAGCAGGTATGCTTTTGTTACGGCTCATATGCATGGGGCCCTATACAAGGAACAGGGCCCATTGACTTCAGGGGGGAAAAGAAATTAAGAACAGGGAGGAAATTCTGGCCCTCCTTGAAGTAATTTGGCTACCAAAGAAGGTAGCAATCATCCACTGCCCTGGGCACCAAACCTTGGGCTCCAAAGTATCCAGGGGCAATGCCCTCGCAGACCAAACAGCCAAGGAAGCTGCCAGAAAACCAGTGGGGCCTATTAACGTCTTGCTGGCCCTACCACTGAGGGTGTTGACGGACTCTCCCGTATACACCCAAGAAGAAGTTAAACTTTACAGCAAGCTCGGGGGAAAGGAGAGGTCCTCCAGATGGGTAGAGCTCCTGGATGGCCGTATCTTCATTCCAGAGGCCCTAGGCCGGGACCTCATTTTACAGATATATCAAGGTACTCATTTAGGGGGAACAAAGCTAATTGAACTCTTGAAAAGGGACTACTACATCCCTAAATTACAGCAGATTGCCAAACGGGCTACGTCACGGTGCCATACCTGCACATAGGTCAACCAAGAACCACCAAAGGAAATCCAACAAGGTGTAAGTCTTCGCAGACAGGCACCAAGAGAACTTTGGTAGTTAGATTTTACTGAAGTCAGCCCAGGAGCCTACAGGTTCAAGTATCTACTTGTGTTCATAGACACCTATTCAAGATGGACTGAAGCCTTCCCTACAAAACAAGAGACAGCTCAGGTGGTAACAAAGAAGTTAGTCTCAGAGATAGTACCTCGATTCGGCCTGCCCATAACACTGGGGTCCCATGATGGCCCGGCGTTTATCGCCCAGACCGGCCAATCTTTAGCCAAGGTTCTAGGAATTAATTGGAAGCTACATTGTATTTACAAACCTCAGAGCTCAGGACAGGTAGAGAGGATGAATAGGACCCTAAAAGAAACTTTGACTAAGTTGAAGCTGGAAACTGGCGAAAACTGGGTAAGCCTCCTTTCCTTCGCTCTATTAAGTGCACGATGCACCCCCTACTGTAAGGGAATCACACCCTATAAAATCATGTTTGGAAGATCCCTCCACTTCTTCCCAAGTTAGGGGAAGATAGGCTTACAGAAATCCATAACTTCTCCCTTCTTAAGTCCTTACAGGCTCTCTACCTGGTGCGGCAAAAGACCCACCAGTTAGTTTCTGCAACCAGAGCCCTGGTTCAGCTCCTAGTCCAGCCACGCAACTACTCTCCGGGCGACTGGATATGGGTGAAGAAAATACAACCTGCCTCACTTGAGCCTCGCTGGGACAGACCTTTTCCTAACATCTTGGCCACCCCCACCGCTGTTAAGGTAGCAGGATGCCGCCACTGGATTCACCACACTAGGATTAGGGTGGCCCATCCTCCTCAGGCATCAAAACAATGGACCCTGCTCTGGACAGAGGACTCATTAAAGATAAGACTATTACGGATCCAGTCTGGACCCCCTTAATTCTATCTGTCCTCTTCCACTCCTCTGATTATAACCCCAGTAACCCCCATCAGCCTGTGCCAGTTAACTGGGAGCTTACTAGGTCAGAAACTGATGTCCCCATTTCCATCATCAATGCTACAGGACAACCAACATATCACCTAGACTTATGTGACATCCTTGGGCAGTATTAGAACCACCCATACAAGGGACAGTTCTCCCCAAAGAGGAGATTGAACACTGTAGAAGGGGACATGTTCGGCAGTATGGGAGCAGGGGCCCGCTTCTCACTACCCTCATAGCTACTCCTTCCCATTACTATCTAGTAGCCCCTCAAGGGATTTGGTTTGCATGTAATACCGGACTCACCCCTTGTATCAACTCAAACTACTGGTCTCAGGGTACTGGAAGTTTTTGTATTTTAGTCCATGTTGTTCCCCAAGTATATTTCTACTCTGGGGAAGGGGGTCGTGAACATTTCCAGTATATAGATCACCGAGCTAAGAGAGCTCCCATCCCAGTGCCCTTACTAGTAGGTATAGGCATTGCAGGTTCCACTGCAGTAGGGGCCACGGCTCTAGTCACTGGAGATTCCAACTACTGGACACTCAGTGAACAAGTAGACAAAGACTTACAGGATCTTGAAACTTCAATATCTCACTTAGAAACTTCTGCAAGCTCATTAGCTGAAGTTGTCTTACAGAATAGGAGAGGATTAGACCTACTGTTCCTAAAGCAAGGGGGTCTTTGTATGGCTTTAGGTGAAACCTGCTGTTTTTATGCTAACCATTCAGACATTATTAGAGATAGCCTAGCTTTAGTCAGACAACAGCTCAGCAACAGAGAACAATGCCAGAGGACAGGATCTTGGTATGAGAACATGTTTAACTGGTCCCATGGTTAACTACTCTGCTTTCCTCTATTGCAGGACCCCTAATATTAGCATTTCCAGGATTATTATTTGGACCTTGTATAATTAATTGGTTAACTACATATGTCAAAAAAAGGGTGCAGGCAGTGAAACTCATGGTTCTCAGAACTCACTACCCACCGCTCCAGGTTGACAAATCAATTATTTGAATTCCCCTAAAAACCAGTGGGGAATGTTAAGGGTGGAAAATTTTCAAGCGAGCCAACTTCTGCTTCTGTAATCTGCTTGCTTGTTTGATGTGGTTCTAGGCTTTATAAGCTGCCTCTTTTGGGAGCTCGGGGCTGATTCTCTGACCCTGCGTGGTGGAGAGTCAGTTGCCGGCCTGCTAATAAAGGCTCATAATTCATCTCAATTGGTTCCGTGGGTCTTAGATTTGATTGCGCCACAACAATGCATCTGAGTTTCAGCCTCTTGCTGTGCTAGGCTCCTAGCAAGGGAGAGGGTGCCTGGCTGCTTGGTCTCCCCCGACCCTCCACTGAGACACACACCAAGCAGAAGTCCCCTCGAAGCTTTCCAATATACCTTGTTTTTTTTATAACAGTGTCTAGGGAAGTTGCTTTAAAGTGCTTTCCCCTTATTTTTCATTTTTTGGCCCTTAAATTCTAAATCTTCACTAATTTATAACTAAATTCACTTGGCAGAGCAGCTGCCTGGTACTTGCTAGAAAACCAAGCCTGCTGCTTCTTACCGAGGTTGGGGGGCTGTGGGAAGGGCACTGGGCCCAGGTAAGAGGCTGGAGATACTGGGACCTGGGAAGCAGAGGTCCTTTGTGGAGGGTGACATGAGGGGCAATAACTTTGTTCTCCACTTGTCCCCATTTCTCCCAGCTAGGGGTCTTGCAAGCCTCGCTGGTAGTCTCAATGATTCCCACTTTGGGGAAGATAAAGTTGACTATCTTAACCCAGGCGCCAGGCCTGGCTTAGAGTACGCATTGAATAAATGTCAGTTACTGTTATTTTCAGTAGTTTCGATGGCTGCTCTGAGCACTTCTCAGAGGAACTGGCAGATGAAGAGGCATGACAGGGCAGCTCCAGGCCCCCATTCTTGCTCCCACTTAGAACAGCACCATGCTTTCCTCTTGTATAGACTGCGTTTCTATGTGAGAATCTATTGGAAAAAGGCTTTATGGCTTAAAAAGGATTGAAAATTCTCCCTCAGAACTGCGTTGTCTAAAACGTAGCCACTAGTTACATATTAAAGTCTGTCTCATCCAAATTGAGATGTGTTGTGAGTATAAAATAGACACTGGATTTCCAAGACTTAGTACAAAGAAAAGAATGTAAAATACCTAAATTTAAAAAAAATATTACGTTGAAATGAACACATTTTGGATATACTGGATTACATAAAATATGTTATTAAAATTAATTTCAGCTTTTTACTTTTTTAACGTGGCTACTAGGAAATTTTAAATTTCCTCTGTGGCGTACACTTGTGGTCACATCCTATTTCTCTTGGCCAGCACTAGACTACTCACCAGGGCCAACTCTAGGCCTGCGAGGCTAGGCTGCAGATCTGCCCATGTCCTAATGGAAGATCTCCCTGTGTCCAGGTCATCCCCACCTCGGTTTGCCAGGGTACCTGAAATCCCAACACTAAGGCTTTATTTTAGGGGTTCTGGAAGGCTTGGAAGACTCTAAGAGGTTACTCTGCTGATCAAATACTTCAGTAAAGGAAATGATTTCTGTCCTTATTGTTAAGGGTGGAAAATTTTCAAGTGAGCCAACTTCTGCTTCTGTAATCTGCTTGCTTGTTTAATGTTATCCAGGGTGTGGTTCTAGGAGATGTATTGTGCAAAGATATGCTAACGGCCAACTTCTGCTTCTGCAATCTACTTGCTTGTTTAATGTTGCCCAGGGTGTGGTTCTAGGAGATGCATTGTGCAAAGATATGCTAACAGCCAACTTCTGCTTCTGTAATCTGCTTGCTTGTTTGATGTGGTTCTAGGCTTTATAAGCTGCCTCTTTTGGGAGCTTGGGGCTGATCTCCTTTAACCCTGCTTAGCAGAGAGTCAGTAGCTGGCCAGCTAATTAAGGCTCATAATTCATCTCAGTTGGCTCCGTGGGTCTTAGAATTGATCGCGCCACAACACTTATCAGCCTGGACAAGGCATGGAGACAAAGATTCAGGAGGATAGGGCCCAGGCAGGGGATGGAAAGAGATGCCAGGAGGCCCGGGGGATGGCCCTTCATGGGGGAAGGAGGTGAAGATTTGGGTTGCAGACTCTGGGGCCCCCAAGCAAGCCCATCACCTTTGCCCCTCCATGGCCTACACACCACCTGAGTGCCCTGGATGGTAGGGACATCTAACATCTAGATTACAGAGTCCATGGTCACCTTCTCTGCCCTTGTTTCATGGATCTTGCATGCTGTCTTAAAAGCATATTTTTAAATATCAAATTTTATTTTCCCTTTGTTTTCCATGATGAAATAGGAGATAAGCTGCTCTGAGAATAAATAGGAGCAACTGATTCCTGAGGCATTCATCTCATTTTTAAAGGATAAATAGCAACTACAAGATAAAATCATATCCCTGAAAATACAAGGAAAGCCCTAGAGATGATAAAAAGGAGTGGCAGGTGGGGATGGGAACCCTCAGGTCCACCCCTGCCATTCACCCCTAGGCTGCTATTGGGTCAGTCCTTTGTCTCTCAGTACTGCAGTGTGCTTACCCAAAAGATGAGAGCATTGAGTTTACTGTCCTCACCTTTGGTCCCTTGTTGTCACATACAGGGCAGTACAGACCCAGGCTTCCTTTGCGCTTGCTCTAATGTTTAGAGAAGGGTTACCTTGTTGGAGATGGCTGGGCTGTCCCCCTACCTGCCCTCCCTGCCTCCCCCCTCTCTCCCCAGGAGTCTTACCTCCAAAGAACTGGCCTAGAATCATGGCGAAGAAAATGATACATGCAGGAGGTCACAAACCCAGGACTGGGCCCAAACCCAGGGGAGCAGGGGGCTGAGTCCATATGGGCAGGTGTCCCTAGTGGCTAGTCTGCTGGTCAGAGAATCTGGAACACACACACTGGACCAGGAGGAAGAGACGAACTACTGCTTTGGGCATTCCTGGGCTGATGGGGAAACAGGATGCCCAGGTACACACTCGTTCACTTCTGCAAGTGACCCACCATCCTACATTCCCATCTGTGAAATAGGGACTGTCAGGCCCACCTGGTTAAGTGAAAGTTGGCATGGAAAGGGCTTTGTAATAGGAGAAGTCCTGTGGCTTCAAGGCTGTTAAGAGGAAGGCAGTGAGTCTGTTTCTACACCTGTGTAGTAGGGGGGTATCTAGCCAGGCCTGGGGGAGAATGTGGCAGGGCCAGTACAAATGTGCTTCATAAGTCTGGCAGGAGAAGTTCCTGAAGGTGAGGAATACCCACTGGCAAGGGCTTCTCAACCAAATTCTCCTTGCAGCTGAGGGAGCTACTGCTGCCCTTCTCAGGAGAAGGAATTGAACTTAGCAAAAATGTTTATGTCCATGACCTTGTGTTTAGAATGTCCATCTCCCCAGGAAGAGCAGTTTAAGCCAAGGCTCCAAGTCTAATTTCATTCCTAGAGGAAACCAGCAAATAAAAAAATTGAGAACTAGCTTTTATCGAGCACCTACACCACCAGCACTATGCTAAACATTTTTCCTGAATTATGCCATTTAATTCTCACAGCAATCTTATGAAGAAAGGACTATCTTAACTCCATTTTACAGATGAGAGAGCTAAGGCCCAGAGAGGCCAATCGATTTGCCCTAGGACACATCCAGTCAACATGGAGCCAGTCATCATACCCCAGTCACATGTGACTGAACGGGGCTTAGATATGTCAAGCCAAAGCCTTCTGCTGTACCACACTGCCCCCAGTCTCTGCCTGACTGGATTAGGGTCAGGATGGCTGTTCTCACAGGAAAGAGAGTCCAGAGGCAGGAAGGTGGCATCCACACCCAATGCTCTCCTTGTATTACAGCTGCTCTGGATTCTGCCTGCAGAGGGCTGTACTGAGCACACATCTGGTCTCAGCTCCTCTAGCCCCTGGGCTCCAGGGGCTTCTGGCACTCTGCTCCTCGACTTGGGGTCAGGGAAGCATTCTTCCCAGAAACTAACAGCCTAGCCAGACAGCCCTTCCTTTCACTAGCTTTCCCCAGCCAGGCACACTGGGGCCAGGCCTTACCCCCATCACCTTATGGGCACGTACATTATATGATGGAGGGACCACAGGACAATGGGCAGAACGAGGGCTATGGAGTGAGTCCCAGCAATGCCTCTTGTATGTCTCTAAGCAAGTCACTTCACCTCATTGTGAAATGAGGCCAGTAAGACCCCGCTTGCAGGATTAGTGTCAGGAACAGAGATTTAATATGCAATATGCCCAGTACCTAGGAGACGCTTAACAAGAGTATCTATCATCACTGTTATCCACCTTGGGGCCCACACTACAGTTGACTGAGAGGCTGCAGGAAGGAGGAAATGGAGACTCAGGGAAGTGAACTGCCTTGTCCAAGGTGGTGAGAGGAACAGCCAGAATTTGAACCTCAACAGTTAGGCTCCTAACCTCGGCTCTTCCCCTCAGCCATGCTTCCACACAAAGGCCAGCTAAGGGCAAAGGGGATTATGGATCCAAGAGGGACCACACAACAGGGTGACCAGAGGTATCCTGATGATGAGGGAGATGAGGTACCCCAAGAGGGCAGGGGACAGCATGGGATGGAGGGAGTGTCTGTGTGTACATTCCCAATCCCCATTTCTCTAGCCAACTGTGGGAAAGGCAACTTCTGGGCTCAGCCTTGGCCTGGGCACTGCCAACACGCCTATTAGGGTGGAGCTTTTAGTCTGGTGGGCTTGTGGGCTTGCTGGGGGAACCCTGAACAACCAAGGTTAGCCTTTACCAAGTGCCCACTGAGACCAACAGGGGCCTAGAGGAGAGATCCTGTGGGCTTTGCTAGGACTCAGTAGGTTCTCAATATATGCTTGCTTCTCTATCTAGGCCAGGATCTCCCTGGGGTTGGGGCCTGCCTGGTCTGTGTACCTCCCTTCAGTGTCCAGCATAGCAAAGGCCTAGCACGGGACTCAGGGCACTCCCTGTGCTGACTTAACCCGTATGGCCTTGGAGAGGATGGGAGGTGTGCTCCCTGATTTCATAGGATGCCTAGTATGGTGGGAGAAAGTGGTGGCTGTTAAGGGTGTGGTTCTAGGCAAAGATATGCTAACGTCCAATTTCTGCTTCTATAATCTGCTTGCTTGTTTGATGTTAACCAGGGTGTGGTTAATCTGCTTGCTTGTTTGATGTTAACCAGGGTGTGGTTCTAGGCTTTACAAATTGCCTCTTTTGGGAGCTCAGGGCTGATTCTCTGACCCTGCACGGTGGAGAGTCAGTTGCCCGCCGGCTAATAAATGCTCATAATTTATCTCAATTGGCTCCGTGGGTCTTAGATTTGATCGCGCTACAACAGTGGCAAAAACCTGGGTTAGAGGATCAGTAGGAGGGCTGTCCAGAGACAAGATGGGACCTGGCGTGTCCAGTTGGATCTGCTGAGACCTTGGGCATGTCATCGCCTTCCTTCAAATCCCAGGGAACAAAGGCTGAAAAAGGTACCTGGACCATGGCACTGAAAGATAACATGGGTAAAATGGGAGTGACCAACTGCGTCGACTTCAGTTTCCCGGGACAACGCGCCCGGCCTACGGGTCGCTCCAGGCCCCCGACTCTGGTCCTGGGATCCTCCCCGCACCCGCTGAATGACCTTGACCCTCCGGCCTGGTCCTTGCGCCCTGGCTTCCTAATCCGCCCCTGGCCAGCGCTGGGATGACGGAGGGGCCTCGCTGGACAGCCAGGGGGCGCCGAGACCGCGGGCGCCCCTCCCGCAGGCCCCCCTGGCGACGGGCGCTGGGGCGGTGCGCGCGCGCGCACAGGGTGCGGGGCGGGGGCGCAGCGCTCCCCCCGCGGTGCCCAGGCCAGGGCGCGGGGCGGGCCGGGCGGGCTAATCCCGTATGTAAATGGCAGCCAATGGAGGGTGGTGTTGCGCGGGGCTGGGATTAGGGCCGGGGCGAATGGCTGGCAATCTTACTGGGATTACAGAACAAAGAGCCTCCCCGCGCTCCCGCTCTCGGCTCCGCTCCCCGCGCCGCGCCCCGCCCTCCGCCGCAGCCCGCGCCGGGGGTGGGGGCCGCCGAGCGCCAGCCCCCCGGCCGGCCCAGAGCCCCCGCCGCGGCCCCCTCCCCGGCCCGCGCCCCGCGCCCGCCCGCCCCCGCCGCGCGCGCCGCCCCGCGCCTCCTCCGCCGCGCCGTCCCCCATTCTCCCGGATTAATTAAGGAGGCAGCGGCAGGAGGCTGCGTCCTGGCCGCGGGCCGGGGCCGGGGCGCCGCTGGCAGGAGCGCTTGGGGATCCTCCAAGGTAGGAGAAACTTTTGCGGGGGGCGGGCGCCCAGGCCCTTCTCCCCTCTCCTCCCACCCCCGTGGCCCCCGCCCCTCCCCCTCAAGGTGTTACAGAATCTGGGTCCGGCTTTTGGGTGCATTGCGAAGCACGTGACTGGGATTATAATTCGGGCCGGGGGAGGGGAGGGGTGGCTGCCCCCACCTGCCAGGAGGGGGTGGAAGCCGGGAGCTGTCACCCCCGGCCCTTCCAGAGCTGGGGGGGGGGGCGCCCTGAGCCGGCAGCGGGCGCCTGCAGGCTGCTGCAGTTGGCGAATGAGGTCAGTTATGCTGCCCGCAGCGGCGGGCTCCCACACGGGCGCCCAGGGGTCTGGGAAGGCCGCGGCCCCCGCCAGTCCCCCCGCCCCACTGCCTTCCTCGGGCTGGGCCATTCCCTGGCCCGTACCCCCCACTCCCAGGCTAAGTCAAATACTGCGAGTACTGCCCCAGCACACTGTTGGAGTCTCCCGGGAAGGAGCTGGCCATAACGGTGGCAGCTGAACCCCTGTTGTGGGGGGGAGAGGGGAGACTCAGAAGATTGCAGTGTGGGGGGAGACAAAGGGTTCAGAGGAGCAAGTTGAGGTGCCCTATCTGTGGGCAGTCTCTGAGTTCCTGCAGATGGGCGGGCAGGCCACTCCGAGAAGGGGTTGCTGGGTGCTTGATGCCCACCCCCATCCTGATTTCCTGGGAATGATGGGCTTGACACTTCTGGGCTCCGCCTGCGGCCGGGGAAAGACACGATGCCCTGGCCTGGGCCCAGGGCAGAGGGCGACCACACAGCTGAGAGTTCTGCCTTCCTGGCAGAGCTGGAGGGACCTGGAGCTCTGGATATTTGGCCATGTGACCCAGCCTCCCAGGACCACACCTGGGGTGGGAGGCTCCTATGTTCCCATCACAGCCAGAGTCAGGTATACAGCATTCAGGGTCTCCCTGCTAGGCACCTGGGGAAATCACTGGCTTTGGATGGAGTGTGGTACCAGTGATGTGGAGCACGGGGCTGCCCTGGGATTGCCCTGGGCTTGGCAGCAGGGTGAGCGGCAGGCCTGGACAGCATCTAGAGGAGTGAACATTTGTGGGGGTGTCTCTTACTGCTCACAGCAGAAGGAAGGGGTGGCCAGAAGCTGCTCTCACCCCCTCTGGCTGCTATCTTCTGTGTGTTTGATGGCCCAGTGGCTAGGACTGCTTGCTCCTTGGTACTGGCCTCGGGCTTCTGGGCTTGGGAGGTTCCTCAGAGCAGCCCGTTTATTTCAGCAGCGTCATTCCCAAAGGGAAAGGGCACCAGCATCAATTATTTATTCAGAGCAGGAGGCTGCAGTAGCTGGGAAGCTGGTGGCTGCTGGCTGGGAGGAGATGGTAAAGGACAGCAAGGATAGGGTCAGTCAGGTGGCCATCATGAGCCACAGAGTACAGGGCCCAGGAGTGTTTGAGGCGGATTCTGACTTCTGAATAGGGATCGGTTGACTAAGTGACATGTCTGGCCCCAAGGCAGTAGGATGTCAGAACTCCCAACCTGCTTTTGGGATGTGGGAGGCTTAAGACCACACCCCATTCTGGAGCCTGCTCTGAGAGTGACCTAGAAAGTAGCAGCTCTGACTCAGAGGGTCCCAGAGGGCCCCAGCGGTGGAAAGCAGGAGGGTTGAAACTGTCGCTACTCATTCAAAACATGGGAGAACTTGGGACCAAAGGTTGTAAAACTGGGTCTTGAAGACAGCATTGTAGGGGCGCACTTGACCCACTTAAGAGGACTCTTCTCTAGATACTGGAGGAAGGGACGTTTATTGCAATGTGCTAATCACAGATACTTTTTATGTGTTCATTTAAGGCAGTCTCCCAGAGCCAGGCTAGGCCCTGACATGGTGACAGTGCTTGATGCTTGGAAATAGTCTGGAAGGCAGACGTGAATCTAAAGGTCTCAGAGGCAGCTGTTCTTGCAGCCCACCTGTTTCTGGCAGCCAGGGTGGCCACAGTTTGGTGGTAGACCAATTGTCAGAGACCCCAGGTGAAGATCTCAGAGTGACGTGATGGGTAATAGTTTGGGGCGAGCGCGTCTTAAGTATGACCTTGGAATCACAGACTCCATCTGTTCCATCTTCATTCCGGGTCTAGTTCATCTCCCTGTCTGCCCAATCTGTCTTCCTTGGGCCACTAATTGAATCCTGCAGTTTATCTGAACAGCTTTACACTTGCCTTCCCCTTTCCTGTAAGGTTCTTCCCACCCTTCCCCTGAGGGGGATAGGTGGCTTCCTTTAATGGCCCCACTTGGTCATTTGTCTTTTTCCTCTCCTTGGTCAGGAATTAGCTGGCTGTCATGTCCTCAGGCTGGAAGCCTTTCCTGGCCCCAGGAGTGGCCTAGGTGCTACTTTTCTGCCCCCATGATATCCTGTCCTTCCTCTGTCTGAACACTGACCTCACTCAAAACTTACATGACTATCTCCTTAGTTGCCCTAGGGACAGGAAAGGGGCTGAGGCTTGCTTTTGATTCCCTGGTGCCTCAGAACTGGTACCCAAATACTTGTTGAATGGCTATTTGAGTGAATGAATGAAGTTCTGCTCCAGAGCCTTCGCCCACATTCCTAAATTCGCATCTCTAGGGCAGGTCCCCCACAATGGTAGGAATCCAGGTTCTCGCCCTGAGCTTCCTGCTTCTCATACTCCTAGGGCCCCTCTTTCCCCATTACTGCAGCCTGTGTCTTCCCCCGAACCTGAGCCTGGGGCTTTGCTCCCTGAGTGTCATCTGTCTTGCTCCTTTAGTCCTCTGACTCTCAGCTATTTGTGGGTATCTCTCTCTCTGTAGTCAGGTTCTTTGGGACAAACCAGAAGTGTGCCCAGCACCATGGGGCTCACAGAGGCCTCAGGGGATAACCGGGAACAAGACCTGCAGGGTTAATTCACAAACACCAGAATACAGAGCAGGGCCCAGGATCCATTGACCTTGGGGAGACAGGAAGGGAATTCCCAGCAGGAATTCATAAGCAGGAGCGGAGTGGTGGGAAGAGTTGGTCTTTGTGGGAGAAGGAGAAAGTGAACCTGATCAGAAGACAGTGGGATGTCACCCCCTCTGTGGTGGGGTAATAATGGAGACTTCTGTGTGCAGATGTTGGGGACTCTAGGTGGGTTCCAAGGGGAGCCAGCCCTTTTGCTGGGCACCCAGTTTCCTCATTTGCAGGGATGTCTGGCTAGGACTGTCTAATCCTAATGCTCACTGGGGTTAGTACTTTGTCTGTTCAGACACTTGGTGCTGTAGGTTACAGTGATGACAGCAGAGAGGCTCAGAGACCTGGGGGGAAGGTGGTGCCAGGGGCTGAGCCTTTGTTCTCTGGGGTGAGTTAGATTTCCTCAATGGGCTGGTGAGGCTGTACTTTGCCCATACCAGGCCTGGGGTGACTGGTGGCTGTGTCTCAGGCAGAGAGCAGAACTCTTCTTTTAGACACCCTTGTTCTTGGACTGGAGCTGGGCCTGGCTGACCCAGAGCTATTTGTGTGCCCACCTGTCTCCCTCCTTCAGGACCACCTGCTTTAGGTTGCCAGATTTAGCTAATAAATATAGAGATGCCCAGTTAAATTTGGATTTCAGATATGGAACAGATAATGGGATATTGGGGACAGAATTTATACTAAAAACTTACTTTTTTATCCGAAGTTCAGACTGAACTGGGGGTCTTGTGTTATCTGGCAACCCTACAGCTGTGGCCTCTGGGCAACTAGACTCTTAGGAGCTGGGGAGGGGTTCAGGGTGTGGCTGGGGCTTGCAGTTGGGGCCAGGCTCAGCCAGAGCCCATGAGGATGGTCTGGAGCAACGAATCAGGCAGCGCTGGTTCTCTTTTCCACGGTCGGGCATTCTCCAGCTTGTGGTCCAAGGTCCAGATCTCCCGTTTGGCCTGACGGTGAGGGCTCAGGGTCCCCAGTCTGGGCAGCCCTGGTTTTGTCTTCTATGCCACCGTGGTCTATATGGTGTATTGAGAAATGCTGGGAGGAGGGAAGTTGCTGGGGATACGCTGTCAGAAACAAAATCAGGATTTGCAGTCAATTTGCAGAACCTGCCCTTAGCACTGGGAGGCTGTTTTTCTGATGCCCACCTTAAAGGTTTGGAAATCCTGCCTCTGGAAGCCCTGGTAGAGGAGGGTCATTGCTGGACCAGCCACAGGTTTCAGGGGCTGTCCCTTTGGAGGGATGCCAGGTGAGTACAGCAATGTGGTTGCTGGGAATTGCTGCCCCTCACCTTTGGCCATGCCATCATCTGAGGCAGAACTCTTCCCCCACCTCCCTTTTGTGCCCTTGCTACACTGAGATGTGGGGCATGGCCAGGAAGTGAGGGCCAGGGTCTCGTGGTCCATACTCCCTCCTTGACAGTTTGGTTACATGCTCATATGTAACATGGAGATAGTATACTCTGTCTTGCCTGAGCCCAATGTGATGCTATGCTTTGGGAGGCTCAGTGTTGCATTGTGGGGACTCCATAGCCGCTGGTGGGTATGTGGGTCATCCTGTTGCAGGTCTAAAGTGGAGACAGGCTAGGAAGCCAGAAGTGACAGATCCCAGCTTGAGGGAGAGGATCCTGGGCTGCTCACAGGTACTCAGTCAGGCTGTAGTTGGGAGGGCAGGTGAGCTGTGAGCTGGAGCAACTGGGCCCTTGTCTTCTGGAGGCTTGGACTGGGCCAGGCCTGTTTGCTGGTTGGTGTCTAGTGGAGTCTTAAGGTACATTATCTTGCTGCTTGGCAGAACCATAAAGAAGGGGTAGGAGGTCTTTGTCCATCCATCCATCTGCCTGTCAGTCCACCAGCCAGTGAGAGATGCAGAGGTGCCAGATCTGCAGAATCTTAGGTCCTGGCATCTAGCCCCAGGCCAGCAGGTAGGGGTTCACCCACATGTTATATATGTTGTTGAGGGATAGACAGTCAGTGAAATGCCCAGGTCTCAAGTATACCATCCAAGGAGATCGACCAGTGCACACACTCACATGGCGCAGCCCCTGTTAAGACATAGAATAGTCCATCTCCCCTCAAAGTTCCCTCAAGCCCATTTGTAGCCAGCCCACTTGGCTCTCCCCCAGCCCCTGGCAACCACTGGTCTGTTTTGTGACTCTATAGCATCTTCCAGAGTGTCACATAAATGGAGTCACACAGTCTGCAGCCTGTTTGGCTTAGTTCCCTGGGCATAATGCATCTCTCACGTATGGGAAGCTGGTTCCTTTTGATTGCTGAGTAGTATTCCATTATATGGATCCACCACATAGCTCCACCCGCTCTCCTGGAGTGGAGACCCAGCACACCTGGCTTGCCAAGTCCTGCTCTGGCTCAGTACCACCCAGAGGATGGGGTGCCTTACTTTTATTTTCACAAAGTCACTTCCTGTACCCCATCCCCTCCCCCATTGAGAGCTGACCTGAGCCAGGAGAACTGCATGCCTCTGTCCACAGAGCTGGAATTTCATCCTCTGATTCTGGTGACTCACAGACACAGAGCCCCTGATGAAATTACACCTGCCTGTGGCTGCCCTCAGGGCTGGAGCCTCCGCTATGCAGGTGGGCTCCTAGAACAATTATGCTCTGGAGCCAGGACAGCTGGGGGACAGGGGTGGGGGCGGGCCTGAGGAAAAGGAACTGTCTGTGCCCTGGGGTGTCTCCCCATCCCTGTGCCCCACTCCCCCAGGAGATTGGGGGTCCCTGGTTGTGTATCTCTGGTCTCCATTCCTGTAGCTTGTTAGCTTGGGGTAGAAACTCTTTGTTTTCCTGAAACAAGGGCAGAGCTTCTTCCTCTTTGTGAAAAGAGGGCATTCCACAAGCATAATTTAGAGTCAGACAGCAGGGGGCTGCGTGACCCCATGAGAGTGCCTTCACCTCCATGGCATTTGTAAATGGGAGAACAGCATCTGATGTACTGGGCTACTGTGAGACTCAGCTGGGGTAACCCAAGCTGGCGGGGTTCCTCAGATCCCTGGGGGGCCTGCAGGGCTGCCAAGGGGGAAGAGGTGGAGACATGTGGCCCTCCAGCTCCCTGTGTCCCACTTTGGGCCAGAGTAGGGTTACTTTTATTCAAGTTCCTGTTAGGTCTCTAAATAAAATTTTAGCTGACGAGAACGTTTGGGATGCACCTGTGGTTAGCCCTGTGTGAACAGCAGCCTTTCTCCTGAATGTATGGACAGCGCTGAGGTTTCGGTTGGTCACGGAAGCTTCTAGTCAGGCCAGTTCCAGCTCTGCCACCTGCCTGCTGAATATGACTTGTACGGCTGCCCAAGTGGCTGAGCCTCACTTTAACTGTCTAGAACCCCTGGGGGGTTCCCGGTCGGGTATTATGACTGGCGGTGTCTGAATGAAGGGAAGCCAACAAGAGATTGTCAGTCTCCCAGGGCTTCCTAAGAAAAGGGAGGTCCCTGGGTGATAGCCTGGCCTACATAGGTGTCTTGAGAGATTTGGAGGTTTTTAACTTTGCTTTTCTGAGGAAGTGATTAACTTTTCCTCATGAGCTGAGCCACCTGCCCTCTGTACCTCACCAAGTCCTCAAAGGCTGAATTCCTCAGTCTGACCCGTGGGCTATACTCAGCAGAAGCCTACAAGGACTGTGACAAGTTAGCCCCATGCAGAAAGGCCCTCAGGTGCTCCTGGGTGGCGCCCTAAACAGGTAAGACTCGTGCCCGCCCACCCTCGCAGCTCCAGGGTGGTCTTGGCGGACTCCATGGGGGTCTTGTTATTGGGCCAGTCTGGTGTCTCTCATGTTTATCCAGGAGCTGGTTTTTCAGGTGTGACAGCTTTCAACAGAGAGGCCCAGGTTGGGAGAGGCAGGGCATTTGGGAAGGAAGTGGTTGCCCTGGCTTCCAGTTGGGGATGCAGGCCTCTGGGCAGGTGGGCTAACCACATCCTCCCTCTGATCCTGGGCCATGCCCGCTCGGGGGGCCAGCCACTCCCTGAGACACTGTTCTTAGCACATCTTAAGGAGAGATGCTCTCTGTTGCCCTAGATGGGAAGTCAGGGCTCCTTCTTGGGGGGTCCTTTGGCTGCCTCAGGGCTTCTTGACTTCACAGTAGGGTACTATGGAAGCATCAGGGCCTTTGAAGCCAGACAGACTTGGGTTCAAGTCTCAGTTCTACCACCAACCATCTGTGTGGCCTCAGGCATGTGACTTTATCTCTCAGCTTCATTTGAACAAATGAGTATGGTTATCTGGATATTGCAGGTTCTTGGGAGGATCAGCACATTTAGTCAGGAGAAAGCTGGTCAATATTTCAGTTAAGAGCGTGTGATGTAAGAAACTGCCAAACCTGTAAAGAATTTTTAAAAGAGTTTATTTGAGCCAAACTGACAATATATGCTGGGCAGCAAGATCTCAAATGCTCCAGGAATAACAGTTTGCAGTTTCTTTTATGCATTTGAAATTAAGGAGGGAAGATTACATGAGGATGGGAGAAAGCAAGGCAGGGATTAAATTACAGGGTAGTTAAGATTATTTGCTCTCTGGAGGGTGGTCAGGCTGTAGAAGAAGGGGTCTAAAAGGAGCCATTTCAAAGATATGCTAACCCAGATGCACAGAAACAATGGACAGGGTTTTGCTTAAGGCAGAGGTAAACCTTTTACTAAAGAAGTTGTATGCCTGGGTTGTAACTCCACCCCTCGCCCCTGCCCAGTTAGGAATTTATGATCAGATCACTCTCTGAAGTTACTTTCCATAGAACTCCTTTTTTATCCACAAGTAGTTCCTCAACTTGTCATATGATGGCCCCAGAGGGGAACTGGACGCAGTCATTTCTCGCTCTGCTCTTAGTACCAGCCGCCCTGGGACATACACCCTCTGCCCATGGAACATGGGGTATGCCATGCCTGTTTGCTTCAAGCGAGGAAAGCCTCAAGGATAGAACTGATGATGGCCCTTGGCCTGTCCACCTCTTGGAGTATGTAATTAGGCATCATCATGAGAAAGCTGGGGCTACCCAGGGGACCAGGCTGCTTTTTGGAGAGCCTGTGCTCTCTATAGGGGAAGTGAGACAAACCCATTCTCAGGTGTACCTAGGGCAGCCTGCAGGACGTGACTTTTTGCTGGGCCCTGGAGGATGGGTGGGATTTGGGCCGAGGAATAGGCAGGGGTGAGCATTCTGGTGGGCCACAGGGCCAGTGTTAATAAAAGCCCAGAGACAGGAAAGGGCAGTGTACATGTGGCCAAGTGAGTATTTTACTCCAGAAGTGGCAAGGCATCTCCTTCCAGTGGGTCAAGGCTGTGCTGCCTTATCCCTCCGCATCCGCACCTAGCCGCACAGAGTGAGCGTCCAGCACAAACTTACGACATGAATTAGACATGAGCTAGGTATCAGAGCATTCAGGCTGGGGCCTTGGAAAGTTGGGGGCTTTCTTCACCCTTTGATACTGACTCCCACTAACTTGCCCCCAGCCTTCCCAGGGGCTGCCTCTGCTGGCCTGGCTGTGGTTCTTGGAAGCATCCAGAAGTGGTGGGAGTGCCATGCTTCCTGGGCTGGGTGCAGTGCAGTTTTGGGGGTGTTCCCCTCATGAAGGGCAGCTCGTGTGCATAGAGAGAGCACAGATGTGGAGCCTCAGAATAGTTAATCCCCTGGGCTATTTAGACACACATGATTGTATGCATGCACATGTGTATATACACATGTATGTGGCATTCTGGAGGCCACCGGCTGGTGATTGTGCCAGATAACGTGACATTTAGCTGAATCTTGACCACAGCCTGGGATGAGTATTGCCCAATGTAGAGCCCCCTCTCATTTCATTGGGTGGCAAAGGGAGTCGGGTGCATTTGGCTCCAGGTAATAGAAAACCTGACTACAGAGTGTTAAACAAGGAGGGGTTTATTTATTCCTTACAGGAAAAAGCTGGTGAGTAGGTATGCAGTTGGAAGCTAGGATTGGGACACAGTGACGTCTTCAGGGGTTCTTTTCCTCCCTAGCATGTTGGTTTTTTTAAGTTTAGTTTAAAATTATTTTCTTTAAAGCATACACTTTAGTATGTTTTTATATATTCACGAAGTGGTGCAATATTCACTACTATATCATTTAAGGGCATTTTCATCACTCCAAGAAGAAATCCAAACCCATTAGGTTACCTGCCCCATTCCCTCCCCTCATCCCCAGCAACCACTGATTTACTTTCCACCCCTATGGATTTGCCTATTCTTGACATTTCATAAAAATGGTATTATATAACATGTGACCTTTGCTCCTGGTTTTTTTCATGTAGCATGATGTTTTTGAGGTTCATCCATGTTGTGACTTATGTCAGAATTTCATTCCTTTTTATGATAGAATACTATTACCCTTAATGGCTATACCTCATTTTTATTATGTTTCTCAGTTGATGAACATTTGGGTTTTTTCTACCTTTTGGCTACTGTGAATACTCCTGCTATAAACACTTGTGTATAAGTCTTTGTGTGAACTATGTCATCGGCTCTCTTGGCTAAATCCCTAGAAGTGGAGTTGCTGGGTCGTGATGGCTATTCTCTGTTTAACATTTTGAGAAACTGCTAGACTGTTTTCCAAAGTGGCTGTACCATTTTATATTCCCACCAACAATTTAACGAGGGATCCAATTTCTCCACATCTTTGCCAACATTTGGTATTGTCCATTTTTTTTCTTATAGCCATCCTCATAGGTATGAAGTGCTGTCCCATGTGGTTTTGATTTACCGTGTTGGATTTTGTCTTCATGCTTGTGCCTCATGGTCACAAATGGCTACATCCCCTCCAGCCCTCACAGCTGTCATTTAGATGGAGATGTGTTAGGGCAGACTCTTCTCTCAAAGCTTTGCCATCATGCATGCCTCCTCAGGGACTTCTCCATTACTGCACAGGTCCAACCCAGGTCACATGGTTCTCCCTAGCTGCCAGGGAGCTGGAAGGACAAAGGCATCAGCTTCCTGGACTATTGGGAGAGGAATGGGGTAGGGAAAATTTGTGGCAAGCAGACCCCTAGTCTATGCTCCTTGCAGCCCAGACCAATGAGAATGCCTTCATTTCTCCAGGAGTAAGAACAGGGATGTGGAGACCCCCAGTGGGTATAGTGGGGGCTTAGATCACAGGCGCCTGGCTCTACTGCAGCCCACAGTCACCACTGCCCATCAGTTGTCTCCTGCCTTGGAATCCAGGGAACCACACCTTGCACAGGGCAGTGTTAGTCACCTCCCAAGCCACCCTGACTCCCCTCTCTACCCAGAGACCTTGGTCTTGCCTTTGCTTCTCCATGCCTCTCACCCTGGGATGAGCTGGGTGACTTCTTGCCTTTCAAACTGGCTTAGGCCTGGAACTCTCATACACTGCTAATGGCAGTGTAAAGTGGCATGGCCATTTTTGGAGTAGTTTGGCAGTTATTTATTATTATATTTTATCGACACGTAAGTACGCCATAAAATTTACTGTTTTAAAGTACTCTATTCAGTGGTTTCTAGTATATTCACAAGGTTGTGCTATCATCACGACTGTCTAATTCCAGAAGATTTTTAGCACCCCAGAAGAAACTCCAAACCCATTACCTGTCATTCTCCATTGCCCCCTGATTCCTAGTGCCCTGGCAACCACTAATGGTATCTTTGGATTTGGGCATCTTTTTATAAGGTTAAACATGCACTTAACCACATGAACTAGCAATTCCATTTTTAGGTATTTACCCCAGATAAATGAAAACTTAGTTTCATATCAAAATCTGAAGAGAAATATCTATAGTAGCTTTATTCATAATTGTCCCAAACTGGAAACTACAAATGTCTAGCCGGTGCAGGGTAAGCAAACCCTGGTACACCCATACCATGGAATACTGGCCGGCAGTGAAAACAGGTGAACTCGTGATACAAACAACACAGGTGAATCACAGAAGCATTAAGCTGAGTGGAAGGAGTAGACCCAGAAAGCTACATCCTGCATGGTTGCGCTTATATGATATTTTGGAAAATGTAAAACTGTAGGGGCAGAGAGCAGATCGGGTTGCCTAGGGGTGGGGTTGGGTTGGGTTGATTGAGGGTCACAGGGGACTTTGGGATGTCGATGAAAATGTTCTATGTCTCGAATATGGTGGCAGTTACGTGACTCTGCCTTTGTAAAAACTTGTAGAACTGTATACCAAAAAGTGAATTTTACTGTATGTATGAATGTAGACTTGGGACCTGCCCTCCCAGATTAACCCCACGTAGGGTTAACCAATCCATTTGTTCTAGTTGGTGCCACCTTACCTTTACATGTTCAGGTCTATCTTTCAGGATAGCTACTGTGACTTATGCCTAGGGCTGGGGCCAAGGGCTCCTTTGGGGCCTCTTGTGACTTTCCTCAGACATCCTTTCTCTCCCCTGTTCCTGAGCCTCTTGGGTGGGGTGTGCCAAATGCTTTTAGGCCATGCACGAGCTGTTATAGCTGGAAAGGACCTCAGAATATGCTGACTTCTTTCCCTTTTCAGATAGGGAAAGTGAGGCCCAAGGCTAGAGGCAAAACAGCTGGCAGGAAGTTTTGGAGCACAACATGGCACACAGGAGAAATAGGGAATGAGAGTGCAGGGCTTCTGAGACCCCCAAACTAGGAGAGAAGAGTCTGCAGCGAGGCAGAGGAGCTCAGATTCTGCCTAGAGGCAGACGGTGGCAAGTGGCTTATTGCAGTAGAGTCTGGGAATGGCTAATCGCCCCCAGGGACAGTCAGAGAGTGGCACCAATTTCTGCCCCGGGGAACTCCTGGTGTCACAGTGGGTAACCCTTCAGCCTCATTACTGTTTAGCTAGATCCCAGCAGATGCAGTCTTCAGGGTCTGCTGGGTAGGGCTGCCAACCTGGAAGCACCTCCTAAGAAAGATACCCCAGGCGACCCAGAGTGGGGTAGGTGGATATCTTGGGTGGTAATTGCCCTGGGAGTTGTGGACCTAGTCTCAGTGATGCTGGCCCGGGTGTGTCTTGGTGTTGATGTTGAGTCACTGCCCATATGGGCTGTGTCTGCCCTTGTGGCCTTGCCAAGAGCTCGCAAGACTTCCATTAGGATGGACGGGCACAGCAGTGGCTTGGCCTGTGGGCACAGTCCTGGACCTGGCTCATGTCCAAGTGCCCACTGCCCACCACCCATCTCTGGGAGCCAGGTTGGAGATCTCAGCCCTGTGAGGAGGGTTCTCATTCTGTAAGTGGATCCCTGGAGCCCACAGTGGTGTGGGGACATGAGGATGCCAGGAGTAGGGCCTGTGACCCCTCCCCACTGCCCTGCACTTTTGCAGGGACAGAACATTGGAAGAGGAGTGACTTCCTCTTCCCAGGCTTCAGATGGGGTTTCTTTGGGGGCATGAACCTGTTCCATTTTCTTGGCTCAACATCCACTGCTACAGACAAGGGGATTGCCCAGTCTGGGGTCTGGTACCATCCCAGTGCTGGCTTCTTCCCACCATCTCCTGACACTCAGCCCGCAAGCGCTGCTGATGCTTACCTATCAGTATATATGTACATACTGCCAATTAGCTGCCAAGGATCAGCCAGTACTGTGGGGAGGTGGATGCCAGGGTCCTTGCTGCCCAGCCGAGTGCCAGGCCTGCATTTCCCACCCAGGGTCCCCTGCACATTGGGGAAAAGAAATGGCATTTTGCTGCCAGTCGGGAGGCCAGCGTGAGCTAGCCCAGAGTTGAAGAGACGCGATGATGTCAGTGAGAAGCAATCGCCATCATCGCATTGCTGCTGTTTTTTTAACGAGCGCTCATGATCTCCAGGCCTCGTGCCAGAGACTTTTCATACGGGAGCTCCTGCGGTCCTTACAATGCTGAGAGTGGCAGAATTGGTGGCACCATTTTGCTCATGAGGCATGAACAGTTCAAGTGCCTCAGTGGAAGCTACCAGCTGGTGATAGCCAGCTTTGGTTGACCCCAAGTCTCAGGTGTTTCATTCTCACTCTGAGGGGGCAGCCTGGTGCAGACAGGGCAGCAGAGGGACTGAGGCTGATCACATGTGATGTGACAGGTTTGGAAGTGCCTGAGGAGGGCCTTGGATGCCAAGGATGCCATGGTTAGCTAAGCTTGTCCCCTACTCTCAGACCTCCAGTTCATTTTAGCTACTCACTCCCCACCACGTGTATGTATGGAGCACCTGCTGTGGTTCTGGGGCACAGCCGTGAAAATCCCTACCCCCAGGTGCACACGTCTGTTGTGGAGGCTGGTGAGATCACTGCTTCTCGCCACCTCCCTGGGCTGGCCTTTCGTTCCGGCCTCTGCTTTCTTGCGCACACCCGTTCCCATTCAGTGCAATGACCCAGCCATGAAGTAGGGACCCTTTGTTGTCCTAGATTGGCAGAGGGCCTGGGCATAGGGGCTCTTGGCTTGGCATTTGGGCTCATGTCCTGAATTAAGAGGCCTTGGGACCCATATGGAAGGACCTGGGAGGCCTGGCCCCCAGCTGAGAGACTGGTTTGGGCTTTCTCATCTGAAAGAATGAAGCCCTTTTGAGACTTCAGCACCCCTCTTCTTTCTCTACTTTCTCCCCCAGATTCCACAGCCTAAGTCTCCACCTCCTCCTCCGCAGCCCTCTGCTCCACTCCCCTGTCCACCTTGTTTGCCCTCCCAGCCTTTGTATTCCTCTAGGTTCCTTGAATAGCCTCCTGACCTCTGATCTTCCACTCCTGGGGCCCCGTCCTTCTCTCCCCTGACTCTCTAACTCTCCCTTGTCCTCAGTTTCCCTCTAATTTCTCCCACTGTGTTCTCCCCGAGCATTCTGATCTCTTTTGAATGCTGCCCTCCCCGACTCCTATATCTCAGATCTTGTCACATCATCCCAGAAGCCCCAACAGAGCCCCAGCCCCAACACCCACAGGTTACAGGTGGCCCTCAGGATCCCAGACATGGCCTCTCAGTCTCCTCCTTTCTTTTCCCTGCTGAGCTGGGGACACCATCATCCACAACATCATCGGAACTAGATACTCCAGGTACCTCCTTCTCAGAACTCCCCATCTACGCCATCACCAACTCTGCCCTCCTCTATCCCGCTGCCACCATGTGCCTCAGACCTGGCCACCTCTGGCCCAGACTGTTGTAGAAGGTTGCTAACTACCAGTTCCCTGGCTCTAGTCCTGCCCATCGTAGTTTGTCTGCCATATCCTGACAGAACCTCTTAAAATGACCTTGTCTGGCCCCAGCTGCAAACCTTTTGGTGTTTCCTGTCTCCTAAATGATGACCTTCCAAAGTCCTTGACTTGGCCCCAGTGGTCAAGTTCGCCTATTCACCCACCATTTCCTACCCTGATTTGAATGTTTCAGCCACACAGAGCCAGGCCCAGTGACCCACCCATCCACCAACCTGCCTGAGCCCGACTGTGACACATGGGAGGCCTAGGCTGGTGGTTGGGTTTCCTGGGTAGCCAGTAATTTGGCACACCTTCAAACGGGGCTTGCTGTACTTGCTCAGCATTTATTTCCAGGAAGGTGGGTGCAATGGGGGGCAAAGCAGTCATCCTTTTAGGTGAGCAGTGCTTGGGCACAGTTCTCTGCCCCTGCCCCTCCCCTGCAAACTCCTGCTCCCTGGTGATGTCACACTCCACTTAACTTAGGCAGCACCTCCTCCAAAGAGCCTCCCCTGGTTTTTTTTTTTCTCATAGACTATTATAATTGCCCTATCTCCTCCCATCCTGGGACTCTCTCAAGGGCAGAAGCACCTGCTCTCTGTCCCAGTGCTGCATAGAACAATGTGTGATGACATTAGTGTGCATGCATATGGTCATGTCCCCAACATGTGTGACCGTGTGTGGGGACAGGGGAGGGTGGCAGGGTCTGTGGCCATGGGAACTTGTGTGTTTTGAGCCTGGCCAGGGGCCCCCCTACAAGGCCAGATGCCCCCTCTTCAGTGGGGACAGGGGTTGGTCCCAAGCCTTAGCCAAGGACCTCCTCTGTGAGCAGCAGCCCCGCCTGAAGAGGCCCCTGCTGGCTGGCAGCCTGGAGATTAGTCTCCAAGGCCACGACGCCAGTTGCCATAGGCACGCAGGCTCAAATCATGATTGTGATTTCTCATCCTGGTCACGCAGGCGGTAGCTGCCCCTGCCCGCTTGCTATGAGCTGGAGCCAAGCTTTAAATAAAGGGATGGAAACTTGACCCCAGAGAGCTGTCTGCCTACTGGAGCCCAGACACCCCATAATGCCAACAGTATCCCTCCCATCTCTGGGGTGGCAGAGAAATGGCAAAACCTGAATTTGAGGGTTCCTTTGTTGTCTTAGCACCAGAGCATAGGCATGGCCTTAGCCTGGTCCTGGGGAGCCCAGTCTGAGAGGAGGCAGCCCACCTTCATGAACCCCTTCTCCACCTATGAGGGATAAAGCCCTGCCTTCCGGAATCCTGGACTAAGAAGAGACTGGGCTTTCTACTGCCAGGCCACAGATCCACCCCATCCCCTAGCTCCTCCTCTGAGGAGAGGGCAGGAGGCCACCCTTGTTTTCCCAAGGAAGCAGCATCAGGCATGTGCTCCCTTGAGTCTGCCCTTTGCCCGGGCTAGGGCCGCCTTCCTGCCCTGAAGGTGGGGCAGCTATGCCTGTTGGTTGGTTATCTTTAAGTTATTTTTTCTAAGAATGAGGTTTCTGTTCTTTCTTTTTAAATTGCAAAAGTGATACCTCCTTATCTCAGGTAACTCAGAAGTATGGAAAAGTAGAGGGAGGAAAAGCCCCTCATGATCCAGCCTACTGAGATGAGTTTGCATCCCAGTCTCTTCTGCATGACCTGAGGTCGGTTGTCTGTGCTGTGTTGGTTTCAGCCTCCTCCCCCCACCCACCAGGGGGCACTTGAAGTGTCTCTTGTTTGTTTGGTTTTTTTTTAGTATGGTATATGTATTTATGGATGCATTACCTGCTTTGGTGAAATGCCTTTGCAAGTTCATCTTTGTGTTTGGGATCATTTTCTCAGGATAAGTTGATAGAATTAGAAGTGCTGAGTCGAAGGCTTGGAATGGTTGTACCTCTTAAGAGGTGTCAAGGTGACTTTCCTGTTGTCTGCTGCCTAACTGGGGATCCCAATATCTGACGTCTTAAAAACCTTTTATTGAGAAAAAAAGCTATTGTGAGTCAACAGCTCAATAAATTTTAGAAACCAAATCACCCATGTAACCAGCACCCAGATCAAGAACAGAACATTCCCAGCCCCCAGAACTCCTTTCATGCCCCCTTCTAGTCTATCCCACACCCCTCAACATGACCACCATCATGACTTTTAACATCAGAGCTTGGCCTGTTTTTGAACTGTGTACAAATGGAATCCTATAGTGTGACCTTTCGCGCTTGGGTTCTTTCAAATTTGATAGATTCTGCTATGGTGTTACATGTAGGTGTGGTTTGTTTGTATGTCTGACAGCTTTTTCAACAGATCAGGCGCCAGGGAGAATGCAGTGAAAGCAAACATGTGGGCACTACCCTGAAAACAGTACCTTCTGAATTGCCCATTTTCAAAGAAATAAAATTTGTTTCCTTAAAGGACCTACTCTGGTAAATAGGAAAGAATCTGCAACCAGACCAGCAGTTAAGCACAAGGAGAGCACGCTGTGTTGTGGCCTGAACCTGTGCAGGGTGCGCTGATATCTGGGATGCAGTCTGCCCCCTTTGGGCCTTGGTTTCCCCAGGTGCATGTGGAGGTGGTTGGATGAAGGGCCCATCCAGCTCTGGACACCACGATGCTAAGTGTATACTTTAGAAGCACTAAGAGTTTACTTTCTAAAGTGGCAGAAATTTGCTCTTGCAATCCTATTTATCAGCTTGCCTCACTCTCTACATAAAGTAAACATGCATTGTCCTTGACTTCTGCTCACATTATTCCCAGGCCAGATGACTCGTGGAAGGATCCTTGCAGGTAGTCCCATCTCCTTTAAAAACGTGCACAGAGCTTCTTTAAAAGGGTCTTGATACATGGGCGTCTTCCACTTGAAAACTCCCAGGGAACGGGGACCCAGTGCCTCTGAGACAGCCTGTTCTTCCATTTGGGGACAGCCCTCCCAACTGGGAGGTGTTTCCCTGGGTTGAGCCAAAGCCTATATCCCTGTAATTTCTACCAGTGCAATGTGAATGAACTTGGACCTAGTGTGGGACTTTAGGAGCTAGTCATGGAATCTGGGATTGGGGAGATGACGTGTATCACCAGGCCTGATATAACAGATGCCACTTGATAGCACTTGGTAAATGGTAGCACTTGCTGTTATTGTTATTATTTTTAAATTGTGGTAAAATAACCATCACATAAAATTCACCATCTTCATCATCTTTAAGTGTACAGTTCAGTAGTATTAGGCACATTCATGCTATTCTACATCCAATTTCCAGAACTGTTCTCATTTTTCCAACTGAAACTGTACAGATTATCTCCCTATTTCCTGCTTTTCATAGCCCCTTATAGCCTCTGTTCTACTTTCTGTCTCTGAGAGTTTGACTATTCTAGGTACCTCATGTAAGTGGAAAGTGGAATCATACAGTATTTGCCTTTTTGTGACTGGCTTATTTCACTTAGTGTGACATTCTCAAGGTTCATTCATGTCATTGCATATTGCAGTATTCCTTTTTTCAGCTGAATAATACTCAGTTCTATGTGTATACTACACTTTCTTTATCCATTCATCTGTAGATGGACACAAGTTAGTCCTACCTTTTGGCTATTGCAAATAATGCTGCTATGAACATGAGTGTACAATATCTCTTTGAGACTTACTATTTTATTATCAATGTCACTATGATATAGGATCTCAAATCTAGAATGGATCTGAAAAGTCACCTCTTTCAACCCCTCATCCAGTGCTTGTCTGTCCATCCAGCTTCCTGCTGAGACTTCTTCCAGCTTTGGATGCATGCCAGGGGTGGGATGGGAGCCTTACTACCTTCTAATACCTCTGACTGTCTGAGGGCCAGAAATGGGTGGCTCAGGGTGGAGAAAACAGGTTTTAAGAGTGGAATCATGGCAGAGGGAAAGACAACCGGGCATCCTCTGTGTTTTAAGATGCCCCCCTTAAAGAAATTAGATGGAGTTTGATTTGCTCCATTTTACAGAGGAGGAAAACAAGGTTCAGGAAGATTTAAGTAACTTACTCATTGAAAGTAATTGGCTCCCAAGAAGGCAGGGCTTTACGCTCCTTGAATGATGCCCCCAACACCAGAGCTTTTAAAGGTTAGTGGGTTGATTTGTTTTCATTTACTATCCCACTTTATTTCAGAAGTGATTTGAAAGACCGATAAAGAAACAAACTATAGTAAAGTGATCTAAATTTGAAAATGCCTACTGTGGAATCTGTCGCCATTAGGAATGTGTTCAGTTGTAAATAACCTCATAAACAGACTGAAGAAGTGAGGGATTTGTTTTCTCCTGTAACGAGAAGTCTGGAGGTGGGCAGCCCAGTCCTGGGTCAGCTGCTCAGGGACATCACTGGGGCTGGCACTTCTGTTCCCTGGCTCTTCTGTCCTCAGTGGCAGCTTTGGTCATCTCATCATAAAGGGGCAGGAGGGATTGGGCAGCTAGCCCTGCTCTGTGGGCAGTGGAGAGAGAGAGTCAAATGGGGATTGAGTGAACTAGTGACAGCGTCTGCCACCACATCCTAGATTCTCACTGTGGGTAGGTCACCTAATGGGATGTACGCTTTGTAGCTTCCAACTGGAAAGGGAGTCTTTGTTATAAAATAGACCAGGAGACAAAAACAAATGGATGACTTTACATCTGAAAAAGGCTGACTTAACCAGGATGCTTTTTTCTAATCTTTAAAAAAATGTGATGTCCAGTGTGCTGAGTTTTTACCTGTATATACAGCTGCGAGGAAAAGAAACCTCCTAAAAGTGGCTTAAGCAGTTCAACCTGAAGCCTGGAGGTGGCAGATCTAGGGTCATGACGGGCTGCGTTCTTCCACATGTCCACTCTGCTGTCCACGTGATGGCTTCACCTCTTGGGCTGGCTCCTCTTGTCCTCAGATAGCTGTCATGGTTGGGGGTGTTACATGCAGGAAAAGGAGGACATCTCTGATTTGAGTTTCTTTTGAAGGAGAATTTTCCTAGAAGCCCCTGTGGCTCAGTGGTCAGAACTGGGTTACCTGCTTCTCCTCAAACCAATCCCAGATAAGGGATGATGAGATTGCCTTGATCCAAGCCATAGAGTCACCAAGAGTCACTGCTTAGAGCACCTGACTTTAATGAGGACTCAGTAGCATTCTTTGTTAGCATAGAGAGGAAAAAGGAGTTGAGGTCAGAGTGGGGATTGGGACTCGGGTGTCTTGACCATAAGTATGGACCCCCTCCAGCTGCCTTGAGGGGCCCGCCTGGGCAGACAGGAGAGGAAGTCAGGGCTGTGGCCTGCTTTGTTCTCTGCCACCTGCAGTGATGCGTAGACAGTAGGGAGGGGGCAGGAATTCAAGGCCCAGGCAATTCCATCCCCACTGGGGGTCCCTGGGAGAGGAAATAGAATGTCCAGTGAGGGGGGGATTTCTGTGGAGGAAGGATGCCGCTCCCCGCCTCGCCCCCAGGAGGGAGAGATTCCTTGTTTGTTCTCTCAGGCTTCTTTTTCAAGAAACACAAGCATATGGCAGCGGATGGTGCGGGGGCCGTGTTTGGGTGGTGTATATGCTTGCCTTTTGCATGGTTGAGTGTATTTTTTACCGGCTTCAGCACCCAGCTGGTACACAGGGCAGTGAGACTGTGTCAGAGGCACTCCCCCAGCATCCAGAAATATCCACCTCTTTTCCAGTGGTGGTTCTGGAGTTTCCAGTGGGGAAGGGATTGGAGAACTTTCTGGAAATGCAGGCCTGAGCTTTACAGAGGTCCTAGCTGAAGACTGTGTGTCCAAGAGTTGAGGACATGGACCAGGATTTGTGGGTGGGATGAAGGGGTCCTGGACTCATTTCCTGAGACCACTCTGACAAATTACCATCAACTTGGTGCCTTAAAACATCTGAAATTTATTCTCTCACAGTTCTGGAGGCCAGGCAAAATCAGTACCACTCAGTCCAAATCAAGGTGTCAGCAGAGCCATGCTCCCTCCAGAGACAAATCTGTCCCTTGCCTCTTCTAGCATCTGGTGGCTGCCAGCATGCTTTGGCTCATGGCTGCATCACTCCAGTCTTAACGGCCAGCATCTTCAGATCTCTCTCTGCTTTGTCTTCATATGGCCTTTTCTTCTATATGTGTCACATCTCATCTGTCTCCTTATGAGGAAACGTGATGGCACTTATGGCCCACTGCATAGGTTACTAATCTCAAGGTTACTAATTTAATCACACCTGCAAAAGTGATTTTCCATGTAAGATGACATTTCGGGCTCCAGGGATCAGGATGTGAATGTCTTGCAGGATCCATTTTTGGGCCTGTCATGAGTCCCTAAGGGCAAATTTGAGCAGCCATTCTTATAGACGGGCTCTCGCATAACATATACTGGCTAGGAAGAGGACCAATGGCAATTCCCAGCCGACCTAGCCCTTCTCTTCCCATCTTAGCTCCTATCCACACTGCACATGCCCTTAACACCCCAAACATATATCCAAGCTCTAGGCACCCTCCCAAGCAGCTGCCTCTTGGGGGTGCACCTACATCTGCATGGTCTGCCCGCAGGGTGTATTGGTTATCTATTGCTGTGTAATAAGTAGTCCCAAATTTAACAGTGTCAAACAACAGCCATTTCTCATTTTAATCTCTCACAGTTGGGGCTTGACTGGACTCAGCTAGGTGGTTCTTGTTCAGAGTCTCTCCTACCATCGCAGTCAGAAGATGGCTGGGATTGGGGTCATCTCAAAGACTTCCTTACTCACTGTTCTGGTGCCCAGTCTAGGAAAGAGTTGGATCTGCTCAGACATGTTTAGATTCACTTAGCCCCTTTAGCACGGTGGTGTCATGATAGCCAGACTTCTTACATGTTGGCTTAGACTCCAGTAGTGAGTATTTCAGAGGAAGAAGCCAGGAGAAGCCTAGTACCTTCTGGGACCTGGCATTGGAAGTCACGTGGTGGCACTTACAAAGCACTCTGTGGGTTAGAAGTGAGTCATTAAGGCCCGTATTCTAGAGCAGAGAAATTGCATGTTACCACTTCATGGGAAACATGTCAAAGAATTTGCCGTCTCGTTTAATGCCACTGTGAGAGGACACACCAGAGAAGAGGCCTCTGGGGGCTCAGAACAGGGATTCGTTTGCCTGGTATATTTGCGGGCCTAAGTACCCAGAAGGTAGCCTGGAGCAGATGTGGGCTCTGGTGGGCTATGTCCTCTTAGGCTTGCAGACTGCCTACCCCTTGGAGGAGGGCTGGAGCAGGACCTCTGAAGTGCAGGGCCAGGCTCTGGGGCCATAGGTGGAACAGCACAGGGTGTTTCCTATTGGACAGTCCCAGAATCTGACCATGGTCTATGTTGAAAGCGTTTCAGGGGTCTGTGCCAGCTCCCTTCTAGTCTCAGCGAGGATCCCATACCACATCAGGCTTTCTCGTGCCTCCATGCCTTTGTCTGTGCTGTCCGCTCTGTCCAGGGTCCCCGCCCCCCACCTTCTTCATGTCTCCTGATTCTTTCAAATATGCATAAACAGCCCCTCCCCTCGGATGTCCTTCTAGGCCCAGTTCTGTGTGTCATGCCAATGTCGGACCGGCCGGGGGTGGGGTGGAGGGGCACACAGGAGCTGGTGGTCCCGTGGGCGCCCAGGTATCTCTGCCAGAGAGTTAAGAGGGAAGGGAAAGGGAGCTGTGATTGCCCAGCCAAGGGGCAGCAGGCCAACCTAGAGGGTCAGAACAGGAGGCACCACTGTGCCTGACAACAGCTAAGAGTGAGCCAGGCAAAGGGGGTGGGGTACCTTACAAAGGGCACAGAGGTGCTAAGACCCAGAGGACAGGTGTATCTAGGGGCCTGCAGGCTGGAGGGAGGGCAGTGAGGCCCAGAGCAGGGACAGGTCAGCTTGAAACATAGCGGTAACTCCAGACAATGACCCCCAAGGGTGAAACTTGTGTGCTGTTTATCTGCTGACCCCAGGGTTGTACTGCTTGCCTGCTGCGCTTGGGCTGGCGCCTTCTCCATGAGTGTCCCCCCACGGTCAGATTGACCATGCTGGTACTGGCCCAAGGAAGACTTGAACTAGCATACTTGTGTGCACATCTGTGCATGTGTGTGAGTGTTTGCTGGTGCTCAGACTCACCTCTGGGTTAGAGGTGTGCTCATCAAATACACCTCCTTTTCTTTCCCACTTGTCCCATTCCAGCAAAGGCTACTGAGCATCCACTCTGATTTTAGGACACAAGCAAACACTTCTCTTTACTCGTGAAGTGAAGGCTGTGTATCTCTAAGCCAAGCTTCTTCCCTGTGCCTCTCTCCATAGAAGTGACAGTATCATCTTTCCACTAGTATTCCCAGAGAACTCCTTCTGTTACCCTTTAAAACCCATCTCAGCAGTCATCAACTCAGGGAAACCTTGTGTGGAGACCCTTACTCTCCCAAAGTGAAACAAACAGAAAATGTTTAAATAGAATAGGGGTAGACCCTTCCCCCTTATCAAGCTCTGTACTTGGCCAACTCTCTTGTCTGTCTTCATTTCATGGTCCCATAATTCTTGGTGGATGTGCTGCCCCTGTGGACGGGTTCTAGGAGGGCAGGCAGGGCTGTCTGAGTCATTTCCAGGAGGTATTGAGTGTACTGGTTGGGATGAAGGGAGACTGGTGAAGTATCCTCTCAGGGCCTCCCCACAGGCAGTCAGGCCTCCAGCTAATGCCAAGCTGTTGCAGGCTGGCTATCCCACTCCTAAGAGCGAACTGCCTGGGACTGTGACCCAGCTGACAGCCAGGTGGAGGTGTGCTTTCTTTTCTGTCCCAGTGTGGCTTAGCTGGGTGGCTGATAAGTGTAGCCCTTGGGGTTCATCAAGTTTGGAAGGAGGTGAGGTATACTCAACACATGTACCCTGATGTGGAGGGACCAGACATGTGCATGAGAGGAAGGCTTGGGCTGTGGCAGACCCGGCTTGTGGGTGGCCCTCACTCGCCACCCCCTAGATGTGCTGGTTGTAAGAGAGCTAGTGACATTTGTTTCTTGGTTCAATCACAAGCCAACAGAGACAAGTAACTCTCCCCAGCCTGGTGGGACCAGGCCACTTCCTGTCACTTTGGCCGGGGACTGCTCTTATTCTCTGTGTATGTAAAACAGTGTCCTTTCTTACCCATCCCTGATCTTTCCATCACTGTGCTCGCTCTCACATCCTCCCTCTCTCAGACACACACTGTAACACACTCACAGATGCTCGCTCACACTCCTGTTTCTTTTAGCCCCTACTTTGCAAGCTCTGGAGAGACTTTGGGTGCAGGGTCTGGATCCTCAGTTGAGCCACTGGCCAGGGAAGACATCTGCCTAAGCAACTCTGGGCTCTGGGGTCAGGCATGCTTCCTGCAGGCCCAGGGAGGACAAACACCTTTCTGGCGGTCTTCTCATCTGTGCCTGCCCTGGGGCCCCATGAGTAGGGAAGCAGAGTGCTGGATAGGCTCCCCTCTTACTCCAGCTGGCCAAGCCCACTGCTATTTGGGTGTTCCAGAAGAAAGTAGGCTGAAGGCTATTGTGTGGGGTAAAAGGTTTAGTCGGAAAGATCTGGGCTCAGGCCTCAGCTTTGCCACATCCTGGCCCTGGGGCCTTGGGTCAGGGTGCCCAAGCCTCAGAATCCTTCTCTGTAACAGGGTGGTTGTGAGAATTAACTGTGTACCAGGGGCTAACCGGTCCTGGGAGTAAGCCCTGTTTCTCCTTCTCTTATTCCCCTTTGCCAAGTCCCCATAGAGAAAATGGCAGCCGGGCCCTTGTGGTGAGTGGCTGGGCCCACTTCTTTGGCACTTGCTGTCTTGGCTCTCAGGCCCTTTGGGTGTCCTCTGTGTGCAGCTCCAAGTTCCTGGGCTTATGATATGGAGGTCTGGTACCTGGGCCCCTGCCATCAAATGTGAAAGCCTTGCCTCAGGTCCTCTCTATCTCCAGCCAAGAATGTGGCCAGCCCCACAGGTCTCGTAAGCTACCCAGCTGTTGCTGCACCTGGAGTTCCACCATTAGCCTTATTCCTCTGAATTAGGAGCCCTGCCCTGAGGGGGAACAAAAAGAGAATTGACTGTGTGGGTCATATGTCCCAAATCTAGTCTTGGCTTTGACATTCACTTTGAGCAAGAATGTTTTGCCTCTGGGTCTTGGTTTCTTCACCTTTAAAATGGGTGCAGTCCCCTCTGTTCTGCGGTACTCCCTGATTGGAGGTCACAGATGACAGAATGCTTGTAAACAGGGTGGCACCCTCCAAGGGGAGGTGGAAGCCCTGCTCAAGAAGGCCCCAGTGGGCAGCCATGGTCGGTGGGCATGAAGGTGGCTCTCCAGCCTAGGAGAGGAGTGGGTGGGGCTGTTGAACCACTGGCTGAAGGGAACATCCAGGATGGTGGATGGGGAAAGGGAGTTTTTAAATGGGCCAAGCTGGGAAGTTGGTCTGCAGCCCTAATTATTTTGCTTGCACCTTCTTTCCATGTCTGACTCCATTGGTCCCATTCACTTCTACCAGATACTGGGGAAGGTCAAGTACCTATCAGAGCAAGGATCTTTCCCTTAGGCATCCAGACAATGGGCAGTGGAAAGGGCAGGTGCAAGGACACCTCCTCTTAGTCTCCCAGGTAGTCTGGAGCACCCAGTGCAGGGTGTTTGGGATAGGAAACCCAACTAAAGTGGTGTCCACTTCTCTGGGCCCCAGGGCTGGCTGAAGTGGGTTTTCTAGGCCCAACCCCCATGGGTGCCTCCCACCTGGAGACAGGCCTGCCTTGGGTTGGGGCATCAGTGACTCAGACATGGATACAAGTGCTTGGCTAATCTTTGGCTCAGGAACTGGGCTGGCCTCCAACTCTCAGCAGCCCACAGAGCTGCCACTGTCTGGGCAAGGAATCCTGGCGAGGGAGGGAGGCCGCGGCAGGCAGGAAGAGCTGAGCAAACTGGAGTCGGGATGTTTTCAGAGGCTGAGAGGGGCGTTCGGGCTCCTGGTCCTGCTGGTCCCTGTGTGGTGGGGGTGACCAACTGTCCTGGTTTGCCTGGGACTAAGGAGTTTCTGGGCTAAACCCAGGCAAGTTCCAGGCAGACCAGGGCAAGTTGGTCAGCTTGACTGAATGTCAGCTGTGGATCTGGTCAGCTGGTCTTTTTGTTCCCTGAGTCCTGATGAGTGTGAAGAATACAGTTCTCTCAACACATATTGATGGGAAAGGACTAGGCTTGGGGACAGACAGAGGGACAGACCTCATCCCCACTACCAAGTGGCTGGAGTCTTGGGAAAGTCCCTTCCTTGTCCTGTGATGGAAGGCAACTCCCAGTGATGCTCCACCCTGGACTTTCTGACACGTGTCTGAGTGTTGCTGATGCTGCAGGTCCTGGGACTGCCCCTGTCCAGGACACCTGTCTGACCCAGCACCTCTCTTCCTTTCAGTTTCAGGACTGTTCCTCTGTGGTCCAACTACATCCAGAGTTATAATCTCCCACACTGCCTCTTCCTTTTCTTTTTTTCGAGAGCCAGGCAAGCCAAAAGTTGTCAGACATTCTGTTTATAGCTTGCAGTGTCCCAGCTACCACCTGAAGTGGTTGGTTGTCACACTTGTCAGTCCCCAAATATTTGTCAAGTCCCCATGAAAACCTAAGCGGCATTTGAGGCAGTGGGAATATGGTAAACCTGACAGGCACAGCCTCTAGCCTCCCAGAGCTCACATTCTAGTTGCGGAAATCAAGCAAGACACCCATGAACAAGTCACTTCAGATCTGTGAAGAAAATAAAAGAGGAGATGGGATGCAAGTGCGTGGGGTGGGGACTGTATGTGGCTATGTGGTCAAGGAAGGCTCCGAGGCACTGGCAATTGGGCTGAGGGATGGAGGAGCAAAAGAAGTAGCAGCAGGAGATGTAGACCTGGAACAGCCTTCCACATGGGAGGAACTGCAAGTGCGAGTCCCCGTGTGACCTGGGCCTGCAGCATGGGAAGGTGTTGCTTTCCATTCTGCATACAGTGGGAAGCCACCAGCAGCTTCTAGGCAGGAGAGCAACATGATTTATGTGTTTGTGGGAGGGCCATGGGGGCATGGAAGGACAGGGAAGCCAGTGAGGAGCCAATGCCAGGGTGTGGGTGAGGATGGTAGCCTGGGTGGGCAGGTGGTGAGGAGTGGACAGATTTGGGTGCATTGGAACTGAGCAGTGAGACTTGCCCCAGACTGTTTTAGAAGTTAGGGAGAAGGGACTCCAGGGTGAGGCCTCAGTTTCATCCTGAGCAGAAGACCAGAAAGGAGCAGATCTCAACGAGAAACACAGGGCTATATTCCATTTTGAGTTGCTTGTTAGGTGTGGAAGAGAACTGAAGAGGGCAGGTAGGACTTGGCATCTCAGGGGAGGAGAGAGAGAAATTGAGGCACCAGCACAGAGGTGATATTTAAAGTCAAGAGATTGCCTGGCAATGAAGGAGAGAGTTAGATAGGGAAGAGGAGAGGGCCCAGGACCCAATAGCATTTGGTGGTCAGTGTCGAGATGGGAGCCCCCGGGAGGTGGGAGGAAAACCAGGTATGTGACACCCTGGCAGCCTTGGGAGATGGCTGAAGAGGGAGAGGGTGCTAACGGTCTCCCTCCCTGCTTCTCGGGCCTTGCAGGCCTTGCCCATCCAAGCGCCAGGGGTGACTGGAAGTCCCTTGTAACTGAGAGCTTCCTGGTCAGTTGTGCCCCAGGTCAGGAACCACATACCTATCACCTGTGGTGTCACTTCTGATGCCCTTTCTCAGGTGCCACGGAGCAGTGTTTAGCTGTCTCCAGCCTCCTTACCCAGCCCCAAACCCTTCATTTACCAGTATGTGATGGTTCAGGCAGAGACCTCTGTTCTCACTGTCCTCCTCTGGGGATTTTTCTCCTGTTTATGCTTGGGTGCTTGCCTCCTGGTGAACTGCCTATCATACTTACTGTTCTCTGTTCTGGATAGTCTTTTGGTTTTATTGGGTTATTTTCTTCCTTCCCTCATTTTCAGTTTAGAACTAGCCCCACCTTACAAATGAGTTTAAGTGGTTTATCCAGTGTGGTCCCGACAAACCTGACTCTGGGTCTCCTTGTGCAGGGGTCATGGCGCATGGCTCCCAGCCCAGTGCTCTTGGCCCCGTCCTACCTGCAGCGGCTCCAGCTACATGGAACCTGTCCCCTTCTTTGAGGCCTGGGCAGTTTATGGGAGGGTCTTCTCCCTCTTTCCTCACCAAACACGTCCACATGCCCAGGGCTGGGCCTTTTTTGGGCTTCAGCTCAGCACAGAGGGTCCTGGGAGCCCAGATGGCCAGGAAAAAGGAGCCCAGCCTCCCTTCCCTCCCTCATCCTTCCCTCTCTGACTCCCTGGATTCTTCCTAAATGGATTAGGAGCCAGCAGCCATCTGGGGTGACCTGGAGGCCAGGCTGGAGCGCTGTCTGGAGCCTCCTACTTTGCCCTGATTCAATTTGGGCTCCTGCAGCTGGGAGGCTGGCAGCCTGAGGCCTTTCTGGGAATGGCTCAAGGGACTGGCAGGCAGTGGGTGGCCAAGGGGAAGGGACAAGCACCCTTGAAGCACCGCAGGCAGGCAAACCTCTCAGCTGGTCATGCCACAGAAGGCCCCTGGCCATGGCACCTGGTTGCCTCCTGGGGCATTAGTATATCTCATCCATGGCCCGTCTTACCCTCAACATCCTTAATACTGTGAATTTTGAACTTTTGTAATACTGCAACCCAGGGGGAAGAAATATCATTTTACAAACATTTAGAAGTGAACCTGATACATCTTTGGCTAACTGCTGACTGGCCAGTTGTTAAAATCAATATTTATCCACAGCCAAACAGCAGACTTGGGCCAAGACTGAGGCCAGAGCCAAGCTCTGATGCATCCCTAATTCCTTTGAATGTTTGCGTAACTGAAGTCGGACACTTCTCACCTTGTTATATGTGCTGTACTCAGACATTTGCTGTTCTGTGTCTTAAGTTTCATGACCCACTTAAAGGCCATAGTCTATGATTTGGACCACAGTGCTTTGGTCCGTCTTGTATGTCAGGCCCTGAGCTGGGCCCTGGGGGTGCAGCAGTGACAGACAGACTGGTCCCTGCCCTCACAGAGCTTACAGGGCCCAGGGGCAGCTATAGTGGTAGAAGACACTGTGGGTTTGGCACCCTTTAAGGTGCCAGGCCCATTGTCACCTGCCCAGTGCCCCACCTCCTCCATTCCCCCAGTCATGTGCACAGACTCCTTCACCCCATCTGCAGGAAACAGAGTGGGTGGGATTCACAGGCTCCTTTGAATGCCTGAAGCCCTGCTCCCTGCTCACTCCCCTGAACTGGCTGCCTGGTGCCTCTGCACAGAGTGCTGCCTTGGGCTGAGCCCAGAGAGGGAAACTACTGACCTTTGCCCTCTCTTTTGCCTGGATCGGTGAGGGAGCAGCTGCCTTAGAGGATGGTGCTGGCACTGGGGCAACTTGTGAGTGGGCCCCCTGGGCCTGATTCCTAGGGTCTAGACAGGGAGGGACAGGAAGAAATGGAAGCCCAGGGAGGCCGACATTGGTGTCATGTGGGTGTTCAGGCCAGGCTGGGTGGTGTAGGGGTAGCAGACCTGTTTCCTGCCTGGAGGAGCCCTGATGGGGGGGCCCTGGTCTAAGGGGAACCCAGCGAGGGGGAAGATGCAGCACCATCCTCCAGGAGCCTCATGACGAGGTGACAAAGTCCTATCTAGGAAAAACCCTGGTCTGAGATGAAGCAACCTCTGCACCTCTGAGCCTGGGCCCCGACAGCCAGGAAGTAGACTGAGGCTCAGAGGCCTCAGGGCAGTGGCCTTGTTTGTGGGGAGCATGTGGCTTGATACAGAACTGTGGTGGAGGATCTCGGGGACATTTGTGAGGCCAGTGAGAGCACCTGACCCAGCCAAAGCAGGAGAGGGCAGGAGGTGGGGCTGGAGTGGGTACCTTCCCAGCAGAGGCAACAATTAAAAGCTGAGAGGGCAGTCAGTAGATGACGAAGGAGCCAGGAAAGGTACTTGGGGCAGAGAGAATGGAACCCATGACAGCTGGAGAGCCATGAAGAATGTTGGTCTTTTGGGGGGATAATGATGCTTAGAATACCTGGAATGTGGGAGTCTGGACAAGGAACCTTGAACACCAAAGTAAGGACTCAAGAGATAATGTGGGCAGTAGGGAGCCACAGAAGGTGTGTGAGCAAGAGAAGGGCCATGGCCAGAGCAGTGTACATGGGAGAGTTGGTGGCTGGGGTGCTGGGCTGACTCGTCATAGAACTGGGCTCTGCTCTGGGGCTGCAGACTTGGAGGAAGTGCTGTGGGGCACACCCCTCAGTTATCCTGCCATCTGTGCCGGCACCTGTATGGACCATGTGTGAGCTGCTGCATGTCCAGGCCTGTCGCGGCTCTAATTCTGTTCTGCATGTAAGACCCTGTGGAGAAGAGAAGGCCAGCTCTTGATTCATCCCACCTGGGAAGTAGCAACAGTCCTGGGGTCCCGGAGCTGAGTAGGTTGGGGTGGGAAGTTGCCACATGTGCCACAGCCTATGGCACATGCCCACCTCTGCCTCCTTTCTCTCTCAATCCAGGTGATCATGGCCTTGCTGGGGAAGCGCTGCGATGTCTCCGCCAATGGCTGTGGGCCTGACCGCTGGAACTCCGCCTTCACCCGCAAAGATGAGATCATCACCAGCCTTGTGTCTGCCTTAGATTCCATGGTGAGTGCCCCTGCCTGCCCTGGAGGAGCAGGACATCCAGCTTTGTAACCAGACCCTGGGCTCCAGTCCCACCTCTGCCACTTAGAGCAGCCTCACCAACCTGAGCCTCTGAGACTGTCCCTACCTGCAACAAGGGCCTTTGCCTACATCAGGGGGCTGGAGGCCTAAGTGAGATCAAATACATAAAAATCCAGTCCTGGGAATAAATGCTGGCTCCGGCCTTCATCCCCTCGTCCTTATTTCATCACTTCTTGCAGTTCAAGGCCCTTGCCTGGCATGGTCATAAGTCTCCCTCCCAGCAGGTCACCTAGCAGATAATGGGTGGGGAGTGATTTATTAGAAAGCTATTATCCCCAGTGTTATAGCAAGAGCTGTAACTGCATCTCAGGGCTGGGAGAGAGAAACAGGACTTCATAAATCACTCTTCTAGCACTGTTGTCTACATACCTAAGCCTACAGCAGTTTACTCCAAATGAGGAAATAATAATGTTGTTTTTCTCTAGCCTTTTGTTGGGGGGTAGGCAGGTGTTAAAAAAAAATGTGGCATCAGTTAGCTGTACCCTGCATTTTCGGGTGGCGAAGCTGAAATTTAGAGAGGGCAGTACCTTATCTGAAGACACACAGCATGCCCAGTTTTTAAAGTGGACACACACGTGCAAAGTCTTCAGTTTCCGTAGGACAAAGGGCCGCCTTCCTGGAAGTTCCTGCTGTAGGCAGCTCTAGGGGATTTCTGGTAGTGTTTGGGCCAGAGGCAGTAGGTATCCCTGGGGAAGCCAGCTGGGTACAACCTCTCCCCTATGCAAAGTGGCCTTCATGAGAAAGGGAGCCCCAGGAGCTCAGCCCTGTGTCCTACAGCAGTGTTAGCTTGGTGGTGAAGTATAGCTGATACAGGCGGTGCTGGCAAACAGCATAGCCACTAGCCACAAGTAGCAATTGACATTTAAATTGTAACTAGTTAAAATTAAAGAAACAATTCAGTTGCTCATTCGCATGGCCTCATTTCAAGTGCTCAATAGCCATATGTGGCCAGCTAGTGGCCACAGTATTGGACAGTGTAGAAATAGAACATTTCCATTATGGCAGAAAGTTCTATTGGACAGCACTGCTCTAAAAGATGTTTCAGAGGCTCCTTGGAGCTTGGAGGAGCCAGTGACCCTGTAGCTAGCCTGGTGATGTGAACAAGACAGGTCTCTCCTGCCCCAGTCCTGGGGCCCTGAACGGGTAGGATCATCATCCGTTCCCGCTGTAGAATATAAGCCTGAGAATGTTGGAGGAGGAATGACCTCTCCCTGGAGCCGCTGGTGGGAACTTGCATCCTACCCCCAAGGCTGGCCTGGAGTTGTCCTGGGCTGAGGGGACCTTCCCCCGGGCTCACATACCCTTCTCCCCCCATAGTGCTCAGCACTCTCCAAGCTGAACGCGGAAGTGGCCTGTGTTGCTGTGCATGATGAGAGCGCCTTCGTGGTGGGCACCGAGAAGGGGAGAATGTTCCTGAATGCACGGAAGGAGCTGCAGTCAGATTTCCTCAGGTTCTGCCGTGAGTACCCCAGGGCTCTGGAGGGCCAGGTGCTAGGTCCCCAGAACAACACCAGGGAGGGTGGCCCTGTGTCTGGGTCGCTTGGGACAGGAGTGAATTGTGCAGGCTTTCTGATGTGGCATTGTCAGGAGTGGCCCCAGTTTTAGTTGGAATCATACAGCAGCCCCTCCAGTCAGTCAATAGGACCTAGCTGACTGAACCCCAGGCCCAGCCAGGCCCAGCCACCCTGATCTGCTCACTGACAGAAGGGGACACTGAGGCCCAGTGTTGTTGCCCAGTTCCAATGAGCCCTGATACAGGGACTGAGCACACTTGTTCAGCTAATGCTTATTGAGCACCTGCTGTGTGTGACACCCTTCACAATGCCAGCTCATTTACCCTAACAGTGGTCTTATGAGGTAGGCACTGTCATTGTTATAGTAACATAATCTTGGAGCAACCTCCTGGCAGCTCATGGGGACAGAGTGACCGAGGACACATCCAGCAGCATGTAGGAAACACTTGATGAATGTGAGTACTTGGTGCTATCTAATAGTACTGTGGGCAGGGGCACGTGCTGGTGCTGTTTACCCTTCCCAGCGGGCTTAAGACAGTTACTGCTGGTTTACAAATGAGAAATCGAGGCATAGTGAGCATAAGCCAGTTTCTCAAGGACACACAGCTGACAAGAGACAGAGGCGGAGTTCGAGGCCAGGTCTCTGGTTCTGAAACCTATACTCTTTCTGCTACAGCCCTTTAGAATTGGGGAAATGCAGCATGGGCACCCCCGGAAACCCTACCAGAAGGTCCTGGTCGCTTTTGGAAGAAGACAGTAATCAGGGCCGTGATCTAGAAGCCCCAAAACAGAGGGGTCATTCTGAAGCCCCCAACTCTTCAACACTGGGCCTTAAAGGCCCTTGATAACCCAACCCCTGCTTCCGCATTCTGTCTTTCCAGTGTGCCTTGTACTCCCCCGGTGCTGAAGTGCTAGCTCACCAGCCCTGTGTGTCCTGTCTCACCGCCACCTTTCCCTTGCTGTTCCTCTATCTGAAAGGCCCTCACCAGGCCCCGTTTGGGCTCCTCTACCCCTCGCACCTATGCTGTGGTTGCTCCTCACACCACACCAGCCTCCCATGCCCTAAATTTCTATTCATGCCTGGTGCTCCAGCTTGGCAATAATCTTTGGGGATTAGATCCTACAGAGTTAGGGCCTGGTCCCAGCGTTGAAGGCCAGCTCCCAAGCAGACATCAAAATCCACGGTTTGGGACTCAGAGTTCTTGAGATAACAGCAGGCCCTGGAGTCAGATGCCTGGGGCCACATCCTAGTTCTGCCACCTGTTACTTACTGAGCCTCAACTTCCTCATCTGTGAAAAGGGGAAACAATGATCTGAGGATGAAACAAATTAATACAGGGCAAGCACTTAGAACAATGCCTGGCACTTAGTTCACACTCAGTAAATGCCAGCGTTGTCCTACCATTATTAGCATTTTCGTTACACCCTGGGCCTGGACCCTAGGACCAGCCGTTTTAGGGAAGGTTGTCCCCCAGCTTTAGAAATATCATTACCAAGGTCCATTTGCTTCTGCAGCGATTCCCCAGTCCCACTCAGCTCTCAGAACCTGTACCCTTGGAGAGGGTGGGCTGAGGGTAAGCCAGGGTAGGGTAGACAGTGGCAGGGTCCTGTGGCCCTCAGTTTGCTAGGCTCAGAGCCAGGCTGGGGCCTGGGGAAGGTGCACCTGTCTTCCTGGAGCCAGGCAGAGCCACTATTTATAGCACCAGGGACTTGGCTGCTTTATTTCAAGCTTCAAGATCCCAGAGGAGAGAAGGTTCCAAGCTGGGAGGGGGGGCCTCCAGGCCCTCCTCTTATCTCCTTTCCAACACTGTTTCTAGCATCTTCCTCATCCAAGGATCCACTGACATGCCTAAGCCTCCACCCTGGCCCAGCCTAGCATGAACCTGCCTCTTTGCAGCCTCTTGGCCTCTCGGTGGATTTCTTGTTGTACCCTCATTTGACAGAGCAGAAAATTGAGGCCTTGGGTTAAGGTGGAGCATTAGTGTCAGAGCACAGAAAGGGGCAAATGGAATGGACATAGAACTCCAGCTCTAAGCCAGGCTAGCTGGTCTCCTGTGAGAGCTCACAGACTGAGGCCCAGAGAGGAAAGGAATTTGCTCAAGGTCACACAGCATGTTAGAAGTGATCAGAGATGAGACCCAGTCTCCATGACCAGCCCTGGCCCTGGGTAGGGTGGTTGGGGTAGGGCTTATTCACTCATTAATTCTTCATTCATTCATTCACACTACATGTTGGGTGCCCAGCTTCTGGGCTCAGTACAGGGTAGGGACATCCAGCTTACTGGGCAGGTGGGAGACAGATACTCACCACAGCACACATGCTCTATGTCCCACAGGAGGGCCCTCATGGAAGGAGCCAGAGGCAGAACACCACAAGAAGGTACTGCGAGGCGAGGCTGGTGGCCGGAACATCCCGAGGTCTACCCTGGAACATGGCTCGGACGTGTACCTTCTGCGGAAGATGGTAGAGGAGGTGTTTGATGTTCTTTATAGTAAGATCCTTCCTCATTCCATTTGGGGCCCCAAGTGGGTGGGAGCCCCAGTCCCTGCCAAGCTGAGGGGGCCCCCTTCTGCCCTATTACAGACCCTGGGCAAAACCTCAAGGAGTGGGGGGCGTTACCCCCTAGACCTCAACTGTATTCCCAGGCGTAGATCTTCCAATTCAGCCTCGTTTCCCGAACCACTATCCCCTCTGCCCCTGCCCCGGCACTGGTCATTTTCACCTCTCACCTGGAAATGGCCCCAGGCTTGCTCTGGCCTCCTCACTTCCAGGCCAACTCCCTGCTGCCCCCACCCACCGTATGACCAAGGACATCTTCCCAAAGCACAAGTCTGACCATGCTCTTCCCTCTACTGCCTTCTGGGGCTCCCCACTGCCCTCAGCATGGCGTAAGCACCCACCACAGCCTGTTCCCACCCACCCTTCCAACAAGGCTGACCCTTCTCATAGAATTATTCCCTGTTCTTTAGCACACTCTAGCTTCATTTCACACCTCCATGCCTTTGTGCCTCTGTGCCTTTGGGGACTGTCTTCTCCTCCGTGTATTGGACACTGTATTACTCTCTTAAAGGCTTAGCTGCAGGAAGCCCCTCACACACTGGGTTAGGATTTTCTCTGGACAACCACTATGCCCTGTCCCCTTACTAGCCCAGCCATTCTCAACTGGGTCAGGGACCATGTCTGCCCTTTCTGCCGTCTGCAGCATACAATTCAGGGCCCAGCAGCAGCAGGTGCTCAGAGGGTGTTTGTTGAATGACTGACTAAAGGCTAACAGGTCAGCCAAGTCCTTCCTGTGGGGTTGGGGAGGGGCAGGCCTGGCTTTTCTTGGAAAGTGTCAGGATACAGAGTCTCAGGGCTCAGTGATGGCCTTCACACTCCCTAGGTAACCTTGAGTAGGTCCTTAAGGGTCCCACTTCATTTATCTCTGATTTGCTTTATTCCTTTCCCTATTCAGCCTTTGGTTCTATAAAGCAAAGGTTTGTGAGGAAACTCCTGCTGTTTTCTAGATGTCGGGAGAAGGAGGCTAAGGGGAGATAGGGGGCCCAGAGGTTCTGGGTGGACACAGTGGCCACCCTGGGATGAGAGGAGTTTTCACATGTGATTGGCTTTGCCACTGCAGATACTTTTGTCAGCTGTAAGGTTTGTGCCCCAAGCCCGTGCTCCCCTGCCCACTCTGCCCTGGCCCTCCCTCTCCAACCTCAGGCAGAATCAGAGGTGGCGATGAGGTGAGGGTCCTCTTTCTGGTTCTGATGGGGGCTGTAGCATGAGGGTGACAACAGATATTCTGAGCCCAGGCCTCTCAGTCGTCCCACCCCTTTATTTCCTAGCCAGTCTCCCCTCTACTCACTCCTTCTCTCATCCTTACCACCTTTTCAGTCTCTTCTCTCTCTTTTTCTGAATTCCCCCTTTGTTTCCTCCCCACTTCCTATTTTCCATACTTCTCTCCCTCTCATTCTCCTCCCTTCCTCCCTATGGCTTTTTCCTTGGAGTCTCTCGTCCACCTTCCTTTCTTTCTCTCACCCCTTTCCCCTTCTTACCTCCTGCCCACAGCCCTGGGCCTGCTTTCCCTTCCACCCAGACACCTGGAGCAGAGAAGAGCAAGGTAAGGGAAGCAGGGAACCCCTCAATGGGAGAACCCCATCTCTCAGACAGCTCCTGCCCACCCTACTCTCAGCTTATGAGAGTTATTCTGTGTAAGGTTGAATCTAAGGAGCCGATGGAGTCCAGTTTCTTGGGAACCCAGTACCAAAGGGAGTCACTGAACATGGGGCATGCCTGGCCCCCACCCCATCCTGGCTGCCCTCTCATTCTAGGCCCTCTCTTCAACCCCCCTCCATCACAGGTGAGGCCCTGGGAAGGGCCAGCGTGGTGCCACTGCCCTATGAGAGGCTGCTCAGGGAGCCAGGGCTGCTGGCCGTGCAGGGGCTGCCCGAGGGACTGGCCTTCCGGAGACCGGCCGAGTATGACCCCAAAGCCCTCATGGCTATCCTGGAGCACAGCCACCGTATCCGCTTCAAGCTCAAGAGGTGAGTGAGGCAGCCTGCTTGAGAGTGGGCCAGGGCCTGGTGGTTGGACCATGAGGGCTTGGCCAGAAAAGGCTAGAAGGGTGACTTGCTCCCATGCTGGCTCAGCCACCATGGTCACTTAGCCAGAGGGGAGGGGACTTCAGGCTCCCATGGGGAACCTGATTATAAAAGTTCCCAGTCTGATAGTGGAGGTGAGCCAAAAGTCCTGTCTTGGAGCATGATCTGAGCCAGGCGTTTAGTCACAGAAGTCTTCCTAGCAGCCCTCTGTGTTACAACGAAGCTGGAAGAGATCTGGTTGGGGCGGGCAGGAATAGCACCGGCGGCACTCCAGGTATCAAAAATGGCCCATGCAAAAGTGTGGAGGTGGGAAGCCAGCCTGAAGGCCATTAGTGCTCGCGCCCAGAAGAAGAGGGATGCGATGGGAAATGGAAGACGATCAGCTGCAGCTGAAAGGACACAGTTGGTGGACTGGAGCACAGAGGCCAAGGGGCAGGGCCAGGGTCCAGCTGTGTGGCTTGAGGCACATCATGCCCCGCCGCAGGCCTGCACCCCTACCTGATAACTGGGGACTGGCTCCTACTCTGCGTACCTCACAGGCTGTCATGTTCTGCAGAGAGAGTGCTAGGGGGCTGCAGAGTAAGAGATGCGGCCAGTAGGACCAATGCACAAAATCACCTTGTGTCCTATGTCCTTCGCCCAGGCCGCTTGAGGATGGCGGGCGGGACTCGAAAGCCCTGGTGGAACTGAATGGTGTCTCGCTGATAGCCAAGGGGTCTCGGGACTGTAGCCTGCATGGCCAGGCCTCCAAGGGGCCGCCCCAGGACCTGCCCCCCACTGCCACCTCCTCTTCCATGGCCAGCTTCCTGTACAGCACCGCAGTCCCCAACCATGCTGTGAGAGAGCTCAAGCAGGAGATGCCCACCTGCCCACTTGCTCCTAGTGACCTGGGCCTTGGCCAGCCTGGGCCTGAGCCCAAGACTCCTGCTGCCCAAGACTTCTCTGACTGCTGTGGTAAGCTGCTGCTGGGAACCCTCAAGTCGGGGTGTGGAGCCAAGGTCACTCATGCAGGGCACCCCAGGCCGAGTCAGGTGCTCAGGACCTCCCCAGGCTGAAGGAGAAATACTGGAGCAAGAGGCTGGCTGGGGTGGGACAGGTGACATTTTAACTTTGACCCTGTCAGACCCCAGGCTTTTGCTCAGTCATCTGTGAACAGTGTCGTTGGCCTGGGACCATGAGAAACTCGAGAGGACTCCCAGAGGAGTCTGTGGAGACAGTAAACATGCTAATTAGTCGCATGATTTAATACCCACTGGATTAGGGGTACTGGAAGCATCAGAGAAGGAACAGCTGGGTATGAGAAACACCTGTATTCACAGCTCAGCTTTTTACTTAGTGGCTATGTGTTCTAGGGCAAATCTCTACCTTTCGGAGCCTCAGTTTCCTCATCTATAAAATAGAGATGTCAGTAGTACCTACCTTGCAGCGTTGTTTTCATGATGAAATGACAGCATGTTAGAAATGTACATTCTCAGACCCTGCCTTAGTCCTGCTGAATGTGAAGCTTTGAGGGCAGGGCCCAGCTGTCTGCTGATTGATAGGTCCACCAAGTGGTTCCCATGTATGCTCAAGTTTGAGAACTGTATTAAAACACATTCACTGCTTGGCACACAATAGGTACTTATAAGCTATGTTTACTATTATTATTATGAGGAGAAAAAAGGATGCCCTCCTGCTATGAGCAGGATGATGAGACTTACATGTCTGAAATAAGTGTCCCCATTTGTGAAAGGTGACCTCGCTGAACTGCCATTTGGATAGCAGACTGCTAAAGAATGTCTCAGGCCTCTGGTCAGGGAACTTGCCTAGAGTTCATGATCACAGGGCTCAGTTCTGGAGTGCTCCTGGTGGGTAAGACTGTTACCCCAGAGCCAGTGCCTGTGCTGGGTCTGGGGATTCTTCTTGGGGTCCACCTCGAACCTATACCTTTTCTCCCCCTTGTCCAGGACAGAAGCCCACCGGACCTGGTGGGCCTCTCATTCAGAACGTCCATGCCTCTAAGCGCATTCTCTTCTCCATTGTCCACGACAAGTCAGGTAGGACAGAGCCCATGGCAGTCCCTTGACCAGAGTGGGAATCAAGGGCTGAGGGTGGTGCTTACTGGAATCGAAAAGTGTCCACTGGCTCTTTGTAAGAGAAAGGAGGAGCAGTAAAACTGGTATATAATAGTTACATGTTGCTATGTAACATATTGCCCTAAAACTTAGCTCAAAACAACAAGCATTTATACCTTACAGTTTCTGTGGAATAGGAATTCAGGAGCAGCTCAGCTGGGCAGTTCTGGCTCAGGGTTTCTCATGAGGTTGTCATCAAGATGTCAGCTGGGTTTGCGATCATCTGAAGGCTTGCCTGGGACTGGAGGATCCACTTCAAAGCTCACTGGGTCGCTGTTGGAAGGAGACCTGCTGCTCACTACACTGGGGGCCTTTCCAGGGCTGCTTGAGTGTCCTCACAATATGGCAGCCGGTTTCCAGAAGTTAGTGATCTGAGAGAACGGAAGCTGCATGTCTTTTATGACCTAGCCTCAGAAATCACTATCACTTCTGCCATGTTTTACCCATTAGAAGCCAGAAGCTCGATCCAGTCCACACTCAAAAGCAGAAAGAGGAATTAAATTCCACTTTTTGAAGGAGTATCAAAAAAATATGTGGACAGGTTTTGAAAGTACCTCATAGAGTACTGAAAACAGGAAAATTTGGGATTCATTTATACTGAAAAGGGATGAAGTGAGACTTTCCAGCAGTTTTGCCTTGTAGAGGTCTTATCCTCACCTTTAGTGAGAGGCTCTTTCAGAAAACCTAGTCCCCTGGCTTCAGAATGAAGACCCGACTGCTCCAGACAGCGTCCATCCCTGGCAGGGAGGGGACCTGGATATCCAGATGCCACAGCATTTGTGGGAGGCCTTGGTGGGCAAGGGGTACAAGCTAAGATAGAATCTCACTGGGTACTAGTTGGGTGATCTCAGGCAAGATATTCAGCCTCTCTGAACTTATTTTTGCATCTGAAAAATAGGAATAATGTCTATGGTTAAAAGGTTGTCACGAGGGATTAAATAGGATATTATGTAGAGAGAGTACTTAGCACAAACACTTAATAAATTGAAAGATGTTACTATTATCATTATAATGAAATGAGTGATCACTCTTACTATTCATATTAAATTGAGGCAGAGCCTTTGGTTTTATAGAAGAGACCAGTAGGGCTGAGGGTGTGGGGGAAGCCGACAAGGCCGAGGCTGGGTGAGACATCAAATGTATGAGGCATGAGAGTTAGGTGTTTGAGGTCAGGACTCAGCCCCTCCTTACTCAGAGGGAACGTTCTCTCAATCTCCTGCCTGTTTGGGGTAGGAGGGGCCCAGGATGGACAGGCCGAGCCTGTGTGATAGCCATTGTCCATGGCGGTGGAGAGAGCAGGTGGGGAGACCATCAGAGCACCTTGAATTTGTGTAGGGCTACTTTCTGGAGAAGGCTGGGGTATTGAGGTCCAAGGTAGGAACAGGTGGAAGGGCTGGGGCTGGTCTTTGGGGTTCTGGACGGGAATGCCAGGGCCTGGGCCATGGGAGGAATATGGCTGTCTCTGGGGCACAGCCTCAGCAGGGAGTGTGTACAGGGCAGCAGGGAACGGGTGGCTCGTTAAAAGGTAACCAGGCATGGGGTCCCGCCTCCGAGTGGCCCTTACTTGTACTTCCTGTGTTTTGATAGAGAAGTGGGACGCCTTCATAAAGGAAACCGAGGACATCAACACACTCCGGGAGTGTGTGCAGATCCTGTTTAACAGCAGATATGGTGAGTAGGCGGCACGGCCCGCTGTGTGGCCCCAGCAGTGTGTTGAGCATCTCATTACATGGCAATCACTTGTGTTCCCTAACATGACAGCAGGAGCCATATGCTGGCACCCGCACGCTGTCAATGCTAATGTCATCTCCTGTCTGGATAGGGAGGTGGTTGTGTCAATATTTCCCTTCTAAATTCTCCGGGGGGTAAGACTGATGGCAAAGCCCCAGACCTTGACTCACCTCTGGGAGGCAGGCAGGTCTGGGGCAGGCTGTTAAATGAAAAATGGCTGTTGGCCTCACGGTGCTTTTAAGCTCCCCCCAGCACCATGCTGTTTCCTGCCTCCTTGCCCTTGCCCGTTCTGTGCCCTCTGCCTGCCATGCCCTTTGCATCTTCTGGAGGTAAACTCCCACTTGTTCTTTGATACTTAGCCTGGGCCAGGTGGGCCCCCAAAGCTCTGATGGTTCCCCTTGTTACAGGTTGCACACTTGTGTGCCTTGTCTGTATCTGTCCTTGTGAGGGCTAGGACTGTACTTGCGTTTCTCTGTGTCCCTGGCACCCAGGACAGCCGGGCTCAGAGCGCATGTCAGCCCACTGCACTCTGGGCAGCAAACGCAGGTGGTAAGTTGGCAGGTGTGCCCTCTGTGGTTGAGCTTTACACCAAGTGAAAAACAGCCACTGGAAGATGTACACATTTCAGGTCCTCGTAGGGAGGCGTGCCCCCACCACACCTGTTCTCCTTTGTCTCCTTGGTAGCCCTCATTCACTCTCACTTGCTTGCTCAGCCTTTATTGAGCTCTATCTGTAAGCCCCACTCAGGAGTCAGACACAGTGTGGCCCTGGCCTGGGCGGGTGGCTCTCAGTCACTGGAGAGATGACACAAGTACCCACAGGTCCTTTTGCGAGCACCCAGGTGTGATGTCATTTAATACCACCTGAACTGTTTAATCCTCCTGTGTGGAAATCCATCTGTATGATGGGGTCAAGCAAGGGAAAGGGCAGGGCACCACGCAGAGCTTGGGGACAGAGAGAGGAGAATCAGGGGCCTCCGGAGCTCCCTGCATGTTCAGGGTGGGGGGATGAGCACTGCACTGGGAGTCCATGGCTGCTTGCCTGGCAGCCTAGAGTTGGCCAGTCTTCCTCCCTAACCTTGGCCTTCTAGCCATGGCTGGGTCTGACGGGGTGGGGCTTTACCACCCTTTCTGCCCTCTCCTCATCCTCTCGCCTTCCCTCTTTCTCTCATCTCTTGTTTCTTCCTCCTCTTCCTTTCCCTCCTACCTTGGTAAAGGAAAATCCTTTCTCTCATAACTCTTCTGACAGCAGAAGTGTAGGTTCTCCCAAGCAATTCTCCAGTTCTCTGTGGACACTAACTGGGTGTTCTACAATTCACTTCAATTCTGACACTAACTACCCGGAGTTACACAGACTCCACAGATTAAAGGCTCTGTCCCACAAGACTGCCCCCACTTCACATGCCAATCACAAGTAGTGGGTCCACAGGGTATCCACACTTCTGTCTGACTTGGCCCCACATCCGTGGTTCCCATGACCCCCTCCTCAGGTTCAACAGTTTGTGGTAACAGCCCACAGAACTCAAGGAAACACTTTACTTCTGTTTACCTGTTTATTACAAAGGGTACAAGTGAGCAGTCAGATGAAGAGGTACATAGGGCAAGGTCTGGAAGAGTCTCCAACACAGGAGCTTCTGTCCCCATGGAGTTTGGGGTGTGCCACCCTCCTGGCATATGGATTCATCAACCCAGAAGCTCTCCAAACCCTTTCATTTGGAGTTTTCACAGAGGTTCCACTAAGCAAGCATGGTTGATTTAATCATTGGCGGTTGATTTAATCATTGGTCACTGGTGATTAGCTCAGTCTCTAGCTGTTCCCGTTGCAGGAGGTGGCCTGGGAGGCAGCTGAAAGTTCTAACCCTCTAATCACACTGTTGGTTCCTTTGGCAACCAGTCCCCATCCTGAAGCTATTCAGGGGCCCACCAAGAGTCACCTCATTAACATAAACTCTGGTATGGTTGAAAGGGGCTTGTTATGAATATTGACAGATGCCCTTCTCACCCCGATCACTCTGGAAATTCTGAGGGTTTTAGGAGCCCTTGTGCCAGGAACCAGAGTTGAAGACCACATATATACTTATTATATCACGTATCAGTCTTGCTTTCTTCCCTTTTTTCATGTCACACATTTACTGGTTCAGTCATGCATTTTGAGCCCCCAACCTTGTTTTTGTACTAGGCACTCAGGCCAGCTCTGGTCTCAAAGCACTTCAGCAGTTGCCTAAACATGGATCTGCAGTAGCATGCAGTGGTATACAGTCACACACTCCAGTGTGTGGCAGCATACAGAGGTGGGGGCCCTCAGAAAAAGAGGACAACTTAGAGGAAGGTGAGGTCTTAACAGGCTTTAGGAATCAGGGGTGGCTTCATGGAGGAGGTGCCCTTTGATTTACTCTGGGACTGGGGAAGCTGGGCCTTGTGGACTTGGTAGTTCCAGGTTGGGGTGGAGCCAAGCAAAGCCCTCGAGGCCATAGTGAGGGATCTGGGATAATCTGGGTGCATTTGAAGTGGCCACCCTGGCTCACTCACTCTGCTCCTCTGCCTAGTACTACACCTGAGTCCTCCTGGCTCCAGGCAGGTGTGAACTGGACGGGCAGCAGGAGGAGGGAGCTGTGGAAGGCTGGCTCTGTCTGCCTTGGTGGAGGGCTCTGCCCCAGCCCAACTCACATGCAGCCACCATTCTTCTGGCCTGTTGTGGGCTCTGAGTATTTACAGAATGTTGAGCCTTTTCCAGACTTTAGCATCTGTACCCCACCAGAGCCAAATTCAGGCGTGATAGAGGCCTTGCCCCTCCTCAGGCCAGAGCTCTCTCTGAGCTTTCCCTTCAGCTCGTCTGGGGAGAAGGAGGTTCCCTGTGAGTATTGGAGGATCCTGTGGGTGAGGACATTTGGCAACCTAAGGTATCTACAGACCTTGGATGAGCTGATTCTGCTCCTGGTTCTGCCCTTTCAGCCACCAGCCCTGGGCAGGGTGGACCAGTGATGGGTCTGGGAGGTACAGGGGCAGGGGGAGAAATGAGGGAGCCCAGCCTTTAGGAAGCCTCAAGGACACTATCTCCTGGGAAGAGGTGAGGTGAGACTGGAAGAGGGATGTAGGATTGTCCATGGGGGCTTCCTTCTGCCCTTCCCAGCAGGTAGTAGTAGCTAGAGGCTGGGAGGGGTCATACCTCTGTCCACTGGGTCTCACTGCTGCTGAAAAGGGAAGCCCAGGACATCAGATGAACTCAAGTGGGGATGAATAGACTCGAGGAACTGCTCGCTCAAGTGCCGGGGCTGGGTTGTGGCTGACAGTGGTGGGGGTGGGGGGAAGAAATGGTTTGACAGCTGTTGAGATTTCGAGGGTTTAATTTGACAATGAGCTAAGTGTGACTTCACAGTGGGATCTGGCTGCCAAAGCCACCAACGCAAACCTGGGCTGCATCAACAAAAAAACAATGGTGAAAGTGCCCCAGGGACGGCCCCAGACAGTTCTGCCCTGCCCTGGTCAGGAGGGGTGTCCAGCTCAGAGCTGACCCTTACCTGGACACAGACAAAGCCTGATGGGGACCCAGACAAGGCCAGGATGGAGAGGGGCCTGGGCAACAGCGAGGAGACGTGGGACCCTTGGGAGAGATCAGAGTGACAAGGTGAGAGTGAAGTGGACATCCAGCCCAGCTCGTCTCCTGAGACCTCCCAGGCCTTGGGGAGAACAGGGACACCAGAAAGTATAATCAAGCATACAGTTGGTGCTCATGAAGTGTTTGGTGAGTGAATGAATGAACACCCGGAGCGTGGGTGTAAGCGAATGGTGGAAATGCGCAAGACCAAACCTAATAATCTAGAAGAAAAGAACAAGTAACCAGTTACAAGCTTGGATTCTGTCTACACTGCTGTCAGCTCTGGCCAGCATCTCATTTATATCACTAAAGAGTGAGAGGAGTGCCAGGTCCCTCCCTGGAGGAAAGGACACATCTGTGCAGCCATAGATGTCCTGCCAAGAGCTACCTCAAGCCTGGGAGCTTCCTGCAGCCATTCATTCACTCACCAGATATGCAGGGATCAGCTACTATGTGCTGGCTCTATCTAGATCCCAGACATGGAGCAGTGAACAAATGCGCCTGCTCTCTTAGAGCTTAGGTTCCAGTAAACCAGCACATAGATGAACATGTTTGTAGTGTCAGGGTGGGCTTAGAAGGGATGGAGAGGACTGTTTTAGGCTGATGAGGTGTCATTTGAGCAAAACACTTGAATGGAGAAGGGAAGGGAACCATATGGTTATCTGGGAGAAGAATATCTGAATTGATGGAAGAGCAAGTGCAAAGGCCCTGGGGTGGGCATGTAGCTGGTGTGTTAGGGAAGCAACAAGGGTGCCAGAGAGACCAGGTGGGCAAGCAGAGTGGTAAAAGGAAGGAGATAAGGTCAGAGGTGATGGGGTCCTGGTCACAAAGGGCCTCATAGACCCAGGGAGGACTTTGGCCATCGCTGAATGAGATGGGATTCTATGGGCATTTTTTTTGATAGAAGTGACATGTTTTGACATTTCAGCATGGCCATTGCATGGCCAGAGTGGTGCGGGGGAGGTGGGAGGTGATGATGACCATGGCCTGGGAGCCATCTTTCACTCAGCCTTGCCATTGCCCTTCCAGCGGAAGCCTTGGGCCTGGACCACATGGTCCCCGTCCCCTACAGGAAGATTGCCTGTGACCCAGAGGCTGTGGAGATTGTGGGCATCCCGGACAAGATCCCCTTCAAACGCCCCTGCACCTATGGGGTCCCCAAGCTGAAACGGATCCTGGAGGAGCGGCATAGCATCCACTTCATCATTAAGAGGTACAGGGTATGGTCCAGGAGCAACAGCAGGCATGAGGCAGGGCCCCAGGGAGGTGATGGTGGGGCAGGGGTGGAATGAAGGGGCTCTGTGACTAAACAGAAAAAATCAGGCAGACCTGGGAGAGAATTCAGTCTCCTTAACCTAACAGCTGTGCAGCCTTCTCCCTGGAGAGGGTGTTGGCCCTCATAGCTGGCAGGGTAGTTGTTGTCACCGCTACCTGGACTCATCACCAATCTGGCACACAGCAGCTCTAGACAATGCCTAGACTTCCTGGTTTCTCCTTCCTAAATGGTTAGAGATATAGGAGTGGCCAGAGGCCATGCCGGCCAGCCCCCTGCCTCTAGGTAGCACTGGTCCCTTCCTAGGCATCTGTTCCAAAAGCTCTCTGAGGGCAAGGCTCCCAGTGTGTTCATGTAACAGTCTCTGGTGTGTAGTAGATGCCTAATTTGTATCTGGAATAGATGGATGGACAGATGGATAGATAGACGGGCAGACAAATGAATGCTTGTCCAAATTTGGGCTGATGCCTTGTGACTTCTTAAAGCTTAGGAAATAAACAGGATAATGGGAAAGAAATGGGTGGGGGTCCTTTTAAGGGTGGTCAGGGGCCCTCTGAAAAGGTCCCATTTGTTAAGCCATAGCTGGGAGTTTTAAGAAGGGGCAGCCCACACTGAGTTGGGCAGTGGGCAGAGGGTTGGCTTCATTGAGCAACCTAAACGCGCAGGGGTACAAGGAGGCTAGGGCGTGGGTAGAGGTTGGGGTTTGACTCTGAGAGCATGCGGATCATTCTAGAGCAGTGGGAAGGACCTCTGTGCAGGGTTACTAGATGCCAGAGCCAGGGTCTGATGGGCCCTCTGGCTGCTGGGGGAGATCAGACTCTGGGGAGATGTGAGTAAGGTGGAGAAACTCACAAGGAGGCTGCAGCAGTGGGCCAGGCCAGTGTTGTGGATAAAGGGAGAGAAGTGGCTGGATTTGGGATAGATTCTGAGCTGTGATGATGTTTGTCGGTGAATGGAATGTGGGAGCAGGGCAGGAGGCAGGGAGGCAAGGATTCCCCCCCACCCCCACCCCCGTTTCTGAGTGAGTTCATTTTGAATATGTTAAAGAAGCTCAGGGGATGGAATTCTCAGAGGTGGAATTGAGATATCAGATATCAGAAGCTCGGGAGAGAGATCTGGGTTAGAGATAAAAATCTGAGGGTTGTCAGCATGGGTCAGGAAGGGATCATGGGAGGAGAGAGAGGTGAGCAGATTCCAGGTGGACCCTGAGATTCCACATTAGAGGTTGGGGTGAGGACGAGAGGCTGAGACAAGTGGCTGGCAGGGGCGGCGGTGGGGGGGAGCATCTCAATGCCTCCTGAGAGCTGATTCTGAAAGTTAGTTCTTACCAGCACAGAGCTCCTTACTGCCCCTGGTCCTCAGGGTACAGTGCATGCTCTCTGGCCTGTTGGCAGCCACCTTGCCACTCTTGGGAACTCCTGCCGCCTCACCTGCTTCCAAGCCTTTGCTGAAGTCCTTCCTTCCACCTAGACCAGCTTCCCACCTGCCTTCCCACCTGTCTCTGTCTTTAAAGGCTCACTTTTTCTTTTCTCTGCATCTGAAAGCCCTCCCATCCTCATTTGGAAAGAATTTTGCACTCTAGTAGCAAGTGGTTTCTTTTGCGACACTTAGACCACATTCGAGCCATCTCTTTTGCCTCACAACCCCTGCTTGATAGGGTCCTGGTCACATAGGGCACTTGATAAATGATTCTGTAGGTGAACTGAAATCAGGTGCCCTTCTGGCAGGCAGTGCCCTCTGTTGTCTAGCTTAAATCTCTCTTGCTGCTGCCTAAGTCCCTTTCCCTCAGTTGACTCTTGGTATAGGGCTAAGAGAGAAGAAAGCAGCAAGAGCACCCCAGTGTCCCCTTATGTGCCTGACCATGGTATTTGATCTCCTTCAATCCAAACTATAGCTCATTTAATTTTTCACTAGTATGTGCTGAGTGCCTCCTACAGGCTCATTTACTGGGCTCTGCCGAGGACTTCATGAAACAGCGGACATGGTCCCCTCCTGCCCCCAGAGGCCATTGCCCATCATAGGGGGTGGTCACTCCTATGATGAGTCCAGGACACATCAAAACATGTTTTTAGGCTGAATGGCTTCTGAATAGCAAGCCTGTATGGCTTCCTGGAGGAGGAGGCTTTGGTATCAGGCAGGCTGGGCTTAAAGTCACTTGCAGCTTGATAACCTTGAATAGCAGCTTCTCTTCTGAGCATCAGTTTCTTCATCTATAAAAATGGGACAATGAACCCCTCTCCCAGGTTTTTTTCAACACAAACTGAAGAAGTGGACATAACATGTAGTAGATGCTCAATAAACACGAGTCCTTTTCCTTGACCTCATCTCCCTTATGTATAAAGGAATAATTAAGTGCATGGGCACTGATGGCCTGGGTTCAAATCCTGACCCTACCATTTCCTGGTTGTATATCCTTGGGCGAGTCACTCAACTGCTCTGTGCCTCGCTCTCCTCATCTGTAAAGTGGGGCTAGTGATTATCCATTGTCATAGTGCTGATTGGAGGCTTAATGACTGGGTGTGAGTGAAGTGCTTGGAACAGTGGCTGTTCCATTCTGAGCCCTGTATATATTTACCACTATTACATATTCCAGCTTCTTCAATGGAGCATCTGAGGTCATCCTAGCAGACATGGGTCAGGAGAAAAGTGGGTTAGGAAGCAGCCAGGAGGTGGAGTCTCTGCTGGGCCCAGGTGCAGAGACTGGGGTGGGGGGAGGTCAGGGTGCTCTCCTACCAACAAGAAGCACCTCCACAAGCCTGTGGGTTATTGGTAGTAGGGGGCTTCCTGGCCACCAAACCCCAATTTGTGCCAAGCTCTGGCCTCCAATTCCGCTGTCCCTCCAGGACACAGCCCCTAGTGAGGGGATCTGAGTTCATGCCTGAGAAGCCAACACGTTGGTTCTGCCCAAGGCAGAGCTTAAGAGGAAATTTAAGAGGGAAAGTGTCTGGAGGGGTTCTGAGATTGGAGTGTACTGTTGAAGATTGGAAGTGGCCCTTCGTCTACGCCCATCAAGCAGGCCTTCAGGCTGGGCAGTGCATGAGGGGTCTGTCATATTCTTGGAGCCACCAAGAGACCTGTCATCTGCCCCCCACCTCCACTCGGGAAACTGTGCAAGCTCTCATCCCTATGTCCCATGTAAATAACAAATCATAAATAATAAAACTGCCAGCAATGCTGGCAGTCTCTTGTCACCAGATGAGGAAGCAGGGCTCGGAAAGGAAGCCACTTTTCTCCAGAATTCTTCCCTGTTGCTGCTTCATAGCCTTGTGGGACCTAGACAGTGGTGGGCCCCCAGGAGCAGTAGGGGAACCAGGGGCCTCTCAGAAAGAGAGTAGGGTCACATCATGCTTGTGGTCTCATCGCCCTGGAAACCCAGGCTTCACTTCCTGCTACTGACTGTTATGCCTCTGTTTGAATTTTCTGCTGGGCCTGCCTTAGGCATTGCCCCCTTGTATTCAGACTTGGACACCCCTTCATTTGTCTCATGTCATCTCTGCTGCTCAGGTTCAGTGACCAAGGCTCCCCGTTCTGCCGGGTACCACCCTGGTTGGGACTGGGGGCAGAACAGAGAGAACACTAGCCCTGGACATGGATGGGTGGGCGACCCCACCACTGTTGCCCACTTTTTCTTCATTCTCATTTTCCTGGCCAGTCTTCCTGGTGTCTTACTAGCATGACTCAGGGGTCCCTGAATGGTCCCTGGGCTCCCAGCCATCCCCCATCCTCCCAGCCATCCTCTGTGTGATGATGGAGTGATCTGATAGTGCCATGCCCCTCAGGGACTTCCTGTTGCCCACAGGGTAGAGACCCATGTGCCTGAGCATCAACTAGCCAGGTAGAGCACATATACCTCCTCCCTCACCGTTTCCTAGAGAACTTCTCATCCATCCCACCTGAGCTTGCCATCCCCTCCCCCTGAAGTCTTTCCCAGCCCCACTCCTGCTTGTGCCCCCTTGGCTTCTGAGACACATATGAGGGGTCCCACGTGTCACCGAGCGTGGCTGATCTGGTGACAGGCCAGGCTTGCACAGCCAACAGATTGTTTCTTGGGAGTAGAGCCTTTCCCTGTGCCTGTCCCTGAGACACAGGCAGTATTGGGTAAAAGCCTGTGGGGTCCCCTGGTGAGAAAAGGTGTGTGTCATCTGCCAGCTGTTGCCAAGGAAAGCTTGGGGCTGGAGGAGGCCCCTGGGGCATCATGCTGAGCAGGTTGGACCCTCTAGGACCACCCAGGGGCTGACCCATGGCTTCCCTGGCTGAGGAGATATGGTTTGGGGTAGCTCGCCATTCTGGACCATGCCCTCTTCTGTCCACATGTGTGGCTACCCCAGAGCCCAGTCTGTAGCTATAGCTGTGCATGTGTGGCTCCAGTGACTCACTGTGGGGACTTGGAGGCTAGCTCCCTGAGCCTGGGAGAATCCTCGGGCCCGCACTGCTCTCATGCTTGTCTCTCCTCTCTCTACAGGATGTTTGATGAGCGAATTTTCACAGGTATGTGTGGGTACCACCTAGTTTCTTCTGAAGCACCAAGTTGATGAGTACTTGAGCTGCAATTACACTGGACCCCAGGCGGGGAAGGAGCCTACGTGTGGCTTCTGCACCCTGGGGCAGGCAGACAGAGGCCCCCAGCTCCAGGACAAATAACCCCTCAAGACTTGGGACACCCTGGACAGAGAATAATAAAGCTAATGTTTTCTGAATACTAATATGTGATTTGTACTCTTCCGAGCTGTTAGAATATTTCATTTTAATATAATTTAGTTTTCAATAGTCCTATAAAGTGAGTGTTTTTCTTTTCCCTGAATCCCAGCTAGTGAGCAATGGGGCCTGGCTACAAACGCAGGAGTGGCGCCCCCGAGCTCAGGCCATGACCAGCAGGCAGCACACCTCTCAGGAGGAAGAGGCCGGCTCTGCCTGGTACAACAAAGGGAGCACAGATCTTGGAGTGCAGCGTACCAGGATCCCAATTCCAGCCCTACCTCCCACCAGCTTTGTGACTGTGGGCAAGGTCTTATGGACCTCAGTTTCCAAATCTGAAGTGGGGGTGATAAGAGTACGTTCCTCTGGGTTCTTGGGGTAATTAAATGAGAGAATGGTCCTGCAGTTCGGCCTTGGAGGGAACTCAGCCCCTTTCCCGAGGGCTCCCTCAGCCCCAGCAGCATGTGTAAGGTCAGGACTGTCATTTCTGGCCGCTCCTTCCTCCTGCCCAGTCCTCATAGGTTCCTGCTCTCCCTGGCACTGCGGCTCTTATTCCTTCTCTCAGGGGATGCATCTCTCCCCAGAACCCACCCTGGCTTGGTTAGACATGGAGCCCACAAGAAAGAGGGACAGAGGCCAGACCATACCCAAGGGTTCCCCCAAGAGCTTCACACATAGACCCCTCCCCAGGTGACCTGCAAGCAGGAGGCCGGGGAGCCTTTGCCCTGACCTCCCTCACCTCTCTCTGACTCTTTATCCAGGGAATAAGTTTACCAAAGACCCCACAAAACTGGAGCCAGCCAGCCCGCCAGAGGACACCTCTGCAGACATCTCCCGTCCCGCCATTCTCGACCTGGCCGGAACTGCTCGGTAAGGCTCCACCCCAGCTCCCGGCCCATGGCCACCTCTACTCTGGCCTGGAGTGGTATCACCTACAGGGAGGAGCAAGGCCTAGGGCTGGCCAAGGATGCTGTGCTCAGCGTCTCTCAACCCCCTGATGCCCTGCATAGGCAGAGGGTCATCCCACACAGCTCCCCCCCACACACACACCCACTCACACACATACACATACACTCACACTCACACTATGTGACCTCACAGCACTGTGGGCCAGGGAGGACCTAAAGGGACAGAAAAGAACAGAGATCGCTGATTTTCCTTTACCTGGAGACCTGTTAACTCCTCTTGGGAACTGACCACTTGTCACCTGGTCTCAGAAGCCTTCCCATGGCATCCAGATGTTTGCCCTGTATATCAACAAGGCCCTGCACTCAACTCATAGCCTGGTTACCATCCACCAGTGCCCCCCACCCAGGCTTGGAGCCAGGGACAGGCCATTTGTCCCAAGTCCCATGTTTAGCCCAGGCCTCCCCACTAGGCGTCATCAATTAACTGAATCATCCATCTTGGGCCCTGCCCAGCTGCACTCCCCAGCCCCTTTCCCAGACTCCCACCCACCCTCCAGGTTGATGGTTCCTACCACTCTCAATTCCCCCAATAAGCACTGGTCAAACTCTCACTGTGCTAAGTCATGGGGCTCCCATTCTGGCCAAAACCAGGATGCTCAGCTGGTGGGGAAGATGGACGCCCAGACAGTTCACCAGGATAAGGAGCATGCTAGGGCAGCAGGAGACTGCTATCTCGGGAGACGGGGCACTGGGAACCTCTCTGTGAGGAGGGCCATTCTGTGTGGATGGGAGTGAGTGTGGTCAGGGGTACGTTCCAAACTGGCAGCCACCATGGGCCCCTGACTGCCTGGAAGGGAAAGCTGAGCTGCCGCCATGTCATCTCTTGGCTTCCTTCCCGCAGGTCAGACAAGAGCGGGATCTCTGAAGACTGTGGGCCAGGTGAGGAGAAGCAGGACCCCCGGTGTGTGTCATGGGGCGGGAGAGTGTCCATCAGCCAGACACCTAGCAGCCTTGAGGAGATGAGCTCAAACCATGAGCCTGGAGTACTAATGAATTTCCTTTGCCTACTTCTGTCACCCTCTAGGCCTCAGAGCATGCTGGGAGCTCACGAGTGGTGGGGAGCTGAGAGGGACAGATGGGATGTGGGTGATATTGTGAGGGAGTTGAGAGACCAGGATTCTGGCATCACACTGCCTCCCAGGGTGTCTTTCTCAAGTGGCTTCTCCTCTTAGAGCCTCAGTCACCAGGTCAATGAATCGAAAGACACTGGAACTGGCCTCTGGTCCTGCCTGGTCTGGGCAAGAGCATGTGGGCTGCTGTGACTTTGGCTGGGTGTTACTAACAAGTCACAGACACAAGGATGTTCTGAATGACTCACCCTGCCTGGCCAGGCTCATGTCTGCATTTGACTGGACCCCTCATTTCCTCACAGGAACCTCTGGGGAGCTGGGTGGGCTGAGGCCCATCAAAATTGAGCCAGAGGATCTGGATATCATTCAGGTCACCGTCCCAGGTAAGGGACAAATGTCTGAAGGGCTGACACTGCTGCCTCAACCTCAACCTACAGGAATCAAGCAGCTCCCACAGCAAGGCTCCTAGACCTGCTGGAGGCACTGGGTCCCCTTCCAGCTAGATTGAGGCTGTCCACTCAGTCTCCCTAGGCTCTGTCCTAACCAAGAAGGGGTCTCCAGGCTGTTGTTTCTTTGGTTTGATCCTGAGAACAGTAGAGTATCATGTATGCTTTCTACAGCCACATCTGCCCCATGTGCCAGGAGACAGGTCTCTCAGCTCTGACCTTCCTAAAGGTCCCCTTGCAATCTTCATCTCTCTGGCCTGGCTTCCCTGGGGTTTGGGAGGCAGGAGGGAGAAGAAAAGGCATTGGAGTAAGAGGATCTAAGTTTGACATCTGACTCGGAACCCTGAGTCTCAGCTTGCCACATCTGTGAAGAGGAGGGTGTACTTGGCCTCTGGAGGTTCACCATGGGGTAACCACTAGGAGCCCCCAGGGTATCAGGCCTCTGGGTCCCTTCCTGGCCTTTGATCATTAAGGCTGCCCTCCCAGAGTTTCCGGGTACGCCTTCTTTAAGGGTCCTTCTCTGTGGGCGTGCTGGACTGGAGTCCCTGGGAGACTGTGACTGCGTGAGACAGGCAGAAGAGTTTCTTGTCATTTGGAGTTTTGTCCCCAGACCCTTCGCCAACCTCTGAGGAAATGACAGACTCGATGCCTGGGCATCTGCCCTCGGAAGATTCTGGTTATGGGATGGAGATGCTGACTGGTAAGAAATGAGCTGGGGACCCACCTCCCGGGGGTATAACGGGCAGAAGCATGGGCCAGGAAGCCCCCAGGTTTTCCTTGTTTCTCTTAGAGAAAACCCAGTGCATGCCTGACTCCCCGGCCAAGGCTCAGTTCCTTTCTGGAAACTTGAACCTGGCCATGGTTTATATTAAGTCTGGTTACTAGTCTTAATTTGCATTAATTTGTTTATTTATTCAACAATTGTTTTTTGAGCACTTGCTATGTACCAGATCCTGTGCAAGATGCTAGGAACAGAGTAGTGAACCAGACAGACCAAAGTTCCTGTCCTCATGGGGCTCACATCCCAGTGCAGGCAGACAGATAAAGCATATTAATAAGTAAATTAGAAAGTCAGATGATGGTAAGTGCTGTAGGGGCACAAAGCTAGGAGGGGGAGGTATTGGAGGTAGGAGGGGCAGTTACTACAGGACTTGGTTGATCAGAGTGGAGCTCATAGAGAAAGTGACATTGAAGCAAAGACCTGAAGGAGATGCAGGTGGGAGCCCTACAGATATCAGGAAAGAGTTTTCTAGGCAGAAGGAACAGCAAGTACAAAGGCCGTGAGGTGGACTATGCCCAGCATGTCTGCAAGGAGGCCCAAGTGGCTGGAGCAGAGTAAGGTGAGAAGGTGAGGTTAGGGAGGTGACAAGGTAGGTTTTGCCAGGCAAGTATATCAAAGGAAGGACTGGGGGCTTGATTCTGAGGATACAGGAAATGCTTAGGGGTTGAAGCCAACAAGGAATATTTTAATAGTATTTACTCTGACCATGGGGTTGAGAATAGACTGCAGAGGAGTAGGGACAAAGACAGAAATGTACTACTGCAATAATTTAGGCAAGCGGAGTGGTTGCGCCGGCAGCAGGGAGTGGGTGGAGTTCTATATGTTTTGCTTTTTAAACTTGGTTTTGGAACAGAACTGAAATGAATACTTTAATGAATCTCATGTGCCCAACTCCCAGCTCTAACCATTATCAACAGATGTTATTCGAGCTAATAAAAATAAGAATTATTATAGGTACTTTTAAAAAAATAAATCATTATAAAGATAAATAGTATGTAAATTATAGTACAGAAGGTTTGAGGATATGGCAGAAAATATCAGTACTAAGGTGACTAGAGTTTGGAAAGCTCTGTAATAGGGAGGCAGGGCTATGCCAGGAAACTTTAAGAAGAGAGATGGCATTTGTTGATTTCCCTGTGTGTTGTGTCCAGTGTGGGCTTGATCTGACGGGAAGAGGAGGGGCAGCTATTGCTTACGTATACCGTGCAAAAGCATAGCGGGCAGCATTTAAAGGAACAGTGCAGAGGACTCATACATGTAATGTTTAGTGTGAAAAGCAGGTGTAGACAGATATGGACAATATAGCACTTATCTAAATTTGGAAACATAAAAACAGTATTGTTTAATGTTTTATTAAAAAATCAGGTGCAGATATGACCAAATGCTAACATGCGTTCATTCCAACTGGTTGGTACACGAGTGTTTGTTATAATATTCTGTATGCTTTTCTATACTTTTTAATTTTTCCCTCACCAAAAACAAACAAATGTCTGGAAAAATAAATAAGGTTTCCTACTGGCCAGGTGGGTTATGATACGTGAATTGGTGACAGAATAAAGGTAGAACATCTCTGCCCCTCATTTGCTTCCATCACCTCTGTCAGGGAGAACAGTCTAGAAATAGGAGAGTGAGGAGGACCTGGGAGTCCCATTTATTAAGGAGATGCGAGCGTCTGCAGAACTGCTGTGGATGAGTGTAGATCTCCAGCTTCTGATAAGTCCGATCCCAGGCAACTAATACCAGAGATCTACTGTCTATAGCATTTGAGAAGTTAACAGTGGATAGAAGGTGAGCTGACAATGGAAAACAGACTTCAAGATGAGAGTTTGCCCAAATTGCAGACAGGTAGACCAGGCATCAGTCCCAGTCACAGTTCTGGGACAGATTTCTATTTAGAAAACTGAGTTGTCAGAAGGGACCCAGTGTAGATCATTTATAAGGTATGAGTTGGCTTGTGAGCTATCAGGATCTCGGACTGGCCCTGGGGAAGCAGGGCTGCAGGGGGCTGCCAACTTCCACTTGAAGGATGTTTCCCATTCTACCTTGGAGAGCTTGATTCTTCCTCAAATATTTATCAGTTAGTTGGATGAAGGACCCTCAGGTAGCAGGCTTATGCAATTTGCAGATGCCTCGGGAAGGAATGGGCAGTCCACCTAAGAATGATGTTCTTCATGGCCTTGACTCACCAGAAACTGGTCTGAAATGCACGAGAAGAATTCACAGCCCATGGACATGGGTCATGGGTTGTGCTCCCCAGGAAACAGACTCTGAAATGGAGTGGGGCATTTTTAATGTGTGGGATATTTCTTAGGGGCCGCCCTTGGGATCAACACCTGTATAAGGGAGGGGATGGAAAGGAAGCATGAAGGGGTGGAAGGAGAGATCAAGCCTTGATGCTGCCCCAGCAACAGCCTCTGCCAACTGCATGGGGAGCTCTGGAGCCAGAATGGCCCCGTAGAGTTGTTCCAAGTTGAACTGGTATCCTAGCCTTCATACCCCCACCTCAGTTGGTCACAGGACATGGACCACCCCAAAAAGGCAGTTCTTAAAGGGGCGATTGCCCTGGGCTGCCAGATGACCGTAGTCCCTGCTGCTGGGGCAACAATGTGGGGATGTGGGTGGTACATCCCAGTGTTCATCACAGCGTTAATTGATGATTCCATCAAAAAAAGAGAGACAGCCTGTAAGCAAACACATACAGCCACAGAGAAATGAGGGCTTACACAGGGGGCATCTCTTTTGCACCCCTTAACTGGACAGAACTTTTGTTGAGCATCCATGGTGTGAGTAAGAATGCAAATGTGCAAATCGCTTTTTTTTTTTTTTAAAGAAATTTGTCAGCTCGGAGAGCCATGAAAATGAACTCCCCTGGTCATTCTAGGAATCCAGTCCTAAGAAAATATCTGAAATATGGATAGCATTTTTTGTACAGAGGTGTTTGTGGCAGTGTTACTGATGACAATGAAAAATTGGAAAGAGCCAGTCCAACTACTGGGGTGCTGTTAATGGTATCCTCCTGATGCAGCCACTAAAAATAGGCAACATGGGAGAATGCAAAAGACACAAAAAATGAGTGTGCTCTGTTGACAACCATGTTGAAAACATAATCACTGGTTTATATACATATACATCGAAACAGTAGCTATATTGGGTTAAGTGCTTTATCTTTCTTGTGTCCTAAATTAGTTATGATGTGCTTTCAATACCTTGGTAATGAAAAAAGAGTATTATTTGTCAAGCATGGGCTGAGCATGACTAGACTTGACAGCAAGTGGTGAGACTGTAAGGAGTTTAGTTGACCAGAGGCTCAGGATGAGCTGCCAGTGTGGCCTGGCCACTAAGAGGTTATGTGGCACCTGGCTGTGCTCACAACAGTATTAGATGAGACAATGGAGTCCCATTCTGCAGACCCAGAGGCTGGTGGTGCTGCGGGGACAGTGGGCTGTGGAGTAGCATGGTGCCATCTCTGTTGGAAAGCTTCTTCCCTCCTAGTTTGACAAAACAGGAAACTGAGGCCTGGCAAGGCCAGTTCACCTCCCCAAGATCACCCAGCCTTGGGCTGGAACCCAAGTTTGTCAGTTCCCTGTCCAGGGCTCCTTTCAAGTCACCCCACTCAAAACTGATGAATTATGAAGATTCTGAAGTTTTTAAGACCACTATGAATTAGAAGGTTGAGTGTACGTGCTGTGCTTTTTTCTGTTTACACATGTACACTGTAAAATAAATAATACAGAACTCTAACACATAAAAGAAAAGCTCCTGCTGCCCGCTCTCCAGGCACCTACTAGTTTAGTGTCCATCTTCTGTGTTTTTTCTGCACACATGCTAACTCCTGTCGTTACTATTTTGTGCCCTTCATCCCTCATTTCCTCACCTGGTGCCTTGGACATATCTCTGCAGCAGCATGGTATTCGCTGTCAGCATGTCCTTGGTCATTTATTGAGGTTGTTCTAGTTTTTCACTGTTGAAGTGGGGGAGCAGTGAGCTCATGGATGGATGTGTTCAGGGTAAATAGCCTGGCCCTCCCCATCTGGGTGGAGAATCAGGCAAATTCCCCTGGTTTAGAATTTGGGCCCCCCAAACACCTGGGTTGTGTTCCCCTGCCTTTGAAAGACCTCCCCTGAGTGGATCCAGCCCAGCTTCCTTCTGCTTACGGGACCCAACAAGCCTGGCAGAAGCCACTCCCAAGTTGTGGTTGGCTGGGCTGGGTCAGGTCTTCTGCCTAGTTCTCTCGATTGTTGCTATCTCTTGAGTGGGCAGCACTGCACATGTGGACAGCTCACAGTGGGGATAGACTTCTAGGCCAGGTCTCTGCTCTCTTGACCCTCAAAGGCCACCTGGAGAACTTAATAGGTGTTCCAAGTTTGACATCTGGGCAGCTTCCTCTACCTCCAGACGTATAATACCTGAATCTTTGTCACAGGCCTCTGCTCAGGGAAACCCTCCCTGGTGGCCCTGCTTGTCCCTCTGTCCCCACCACTCATCTTTTCCTGTCTCCCCCACTCTAGTGTATTAGTGGGGTCCCCCAGAAGCTGACCCCAGGACAAATGCATTCATTAACTGGGAGATCTGGGAATACCAGTACAGGGTGGAAAGAGGGACTGAGACAATACAACAGTGTTATGAGGCCTGTGACCACTGCAGGCAGCTGAGCTGATGGCACACGAGAGCCCACACACCTGAGTTTATGCAGCTGGGTGAGGAGGGAGCTGAGTTAGTGATCTGCCAAGTCACCCCCCGTTATTGGCTGAGAGCTTTTTCCAGGGCATTAACCGCGGGTTTGCAGCTTGTGGGTTCTCCCACAGCCAGTCTTCAGGCAGAGTCAGGTGGACCCAGCATCTGCTGCCCACAGTGTGTCCTTTACCCCTGAGGAAAGTTTAGGCCTAAACCTTTAGGTCTAGGCTGGCCCTCAATCTTTTCAAGTCTGAGGCTGAGTATAGAGTTCCTTCTGAGCTGAGCCCCAAGTCTCAGGTTTTTTGGTGATCCCAGATGTGCGCGTTCACCTTCCCTCAATTGGTGAGTGGTCATTGACCATTGACAGCTCTCCGGATTTGTCCCTTTCCTTCAGCTCAAGATCCCATTTAGAATGGGGATAGCGCTCTGCATCCCTTGTCACTGGATGCTCTCTCCTTGAGCACGCCTGGTGTTCACCTGCTCTGCCACTCCAGCTCAGCTGCGTATTGTGGGCTGAAAGGCTTTTAAGGGCTAGTCCTGCTTGTGAAGGCACCAATGAGCTTCCTAAGTCACAGCTCCCATCTGGTTTTCACAAGTGCTGAAAACCCTTCCAGTGTCTTACCTTAGCTATGGTGATGCTGCGGAGGGCCTATCCACTTCACCATGCCCCATTCAACCCACTCCCACTGTCCTTATTTGCATGTCATCCTCCAGCCAAAACCAGTCATCTCCGAGTTTGCCCCCTCCCCACACTGCTCCTCCCTGCTTGCCTATGTCTCTCCCACCCCATTGCTTTTCCTGGATACAGATCCAGCCCAGATATTTCCCTCCTACAGGAAGCCTCCCCTCCTCAGCCCCCAAGGCCAACAGGGGACCACCTCTACCCCCATGAAGCCTCAGCTGTCACCTCACTTGTTTGCTGCATTGAATCCTTGCTACCTGTAGACAAGCATCTGAGGACAAGGTTGGATCCATTGCTTCCAGCCTGGGCTAGGGCCAGTGCCACCTCATCAGCCCCAACCCCCAACCACCTGACCCTGGATAACTCCATGCCTTCCACCTGCCCCTCCCTGTGTTTCTTTATCTGTTTTTCTTCATGGCATCACGACCATCTGGCATTGCATTATGTCTGCATCACACCAGGAAGACAGGGCTTTGTCTTGTTCCCATGTGTCTGTCCTGAGTGCCTGGAATAGAACATAGAACGAAGTAGTAGGGAGGACTGGCAGTCTCAGGACTGGCCCCAATTGTGATGGGACACCTGGTCTCTGAACCTGCCCTCTTCGCATGGAGGTGAAGGGTGCCTGTACTGAATCTGGGTCCCTGATCCCGTCTGGGGATCGCTATGCTGTGCTCGAGTCAGAGCCCACCAGCCTGCCGTTCCTCACCTTTTGGCCTGACTTTGGCAGCACAGGCTGCAGGAGATAAGGACCGTGGCTTCTGAGCATCCTCTGTTCTGTTTCAGACAAAGGCCCCAGCGAGGACCTGCGGCCCGAGGAGAGGCCTGTGGAGGGTGAGGCACTGACCACCTCCCACATTTCACCCCACCACCCAATCTCTGCTCCCCTCTCCAGCTCCTCATCTCACCTTTGTCTCTCGCCAACACCCTGTTTGGGGGTGGGAGTCCTGTGGGCTGCCTGAGGTGTCTTCTAGAACTAGGAGGTACCTGGTCAGAGGTACAGTAGCTCTTTATGGAAAGGGAAATTGCAAGGCTTTCTTTTATTTTTTATACACACCCTGCTCTTTCCACAAAGGTTTTTCTTCTTTCCACAAAGGTTTTAAGGCTGAGGTATGAGCCTAGTCTTCCTGAGCAAATAGAATTTAGGCCTGAAAAAACAAAATTGGCTTTGTGTCCATCACACATACTCATTCCCTTCCTGCTGAGAGTGGGAGTAGTCCAGGAAGGGAGATTAAGGTGAGGATGGGTCTGTTTCATCTTGGGAGTATCTACCCCTGCAATGGAATGAGTGGGTGTCAAAGAGAAGTGTTACTTTCCTAGACCCAGCCTGCCAGGGCTAGAGAACCATGAAGTGTTAACAAAAGTCCACCGGCACCTGGTGGCAGCATACTCAATTTGCAGGCTTAGTATTTGCTAGTTAAATCACTGAGCTGGTCTGGAGTGACACTTACCTAGAAAGGCCCATGGTTGTTCTTAGGCTACAAAATCTTCCAGATCTCCACTCAGGCCTGATGATGCCCTAGACCAGATTTCACAAGCAGGTATTTGAGCCCAAGAATTCCAGACCTGTCTGGGAATGCCATTTCTGAGGGAAGAGGTTACCTGCTACCACCACTCCTGGCCTCCCCATTCCAAGGTCCCACCACAGGGTCATTATTGCTGCTGGCAGAGCTGGGACATGAGCTGGGAAGCAGGGTGCCGCTGCCCCTGGGGTGGCTCAGCAGGCTACTTTTTGCCTTTCAGACAGCCATGGTGATGTGATCCGGCCTCTGCGGAAGCAGGTGGAGCTCCTGTTCAACACACGATACGGTGAGCAAGGAGCTGGTTGGCCGCGTCCTGGCCCTTCTATCCCAGCTGCTCCCGGCACAGGAGCAAGGGGGTCACCCAGGGAGACTGACTCACTGCCAGAAAACCCTACCCCTGGAATGCTGCACCCCAGCCTCTGCGATCAACACATTGACACTCACGTCTGCCTCTGTCCTCATGGACACCCTCATTCAGGGTCCTCAGAAGGACACATATGTAGCAAGAACTTTCCTACCGAAGAGACCATGAGAGAAGATGGAGAGACAGGAGAGAAAGCTATTCTTTATTAAGTGCCTGTGGTTTGCCAGGCACTGGCTAAGTGCTTCACACAAGTTCTCTCATCCTATCTCACAAAACCCCTGTGACCTAATACCCATTTTACAGATCAGGAAAATGAGGCTTGCTGAAGTGACACGGCTTGTCTGAGGCCCCACTAGTGAGTGGCAGCACTTGGCCTGGGCCTCAGATCTGTCTTCTCAGGGTGTATTGTTGGGCACACAGAGTTTTGGGGTTCTTTGTGGTGTTGGAGGACCCTCTGGAGGGCCTTCCTGATAATGGGGACACATGGACTTGAGTGGAGCCGACACCACGTATCACCAGCCATCAGTGGTTTCTCCTTCAGTGCCTTGGTTTGAGGGCGCAGAATGAGTATGAGTTAGGGGTTCACATCTCCCAGCTCTGGGGCTCTGGGACCTGAGATGACTCACATCCTCTCTATGCTCCAGGTCTCTTACCTAGAGACTATGGGTAACAGTACTCACCTCTCATGAAGGTTGGCAAGGTTTGACAAGTGCTGACTCTAAAAGGGCTCTCTGGTATCTTTGGCCCCCTAAACAGACATGGGAGGTGGGAGTTGAGGCTGGTGGCCCCATAGCTCTGGGTGGGGCCCTACAGCAGCTGTGTTTCTGCAGCCAAGGCCATTGGCATCTCGGAGCCTGTCAAGGTGCCCTACTCCAAGTTCCTGATGTACCCAGAGGAGCTGTTTGTGGTGGGGCTGCCTGAAGGCATCTCCCTCCGCAGGCCCAACTGCTTCGGGATCGCCAAGCTCCGGAAGATCCTGGAGGCCAGCAACAGCATCCAGTTTGTCATCAAGAGGTAAGGCCTAACCAGATCCACAGGCCTCCAGGCTTGTCCAGCGCCCAAAAGCAATGCCAAATTGCCATCTTCCTCTTCAGATTGAGACAGGATTTTGTTTTGTTTTGATTTTAAACAGCAGGTGTTAGGGTTTGGGCACAGTTGGATGGGCACAAGGTTGTCCAGGCCCAATCCAGGCCTCCCAGACCTAAAGCAACCAAGTTGACACCTTCTCATTTCCCAGGTTGCCAACATGTGGAATGGGAATGTGCCCACCAGCTTGCTCTGCTAGATCATTCTGAGCATCTGCTAGCAGATGTGTTGGTGTCCTGGGCCAGGGGCATCAGGGCACTGCTGAGGGCAATATCCCATTATCCCTGGATTGGAAAAGATGGTGGTATTTCTAGGCCCTTTTTATTTCTTTGGGCATCTTAGTTTGGTCAGTGAAGACCCAGTGGAGCTGTGTGCCCAACTTGGCTATAAAGTCCCTCTGGAGGAGGAGAAGACAGATATTAATTTTTAAGAGGGTGAGGACCTTGCATAACCTGTTTTGTGTCTGTTGCTTCTGTGTTACTGTCATATCTTGTAAATTTAGGTTTGGTTTGGTTGAAAGTAGCAAGAAAAGGAGACAAGGGTTTGTTCCCTAGAGGAGTAATGGCTCCCAAGTTAAGAAATTCAGTGTTCACACCTGGAGTGGCAGGCTGGTGATGGAGTGAGGGACAGGGAGCTGTCCCATGGGGTCTGGTTTGTACCAGGAGGAGTAGGGAAAGTGGTGCTCCAGGAAACGCAGATAGTGGTTACCTCATTCCTTCCTTCAACAAATGCATCTTGAGTGCCAGCCATGTGCCATGCTGTGATACAACAGCAAATGCCACTGAGTGCTGCCCTTGGGTTGGCCAGTCTCACCAAATAAAGTCAATATAATGTCAAGTCGAGATAAGTGCTGTAATACAGAATGAGGGGACAGAGAAGGACAAGAGGAACCTATCTAAGGAGGTGATATTAGAACAGAGACCCAATGAAGCAAGCTATGCCAGTATTTGGTGGAAGAGTGTTTAGGCAGAGGGAATATCAGGTACAAAGGCCCTGAGACAGAGTCGTGCTTGTGTGTTTGAAGACTAGGAAGGTGCAGCATGGCTGGTGTAGAGTGAGAAAGGAAAGAGTGGTGAGTGGTGAGGCCCAAGAGATACCAGGGGCTGGATTATACAGAGTTTTGGGCTGGCTTAAAGAGTTTTGATTTTATTTCAAACTTAATGAGTACTCACTGGAAGATTTTAAAGAGAGAGGGTATAACATGATCCGGTCTATTTTTTTATTTTTAATTTTTCCAGTTGTGAGGCAGAAGGGTAAGGCCAGGGGAGATGGGCACAGGCAGAAGCAGGGACCAGTAAGGAGGCTATATTCTGGCCCAGGGAACAGAGCAGCAGCTTGGCCTGGGTGAAGGTAGGGTGGGAGTGGTGAAAGTCGTCAGATTCAGGCAATGACTTGAAGATGCGGCTGGTAGAATATGCTGATATACTGGATGTGGGGTGTGTGAGGAAGAGGCCTGGACAACTAGGCTGGTGGGGATACCATTTTATGAGATGAAGATGTGAGGATGGAGGCTGCACTCGACTTGGGGCTGACGTGTTAGGTTTAAGATGTGTCATGCCTTCCAGGGAGGGATGGTGAATGGGTATCAGGACTTATAGTTCCAATGCTTGGGAGAGGTCAGGGTATGGACAGAACATTAGGAGTTGTCAGCATTCAGGAGGGATGTAGCGCACGGGGGTTGCTTGCCACGTCCATCTCTCCAAACTCAGAACTGGAAGCTCTTGGGCAGCTCAAAGACAGGAGCCAAATCAACAACAAATCCTCGTGAACTGACCTTTCTCATTGTTTACCTGCAGAGACGGCCTCTCCCTTGTGTTCCTGAGCATTTTTAAATGCTATTTTATATTTAGAAAAGGAGTCACATGAGCCTAGTGGCTCTGTGGCAGACTTGAGAGACAGTCTCCTGGGTCTCAGCCCAGTTAATCCCTGTGACCCTGGGCAGATTGCTTAGGGTGTTATATGGGGTGCACTGTACCAAATCACAGAGTAACAGTAGAGAGCAAGGCTTGCAAAGAACTTGGCACACTGTAAGGAATCAGTCAAAATGTGTGTTTTTTAATATCAGGGTTTTTAAAAAATCCTTAGGAAGTTTAATTTACATTCAGTAAACTTTGCCCTTTTTAAATGCGCAACTCTTTGAACTTTGACAAACTCATATAGCCATATAAACTGCCACCACAATCGAGATACAAAGCAGTCTCCAAAAACTGCCTGTGCCCCTTTCGTTGGCACCTCTGGCAACCACTGATCAATGTTCCGTCATCATTTTGCCTTTTTCAGAAAGTCACACAAATGGAATGCTACAGTGTGTGGCCTTTGGTGTCTGGGTTCTTTCACTTAGCTTTCAAGATACATCCATGTGGTTGCCTGTATGAGGGGTTCATTTCTTTAAAAATATATCAGTTTTGAAAAGTTAATTTAACTAATTCCAGTTTCCTGAAAGCCAAGTGAAGAAAGTGACTCAAGTGGGAGAGAGCAATTAACCTTATTGAATGTAACAAGCAGGGAAGGCAGTGGGACTAAAGACTGGTCGGGAGGTGATTGAAGTAAGAGATGATTGAAGGAGAGAGAGTGAACACCTGAGTGTGTTTTGTTATTCCTCATTTTAAAAAATAACAAAAATACTGAGAATATTAAGTGAAAAATAGCCATTTCTCATTAATCTTTTAAAAAGGATACATTTTAAGGATGATATAAGTATTCTTGAATTAGAAGTATGGCTGCATAAAAACTTTGAATATCTTAAAATCCACTGATTGGTATAGTTTAAAAGTGGATTTTATTTATGGTGTGTGAATTACATCTCAGTAAAGCATATGTGTATGTCTTATGTATATATGTATATTTGTGTGTATGTATATGCACGTGTGTATGTTATTGTGCTGGGGCTGCCATAACAAAGTACTACTGACTAGGTGGCTTAAACAGCAGAAATTTATTTTTCACAGTTCTGGAGGCTAGAAGTTCAAATCAACGTGCTGGCAGATGTGCTTTCTCCTGAGGCCTTTCTCCTTGGTTTGCAGACAGCTTCCTCCTCACTGTGTCTCAAGTGGTCTTTTCTCTGTATGGTCACTTCCCCAGTGTCTCTCTCTGCATGACCTAATCTCTTCTTGTAAGGACGCCAGTCAGATGGATTAGGGCCTATCTTGAAGTCCTTATTTAAATTTAATCACTTCTTTAAAGACTATCTTCAAATACAGTCCACTTTCTGAGGTTCTGAGGTTAGGGCAGATGAAATTTGCCCTATGAAATTTGGGGGAACAAAATTCAACTCATAAAAATATATATGTCTTTATATGAGACCAATCATCACCTGCAGGAGACATCAGTAATTGGTTGACACTCATCCAGCCTGAACCTGACCTCTACATTCTTCTAAACAATACTCCAGAGAACCACTACCAGTCAATGAGAGTCGACACAAAATCAAATTAAACTTTCTAAACTTTTGATCAAAAAACATTCTTAACCAAAATCCTTGACTTTGTATGCAGAATTTTCATATTTTATGCATTCTTCTGGATAGAAGAAATTTGTTTTTGTCAAATTCTTCAAAATTAAAAACCTTTAGGAAATTTAAAACCATGAGTGGGCTCTAATTGTGGAAGACTGAGGTCCAGGGAAGTAGTGGTAGAAGGTTCTTTCTGATCGTAGTGCTGCAGTGCAGTTCTGATGCTGACTACCCGGGAGTTAGCAGACTCCACAGATTCGGGGCACAGGCTCCAGAAAGACCGCCCCCACTTCAGACACCAGCCCCAAGTTTGGGGGGCCCTAGGCTACCTTCACTTCCCAACAACGGGCTTCAAATTCAGGACTTCCCATGATTCCTTTAAGTTCAATAATTAGCTAGAACAACTCATATGGATAGGCTGTATTACAATTAGTTTTATATAAAGAATATAAATCAAGAACAGCCAGTTGAAGAGACACAAAGGATGAAGTCTGGGAGGGCACCAACACAGAGCTTCCACGCCCTCTCCCTGTGAAATCAGGACACATGATCTACCAGCACATTGATTGTCCACCAACCAGGCAGCTCTACTGAGCTTCAATGTCCACAGTTTTTATTGGGATGCATTTCTTTGGCTTAGTTGGATTATTGGCCATATGATTGAATATAGTCTCCAGGCTCTCCCCTCCCTAGAAGTTGGGAGGTTGGGCTGATGTCAGATGGCTCAAAGCTCCAGTCCTCAAATCACATCAGTTACTCTTCCTGAATCCTGAGTCATCACGTTAGCATAAATGTAGGTGTGATCCAGGGGGCCCACAATGACTAACAAAGACACTCCTGTCACTCGAGAAATTCCAAAGATGTGGAGTGACAAAGACCAGCAAACTCTTTATACTGCACTGATTCTAAATGCCTCATTTTTAGTGCAACTTTGTCCAGCCAGAGCAGGCTGGCTGTGGGGGTGGGGGGCAGGGGAAAGGCCTGGGGTCTGTAACAGTCTGAGTGCACTGGGGAGGTAAGGCTGGCCAGAGGAAGACCGACAGGTCTTGGCAGAGTGGGACTGGCAGTAGAACCACTTATTCAAATCTGAAGGGAAGAGATGCTGGACGGGTTCAGTGCAAGGATGGGTCTGTAGTGAGGCTACATGCAGAAGTGATGAGCTCTCTGTCATAGGCATGGCCAAGCAGCGACACAGAGACCCTGCCTGGGAGTAAGGCTCTCAGGGCACCCCACCCCCAGGTCAGGTGGCCAGTGGAAGAGGATTTGGTGCCTGTTCTGGCATCAGGCATCTGGGCATCAACTCCATGCCTGGCACAGAACTAGGCTCCTGGGGCAGGCGAAGGAGGAGGCATAGCCCTCCCTTGGACCACAGTCTCAAAAGCTGAAAAAGGCTTCAGACTGCATTCAGAGCCCCCACCATTACCTCTCCCTTCTCCTTATGGGGAAATTGAGGCTCAGAAAGTAGAACGATGTTTGTATAGTCACCTTCGAGCATCTGATCAGGGCTCCCGACTCATGCCAAAGTACTTTCCATGTTCCTATGTTGCCTCCACAAACTTGGATTTATAAGGCCTGCTCCTCTCTGAGCCAAAGCAGAGTTGTTATCCCATTTATCTGAAGAAACAGAGGCCCAGGGTAGGGAGAGGCTGTCCCTCTGGAAAGGCTATGGGTGAGGAGGAGAGGGCTACCTAATTGCAACTCTGCCCTTCAAATTATGTGGTCTCGGGCATGTGACTCAACTTCCCAATGGCTCAGTCTCCTCATCCTGAGAATGAGATATTGGGAAAAGTATCTATGTCAAGGATGTTGGGCAGGTTGCCTCATGTCTGGGAAGAGCTTTGTGGAGCTGGGCCTAACCCCCAAAGCCCCTGACAGCTCTCAGGTATCAGCCAGAAACCTTGGGCCTTCCCTGCATCTCTGAGAACTTCCCACATAGTCAGGCCCGATGGCTTCTACACTTAACACTCTCTGTGGGGAGCCCCCCAGACCATGTGCTTTGACCCTGGATAGTGACAGTCGTACAGTGACCTGGAACTGAGAGTGAGGGTGTCAGCCCCACCAGGCCATAACCAGGCTGGGCTGAATGCTCAGCCCAGCACAGTACCCCCAAAATCTCACACTGTGGGTCAGTCAGCGAGACAGCTATAGGGGGGTGGGGACAGGGACTCCAGACCTGGACTGTTAGAGCTAGGAGGGCCCATTGCACATATGTATAAACTGAGGCCCAGAAGGGAGGGCTGTGCAGAATGAGGGAGGCCTGGAGGGACCTTGATGATAGCCCCACTTGTGTTTTCCAGGCCCGAGCTGCTCACCGAGGGAGTCAAAGAGCCCATCACGGACAGCCAAGGTACCCTGCACAGGGTCATCATGGGCCGAGGCGTGGGCTGGGCATGGGAGGGGTCCCAGGCCTCTGCCACCTCCCCTCCTTCTGCTTCCTCTATCCTGGTCCTGTCCTCCCTGACATTCTCCCACTGCCCTCCCCATCGGATTTGCCCCATCTGGTTGCCACCTTTGTCCCTGAGTCTCAAGAGCTAGCTGCCTGCTCACCCTGGCTTCTCTCCCCCCGCCCCCAGAGAGGGATTCCGGGGACCCTTTTGTGGACGAGAGCCTGAAGAGACAGGGCTTTCAAGGTAAGGTTGCAGTTCAGGATGGGGTCAGCTGTCCCATTGCCATGACCTTGACCTGGCTTGGGTTTGGAGGGGCAGGCTGGGAGTGGGGCTGTTTATAACCTCTGAGTCTGGGGGGCCAAGTGAGATGGACGGGCAGCTAGGACAGGGCTGTAGCCTGCCAGCTCTGAGTGAGAGGCTCCACAGGAGTGCTGGGCTGTGGGGGGTGACAGGGCACAGGATGCAAGAGCCATCCACTGTCCATCTGGAGAATCAGCTGATCTGCCCACTGCATATGAGGCAGTCAGCTGTGCTCTTACTGCTTTGAAATCAGAGGAAGAGGAGGTCTTCAAGGGCAAGGAGGGCTCCCTAGAGGAGGGGAACTGCAGCTGGGCCGAGAAGGAGTGAGTGTAGAGGGAGAGGCGTGGAAAAAGCAGGAAAGCTTGAGTAAAGGCATGGAATGCAAACTATACATGAGAAACAGAAGCAGGAAGGGGCCAGGCCCTGAGGGGAGGTACTCTTTCTCTCCCATCAGTAGGGGTACAGTATCACTTCTCAGCCTTTTGGTTGAGAGTAAGCATCAATGAGCGGGCACAGAATAGCCATCCATGAGCCTGTTGGGGCAGCTCTGGGTGTGGCATTTCCCAAGTGGCCCCTGGGTGGTCCCTGTGGCTCTGAGGAGAAAATGAGTCAGTGAGACCAGTGGCAAGAAGGGCCAGCCCTGGCAGTGGTGGAGCCCCAAGAGATAGGACCCAAGGCTACTCACTGCCAAGTCTCTCTCACTCTTTCCCAGGCACCTGGAACTTTCTGTGATGAGGAGGGTTGAGTCTCTCACTTCACCCCATGGTTCCTCATACTCAGCCCTCTTAGAAGACTGGGGTCCTCACCATGCCCTACAATCCAGCCACCCTGAGATCCACTTCCTCCCTTCCCCCTCACCTCTCTTTTCCCACAGTGCAGTTCCAGGCTGTAATCTCCCCAAGGGCAGGGGCCTGTCTGGGGCCCCCCAGCACATGCTGGCACATGGGCTTCTTAACAAGCACCCTCTGAGTCAGTGAGTGACCACTGGGAGCTACTAGCTGGATCCCTGCCTCTCAGGGAGCTGCCCAGTCATCCGAGCTCACGTCCCCCACCGTGGCACAGGAACCGCTCATCTTCCTGCTGTCTCTCATCTCCGGGGCTTATTTATTGCTGTGGTGTTTCAAATGCCAACAATTAACTTAATTTCCAACTCAATGCTGTTGTCGCAACACTGTGCATCCTTCCGGGAAAACACACGTCTCTATCAAGACGTTAGCTCTGAAGGAGTCTGAGGGGCCCACTCCAAGGATCTGATAATTGCCAGAGAGGAGTTCCCCATAATTAGAAAATCACATTCCTTAAAAGTCACCAAGTGCCTTTTAATTTAACAGCCCATTCCATAATTGTTCTTCACTTTGCAGAAAATTATGACGCCAGACTCTCCCGGATCGACATCGCCAACACACTGAGGGAGCAAGTCCAGGATCTGTTCAATAAGAAATATGGTGAGTCCTGGGCTGCTGGGTAGAAGGGGAGTCGGCTGGGTGGGAAGAGGCAGGACCTTCCCAGGTCCAGCCATGGTCACCTCTGGGAAAACCATTCACCCTCCAGGCACTGGCGATACAGCAGTGAGGAAAACACACAGTCCCTGCCCTCATGGGCCCCATAAATAGTTGGAGTGAGACAGACATTCATCAACTATACACAGAATCTAGTGACAATGAAGAATGGCTCCATGATCATAGAGGAAAAGAGCAAGCTGTTCAAGAGATAATAACTTGGATGCTTACCTAAAATGGGAGCCAGGGAAGGCCTCTTTGAAGAAAGAACTGAAGGAGATAAGGAGTTAATCAAGCAGAGTGTGGGAAAGACATTCCAGCTAAAGTAATGGCATGTGCGAAGGCCCTGAGGCTTGTTATAAGAAGAGGAGAAAGCCAAAGCATGGGGGTACAGGTTAGGGAAGGAGGGACCCCCATGGAGCTGGCCAGGATATCATCCGTGGTATCAGCTTTGTATTTCGTCGGAAGGGCTGACGTGACTGGAGTCACTTTACACCTGAAGTATCTTCCTGACTGCTGTGAGGAAGGTGAATGGGTACAGGAGGGTGAGGGTACATGCTGGGAGACCAGCTCAGAAGGTGAAGTGGTAGTTCAGGCTGGAGTGATGATCTTGGTTGGGGCCCTGGCCTTGGTGCTGAAGGAAAATGGATGGAGTCAAGATGTGTTCAGAGGAAGAATCATTGGTGCCAAATTGGCAGGGAACGGGAGGAAAACAGAGGCCTCCAGTTAAGTCCTGGCTTGAATCTGTTAAGATGCTCTGTGGTCTCAAGTAACAAAAACAAACTTAAACTGGTTTCAACAATTAAGGTAGTTAATTGGTTTGTGGTTCAGTTACTATGACTACAGAACAGATCACCCCAAAACACAGTGGCCTAAAATAACAATGACCATTTATGATCTCATGGTGTCAGTGAGTCAGGAATTTGGGAGCAGCTCAGCTGGGTGGCTCTTGCTCAGGGTATCTCCTGAGGTTGCAGTGAGAAGGTAGCTTGGGCTGGGATCATCTGGACAGCTTCCTGACTCACATGTCTGACCCCTGGGCTGGGAAATAGCTGGTGCTGGCACAGCTGGGCCCCTCAGACACCTCTGACAATTTCTATGTGATCCCTCCCCATTGGCTTTCTCACATAGTGACTTCACGGTAGCTGAATTTCCTACATGTCAGTGAGGGCCCCTGAGGCATGTGTCCTGAGAGGGAGACCCAGATGGAAGCTGTTTTACCTCGGGTTGTGCAGTGTCACCTTTGTTATACTCTAGTGGTTAAGGCTGTTACAAAGTCCCACCCCTAGTTCTCTGTGGAGGAGTATTCATGTTACACTGTAAGAGGAGCATGTGGGATGGGAGAAAGAGTAACGTAGCTGTCTTTGGACAGTACAATCAGCCATAGCTCCTAACACATGATGTCTGGCAGTAAGATGGCTTTCCGGGTCAGCTGGATCCAGTAGCCTAGGAATGCCCTTTGGTCTTTCCGTAGTGTCAGCATCATCTCAGGCTGGCAGAATGGCCACAGCAGATCCAGACATCCCATCTGTACATTCTGGAAGGAGGGAGAAGGCTGGTTCTTCCATAGGCTTTCTCGAGAGAGCCAGGTTATTTATTTCCCAGAATTTCCTGAGCTCTCCCCTAGTTTCTCATTAGTCCCCACTGAGTCATCTGTCCCTTCCTGACTCAATCCCTGTGACAGGGAAACACCACATGCTCATTAGGTTACCTGGACCTGTCCCTGTGACAAGGGGGAGGGGTGGAGCACATGGTGCACCAGGGACAGGTGGACACCCAAACTGTCAGGGAGAAGGGGCAGCACCCTCACTGAGGGGAGAAGTTAAAGGGTGGAGGTAATGGGTTCCATCTGGGATGTGCTGAGTTTGAGGAGTGAGTGAAGTTGACCCATAGGCAAGCGGAGATACACATAAGTCAGCTGTATAGAAGGGGTATCTGGTTTGGATGGTAAAATTAGGTCATAGAAGTGGAGGAGACACCCCAGGGGATGCAGAGAGGGCAGAAAGAGGACCCAGACCAAAGACCAAGGAGCCTGTGGTTAGAGGTCAGGTCCAGGAGGAGGAGGAATGGCCAGAAAGAGGGGAAACCAGGAAAGTGTTGGGTCATGGACACCAAGGAGAGGCCATCAGTTGTGGTGGCAAAAGCCATTTTGGTGGCAAGAGGAAAAGTAGAGATGGCAGTGTTCCCTTTAATGGATTATGAGTATAAATTTTCCTTTTGGTCTGATTTTTTTTTTTCCATTTCAAAAAGAATCTCTTTGCAGTAACATATAAACTAGTCAACAACAAAATCAAGATAAAAATTAAAAGCAGGCCAAAAATCCATAGATACAGAAAATAGATTAGTGGTTGCTAGGGTATGGGGAGGGGGTCACCATTGATGGATAGAGAGTTTCTTTTTGTGGTGGTGAAAATGTTCTGGAATTAGATAGTAGTGATAATTTCACAACCTCGTGAATATACTAAAAACCACTGGATTGAACACTTTAAAAATGGTGAATTTTATCGTGTATGAATTATATCTCAATTAAATAAAACCAAACAAGCTGAAACAATGGCACAAAGCCCAGGGTGACATGAAGACTCAGAAATTTTGTACTTGCTACATGTAGGACATGGACACAGGCCCTGAATTTCCTTAAAAGTCAGAGCAAAAAGGGAAATGAGGCAAGTTTTACCATTCCCAATGTCTGTGAGATAAAAATTAATTTACTGCACGAAAAAGTTCAGCTATTCCTCCTAGTGCAAGACATGGAGATTTCTGCAGTGTGTCTTCATAAAAGGACATCCTGCAACTCTGAGGATGGTGCTCTCAACCAGCCCCTCAGAGGAGTCACAGTGAGCTCAGCCCTTGTCCAGGAGGAGGCTCCAGTGGTGGATCCCATCTAAGCCTGGGAAAGCCATGGACTTTCAAGTCAGCCTCATATCATCCAAGGCTGCACTGCATGCACCTGTGTTCTTGGCTCTGTGGACAAGAATCATGGGAGGACCAGCCGGGCTGTGGCCTTATGGGTGGCCCCTGACAGCAGGCGGCAGGCCTCGGCTGAGAGTGGGGTAGCAATGGCCCCAGGACTGCTCCTAAATTGGCTGTGAGACAAAGTACTGTCAGCTGGGATGGACATGACACAGCACTACACAGCAGTTTGTTGACAGGAGTGAGGCCAATGCTCAGATGCAGAAAGAGGACCTTGAGGTCTGAGCTGGACCTTAATGTCTGAGCTGCACCCTGGCTGGCCTCAGACTGCTTTCCTTGCTTCCAGATGCAATCTGCCCTCTCAGGCCAGGCTGGTCCTGAACCAGGGTGAAGCAGAGCCCTGGAGTTGATGGAGGCTCAGGCGTGGTGGGAAGGAACAACCATGCTCACAATGTACCATCCCTGAGATGGGCTTTCAGATTCTCAGGCCAGTAGGCTAAGAAATATTAGCCACCACCTTCTCCCAAGCAGTCGTAGCTACACGTCCCCTGCCCGCTCCTCTGCCCGGCCCAGGCAGACTCACACACCCTAACTCCCAGTTCCCCACTGATTGCAACTTTCCTCAATGCTACATGTCAGCTTTCTCTTTTACACTTGTGCACAGAGCACCCTTACACACCCCCACATTCAGCACTGCCTCTGGCTCCTGATGGTACTTCCTCTGTCCTCATCCACAGGGGAAGCCTTGGGCATCAAGTACCCGGTACAGGTCCCCTACAAGCGGATCAAGAGTAACCCTGGCTCAGTGATCATCGAAGGGCTGCCCCCAGGAATACCGTTCCGAAAGCCCTGCACCTTTGGCTCGCAGAATCTGGAGAGGATCCTTGCGGTGGCTGACAAGATTAAGTTCACAGTCACCAGGTACTCAGGGGAAGGGGAGAGGATTAAGACTAGCATGGGTCAGGGCGTGTACCCAGGGACCCTTGGCCTTTCCTTCAGTCAGTCAGTCTGCCCCCTCTGCTGGACAGGGCAGTTCTCCCAGCACCATACTGGGTCCTGGAAGTTGAGGGGAGGACTGCAGGCCAGCTGTGGTGCAGAAGGCCCCACAGAGGTGAGACCAGCCACCGCACCTCAACCATCACAGCAGGGGCAGCCTTCATGGGCACCTGCTACCTGCCCACAGCACCTGTTCACTGCACTCCTAGCACCCTGGGAGAGGTGTTAGGCTCACTTCAGAGGAGATGAAACTTAGACAAGTGATTAGCCCAAGGTCACAGAGCCAACCAGGGCAGAGCCAGTGGGAGACCTTTGTCACCCTCTTGCACATGAATTACTAGGCATCTCGTTAAAATGGCAGTAGGTCTGGGATGGGCCCAAACATTTCTAATGAGCTCCCAGGTCCTCCCCCTGATACGTTTCTCTCTGTTTCTTTTCCAGACCTTTTCAAGGACTCATCCCAAAGCCTGGTAAGAGGCACTGGCTGGGGGTGGGGGGCCAGAGGCTAGAGCAGAGCTTACTGTGG